>CM043326.1:16216648-16816648 GCA_023736055.1 Quercus glauca | reverse complement strand
TACAAGAAGACTAACAATCTCAAAACAACCAGTAACGTTATTAACAAAAGAGAGTGAGATAGAGATAAGCAATCAACAACCAAAGAATGAGGTAATGAGAAATCCAGCCGTGGGTTTGGATTGTGGTAGATCAGCCATGGGTTTGGTGGCGTGGTGGCGACCCTAGGTGCTACTTGTGCCTCTCCTAACTCTAAGTCCTTTTCTGCACAATCAAACACCACCAATTAAGGAAAGGAAAGGAACCTTCCAACTTCAAACCCACCCTCAATTCCAACTTCAAACCCACTCCGAATCCTAACCACAGTAGCAAACCCATCCCCAATTCCAACTTCAAACCCACTCTAAATCCCAGCCACAGTAGCAAAACACCTAAATAAGCAACTTGACAAAACTGAATCTAACAACCCCACAACTAGGCGAATCCGACGGCTCTCCTTGTAGCTCCTTAACCCAGATCGTGATCGTGATCAGCACTAAGAAAGCCAGAAATTCAAGCAACCACCGCCATTAAAGCAGACGATTGGGAGGTCAAGGAAGAGCCTAATAACAGTGTCTGAGTACTCAGGCTCTGAGCTCATTTTCAGCTACACCTCAGACCCATTTGGGTTTGCTATGAAGAGAAAATCAAATGGGCAAACCTTCTTCAATTCAAGCTTAGATAAATCAGACCCATTTGGCAATTTGGTGTTTAAGGACCAGTACCTCGAGATTTCCACTAAGTTACCAGAAGATGCTTCACTGTACGGCTTGGGAGAGAACCACTGATATATCGGCTATCAATCTTAATGCTGATCTATATGGATCACACCCGGTGTACATGGATCTTAGGAATGTCGGTGGGAAGCCTTATGCACACTCCGTTTTGTTGCTAAACAGCAATGGGATGGATGTGTTTTACAAAGGGACTTCATTGACATACAAGGTTATTGGAGGCGTCTTTGATTTTTACTTCTTTGCTAGCCCTACACCTCTAGGTGTGGTTGATCAATACACTTCTTTCATTAGTCTTTTTTTGTTGGTCTTCTTGTAAAAATTGGTTCACAATTTTGAGTTGTTACGAGATTATTGATATTGAGCATTTGATCTGTGTGCTATTCCTGTGTTTTGTTCTCAAGCAATAAAAAGCCCTAACTTTTTGATCTTTGTTATGTTTGTTTTTCTCTATAAATGTGTTTTTCTAACGGCAAAGGGAGAGGTGGGTAACAGATTTCTAACGGAAGGCACCTCAGGTGGGCCAAGTGATAAGTTTTGAACCATAGGTAGGCAAAGCGCAAACGGGCCAAACCTCAGGTGGGTTTGCTGTAATTATCCAAAAAAAAAAAAAAATTCAAAAAGAAGAAGAAAGAAAAAAAAAAGAAAAAAAAAAAGAGAAAAAGAAAAAGAAAGAGGAGACATACATAATCAATCAATAAATCATTAGTGTCTTACACATCTTTCATGTATTTCAGAAGGGTTATATGGTTGAATAAAAGTTATTTTGATTCAAGTTGGTTGTTATCGCTATGAGTTGGGTTTGACTTGAATTTTCTGCATTTGATTCATATTCCTCATATTTCAAAGAGAGCAGTTTGCCTTTACCTAGCCATAAGATTGTACTACTACTGAGCTTAAAGTCCTACTTGATCCTAAAGGTGCATGGCTAGTATGTGTTTGGGGTAAAAACTAGGGATGAGAATGGTATTAACCTCATGTTTCCAGGAATTCAACATCCATTCCAAGAGATCTTTTTTCCGTTGTTTTAGCGGCTGTTTTTGTATACACATGTGATATTCTTAAAACTTCTTCTTTCCTTTTTGTTCACATGTGATTTGAAGAGAGAAACCATTACTTCTATGTGTGTTCTTTCAGAGTGTTGATGGCTTAAGAGAGGTTTTGGAGTAGAGGCTTTAATCTAGATTATTCTTGGTCTATGCATGTTTGGAAAAGCCAATTTTATTGGATGGGCTATCCACACACACACTTCAAAAGTGAAGTTAGTGAAAACTCTTTAATATGATGAATAGTATCCCAACTAAAAATTGAAAGTTCATTTGTATGATATAATGATAAAGCAGACTAACATTTGCTGCAGGAATTTTTAGGAAACCTTTGACTTTTATGGGTAGAGTCACTGCAAACTCTCACGAGAGTAAACTCGTCCACTAGGGTGACCTAGGGGTTCAAAGACTTGCTGCACATGGGAAGTGCAGTCGTGTAGCCTACGAAAGTAGCTTGTATTTTAATTTTAATTTTAATTTTTCACTTTTAGTAGACATGGGTGCTTTGTGGATTGCTAGGGACTAGCAAAATTTAAGTTGAGGAGTGTGATAACGCCTTAAAATGTATACCTGTTATATATTTATGCAGGCGTTATCTCCTTATTACTATGCTTATTTTGTATAATTAAGCCATGATTTGCATTAGTCCTTATTATTTATCTTTACATAATTTCTTGAATAAGATGCTATTCATTGTGTATAATTTTCTACTTTTAGGAAATCATGTGAGAAAAATGAGTTTACAGGAATTTGTGAGAGAATGGAGGCCAAACTAGAATTAAAGTGGAGCTAAAGGGCCATGCTTAAATGTCTAAGGAGGTGCAGCTAGAGTGCTTGGATCGTCTACCATGATTGGAAGTTTCAAATAAGGAAAGAAATCAAAGAGGCAGAATCTGAAAAGGAAAAATCTGATTTGAGCATTGATCAGTATTTTAGGCGTATCTCTATCCTCAAAAATCCAATTGACACGAGGCCAGATGGGTTGGAATTGTGACTTAAATATATACAACTTTCTAGTTTTGAGTTTTTCAAATTCTCAATTTTTGAAGGCCGAAATTAACTCACAAGTTACTGTTGTAAACCTGGACGGAAATTAAAATAGTTAAAATTTTATTTTTTGGGGACACTTAGATGAAGGGTTTGGAAGGAAGGCTGTGTAGAATGAATTTTAGAGAGAAAAACTTGTATTTTCCGTTCTCTAATGGTAGCGTAAACTCTTTGCTAGGGCTAGGGGTTATGTTTCTTCTATACGGTATGAATATTCAATGTGATTCTTTCTAGGATTTTATCAACAACATATTTGATTGTTCAATTAGATTTCTTTTGATGTATTAGTTCTTCATGCTTTCAATAAGTTCAATCATGTTTTTCTTATTGTTTAGATGAATTTCTAATAGTTTTAAATAGAAATCAAGTTTTAAAGTGAATGAGTTTTTTTGAAAACTTTTCTAACCGCACTATTAATTTAGGTTATCATGTGTTCTTGAATTGTCTCAGTTCAACCGAATCATAAGTATTTAATTGTATAAGAACAATCAATTATGCAATATATAATTTCTTAGATCATAAAGAATTTCATATTGATATAGGGAAACACCCCGATGCCCTAGTATTTACATTATTGATTTAAATAAGTTTTTATTATTATTCTTGTTAACAATCACCAAGCAAAAGTATTTTTCTTCTTTACCTAAATTTTTGTTTAATTATATTGTCTTTGAATCTATTCTGCTCCTTGTGGTTCGACCTTAGTACTCCGAAAATTATATTGCTACAATCTCCTGCACTTGGGAGTGAGCAAGCACTTATCTAAGCCATAAATTCATTCCTTTTATATGTGGCAGATCTTGATTAAAATTGTTTAAGCAAAAGTAGTTTTTACATTACTCGACATGATTCACAAATGCTCGAAGTAAATATTGTTGGGTATACATGTGTCACATGTGAGTGAAATCTTACATGGAATAATAATGACAAGTGTGAGTTGTTCATATAACATAGCTAAACTCAAACTCATAAGTTTAAACTTTTAGGTTAAGTGGTATCCATATATGAGTCCAAATCTTATGTCTTATTTTTCCTGCTCCACTCTATACTCTACCAATAAAAACTTGCCACATGTTCACCTAATTAATTAAATACTACCATTATTGACTTATTAATACTACCATTATTAATTAATGGTAGTATTTAATTAATTAGGTGAACATGTGGCAAGTTTTTATTAGTGGAGTATAGAGTGGAGTAGGAAAAGTGGAACAGAAGATTTGGACTCTTCATATATGTTATATCAACTACTCAATTAAAGTTTCCTCAATATGTTTTGTTGAGAAATCACAAGTTAACCTCGAGAACAAGGAAGCAACCAAAATTAACTATCTTAAGTTACCAAGCCCACTCAAAGTGCAATATACTTTGAAGCTCGAGATAACTGTTATTCCTTAATTGCCAATAGATTAATGCCATAGGTCACTTCTTAGGCTTTAATCTATTACTAGCCTGTCAATGACCTGGTAGATTTGTTAACATTCCCTTTTCACATGACTTGTCCCTATTTAGTCACATGTCCAGCTAATAAATTAAATATTTGATCCAACAAATATAAAATTAGGCCTTGGTTGTTGTTGTTTTTAAATAAAAACACTTCAATTTTAAACATTTTATAGGCAAAATCTCTCTCTCTCTCTCTCTTCGCGCGCACACACGCATGTTTATATATTATATAAGAAAACTACATATATAGATTTATATACTATAACTCATATATATCTCTAATGTGCCACTTTTTAACCCATCCATACTTCTCTTTTTGCATACACAAGGGGAAGGGAAGTAGGAGAGAAAAGGGTTGTGCCGTATTTCAAATCCCTTAGCACCAACCCAACTACATCTATGTTTGTCATTGCAATTTAAACTATTATGAATTATGCAATGGAGGATATAAGAATACATGATTTTCCCAGTGGGATTTTTGTGGTTGTGGTTGGATGATTTTGCCTAGTACCAAATGCATGATTACTTTTTCATGATCCTGTCTAATACCAAACATGCTCTCTATCTGTTCTTCTGTAATCCGTGGCACTATGTGCAACTAACTTGTAAGAAAGCCGTGTGAATCTGAATCTCCCACCATAACTCAAGAGTTATTATTTTGTTTGTCCATAAACCATAATTGCACACACACACACACACACTAATTGCTATTCCATGAATGATGGAATGGTTTTTTCTTTAAATGTTTATGGTTGTGGTGGATGATTTTGCCAAGTACCAAATGTGTGATTACTTTTTCATGATCCTGCCTGATACCAAACATGCCCCCAAATTGTTCCTCCGTAATCCGTAGCACTATGTTCAACAAAATTGTAAGAAAGCCGAGTGAATCTAAATCTCCCACCATAACCCAAGGATTGTTTTGTTTGTCGTGAAACTATAATTGTAGGGTCTTATTATACGTTATAATACTCACACACACACTAATTGCCATTTCATGAATGATGGAATGGTTTTTTTCTTTAAGGGCTAAAACATGAATAAAAATATTTGAACCAAAAAAAGAATAATTCAAAAATTCAAAACTAGATTAATATATAAATAATAAACTAGTATCTATTCAACATTTAAACAAAACATAAACTAAAAAAGAGATATTAAATGACTATTTCTTAGTTAAATTATATTCAATCATTCATGTTTGTGGGGCCCAAAGATTTGGCAACCCCGGCCCATTTCATATTGGGCCCAAGGCCCATGCCGAGGATAAGGCAGTATCCGAGGATGAGCAGGAAAGGCCCAAACCGCCAAGGAGAATCGCCGAGGACGACAATGTCCTCGGCCGGCCGACATTGAAGAGAGGAAACTATCATCCACACATTAAATATGCGCTGCTGACACTCTGACCACATTAATGAATAATTGACCATTGAACAGCGATGCCTTGGTTACTTCAACTAACAGAAAGCCTGTGAAGGCGGCTGATGAGACAAGCCTTCAGACACAGGTTCAGATGACCAACAAGTGGACGGCAGAGATCAACTGAACAAGACTATATAATAGAATGAATCCCCAAGGGTTGGGGGGGTCTTTTCGGGGTGTTCAAGGGCAACCCCTATGTTCATTAGTAACTGGGGAAGAACTCCTCAGACTGGGCCGAGGACGAACTTTTCCTTAAAACACTTAGCCAAATTTCCTCCAATGATCCTGTAAACCTGCACCAACTGTTGTGTCTTTTGCTAATGCCTAGTCCTTCTATCCACTCTCTACAAATTTATTGTATGGGATTGCTTGGGCTTGGGTCCACTCATCCCCAGGAGGGAAGTGCCCGAACCGGGTCCCTACAATGTTCTATCAAAATAAAATTCAATGTTATTCTCAAAAAAAGAAAATAACTAAAAATTCTTCAATGCACAAAATCAAATTGCATAACAATTTTTCTTTCAATGCACAAAATCAAAAAGTTTTTTAGAAAATCACTTTTTATTTATTGTGAAACCAAGTTTTGATAATACTCATGCCTTAAAATGCTTGTTCATAATTGCAAAAGAAATTAGAATGAAAAGTATAATTACAATCATTTTATAAATGAAATAGCATTAAATTTAAAAGTTGTACTAATGCGAAGAACTTTATAACTTAATGGCATTGTGGACTCTTTATTATGAGGAGAACCACCATTCAAATACTCCATCCCCTTGTGTTGTAAGTTGTAACATTTGATTTTTTTTTTTTTTTTTTAAGTGTCATACTTGTTATCATTATATACATGTATTCTTCATACTAAAAAATTAATTATTGTTTCCAAGTTAAAAAAAAAAAAAATTCCCAAATTCACAATATACAAATGAACAAATAAAAACAAAAAGTACCTAGCTAAACAATCCTTTAAGTGGAGTCGAATAGTATCATAAGAGCTGAAGCTGTTGAAGTCAGTCATGCTGAGCTGAAGTTAGTTATGCTGAGCTAGAGTTATTCTGTTATGGTTGTTATAAGTAGTTAGTTAGTTGGTATAATTAATTGATAGTTAGTCAGTAGGTTTAGTGTAATGGAATTGGTATTGTAAGGCCTATAAAGGGAATTGTATGAATTGAAAAAGAATCATTCAGAATGTTAATATAGAACTTCTCTCTATTCAGTTGTCTCTACCTCTCTTTCTCTCTCATTTACAATTTCCTTAGGAGGCCTAGTTCCCTCGAAGAACTACTCAACTTCTCTCTATTCCTTTCTTGAATTGAATTGATCCTATCAGATTGGTATCAGAGCCGACTATCATCCTGATTAATCGGGTGTAGCTCATTAAGTATGGGATCAAATGAGTTGCGGCTTTGTGGATTGTGGTCGGATCCTGGAAGGAGCGACCTAAAGGCTGGATTAAAATTACTGATAGTTGAGTGGAGCCACCAAAAAGAGAAAGGGTTACCAACGGGTCAGTGTCGCTAGAGTAAGCCGTCGTGGACGTTGGCTGCGGAGCGTGGTAATATGTTATGATCTTAGTGTCCCACATTGGTTAAGTGTAAGCTTAACCATATGTTTATAAGCTCTTGGACACCCTTTCATTGTAAGCCAGTTTTCAAGAGTGAGTTCTACCTATAGGTTTGTAACATTTGGTATTAGAGCCGATTCTGTCACTATGGCAAAAACTCGATCTTCTTTTTTTTTTTTTTTTAATGAAAAAGTCAATGCTTTGTCATTGACAATAGAGTAACACAACCAAGAATTTCATATAGTTCGTCAGAAGTTAGATGCAGTCACAAGCATGTTGCAGGCCCTTTCAGAAACTGTGCAAGGAATTTCAAAAGTTGGCAATGGTTGGCAACATAGAGCTACATCCCCTCCAAGAACTTCATCTCCAATGACCACAAATCATCAAGATTCCGCCATGGCAGCTATTCCTAAAGCTGTGAGATTGGAGTTTCCGAGCTTTAAAGGTGAGAATCCATTGTGTTGGGTTTATAAGGTTCACCAATTCTTCAAATTATACAATACTCCACCTAACCAAAAAAATTTGTTGGCCTCGTATCATATGGAAGATGAAGCTCTGGTATGGTTTCAAGATGCTGAGGAATCTGGGCAATTCACGAGTTAGGAAGCATTTGTGAGAGCCTTACATGTTAGGTTTGGTGCATCAGCCTATGATGACCCAATGGAAACTCTAACTAGGCTAAGACAAGTGAGTTCAGTAGCTATCTACAAGGGTCAATTTGAGGCATTGTCTAATCGAATCAAGGAACTTTCTGAGAAGCACAAACTGAGTTGCTTCTTAAGTGGGTTGATGGATGAAATAAGGTTGCCAGTGAGGATGTTGAATCCTCAGAATCTGAACATAGCATTTGGACTTGCAAAAATCCAAGAAGAATACCTTCAGGCTAGTAAGAAGATAAGGCCATGGAATGATAATCAGAAAGGATAAATTCTTGGTCCACCACCATTGATCAAGAATGAAGCTAGGAGTATCAAATTGCCAATTCAGAAGCTGTCACCATCTCAGGTAGAGGAAAGGAAGAAGAAGGGCTTGTGTTTTTATTGTGATGATAAGTGGGTTGTTGGTCACCAATGTAAAACCCCTAGAGTCTTTTTGTTGGAAGGGTTTCAACAACAATTTACCTGTTCATATGAGGTAGATCCTAAGGATGAGTCAGTGGAGGAAGTTAGTGACCTTTGGAAAGTTCATAGGCCATAGTAGAAGGGACAGCTGAAATTACTCTTTATGCTCTACTTGGTAGCCCATCACCAGGTACTATGAGAGTGTGGGGAAGGATTAACAAACAAGAAATGATAATCTTGATTGATTCTAGTAGCACCTATAATTTCTTGGATGTGTCTATGTAGCAGTCCTTGCAAATACCTTTATCTACTGCAAACTGTTTTGAGGTAAAGGTAGCTAATGGAGCTGTGTTGAGAACAAAGAGGGCTTGTCATGCAGTTTTTTTTTTTAAATACAGGGCATTAATTTCTTGTTGGATCTGAATGTGTTGGCCTTGGGAGGATGTGATGTAGTTTTAGGGACTCAATGGTTATACATTTTAGGCTTGATTTAATGGGATTTCAAGAAGCTGACAATGGGGTTCATTTAGCAGGGGAAATCAGTTTTGCTTCAAGGATTGAAGCCATTTGGTCTAGCTCTTCAAGATGCTGATGTTTTCTTCAAGCCTACCATCAGGAAATGTTTACTTTTGCAGACCATCAACTGCAAATCCTCTGCAGAACTAGTTCAACAACATGCTGTGATTGACAACTTGCTGCAGGAATTCAACAAAGTCTTTGCTTTACCTACTAATCTACCACCTTATAGAGGCCATGAACATCAGATCGTGTTAAAGGAGGGCACTCAACCCACCTGCGAAAGACCTCACAGGTATCTATTTTATCAAAAGTATGAAATCGAAAAAATTGTGCATGATTTACTTGAGGCTGGTTCTATTAAAGTGAATCATTGTCCATTTTCTTCTCTTATCTTACTGGTGAGAAAAGCAGATGGTAGTGGAGAATGTGTGTCGATTATAGATCTCTAAATCAAGCTATTGTTAAGGATAAATATCATATTCCAGTTGTGGATGAATTGCTTAATGAATTGGGTGGTGCTACAATTTTCTCTAAGTTAGACCTTAGATCGGGTTACCACCAAATTAGAATGAAAGATTCTGATATACCTAAGACAACATTTAGAACTCATGAAGGGCACTATGAATTTCTGGTTATGTCTTTTGGATTAACTAATGCTCCACCTACTTTCCAATCTTTGATGAATCACATTTTTAAACCCTACTTGAAGAAGTTTGTTTTGGTCTTCTTTGATGATATATTAGTCTTTGGCAAGACCTTAGAAGATTATGTGGAACATTTGAGGGCTGTTTTAACCATCTTACTTGCTAATCAATTATATGCAAAGCAAAGCAAGCATGCCTTTAGCTGTGTTGAGGTGGAGTACTTGGGTCATATCATTTCAAGTCAAAGGGTCAAAACTGACCCTAAGAAAACTGAAGCTATGTTACAATGGCCTACTCCAAAGTCTGTGAAGGAATTGAGGGGTTTCTTGGGGTTAACTGGATATTATAGAAAGTTTATTCAGGGTTTTAGTATCATAGCAGCCCCTTTGAATGCTTTATTAAAGAAGGATGCATTTCAGTGGGCTTGATAAGCTGAATTTGCTATGCTCTCAAATTGGCTGTCTCACGTCCTCCAGTTCTAGCTTTGCCTGATTTTTCAAAGCTGTTTGTGGTAGAATGTGATGTTTGTGGTGTGGGGTTAAGTGCTGTTCTTATGTAGGAAGGAAGGCCATTAGCTTTTCATAGTGAAGCCCTTAAGGGTCGATGTTTGCACCTCTCTACCTATGAGAATGAGTTTTTGGCTGTGGTGAAGGCAGTAAAACTTGGTAAGGAAACCTTTTGTCATCAAAACTGACTAGCAGAGATTGAAGTTTCTTCTTAAACAAAGGGTGGGCACACCTGCTCAACAAAAATGGATTACGAAGCTCTTGGGTTATTCTTTTGTGGTTGAGTATAAAAAGGGTAAGGACAGTAAGGCTGCTGATGCTTTATCTCGAAGAATGGAGGGCGTTCTTAACTCCATGGTCTCAGTTCCTGTTGACACTGATGAGGACAATAAATTAGGGTATGCTAACCAGGATGTGGCCTTGTTTTTAATTTATTTCCCTTGTCCTTCTTGGTTGAGCATTTTACAGGACAGTTACCTTAATGAGCAGGAATACCAACAGCTTCTTGCTTCTTTTACTAGCAGTAATCCACTTGCAGGGTTCTCTTTGCATAACTGTATTATTTTGTACAAGGATAAGATCTTTTTTAGTGCTCTTTCTTCTTTAAAACCACTAGTTTTACTGCACATGCATGACTCACCACTTGGAGGTCACTCGTGGTATTTGAAGACTCTATATAAGGTGAAACAAGATTTTTTTTGAACGGGTATGAAATCAGATGTTAAGTCCCATGTTAAATGTTGTGAGATGTGTCAAAGAATCAAGGTGGACACATCAAAACCTGCTAGGTTATTATAGCCACTTCCCATTCCTGCCAAGCCTTGGGTTGACATTAGTATGGATTTTGTCGAGGGTCTTCCTAAGTCCATGGGGTATGAGGTTGTTTTTGTCGTGGTTGATAGGCTCACAAAGTATGTGCATTTCTTACCTTTATCCAATCATTTCACTGCTACTAAGGTAGCTTTTGTGTTCATGAATGAGGTTTTTAGATTGCAAGGCATGCCTGCTTTTATTGTAAGTTACATGGATACAATTTTTATTGCTTAATTCTGGAAGGAGTTGTTTAGATTACAAGGCACTAAATTGGCCATGTCCTCTGCTTACCATCTATAGTCTGATACCTTTTTCAACCCATGCTCAACTTGCATGGCTGACACCATTGGCCCTTTCTCCTTACTTAACTTGCTATTTCCTGTCATACGCTTAGCAGGAACATAGCATGGCTGTTTCTTATTGAAAATCAACATTACACCGACGAATGGCAAAGGTTGCCTTGGTAGCCACAAAGAACTCCTCATTCAGACCAAGCTGTTAGACCATACGTTCATCAACAAAATTGTGGGTAGCCCCGGTGTCAACCATTGCTTCAGCCCCATTCCCATTTATCTCCACTTGCACATAGAACATCCCCTTAGAATTACCTTCTGCACTAAGTACATTCAGCAATTGTAAGGGATTCACCCTGCTGGGAATTTCTTCATCGGACTGCCCTTTCTCATCTTCAGCAACTATTGCATTAAGCCTGTCACACTTAGGGCAGTCTCTTGCTTAATGAGGGTCATTGCATATGAAGCAGCCTGCATTTAACTTGGGCTGTTCTTTGCTTTGTTGAGAGGTAGAACTCTCTCCTTTGCTCTTGTTACCCCAATTTTTCTTCTGCTTATCCTTATTCTTCTTGCCATCTTTCTTCTACTTGTCTTTGTCTTTGTCCTTGAACTTACGTTTCTCATCATCCCCACTAGACTTATTGTACTTGTAGTCCACTAAGGCATCTGCAGCAGACGTAGCAGCGGGTAGATCATGCACAGCCTGCCTCTTTAACTCCAACTATGCCCAAGGTTGCAAGCAAGACATGAAATTGAACAACTTATCTTCCTTTAACATGTTCTTGATAACCGGCATCAAAGAACTGAAGGTCTTGACATATTCTCTCACTATATCGGTGTACTCCAATTTCTTTAAAGTGTCTCTTGCATCCCATGCAGTATTGGTAGGAAAGAACTAGACCTTTAACTCTTTCTTTAAGGCTTCCCACGAGTCAATTTTCCCTCTATCAGCATCTGCATCATCTTCCACTCGGGTTCTCCACCATAACTTGACATCCCCTGAAAGATACATGCTAGTAATGGTTACCATCTCTTGATCAGGCACCTTTGCAGCCTTAAAGTATTGCTCCACGTCCCAAAGGAAATTTTCCAAATCCTTGGCACTCGTAGCACCATTAAAGGGCTTTGGTTTAGGCACCTTCACTTTGGTGGCCACTTCCCCCTTCCTAGGCAAGCCACGCATTGTCCTCTTTAACAAGACAATTTCTGTCTCAAGTTGGCTTTGGGTCTCTTTTGTTGCATTGCCCTAGGCATCCAGTGCAGCAGCCAACTCTTCAATACGAATCAACACAACATCTCTTTGATAAAAAATCTCATTCTGTATCACAAAAGTTTCGACAGACAGTGCATCCAATCTGTCACACATAGAAAGTTGTTCTCCCTTTGCAAGAACTCCAAGTATGTTCTCCAAGACAGTTACCCTTGCCTTGGTGTTCGAAGACATTACAACCAGGCTTTGATACCAATTGTCACAGGGTCAATTTTTTGCTCAAATTTTCTACCTGTGATGGCCCTAAGTCCCTAACTTAGTCTTAGCCAAAACCACACACACACTGCAATAACACTTAGAACAGATTATATAAGAATGTTTAAACACACAACACACACAATATTTACAGGGAACCCACCCCCAACCTTTATTACTTAATCTCAAGTACAAAGGAAACCCTTTTACAAGCCTAGAAAATTACACAGAATTTTTCCAAGGCCAAAATACGCTTTGCTATTCACACCCCCAACAACCTACTATAGCAGTTACTGCCTAGGTCTTGGATAATCTGCCACTTGTATTCTGACTTAGGACACCTTCAACTGATGCTGTCTTGGCTTGCCTTCCACGTTTCCAACCCCTACACAGTAGGTCTGATCATCAGGAAATCTAGGAACTGCCACTGCACATGCTGCTCATGCACAACCCATGTCTCAGCAGACCATGGGGCCTCTGTCCATCCTCCAGCAACCCACACAACATGTTCTCACAAGTTTTAGGAGGCTTGGCCTATGCTTAAGTCCTTCTATCAGTACTACAGCCCACACAACATGCCCACATGCAGTACACAAAGTAATTGTCATCAGCCAACTAGCACTTGTCCATGTATTCAGCCAGCCCCCACTAGCCCAATGCCTTGCACACAACATTCAATCATCACAACAGCCCAGCCCTGCCTTGCACTCCAGCCACCAAGCCCACACACAAGAAACCAACAACTAAACCACCAATGCCAAGCACCCCCCATAGGGTCAGCACCACTTGTTGCTACCCATCATTGAAACTATCTCTGCCCATCATGGCTCTCCTCTACCATGGCCTTGGGGCATCATGTGGAGCAAGGTGCCTCCACATGCTGTCTCTCATCACTACTCATTGATCCAACTTGACTAGGGAGACTGGGCAGATCCCCCTTAAAGAGCCCTTAGGAGCATTACTAGTCAGACATGAGGAGCCATGAGTGTGTTGAGAAAACGTGAAGCCATGCGTTTGGCCCAATGCCGCCCCAGCATCCTCATTCCTCATGACATTATCAGCAACAAGTAAAGAGCCTTATAACATTATCTCATGGCCTTTGTTAATGATAAACCTTACACCTAGGTTACTTGGTTACATTTGGCAGAATACTAGTTCAATACTAATTTCCATACCTCCACTAAAATGACACCATTTGAAGCTCTTTATGGTTATTCCCCTCTAAAGTTGCTTGATCATGTTCCAGGTACTACACAGGTAGCAGTTGTGGATCAATTGTTACAGTAAAGTCCAGCACTTGTTACCACTTTTAAAGCAGAATTTGGAGACAGCTCAGGCAAGAATGAAGGCTCAGGCTAATCAGCACAGGACTGACAAGTCCTTCTTAGTTGGTGATTGGGTTTACCTAAAACTCCAATCTTATAGGAAGCTTTCTCTTAGGTCCAGCAACTTTCACAAGTTGTCCCCCAGATATTATGGTCCTTTCCAAATTCTGCAAAGGATTGGACCGGTGGCATACAGGCTTGATCTGCCTATTGGCTGCTCTATCCACCCAATTTTCCACATTTCTTATTTAAAGCTTAAATTAGGTAGCAATGTGGTTCCTATTCCTACTTTACCACCTATTGATGATGAGGGGTTGTTCAATCCTGAACCTATTGCTATCCTTCAAACTTGATCTAAGTAGTTGAGGACTAGACCCATCACTGAGGTTCCCAGAAGATGCTACTTGGGAGTCCTTGTTCTTCCTCCAAAATAAGCTTCCCCACATTGTGGGCAAGGTTCTTTGAAAGGATGGGTAGTGTGTAGTGATTTGGATTATGCTGTTAGTGAGGGTAGTGCAGAATTTGTTGTGCACATCTGGCGTGTTGTAGTGGAA
This sequence comes from Quercus glauca, assembly GCA_023736055.1. Classification (NCBI taxonomy): domain Eukaryota; kingdom Viridiplantae; phylum Streptophyta; class Magnoliopsida; order Fagales; family Fagaceae; genus Quercus; species Quercus glauca. The sequence continues at coordinate 16,802,232 of CM043326.1, read as the reverse complement.
TTGTGTCTTGAATTGCTTTATGCAACTGGAGTTGTTATGTTTGCTTGTGTGTGTTGTAGTGGAATTGTGTCCTTGAATTGCTTTATGTGGCTGGAGTTGTTATGTTAGCTTATGTAGTATGTTATTCAAACTGAAGTTATGAGTACTTGAAATCTGGCATGGACCTTGTGGACAAGATCTTTCTTAAGGGGAAGGGAATGATAAGAGCTGAAGTTGTTGAAGTCAATCATGCTGAGCTGGAGTTAGTTATGCTGAGCTAGAGTTATTTTGTTATGGTTGTTACAAGTAGTTAGTTAGTTGGTATAACTAATTGATAGTTAGTCAGTAGTTTTAGTGTAATGGAATTGGTATTGTAAAGCCTATAAAGGGAATTGTATGAATTGAAAAAGAATCATTCAGAATGTTAATACAGAATCTTCTCTCTCTCTCTCTCTCTCTCATTTACAATTTCCTTAGGAGGCATAGTTCCCTCGAAGAACCATTCAACTTCTCTCTATTCCTTTCTTGAATTGAATTGATCCTATCAAAGTATCACTCAAACACAATTTTTCAAAATTTTAATTTTGAGTCCCAAACATCAAACAAGCAAATTGTCATGCCAAACATAAATCGATCAACTGACCTTTTTAAAAATTATATTATTTCGGTCAACTTTCAATTTGGGAGAGCTAGTTTTCAACTTTTTGTGGCCAAGAGTTTATTTATTTATTTATTTTAATTCAAACTTTCAATATATAGATACACATACTAATAAAAAAATAAAAATAAAACTTCAGGAGGGCCGTGACCGTTTGGTCTAAGAATGGCTTCGTCCTTGTAACCTATGCTAAGCAAGAAAAAAGTTTGAAAAATATATATATATACACATATAAAATTGATTTTAAATTTTCATACTCCATTATAATCTTATCATGTCATATTTTTCTCTTTTAATGGGGGAATAGATACTTTTATATTAAAGCACAATCATAATGTATGCCTATATATAACAAGGTTCAAATGATAATTTTGTAATAATAACATCCTTTTTAGTGTTTCATTTATTTGGTTCGAACCTCACTTCTCATTCTGCCACTATTTACTTACTTAATATAATAATGCATTGGGAGTCTTGGTTAGAGGACACTCCAAGTTTTTTCCACATTGCACTTAACACTTGTAACAAAACTTCAACCATAGTTAGTAAAATACGATAATGTATAATATGCTAAACATACGAACGTCTATAGTTCGACTTATTTTAAGAAAAGTATGTTTCAAAAAGTCTGCAAAAAAATCTAAGTTGGAGAAATAATGGTACATGTGTAGTACGTGTATAATACATTTAGTATAAAATTCACCACAAAAATTACTGAAATATTTATTATATACTTTTTGTTAGATAAATACAATAATCTTTGTATTACTTTTGGTAGAAGATTTCCAACAATTTAATTTGAAATAATCTACTTAATAAAAAAATTACTTTAATAGCTGGAAATATTAAAGATGTCAATGGTTAGAGGACACTCCAATTTTTTTCCACCTTGCACTTAACACTTGTAACAAAACTTCAAGTCTTTAACAATAAAATATATAAATATAATATATATATATATATATATATATTTATTTATTTTTTTATATTCTTCATTAAAATAAAATAAAAAAGTGGAGAAGTGAAACTGAAACCCAAATTCTAAATTCTACCTAAGAAAAATTAAATAATACCATTAAGTTATAAGACTCTCTAAATAATATTATACCTAAAAAGGTAAACAAGAGGGCAAATTATATATATATATATATATATATATATATATATGTATATATGTATATGTTTGAAATAAAAGAAAAGGTTTATACGCATTTCATCCTCACATCGAGGAGGTGCAATAATTGGCAAAGGATTATGTTAGCAAACTTTGCTATTTCACAATTTTAAAAGTAACTGATTTTTTTTTGGTTGTTGATAACATAAAAATAACTGACAGCCCCAGGAGGGGTAGCCTAGTTGGGAGAGATCCCACATGCAAGTACAAGGTTCCTTGTTCGAGTCGTGGCGGGTACCGTGTGGGAGGAGGGTTCCTAGCTTGCAATGTGCCTTTCTTGCTGGCTCTCTTAGGGTGCTAGGGTGAGGTCTGTGGCATCGTGGTCACAGTAACTATGGCTCAATCCAACATTCCCTAGCGGGGGGTGCCCCTATTAAGTTACGCCCTGAGAGGTTAGTCACAAATGGTCGCCCCTGCCCCCCCCCCTTCTTGTTCATCAAAAAAAAAAAAAATAATAACTGACAAGTATTGAGTTTAAATGACATAATATGCCTATAAAAAAAAATGACATAGAATCTGCTTGAATACTATTTATTTGGTTGAAAATTAAAAATTTATTATTAAAAATACTGTAATAAAATAATTTTTAAACTATAAATAATACTGTAGGACCCAAACATAGAATCTACTTGAATACTGTTTATTTGATTGAAAATTAAAAATTTATTATTAAAAATACTGTAATAAAATAATTTTTAAACTATAAATAATATTGTACGACCTAAATTTACTGTTATACACGTTTTCATAAGCTTAATTGGGTCGTCAACAATACTCTAAGGCCCAACCAAAAACGCAAAAGGCAAAATAATTTATAGGTAAACGCACGCACAGTATGGCTTCACTGATTTACAATAAATATAGGTTTGAATTATTTTACAAGTAATAATGATAGAGTGAGAAAGAGAGAGAAAATACAATGGCAGTCTGGACTCGAAGGACGATGCGAGGGCTGAGCAATGTGCATCACTGTGAAGCTGACGGGATTCCTGAAGTCTCCAATGATTTTCCATCTCTATCTCACCAACTGAGAATTTAATTCCCAGTGCAAACTACAAGGCATTGTACTATTTCTCTGATTTGCGTCAGTTGTTTTGTTTTTCTTCTTTTGGATGAAATGTCAATTTTGATTATTTATATGGTGTATTAATTTTCTCATCTCTTGTACGACGCAAAATTTGTCATAATTTGATGAAGCACTATTTTTTTTTTTTTTTTAGAAAGTTTTGATAAAGTAGTTAATGTTAAGTAGTAGATAATTATTTCTAGTTAATGTTAAGGAATCCAAATCTTTCGTCCCATTTTTTCTGCTATACTCTATATTTTATCAATAAAAGTTTGTCACGTATTCACTTAATTAATTAAATACTACCATTAATTAATAACGGCAATATTATAAGTCAATAATGATAGTATTTAATTAATTATGTTAACATGTGGCAAGTTTTTATTGATAGAGTATAGAGTGGAGCAGGAAAAATGGGACAGAAGATTTAGATTCAATGTTAAGAGCATTCTTATCAAGCCTTGCATATGCTATAAATGTTATATTTTAGCATCTTCAACCCAAAAATCCACTCCATCAAACTTGGTAAATTTTATAAAATGTGCAATACTGCTACAGTGTACTCTCATTTTTGAGAGCGCACTATAGTAGTATTGTATAATATTTTATTAATTTGTTTATTCTCTCTCTCTAGCTCTATGTCTCCCAAATCTCTCTCTTTCTCTGGTTCTCTCTCCGTCTCCTACATCTCTCTCATTCGCTCATTCCTTCCCTCTCTCTCTCTCTCTCTCTCTCTCATTTCCTCACTCCCTCACAACAAGATTGTACGTTTGAGATCGGCTTGGAGGTGAGGAGAACGGTGTGATGGCGTGAGATCGGCGTGGAGGAGATCGACGTGGAGACCGGTGTGAAGATCAGTGTGTTGTGTGTTTTCTTCTGGTTGTTGTGGCTAGTGTCTTGTAGTTCTTGTGGCAGTTTTTTGTGGTTCTTTCGGTGGTGGTTTCTTGTTGTGACTGGAGCTGTGGCTGTAATGTTTGGTGGGTATCGGTGGTGCTCGACGACGGTTTTGGTTGGGGTTGAGATCGAGGTGGTGGGTTTTGGTTATGGTTGAGAACGAGGTGGGTGGTGGTGGAGGTGGGTTGCTGTGGCTGAGGCGTGAGTCTTGGGTTTGATGGGTTTCTCTATCCTCCACATCCCTCTCTTCCTTTCACGGTGAGGCTTCTTTCTCAAGTTTAGTTTAGTTTTTGTTGTTGTTGCTGTTTTTTTTTTTTTTTTTTTTTTGGCTATGGGGTTGATTTTTGGATGGATGCTAATTGTGGTGGCAGTGGGTTGGCCATGGGTCTGGGTTTGCAATGGAATGTTGATGGTTTATGGTGGTGGTGGCTGACAGTGGCTAGCCATTGAGAAGAAAGTGGTGGAAAGAGAGAGAAAGTGGTAAAATAAAAATAATATTATTTAAATGAAGTTGTAAAAAAAAAAAAAAGAATGTTTGATATTTGGTGGATTGTAAAATGGTATGTTAAAATTGATAAAGTAGGATTATGAAGTGGTAAATGCTAAAATATTTAGCATTCTTGATGAGAATGCTCTAAGGGATAGTGGTGATGCAGTTCCTTGGAGAATTAAGAATTTTGTTGCTGTTAGATATATGCGATTTAAATGTTAAATGATTAAATTTACTATATCCTAATAGTTTAAGTTTTTTGGACAATCGATAATTTAATATGATATCAGAGCGAGAGTTCCTAAACTTTGCGAATACTAGTGTTAGTTAAGTTAACCGTGAAGCAAACAAAGTACCACACTCCTTAACTAGATAGTCTATGCTTAATTTCTGTTTTTGGATCTTTTGACTTAGGTAGCCTTTCTACTATTGTAAATGTAATCTTGAAGGAGGCATGTCAATAAGTTTGTGGGTAGCCCCTTTGCTGTTTTGTTTTGGCCTGTTTTGGTCATTAATAAAGTTTTTCTGTTATAAAAAAATATATCATTTTTTTTACATGAATTCATCATTTTAAAATTTTTTTACCATCTATAGTCAACCAACTCAAAATTATGCCTCTAAAAAAAAGGAATTGCCATAATAGTTGTATTATTAGACTCTCTTATTTCTTAAAACTAAGAAAGAAAGGATGTCCGATTTGACTACAAAAGAAAACCCAAGTAATATGTTTTTATTTTTGAAAAACATAATATTTTTAACGATCAATTTTTCATGATTATATTATTTATAACCATTTTAATTTATGGTCCATTTGGATTAAAGAAGAAGGAGAGAGAGTAGAGTAGAATTGGCTCAAAATTAGCATATTTTCTGCCAACTTTACTCTACTCTCCTCCACTCCCCCTCCTTCTCTCCTCAATCCGAATAGGTCATTAGATTATTTTGGACTATACGTACTTTTATTTATTTTTTATTTTTTATTATTTTTGGAAGAACATAAGATTTTATTTGATCGTATAAGATTAGATGCCCTTCATCCTTAATTAATTCTTTAATATAATTTTTCAATTAATTCTTTAATCGATTTGGGGGGGGGGGTGTTCTAGCTTTTGAGTTTTGAGTATTTTGACTAGAGATTAAATTCTATAAGGATGGGGTGTAAAACCTATGTTTTACACCATCCAATAAGTGATTGTCATATCAGCATTTTACTTAAAATTCAATACATCCTATCCTACTTAATAACATCTCAATAAATTCCCAATTTGGTTGTATTTATATATGGGTATATGAATTGATTGTGTGTGGTTGTGTTTATTCTTAAATATGTGATAAGATGATGTGGCATATTGGAATTGTAGGGGTAAAACATGAGTTTTACACTACGTCCTTATAGAATTTAATCTCTTTTGACTATACTATTCTTTAATGGTAAAAATATTGCGTTATTGGCAGCAAAAAAAAAAAAAAAAAACTATTGGGTTATTGCCTATTGCTGGTGAGTCTGGTGACGCGGGAGTCATGACTACGAAGAGAGCGTGCTCACATTTGTTTTAGCATGGTCAAAGTAATTATATCAATCATTTTTAACTCCACAAAAACACTACACATATGGATGTATGTAATTTATATTTTGGACAGGTCTTTAACATGATTTGTTATTTATATCATTTTAATGTGCATAAGAAAAGTTTATCAAGTCAATTTTATATAATTTAAGATAAATTTTTTTATTAAGTCATGTATAATTATCTTTTAGATAAAATTTATCATAACTAGTATTTTTTTTTATTAATTTTAATTCTAGATTTTGTTAAATAAATTAAGGTTTAAACATTAGAATTTAATAGCAGCTTTAGAAAACATAAAATGTGTCTATATATATATATATATATCAATTAGTTTCAGATAATTTGAATACTAATTATCACTTTTAGATGCATTAATATATACACTATAATATAAGAGGAATATAATGAAAATAAAATATTAAAAAACATTTCTTTTTTTAATGGATGACAAAAGTAGAAAATCTCCAAAAATGCAAACATAAAAACCACAGAACCTTTTCTTCTGATGGAAAAAGAAAAAGAAAATCATTGCATTCCTATAGACCGCACTCCCTAAACACAAATTGAAGAAGAGTTTGTTATTTGAAAAGAAAATATTTTTTTATTAAAGAGATTTACTCATATATTTTTTAAAACATATACTTTAAATATTCCTAAGATTTATAATGAATTGAATATGACTAATTGAATGCTAAAATCTTTGTGTGTGTGTTTGTTTCTCAAAAAAAAAAGAAAAAGAAAAAGAAAAAAATTGGTAATTGTTCTACATTGCTTAAAAGAGTATGTTATGTGTGGTATAACTTGCCCGACCTTCCCTTAAAAGTTACCATAGCTTTTGAGTGGAGTTGTGATATGCCTTTGTGTTAGAATTCCTTTCTCTCTTCCTTTTGTGTGTGTGTGTGTGTGTGTGTGTGTGTTTGTTTCTCAAAGCAATTGTCCCATATTGCTTAAGAGAGTGTGTTGTGTGTAGTATAACTTGCCCCACCTTCCTTTAAAAGTTACCATGGCTTTTGAGTGGAGTTGTGGTATGCCTTTGTGTTAGAACCCCTTTCCCTCTTCCTTGTGTGTGTGTGTTTGTTTCTCAAAAAAAAAAAAATGAATGCTAAAAGGAAAAAAAAGAAAGATATTAATATTTTAAATAAGTGTTTGGATAATTTTTTAAATAAAAATATGAAGGAGACTAATAAAGAAAATTTAGAGGTAATTCACATTTTTTTTTATAAAAAAGATAGAGGAAGAGAGAGGATTTTGCAAAAGCCACCACCCTCTTCCACCAAATATAATTTTTTTTTCCAAAAAAAGAAGAAAATAAAATTGAAACTGAAACTTACGTTATGTGTTCAAATCCAAAATCCTTTCCCTTCACCTCTCCCTTTACTATCAGTTTTATCATTTATGCTAACTCTAATCTTTTTTCTTTTCTTTTTTTTTGAGATTGTTAAGACATATGTGAATCATGTTAAGAACATATGTTAATATAGAATTGACTAATCCTTTGACAAAGCGTACTTTACTTGTAATTTGGTAGATTTAGGATGCGTTTAATGCTTCAAGGAACAAGGTTTCAAGTTCAAGTGTTAAAACCATGCAAGTCTGTCCAAGAAATAAGTGAAGAAGTGCTGAATTTTAAAACTCGACAGCTAGTATCTATTGAGGTTTAAAAGGTTGTTCAAGCTCGATACTCGATAGATAGGGTATCTGTCGAGGTTTATGAAAATCAGTTTTTCAGATCTGATTTCACTTCAATCCGTGAATAGATGTTTGAGTTTTCTTTTCTCACAACCCTAAACATATATAAGGATTGTTTTAAGGGCCATCACAGCTAATGCAACTCAATGCAAAAGTGTTTCACAAGCATATTGTGGACCAGAGACATATGCTCTAGTTCACCTTTCTATTCGAGAAACTGTTGTGTTTGTAAACCGTAGGGTTTTGTAACCAAAGAGTTTCGTGATCTTCATCGTGTTGATGAACTGAAAAACTTTGCAGTCAACATCTTTCTCAAGTTGGTGAGTAAGCCGCATACTAGGATCCGCGCATCAAATCAGTTAGTCACGTACTGGAAGCCGTGCATTAAAATGAGAGATTGTCACTATAAAACAAATCCAATTAGGTAATGGAGTAAGGGTTCAACTGTAGATTGATATAAGGTACTGGGATTATTTTACTTGTAACCGCTTGTTGTGATAATAGTGAATTCTCGGGAGTGGTGACCTTAAAATCACCTGGTAAGGTTTTGCCTTAGTGGTTTTTCCCATTCGTAAACAAATCACTTGTATTAAATTTATTTTCCGCTGCATTTAACTTAGTTGGTGATTTATTTGTGCTACCACGCGTACTGCATGATAATTGAATTGATTAATCAACTTGGCTAATTAATTGGTTAATTCATCACAAGGAGTCAATACATTCTTGGCCTATCAGAGATTATATATCTTTGTGGCAATTTTTTTTTTTTTAATAGGATTGTTGCGAAGTATTTTGGTAGATGCATTAAACCAAATCATAAGAAAATATATTTGACTGTCGTCAAGTGAAATTTTACATGAATTCTCACATGCAATTAATTTGAAATATAGGTGATTTTCTATTTTCTTAGTAGTCACTTTTTGTTTAACTTTTATTTTAAGGAAGTAAAAATTATTAACAATTTTAGCACAAAGTTCTTAAAAATCTGACATGTTAATGAATATAATTGTGTCACTTTAAGTTTTTAACATGTTGTACAACATGATAAATAATGTATGTATTTTTTTTTTAATGATTGGAGACTCAATTTGAAATGCTTATGTAGCGTGTATCTAAGAGTTAGGTTCTTTTGGATATAAACTATTGTCAGTTTTTTTAAAACTATATTTTCTCTTCTCGTGTGTATGTGTTAAAATACTTAGTATTCTAAAAAAAAAATACTTATATAGTAAAATTTTAGTATCCACGACATCACTTGCATTTAAATGACAAAGTTCTATGCAGTATTTGCCAAACTAATACTTGGAGTACTATTTAATATTTCACTTCCACCACCCAAGTGGCCCTCATGCATTATTATTTAATCATTTTTTAATAAACACTATAGAAATTCGAACATAGGACAACAATATGATACTTGTTCTTCATCATCATATCAACTATAAATGTATTTGGGTAATTTTTTTTGTGTTGGTAGGTTTCCATTATTTTACAATAAAAAATTTTATTGATTGAGTTAATTGAAACCCACCTTTATTTAATCAAGTTGATCTTATAAAACAGGAACTATATTGCATAAGTTACATTTATATATAAAAACTTAACATAATTTTTTATAGTTGAGACTTGAGACACCTACGCAAGGGTCAACAAACTAATTTTATGGTATAAACGCAATTGTCCAACAAATGTTTGAAATAATGTGTATATAATGGGGGGACTATATACTCTTGGAAGAATAGTCAAGTGCTCAAAGAACTTTAAACACTCACATTGACAACAATAACAATAACCAAAAAAAAAAAAAGGTGTCATGGTTTGGGAAGGGCAAATGAAACTCGTTTCGAAACCCTTTTTTGAGCAACAAAATGTAGTGTTTTTTTCTAAACAGGAAAAAAAAAATAATGATGTAATCATTAAAGGAAAAGAATTATAGAACTGAAATCTGTATTAAACATATTGAGAATGTACCAAGTATAAGGATCACATAAAGGTATCGTTTGCCATAATCTCATTTGATAGTTAAAAGGTGGGTTAGGAGGAAGTAACACATGGAATGGTTTTATCATTTATGAGATGGAGGTCGATCTTTTTACAGTACGTTGGATCTACAAATGTGTGGATCTCATATGTTATGAGAGGATGATTTTATGAGAGAGAGAGAGAGGGAGAGAGAGAGAGGTTGATTTCTTCAGCTGAGGTAGTTAATAACCAACTGCATTGTCATGTCCAATGGTGGCCCTCTTTTGAATAAGCCATCAACATATATATTCAGTCACAAAAAAAAAAGTCATCAACACATATGGGCTTCATTTCATTTCCGTAGAGCTCTGTGCTGATATTTTGATTTTCCCCCATGATTAGGTACGGTTGGACACTGGAAAGGCTATGATAACTGATAAGCTGTGAGTTCCTCTAGTTACAATTACTCAATTTATTTATTTATTGTCGTTGTACAATTTGGGGTTGTTGAAACTGTAATAGATGCAATTTTTGTCACATAGGAACACTCAATAGAGTCAAAACAATCCTATCAAAAAAAATAAAATAAATAAAAACAATATGAATATGATGGATTTTGAACTTGAATTAAGTTTTTCGATCATGTTTAACATGGCAAGTGGACATTTTTGTGCCTTTCTCAACAAACTTTTGTGTTGCCGAGGTATTCTAAAGCGTGGGAATTTTCAATTTTGACCCCAAAAGGCAAAAGCTATGATATAATTTACATTTGAAGTTAAAAATCAATTATCTTCTATTTTACATAATCTTATTTTTTATGAATCAATTTAAAAAAAAAAAAAAAAAACTTTTAGGATAACTGTAACATAATATTTCTAAAATCTTGTTTTTCTATGTTGAAATGAGCGGATTAAATTTTATTGAATTATCTGTAATTTAAATAAATATCAAAATAATTATTGTTGACGCCTGTTTAAAACTTGAAATGTTGATAATGTGAAGGAAAATTTTTAGGATAACTTTGACATAATATTTCTAAAATCTTGTTTTTTTGATAAATAAAATCTTGTTTTTATATGTTGAAATGAGTGTATTAAATTTTATCACATCATCAGTAATTTAAATAAATATCAAAATAATTATTGACTATGCTTGTTTAAAACTTTAAATGTTGATAATATGAAGTAAAAAAAAAATCCAAGAACTCGTCTTCATTTTTTTTTTTTTTTTTTTGAGAATGTCGTCTTCAAATTAATAGAATAGAAATTTAAAAATTTTCATAAGAGAATCATGTTAAAGTCTCCAAAGAATATTCGTTAGCTTTACATTTATACCCATCAAATACCTTTAATTGTACTAATATTTTCCCTTGGCGAGCAGCTCTCTTTTTAGGACTGTTAGATAATTTGAATGTAGGATCTCACTTGTATAAATCATGTATCAGGTGACTTCATATCTCCTAGTAATATATGATAGCCACACACTCTCTATTACACATTTATTATGCACACATTATTATATGGACTGAAATTATGTTTAAAAACACAATTACAGTTAAAATTGTGAAATCGTGTTATGATTTCAAAAACTCAAAAGAGAATGTGTAGTACGCAATAACAAGTGTGTAATAAGATTTTCCGTATCTCAAATCAAATCAAAGAGCTCACAGTTCATAAACATTGTGTCCCACCATATGAGCTACTTATGTATGATTCCATAATCATCCTTTCACCAACAGTTCTCACTTGTAACGGTGGATTTTGTAATAATGTATGTTTCCTCAACTTGGAGCATGAACTTCCTTACTTGCCAAACTCTAAGGAAATCATAGACAGTCACTATTATTACTAAGTAGCAAGTGACCAAGTGACCAACTCATTAGCACACAACCACATTATATATGTTTCCACTACACAATTGCTACGGCATCTAGAAAATTGTCCATATTTTCACCACTTCCGTGCCAGTTGCCACTAGCACCATTGTCACCGGTGCTCCCATAGCCATCTTTGGTAACCATCACCTCGCAATTCCAACAGTACTAGTGTATGTATTACTATTGCCCCCACTGTCATGTACTCATGTTGAGCTCTACTATATAATATGCCATTATTCTCTATTTTTTTTGGGCAAATTACCACTTACCCATATGTGGTTTAACGGAAATTTAAGTTGTTTACTTGTAGTTTGAAATTTGACATTTTATTCACCTCTGTTAAAAACATTGCTAAATATGTGATTTTGCTTCACTTTTATGTTTCTCTCTTCCAAAAAAAAAAAAAAACAAAACAAAACAAAAAAACAAAAATACAATATCAAATAAGATTAAAAAGAATCCAGCTAAACACTGCATCATAGGACTTCAAACTACAGGTAGGCAACTTAAATTTCAGTCAAATCTCAGGTGGGTAAAGTGTCAAATTTCAAATCATAGGTAGGTAACTTAAATTTCGGCCAAATTACAAGTGGGTAAGTTGTAATTTGCCATTTTATTTTAGTAACGATATAGACACAATAAATTTTACAATTTTTTTTACAAGCAATGTTGGGATGTAACAAATTTTACTATACAAGAATTATAAATAGACCTGCCACTAATCACAAAAAAGTAATCTAAACATTTATTTATTAAGTTTTTTAAGTGATATCAATCATATTCTTGACATATCAATTTAAAAGCTTTTTGAAGTAAAAATTGTAACATTTTTCTTTTTTATTATACACCAATTACAACATGCTTGTCACCCTTAGACTATGAAATTTGTTTTTGTGATTATACTTATTCTTTTAATTTTTCCATATTCTTACTTCTTTTGGTAAGGTCTAAAAAGCTAAAACCATGGGCATCCTCACCATCAGTTTGACCACTACAATTTCAACATTAAAAATTCAACCGTGGTTTATTTTATAAAATTAAAAAAAAAAATTTAAAACAGAAGTCAAATGACGCAAGTACACGTGGGAATTGTTCCAATAACTGAAAATTTGAAGATGGAATATATCGTCATATCTTACATATTTCGAAATTCCACAAATTTGAAATGTCCTCTATTTGTAAAACCTTTTTACTAAATTCTTAGCTGTCTCTCAAGTGCTTTCCCATGATTAAAAACTTTTTTCTCGTTCGAAAAATTACCCAGAGTATCTGAAAAAAAATCCCTAATGAGGACAATTTGTTACCATTCATATTCCACCTGGCCCAAGTTGGTCCGGAAGCAAAAATAATCACCACCCCAGCTATGCTATCTTCTAGATAAATAAAAAGGACTACTTTTACTAATCAAAATATTACTCCTATTGCTTCTCCAAAACAGAAAGAAAGAAAGAAAAAATTTACTCCTATTATTTTTGGATTTTGTCAAACAATAGAATTCTTAGGAGTTAGGAGAAACAATTTCAAGTAATACACACCCAATCAAACTTCTTTTTTCCACGATTTAAGGGGTTGAACTATAACTATAGCTTTGGTTATCATAATAATATTAGTGTTATAAATAATAATCAATCGAAATATTCATATATTGAGAAATTTGCTAGTTGTTTGTCCCCACTTGTATTACCACCTACATATGGAGAAATTATAGAATCTTCTGGTGGATCACGTCATTTGTCCACTATTCCACTAAAATACTTTTACTTGTTTAAAATTACTGAGTCAGTAATTAATTTCTGTTAAAAAAAATTTTCTAACTAACAATTTTAAATAGATGAAAATTTTTTAGTTGAATAATGAATCACATTACTTGTTTACCTCGTGGATCTTATAATTTCCCACGCATATAATATAAATCCTCTGTGAACAAAAGGAATATATATAGACATATCACCATCCCTCCCTCTCTCTCTCTCTCTCACTATCTCTCTGTGTGGGTGTGGGTGTTACTTTTAATGTTGCTGATTAGCCCCGTAGTTGTTGTTCATGCCTCCGCTTAATTCTCCATTGAACAACACAGATTTTTCACAAAATAAAAACCAAAAATACTAATTCTCACAAGTGGATAAGACCCTTCTAATCCACTCCAAATTTCCAGGAATTTCCTCGCCAGCCTAATCTTCCTTTAGATAAGAGAGGAATTTGTCATTGAATCAAAATTTCAGCCTTGACCTCCCAAAAGATCACACTTTTAGAGTCATAGCGAGACACAGAACAGAGTCAGCTTATCCAATATAGTCTTTTTCTACTCAACCAGCTCTTGACGCACACAAAACCTCAAGCTAGCTAAAGCCATTTTGTTCTGTTCTTGCATTGTTCATATGGAGAACTATTACTTGAGAGAGATAGAAGGAAAACAAGCCCATGATCCTTTATTCATAGACAAGTTATGGTCTTCACAATTCAAGTATGTTGAAGGGCCAGTGATCGTTGGTGCAGGGCCTTCAGGTTTGGCTGTAGCAGCTTCTCTTAAAGTAAAGGGTGTTCCTAGTGTTGTTCTTGAGAGATCCAATTGCATAGCCTCGTTGTGGCAGCTCAAGACCTATGATCGCCTTCGAGTTCATTTACCAAAGCAATTTTGTGAGCTTCCTTTCATGGGGTTTCCTAATGATTTCCCTACTTACCCTACTAAGGAACAATTTATTCAGTACTTAGTAGATTATGCCAACAAGTTTGATATCAAGCCACAATTCAATGAGACTGTGGCACAAGCGGAGTATGACTGTACTCTTGGTCTTTGGCGTGTAAAGAGTGAGGGATTAAAGGGTAAGATGACAGAGTATGTGTGTCGCTGGTTAGTCGCGGCCACCGGAGAAAATGCAGAGCCAGTGATGCCTAAGATTGAAGGAATAGAAAAATTTGGAGGGTCTATAAAGCATACTAGTTTGTACAAGTGTGGGGAAGAGTTTAGTAGTCAAAAAGTTTTGGTTGTGGGTTGTGGGAATTCAGGCATGGAGGTTTGTTTGGATCTTTGCAATCATGATGCTAAGCCTTCTATTGTGGTCAGAGACTCGGTAAGTATTCTTATTTCATAGCCATGTCCTCTCTCTCTCTCTCTCTCTTTTTCTCTCCCGCGCACCAAAGCAAGAAGCTTACTTTTTATTTTTAGCCGCTTATTGTCTCTCCAATCATGGACTTTTTTTTTTTATTGAACTAGGAAAAAGCCAGTATAAATCTCTCTAGGTTTCTTCTTTTTTTTGTTTACAAAAGTTTTCCCAAAATTAAGGAAGAGAGAAAATAAATGTTGGGAAAGGCTTTTTTCAGTGTCTAAGACACTCATGTGGTTCTTCAAACATGTTTTATACAATTATAATCCCTATTGATTTTTTTTTGTGCAATATGTAGAACACTCATTTCACTATGACTGTTTTGTTAACTGCTTATTGCTGTTAAGAGTTAGTGACTTCAAGTTCCAACAGTTTGTTTTAAAAGATGATTTTTTTTTTTTTTTTAAGTAGCTATATTCATTTTTGGAAAGAATTTTTTTTATCCTTCACTTTCTAGGAATTCTCAAGCATGCGCAACATTGTTCAGAAACGTAGGAGGTTAAAAATATAGTCAAAATCACACAACCACTTTGGCCTTTTTCTTCTTCCCTATTATGATTTTGAGTATTTTTAAAGAAACACAATCCACCCCCATTAAGCATATAAAGTATCATATAGCTTAGAGTCAAATTAGGCCTATCAAAATAATGAGGGCCTCACACACATCAACTCCATGTCTTTTCTATGTTTCTTTTGGTCCATTTTTATTAAGCTTTTTTGGGTGTAACTTTTTTTGGTTCGAAGGTGCACATCCTACCACGAGAGATGCTGGGAAAATCGACTTTCGGGCTGTCCATGTGGTTGCTCAAGTGGCTGCCCATGCGCCTTGTCGATCGGTTACTGCTGATTGTGTCATGGCTCATTCTTGGTGACACTTCTCGATTCGGATTGGACCGGCCGAGCTTGGGTCCCCTCGAACTCAAAAACTTGTCCGGAAAGACCCCAGTCTTAGATGTCGGAACGCTTGCTAAAATCAAAAGTGGTGACATTAAGGTACTTCCCTTTTATCAAATCATAGCTCACTTTATTTCACTTCCTGTTGCCAACACAAATTTTTCATAGATTTTACTATCCTTTTGACAAATGATTGTACTTATTATTTGCTTTTCTGGATGGCACACTTGCTTTTCTTTTTATTGAATCAAATCACCAACTTTTTGCAAATTTTTGTTATTGTTTTTCACTTTAACTATGCATGACAATTTTTTGAGCCTTCCCAAATTTTGGAAACTTTTGTCCAGCCTTATTAAGAAAGACTGTTAAATCTAGCCATACATTTTGTTTTCACCAATAAATTCAAGTTTTTTTATTTAGTGGGAGAAACTATTCAATCCCACGGGCCTCCACTGCCTCTAAAGATGAGAGAGAACTTCTCTCATGGGAGTGAATAATTTCTTGAGGGTGTCAATTAGTTCCCAAATTTAGTTGATTCTCGATGCGGAAGTTAGTCTCAAGCTAAATAATTCCAAAAGTCTTAACTTTTTCAATACTGGTTTAGGTGCTTCCAAGCATTAAGCGGTTAAAACGTCACGCTGCGGAATTTGTTGATGGAAAAATAGAGAACTTTGAGGCCATTATTTTAGCAACCGGTTACAGAAGCAATGTACCCTCTTGGCTAAAGGTACCTTTCCTCTTTATCTTTTTCATTCTAGTTTTAGTTCCTTGATTCTTTAAGCCAATGTCTTTTTTTATTTGTCTGTTGCGGTTGTAGCATCATCACTTACTACCTTTATACATTATGCATCAATTACAACGAGTCATGTCTGTGAAAAATATTGTGAACTTATTTACTTATTGTTTTATTTTCCTTCCACATGTTAACCCTAGTTTCATAGACTGAAAAAGAGATTATATGGGCTTATATTGTCAGGAGGGACAAATGTTTTCAGAGAAAGATGGGTTGCCTCGAAGGCCATTTCCAAATGGTTGGAAAGGCGAGTGTGGGCTCTACGCAGTGGGGTTTACAAAACGTGGAATTCTTGGCGCGTCAGTGGATGCGAAAAGAATAGCTGAGGACATCGAACGGTATTGGAAAGTGGAAGCAAAACATAATTCTACAACCTTTGCTAGCTCACTTTTGTCCTAAGTCATATTACTATGATTTTGTCTAGTTTGAGATATAGAAAATCGATGGAGAGACTAAAACATTGATGAATGATTGGAGGCATCATATGTATACCCACCTTTGCTCGATCCGTTTACATTTGCCTCCATCATCATGATTTTGCCGAGTTAGACACTTAGACATTAGTTGGAGTTAGGAAGTAAAAAAAATAGTGAATGACCATCAAATTTTTTCATCTACATTTTCACTTTCTTCAATCATCAATTTCTATATCTTTGACTCGGTAAAAATCATGATCATGGCTAATGCAAGTGTGAACGAGTGCAAAGTTAGTACCAAAATTGGAGGATTTTGATGGTTTGGTACCGATGCCGGTGCTCCTCCAATTGAGGGTGAAAAAAAAAAGGGGTGGGGAAAGAGTTGAAACGGAACTCTTTTGCTTCACAAAATGACACAAGCCAGGCCATGGGAAAGGAGGATTTCAGAGAGAAGAAAAAAAGATGGACCTCATAAGCTATTTGTACATGTTGTACATTACCGGTTTTCTCTAATTGGTAGTGTTAGGTATGACATTTTCCAGAGAAAAAAAAAGGATAGGAGAGTGTGGGGAGGAAAGAGTTATAGAGAGCCATGTTTGATAATTGTTTGCCTAGTGATATAATTATGTTTTAACCTCTATTTAGTATTTGTCCGTAGGGTTTCGACGAGAGTATTAACGTTTTGATGTTTTCCTCTAGTGTAGCATTGTATGGAATTCAATTCTCCATTTAGTTTTTGGGGGTATCCGAGACAACTTGAAGAGAAAAATGACTTCTAATGAAAATCCCTTCTTTTTTTATTCTTTTGCCTACAACTGGTACCTGTTTAATTATTTCTTTCATGCATTTTCGCTTTCGAAATGATTTCATTCCAACTAGTAGCTAGGACCACCACTTAATTTGAAGCAGAAAAGATTCTATTAACTGAATACAATTCCCATATCAATTGTCATGTCTCAAGACTCTGTCTTTTCTAATTTTGTTGCATCACCTACTCTAGAAAATTGATGTATCTATTTTCTATTTTTCATTGAGGTTATGTCATATGTGATGCATATTATACGTCTATAATATTTTTTAGGGTAAACTATGTATTTGGTTTCTATCTTTTACACTATATTTTAATTTGGTCCTTAACTTTTCAGTATTGCTTTAATTTAGTCTCTGTACTTATTTCTTTAGAAAAATTGCTGACGTGGCAAACAACTAAAATAAAAAAATTAATTTCCATTGATATAGCAATAAACTAATTTTTAATTTATATTCAAGAAATAACAGTAGAAACTAAATTGACATGGTAGTGAAAGGTTAAGCTGTAAAGGATATAAACAAAATACTTAGTTTACCCTATTTTTTAGTTTCAACTCAAAAAAATAGGAAGCCAAACCCTAGCATTATTGAAAAAGAAAAGTTGGGGAGTACATTTATAGAACTCACGCCTGAGTATCAGAGTGTCACGACATCAAGCATGCGGACTGACTGGTTCATTTTTGGATCTTTGACTGTTTTAGGAATTTCAATCCAAAGCTTGTTAATTTGGATTTGTTCACTATCGAAAAGTATTTTTCTCCATTTGCTCAAAGTGATTTCAATCCTTGTCACACTTTTTTTTAAAGGAGGGCACTGCCAGAGAGTACCCACTTCCACTCACAGCTGTTTGAGCCAAAAAAATGCTTTCATTTCCCATTGTGAGGATAGTTGAAGTAGCACGCAGCTGTAATATTCTTGGAATCTTCATAATCATAAATAAGAAAGAAAGGAATTCCCACTCTTTTTTTTTGGGAGGGAAAAGGGAATTCTCACATGGTGTAAATTAAATTCCCTTACTAGTGTCAGTTCTGAAATGCTGACACTTTCTGCAGAGGGTTTTTATTTTTTAGAATTCATTTGTCTCTGTATTAAAGCCACAAAGAAAAAGAGGAAAATTTGTTACAAGAAAGTGGTTTAATCATCCACAATTTTATTGGTCGATGTAAATATGTAATGCATAAAATGGAGAAAATGAAATCTCAGCACCTCTCAATCCCATCAAGGGAGAGACTAAACATGTTCCAGGTATATGTGAGACCAGTAAGATTGACTATAACCAACTCTTGCTCTAGTTGTTCACATTACAACAATCAGTATCCCGCTTTTTCTTTTCTTTTCTTTTTTCCTTCTCAAAATATATTCCTAAAGATCTTAATATCCCGAACTAAGAGGAAATGGAAATTCAAGAAAGTGATTTTCATTATCCAATCCATTTGAATTCCCATGAGAGACAACACGCCTCTCCTTTCCTCTCTTATCCCCCAATCTAAAGAAGGGGAAGAAGCTTAACCACAAAAACCAAGGGGCTGTTTGGCAAGATTATTTAAATATAGTTTTTTGTTTTGCAATCCATAAAATGGTGGGTTTCACACTTGAATTTATTATTTGGTTAATATGTTATAAATACAGTTTTCAAAAAATTGTATCCTATTTTCCTAATTTAAAACAGGATTTTGAAAACGACTTAGGAGGTGTTTTCAGGATACAGAAAATGTTTTTAATGATATAATTGTAAATAAATTGAAAACAGTGGACTCCACATATTTCTCCAAACTCTTTTATCTCTTAAATTTAGGAGTTTATCTTTATCACAAAAAAAATTCTCACACCTCAAATTTGAAACTTATCATTAAAAAAAAGAAAAAAAATGATGAGCTCTATTCCCTTATCATTATCCACACAAAAAAGGTAATCTACCGATTTTACACTTTACTTTTTGTAATTTTTTTTTTAAAATCTCAAAAATAGAAATGGTCTCCCAAAAAATTATTTTTGTTTTTAATATTTTGAAAATTGTTCTTAAAAGTGAGAGCCAAACACGTAAAATATAAAAATTATTATCTAAAAACTAGTTTCAAGTTTAATTTTTTGAAAATTATTTTTATACTGTTTTGAAAACAAAAACAAAAATCCTCCTACCAATCAGGCCCTAAGATGTAAAGAATTTGTTCTAACTCTATTGTATACATTCTTCTAAAATTTGATTATTATATAATATGCCTATATCTAAACTATTATTTAAAGGGTTTTCCCTGTTTGGACTGATTTTTTTTATTATTCCAAAATACACCTAAATCCCAAGGTTTAAGTAGAGACAAAATTAAAAGATAGTCTGGTAAAAATACATGTCTAACTTGCACTAAAACATTGCCTACAAAATAGGAACACTCTTCCACTAACCCACTTCTTCAAAGCAACTATAAATTTTTTTTTTTTAATAGAGAAACAAGTTAAACAACCCGTTGTTTTTTTTCCTATTATAAAAAAAATAAAAATAAAAATAAAAACCCCACTTTTATACAAAAACAAAGCTAAATCTTTTATAAAAAAAAAAACCAAACTAAATAGATATATACTCGTTCTTTTTTTTTTTTTTTTGATAAGTAGATACACCTTTAACTCCCACTAAAACGTTGCCTACAAAACAAGATCACTCTCCTGATGGTTTTCAAATTGCTTTATCCATTTATAAAAAAAAAAAATTAAAATTAAAAAAACACACGTTTCTTTGTAAAAACACATCTGTCATACTGATATAAAAAAAATAAAAACACACATCTACCATTATTGCCAAAAAAAAAAAAAAACCGGTCGTACACCCACATTTTAGTCATACACACAACTCCAAACTTTTACCCAACAAATTTAAATCTCCCCATAATCATTAAGCAATTATAATGTTATCAAATTACTTCCCATCTCTTCCATTAAAAAAAAATTTTCATTCCCATCTCCATCCATACTAAGAGGAACAAACATTTTTGCATTTTAGTAATAGGTGACTACGTGCCAAAGGAAGTCACTCAAAAAGGTATTTACTCATCATTTTCTTTCCGTTCATGTCAGATAATTTAAGCTTTTATGTTTTTGGAACCTCTGTCACCAAATTCTATTTAATACCACTATTCTATAACTTCTTTTGGAATTTGATGTTTGCAGCATATTAATTAAGCTCAAAAGCTATGAGACTTACATAGCGGATGTGTTATCTAACTGCAATTTTGGTTAGTTTGTCTCTTCTAATTTTTATTTTTATTTTACATAAACATTTACATGTGATATGTATTCTTTGTGATAATTTCTATTTTCTTGATCAAGGTTGGTAAAGTGTTACAGTCACCACATAAATAGATACATGAAAAAGAAACTTGATAATGCCTTAAAATGCATACTTGTTATATATTTATGTGGGCGTTATCTCCGTATTACTATTCTTAATTTTTATAATTAAGCCATGATTTGCATTAGTCTCTATTATTTATCTTTACGTAATTTCTTGAATAAGATGCCATTTATTGTGTGTAATTTTCTACTTTCAGGAAATCATGTGAGAAAGATGAGTTTACAGGAATTTGTGAGATAATGGAGGCCAAACTGGAATTAAAGTGGAGCTAAAGGACCATGCTTAAATGTCTAAGGAGGTGCAGCTGGAGTGCTTGGATCGTCTACCATGATTGGAAGCTTCAAATAAGGAAAGATATCAAAGAGGCAGAATCTGAAAAGGAAAAATCTGATTTGAGCACTGATTAGTATTTTGGATGTATCTCTCTCCTCAAAAATCCAATTGACACAAGACTAGATGGGTTCGAACCGTGACTTAAATATCTATAACTTTCCAATTTTGAGTTTTTCGAAATTCTCAATTTTTGAAGGCCGAAATTAACTCACAAGTTACTGCTGTAAACCTGGACGGAAATTAAAATAGTAAAAGTTTTATTTTCTTTGGACACTTAGACATTAGGGTTTGGAAGGGAGGTTAGTAGAACGAATTTGGGAGAGAAAACCTTGTATTTTCCTTTCTCTAATGGCAGTCTAAACTCTTTGCTAGGGCTAGGGGTTATGTTTCTTCTATACGGTATGAATATTCAATGTAATTCTTTCTAAGATTTTATCAACAACATATTTTATTGTTCAATTAGATTTCTTTTGATGTATTAGTTCTTCCGTGCTTTCAATAAGTTCGATCATGTTTTTCTTATTGTTTAGATGAATTTCTAATAGTTTCAAATAGAAATTAGGTTTTAAAGTGAATGAGTTTTTTCTGAAAACTTTTCTTACCGCATTATTAATCTAGGTTATCATGCGTTCTTGAATTGTCTCAGTTCAACCGAATCATAAGTATTTAATTGTATAAGAACAATCAATTATGAAATATATAATTTCTTAGATCACAAAGAATTTCATATCGATATAGGGAAACACCATGATGCCCTAGTATTTACATTATTGATTTAAATCAGTTTTTATTATTATTCTTGTTAACAATCACCAAACAAAAGTATTTTTCTTCTTCACCCAAATTATTGTTTAATTATATTGTCTTTGAATCTATCCTGCTTCTTGTGGTTCGACCTCGGTACTTTGAGAATTATATTGCTACAATCTCCTGCACTTGGGAGTGAGCAGGCAAAACTCTACTTATATAAACAAAAGATCTTTTCAAATTGTTCTTGCTCAAACAAGAAAGGCTTTTCCATCTCAACTAGTATGTCTTTTTTTCTTTTTTCTTTTTTTATAGGAAAACAACAAGTATGTTAATGTACATAGTTCTTTTATTTTTATTTTTTTAATAAAGAAATAAATAGTCTTCTAACACTTTTTTATTTATTTATTTTTATCACAGTCACCGACAATTTGTCTATTGATGAGGATTATGCAATTTGTAGTTGGTTTTTATTGAATTCGGGTAGGTTACTTTTGCTATTCCTTAATCTAATTATATGGACTCTGAAGTACTTTTCTTTATTTCAATATTTCTCTATCATTATTTTATTTTCTTTTTCTATGATATGCATTTGTGGGTTAAAGCTTACTCATTACCTTAAAAAAAATGGAATACTCATTGCTTTTCTTTGATTACAAAATGGTATATTCATTGCTTTTCTTCGATTACAATATTACAGTATGTTCATAGAACTTTAAAAAAAAAAAAAAATTGATTAAAATATTACAGTACGTAAAACTTTGTTTTTTTAAAAAAAAAACTTTTGTGCAATTTAGGAATAGTCATTGCTTTTCTTTGATTACAATATTACAGTGCGTAGAACTTTGGAGGATACTCTCTCTATGTCTTAGTTTGTTTTTCTAATAAAAGTCTCTTAGTTTGTTTTTCTAATAAAAGTCTCTTAGTTTGTTTTTCTAATAAAAGTCTTTGTATAAATTTAAAAAAAAAAAAAAAAAGACTTTGCAATTTGGATAAGTATCAAACGGGTTACTCCACTATTAACCAAAAACGATGAACGTGTTGGAAAATTTAGACCCCGGTTGATAGAATTAACAAATTTTAAATCCAAGTTGGGGGGAAACTTTCCTAAAAAGTAATTCACTATAATAAAAAGAAGTTTCAGATTTAGTACAAAACATTTGTCCCTAGACTCTACAATCCTTGTAGATGAATTTACAGTAGAAACATTCTACCGCTTTAGAACCTCTAAACTCTTCAATATATGAACGTTGTTTAATGCACAAATCGCAGTACGTGACTAACCAATGATGCACGGATCCTAGTATGTGACTAACTCCAGCAACTTGAAGATGTTGTTGGCTGGAAAGTTCTTCACTTCATCAACAATGAAGATCAAGAAGTACTTTGTTACAAAACCCGAAGGCGCAAAAGATGTAGTAACTTCTTGCGGTGAGAATAAGGCACTAGGTCACTTTTTGCATGTGTTCTCCATGTATAACGGCCTTTAAAATAAGCCTTATACATGTCTATGATTGTGAGAAAAGAAACCCTACAAATATATGTCAGCTAGGGCCAAAAATCATCTCTGGAAATTCTAATTTTATAGATCTCAACAGATTTAACTTCTGTCAAGCTCATTCTTAAATCTCGATAGATAATATTTCCGTCGAGGTATCTGTAAGCTTTAATGAACATCTTTTCTTCACTTGTTTCTTGGTCAAATCTTCATGACTTTAATACTTGACTTGAACTTTTGTTTCTTGAAGTACTAAACCCATCCTAGATCTACCCAATTGCAAGTAAAGTGCATTTTGTCAAAGAATTAGCCAATTACATAAAATATGTCCTTAATAATTTCCCCATTTGGCAATCCGTGATAAAACCACAACAAAACAACTAATCATGAGAGAAGTCTTAAATTACTTAACTCATAACCATTTGTTTTATTACAAAATAAATCTATCCTTACTACAAACTCTTGAAAAATTTTGCAAGAAAAGAGTTCATGACATGATAGACTTTCACAGCTTGTCTTTTTGAAACACTTATACAAAACTCATCAAGGTATCATGTGTGAAACAGAAATAAAGATTGCGTATATAAAGAAATATGCGTATAAAGATAGAGAAGAAACAACACATATAAAGATAGGTGAAGAAGACATACATTATCATATATATATATATATATATATATATCAAATATAAGCACAATGTATGTAAAAATGGTCACAAGACCGGTGTACAACAAGCTAAAATAAGCTCCTAAAACAACAAGGAGATAAACACTCCCCCTAACAAGATGAAACACATTCCCCCTTACAAAGACATGTATTTCTCCCCTTAACATGTAGAATCTTAAATAGAAACCATATTTTCTCCCCCTTTTTGACATGATTGATAAAGGGTACAAGAAGCTATAAAGTTTCACCCGAGAAACATAAAGTTGATCTAAGATGATCAAGGGACACAAGGAATCCATATAAATGCATGAATATAATGAAACAAGATGCTATGGATGACAAGATAATAGAAAGATGTAAAACATGTGAAAAACAATGCATGCAAAAGGGTCTCGATAGATCGAGAAGCTGTCGAGTTGCTATTGAGCTAGCAGAGAGCACATAAAATTACCTCAATAGATTGAGATATGTGTTGAGAATTTATTGAGAAGCTACCCAGAATTCTCGATGGATCGAGAATTTGTCGAGAATGTATTGAGTAGACAGAGAGCACAGAAATTTGGCTTATGGATCGACCTAGCTGTCGAGAAGCTATCGAGGTCAAATCCAGAAATCTCGATAGAAAAAACTTATGTCGAGCTGCTGTCGAGATGCTGCCAAGAAGGTATTGAGCAGCTATCAAGAAGATAGAAGCAAGGTTTTCCAGGGGAGGAAAAACACATAAGATGAAAAGGCAACAAGATGACTACTCAAACAAGTATCCAAGTAGCATGTTAAGCACTCAAACACAGCTCAATTCTAGATGTAAAACATTTCTAAATCAAAAGACACACATATATACTAAACAAGTCTAACCAATTTTATTTTTCAAAAACAAGTTAAAACAGTTTAGCAAGCATATATAAACACATGTATCATTTGTGATGGCCAAATCACATTATACCTGCATATGTATCAAAAGTAGCAAAGAATTTGCGTGTTGTGTGTAAAACAAAGCAAGAGTGCATAAGTGTCTCATATTATGAAGATTTGAGACATGAGAAAATCAAATACACTCACACACAATTATAACTGTTTGATGGGGACTATCACCTTCGAGGTACATCCTATAACTCCCAAATCTCTTAGAAACACGCTTGCAACCATATTAAAAGCATTTTGATTCTTTTTGCTTTTATATTATTTGCATAATTTCTTTTTGAACATATCATGCATGGGCATATAAGAGAGAAAAGAAATACCCAATTATGTAAGCCAAAACATCACAATTTTGCTATGCCGAAGCACACAGATGTTATAGATGATTCGCGGACTTTAGTGGTGAGATGATTATTTATGCCTTTCTCTTAGGATTTTTTAGTCTTTCTTGTCAAAAAGAGTGATATGAGTATGAGATATAAGAGACAATTTTAATCGTACTCATCACAACCACAAGCCACAAAACTCACTTGCTTAGTTGTGCATTGAGATGCTCATCTAAGTTACAAGAGATACAAAGTTTAGAAACTTTGTTTCAATGGCCATCAAAGGTACACAAGTACCAATATACACAAACACACACTGTTTTTGTATTTTTCTAATTTTTTATATTTTTTATTTTGAAAACAAAACAAAATAAAAACTAAACAACCAAACAAAAACAGACAAATAACATGAAAGTATGAAGATAGATGCAGATGCATGAAAGCATGATTCCAAAAACAGATAAGAAATCAAGCAAGAAAGCCCTACTTTAGATAGAAAGAAATAAAGCAAAGGACAACAAAAAAGACAATTAAGTTTTAGGCTTCTTTCTCACCCACACAGCGCGAGTCTTTGGCCGTGAAGATGAAAAGGTACGTGTCTAAGTATGTCTACTAAAGGACATAGAAGAATTAGAATTCCTCTAAAATTGAGATAAAAAAATTCAAGACTTTTAATAACTCTCTAAACAAAGGTGTTGAACCTTGAGAGAGAACCTGTAACCATTTGGACACTTGCTTACGAGGATACAACTTGAAGCAATTAAGACGAATGTATCCAAAAACTCCACAATGGTGACAAACATGAGTAGTTTTGGAACTACTTGGCACCCTAGAAGGAAGTCTAACCTTAGAGGTTGACAGAGACCTCAACTTAGAACAATTTGGCCTAATATGACCAACAATATGACAATGATAACAAATGGGGACAAATTCATATTTTTCTTTCAACCTAGGAGGAGTTTTAGACATAAGTTTAGAAATTTCAGCGTTAACATCAGAATTTTTACCTTTATCTATCCTAACAAAATTAGCCTTCAACTCTTCGTTATTCCTTTTAAATGGAGGAATATAAACACCTTTTTCATTTGAGTTAAGCTCAACAAGAAGTTTGGCACTAATTAATTTTTCAACTTCAATTTTAGATTCAACTAGATGCTTTTCCAAACTCTTAATTTTGTCCTCTTGAGATGAAATTTGATTTTTAAATTTCTCATTCAAATTATTGGCTTCATCCAATTTTGCAATTAATTCATCTCTTTCAAGTTTGACCTTTTTAAAATTAACTTTTTATTTTGTAGAACATTTAAAAGATTTCATACAAAAATTATAAAGCTTGCAATAGGCATCTTGAATATCATCATCATCATTCAACATAAGATCACACAAATCAACACAATTAAGAGTTTCCATGACAACAGGGATCAAGGATCACACTCAAGTTGGGAAATTTAGACTCCGGTTGATAGAATTAACAAGTTTTAAACTCAAGTTGTTAATAAGATTTATTATGAATAAACCTTGTTAAAACAACGAAACATCAATATCATGCACAACGGAATAATAAATAAGACAAGATATGATAACCTAGGAAAACCAATGAAACAAACTAGTTTCACAGTAAAAAACCTGGGGGGAAACCTTCCCGAAAAGCAATTCACTATTGTAAAGAGAAGTTTCAGATCTAGTACAAAATATTTGTCCCTAAACTCTACAATCACCATAAATGAACTTATAGCAGAAACCTATATCATGCACAGCAGAATAATAAATAAGACAAGATATGATAACCTAGGAAAACCAATGAAACAAACTAGTTTCACAATAAAAAACCTGGGGGGAAACCTTCCCGAAGCAATTCATTATTGTAAAGAGAAGTTTCAGATCTAGTACAAAATATTTGTCTCTAAACTCTACAATCCCCGTAGATGAACTTACAGCAGAAACCTTCTACCGCTTTAGAATCTCTGAACTTTTCAATATATGAACGTCGTTTAATGCACGAATCGCAGTACGTGACTAACCAATGATGCACAGATCCCAGTACGTGACTAACTCCAGCAACTTGAAGATGTTATTAGCTGCAAAGTTCTTCACTTCATCAACAATGAAGATCCAAAAGTACTTGGTTACAAAACCCTAAGGCATAAAAGACGCAATAACTTCTTGCAGAGAGAATAAGGCACTAGGTCACTTTCTGCATGTGCTCTCCATGTATAACGGCCTTTAAAATAAACCTTATATATGTCTAGGGTTGTGAGAAAAGAAACCTTACACATACATGTTAGCTGAGACCAAAAATCAGATCTAGAAATTCTGATTTCGTAGATCTTGACAAATTCAGCTTCTATCGAGCTTCATTCTTAAATCTTGATAGATACTGTTTCTATCGAGTTATCTGTCAAGCTTTAATAAACAGCTTTTCTTCACTTGTTCTTGGTCCAAACTCCATAACTTTAATACTTGACTTGAACTCTTATTTCTTGAAGTACCAAACCCATCCTAGATTTACCAAATTACAAGTAAAGTGTATTTTGTCAAAGGATTAGTCAATTACATAAAATATGTCCTCAACAGAACGTATTAATTATATTGCAATCTTAACCAATGAAATAATAGTATTAAACTTGACAAACTATGCAATTTGGGTAAGATTGCAATATAATTAATACGTTGAAAAGTATTTTTTTTTTAGGTGCATTAAACTTGACGAACTATGCAATTTGGATAAGATTGCAATATAATTAATATGTTAATTGATTACTTAGAGAAAGTAGTTATATTTAATCCTTACTCTCTCTTTCTTTGTCTTTTTTTTAGGGTGACATATCAACAATTTTGTTGAATTGCATAATGGGCACATTGGATGAGTTTGAGTGAGACACTTTACAAAATTATTGTACAATTCAAAGCTCACATAAAGTGGCAGTCATCTATCAAGTGGTTGTTAAAGACTTTTTTTTTGTATATAAGAAAAAAAAATCCTATCTATGCCTATATTTATCAATATGTATAATTCTATGTTGGATTCAATTTATTTATTTATTTTTTTTGGAAAATTAATGTACATATCATTAATCGAAACTCCTACAGTTTAGCTTTTTTTTTTTTTTTCTCAATCACATCTCTTCCCTATGAAATTAATTAATTATCCATAGCAATTGTCTTGCCTTTCACTCCAACTTCTTTTTTTTTTTTTTTTTTTTTTTTCAAGAAAATGCATTTTGAAATTTTAAATGATACTTGCCTCTTATATACATACATACATACATATATATATATATATATATATATATATATTGGTAATGGTTAATAATTTGAATCCATTATGATTTGGGATTACTACATTTTCTAATCACAAAATATCTAGGGGTGTGATGAGTGTTATGCGTTTGTAAATGAAATATATTTTTCATCACACCTAGGGCTGTAAACAAACCAAGCTGTTCATGAACAACTCAGGTTCGGCTCGATAAAAAGCTCGTTCATGTTCATTTGTTTATAAATAAGCCAAGCTTGAGCCTTAGTTTTAGGCTTGTTCGATAAACAACCAGAGCTCAAGCAAAAAAAAAAATGTTCGTGAACAAGCTCATGAACAATAGGGCTCAATACAAAACATGCCGAGTTTAGGCTCATTTATAGCTTGATATATGTTTACTAAATAAACTTATTATTATGACATTGCACATATGTTTTGGAATGTTAATTTATACCTTGTTTATTCATATATGTTTTGGAATTTTAATTTATTTAGATTTGTGAAGATTATAGTTGCACAGATGACAAATGTGGATGTGAAAATTGTATTTTGAACAATTACTCAAGCTATAGACAATGAATGGTGAATAGATGGATTTAATTAGGTATATTATTATTATTATTATTATTTTTTTTTTTTTTGTTTACTTGATTAGAAGTATGATAAAATGAGTATATTGTAATTGTTATTTTTGTTTACTTGACTTTTAGTGATATAAGCATTTGATGATGCAATTTTTTTGGATCCCGAGCTAAAAAGCTTGATTTGAGCTCGAGTTTGAACTTGATATTAAGTTCGAGCTTGGTTTGACTAATTAATCAAGCCAAGCCAAGCCAAGCCAAGCTCAAGTTTTTTGACATTCTCACAAGCTCAAGTTCAAACATTGTTTTTAGGCTTGTCTCAAGCTCAAGCCAAGCTTAAGCATTTGATTTTTATTGACAAGTCAAACTCAAACACACACTACTCAGCAAAGCTTGGCTCGTTTACAACCCTAAATTCACACCCCTAGGTATTGGTAAAAAAAAAAAACCTAGATGAAGTCATTCAGCTTGGTCGGTCTAGAAAAAGGAAGAAATCTAATAGAAAGACTTCACCTAAGCCAATCGTAGATCACAGTCAAACTGATCAGCAGCCAAGCCAAGGTATTTCTCTCCCTCAATCTATAAATCAAATTGAGAAGCTTGCAGAAATATTTTTTTCATCACACCCCTAGATATTTTGTGATTGAAAAATGTAGTAATTCCAAATTATAATGGATTCAAATTATTACCCAAAAAAAAAAAAAAAAATAGAAGGGCCTTTGAGCACGTGCGTGAGCACATGCTCAGAGACTAGTATGCATTAAAGATTTGTCAATTATATATTAGGATTTTATTTTTGAATTCTCAAAATTGCTTCCCTTCCCTAATTTTTGCCAACTAACTTCTTGGGTCATTGGTGGTTGGTTCTATAAAATATTCAATAAAAAGAACTGTGAACCTTATATTTAATTTGTTGTAACACAATGAGTATAACTAGTTGTTTCTATAATAATAATATATAAATAAATAAATAAATAATGGGTAATTATCCCACATTACTTAAAGAGAGTGTATTATGTGTAGTATAACTTGTCTCAACCTCCTTTAAAAGTTATCACGGCTTTTGAGTAGACTTGTGAATTATGATGTGTCTTTGTGTTAGAACCCCTTTTTCATCTCCCTTGTGTGTGTGAGTGTGTTTGTTTCTCAAAAAAAAAAAAAAAAAAAAAAAAAGTATAACCGGTGGTTTCATCCATATGATAGCATTTTGACTCTCCTAGTCCTCGTTTCATCAATTCATTAGCAACCCTAAAAATAATTTAGACATACAATTGCCTAGCCCTGAAAAGTGAAAACCAAAAAATATATATAAAAAGGCATAAATGTTTTCATGCTTGCATCATAGTCACTAATTTCTATGGAACAAAATATGTATTTTCCTTTTTCTTTTTTATAAAATTTTTTTATTGTTATTTTAGTTTATTTATTATAGATTATTTATTATTTTTTTATAATCAACATTATAAAATGTTTTCCATTTTTTATCATATATTAGATTAATAAGTTTGTTATTAATTAATTAATATAATAATTTGAGAGTAAGATTTTGTCAAAAACCATTTAATTTAAGATACTACTATTTAAGGGTTTTTTTCCCCCCTTTTTTGAATAAGTATTTGCCCATTAATCCAAAGATGAGACATGAGAGGGCACATATTCCCTCAACCAAGTCAATTCTACCATATTTTCAACTATCTTAATGCCCCACTTCAGGGATGGAGCTACTCTTTGACCGAGGGGACTATGGCCCCCCCTGGATTTTGGGGGAAAAAATTTCTATAAGTATAGGTATATTTAATGTTAATGTTCAATTAGCTCAAAAAAAATTAATCTCGGAGCTATGTTATGACCAAGGCCTCACAAGTCACAACACCTCATATATATGTTGTTTGCTATCTCATATGAGAAGATAAACTCGGAGATGAAGATGAGAAAGAAATTCCTCATTAAATGAATAAGGAAAGTGCAGCTCTACTTATATATACAAGGAACAGAGCACTTGAATGAAACAAAATAAAAGCAATTAAAAACAAGCTTTTTAATTTTAACACAAATCAAGTTCTGGTACTGTACTTTTTGGATTCTCAATATCAAAATTAACCTAAATTCTCTCCCTTAATGACCAAAATATTGCAATTTTTTATTATAATTTTTTTTAAGCCCAAATTTTACCCCCCCCCCCAAAACTAGGGGTGTCAATTCGGGTTAGCGTGTCGGGTTCGTGTCGTGTCGAGGTAGGGGTATTCTACTAAATGGCTCAACCCTAACCCGACCCATTTAATAATCGTGTCATGATCTTTCAACCCTAACCCGACCTGTTAATAAAGCGGGTTGACCTGACCCAACCCATTTGACACGCTTAATAAACGAGTCGTGTTGGGTTGACACGAATATAACACAACCCATTTCAACCTGTATAATATTAAATATAACATCCATCTAGAAATAATTATTTTTACATCCCCAAAAGCAGTGTATACACTTCAAGTCTTCAACCCACATTCAAAATGATATAGTTCAACAAAAATATAACATTCATCTAGAAATAAGTTTTTTACACTCCAAAAGAAGTGCATACACTTCAACCAAAATTCAAAATAACAAAGTTTCACAAAAATTAAATAACATAGTTCAACAAAAATATAAGATTCTTGGAACTCCCCAAATGCTAAGTATCAATATTGAAAGAATTTGAGCAAATAGTAGACTAATCCTGACTATGACCACGATTATCATCCATAAATTCTTTGTTGATGTCTAAATTCATAACATCTTCCATAAGCTCATCCAATTTCATATGTGTAAGTTCTATGCCAAAATATATATATATATATATATATATATATTAGTAGTTCTAAGGTCTGTAAAGTTTCAATTTCCAATTATATCATTTGTAAATTTTTGTAATTACTTATTTTTCTTTTTAAATTTAAAATATATGTTGGATATAAAAGGTATTTGACAAATCTAAAATAAAATAAATATTTATTTGTTATATGAGTTAAACAGGTTGTGTTAAGTAGGTCATTTCGGGTTGACACAAATAAATTGGCGTGTCAAACGTGTCAATTGCGGGTTATGCGGGTTGACCCGTTTATGACCCGTTTCTTATCGTGTCACTTTCGGGTCGACCCGTTTATGACCCAAACCCATTAAGGCCTAACCCTAACCCGAAAAAACCCGTGTTGGGTTCGTGTCGTGTTCGCGGGTTGGGTCGAACATTGACACCCCTACCCAAAACCTTCAGCTCTAACTCCATCCCTACCCCACTTTCTCGGCATTATTTAAATAATTTGATATATTTATATTTATCATCATACTTTCAAAAAAAGCAATAAACATGTGATTTTTTTTTCTTTTTTTGAGAAACAATAAACATGTGGATGGTTGTGTTGTTGATAATAAGAGCATCCATAGTAGTGAAGCTAAAAATTTAGCTTTTTAGCTCCACCAAAAGTTACTTTATCTATTTTACCTACACACATGCTGCAGCAGTAGATCTATTTAAGGTTTCAACACAATAAAATAATATAAACATCACAATAAAATAATATATCCCTACAATAAAATAATATATTCCACTACCCAAAAAAACATCACAGCACCAACCACAACCACAACCACCTCTACCATCAGCTACAGCCACAGCCATAACCACAGCCACAACCACCACCACCACCACCACCGGCCACAACCACCACTCTACTTTGGCAACCACAACACAACATAGGAAAAAAAAAACAAAAAACAAAACCACAACCACAATCACAACCCTATCACCACCAGTCACCACAAACCACCAGCCATGATAACCAGCCATGATAACCAACCATGACAACCACAACCACAACCCACTGCCACTACCACTGCCACAACCATAACCACAACCATAAACCCAAGGTTTTCAGACCCGGACCGTTTATTGAACCGTAAAAGGGAGAGGTTCAAGGTTTTTGAGGTCGAACCGTAATGACGTCATAATTAATTTAATAATTAATTAAAGCCTAAATATAGATATTAAATTTATAAAACTAGAAAAATTGACTAATATATCTATATATGTGAGGGAAATTTAACAATTTTCAAGCATATATTTAATAATTAAATAATAAAGTTAATAAAATAAAATAATAACAATGAAAACATTAAAATTTATGATTAATTTTTGAAGTAAAGTTGAATATCTTTGAAGGATTTTAATTATAATTTTTTTTTATTCCTTGTAAGAGATAGATAATTTAATTAAGTATAATAAAATTGTGTTAAGTTGTTTTTATAAAATAAAAAATAAAAAAAAATTGCTAAGGGGTTGGACCTCACGGTTCTTGCCACCGGTTCGTGCGGTCCAACTCCGATTTTAAGGGTTCACGGAATTAACTAAAAATCCGGTTCCTTAGGCTTAAAAAACCGGTTTTCATCCCGGTTCTTGGTTTTCACTGTCCGACCTCCCGGTTTGATCCGGTTCTAAAAACCTTGCATAAACCACAAAACTCATAGCCAAAATACACAAAACCCACTGCCAAAGCCAAAATCATCCACCGCCACCACAACCAAATCCACAAATCCACTGTCAAAATCATCCACCACAACTACCATAGCCACAATCAACCACCACCACCACAGCCACCAAACCCATATGAAAATACATTAAAAAAAAAAAAAAAAAAACTCAGAGTGGGTCGGAGGCCTGGATCGGCGGCTTGGGCCGGTGACGTTGAGACCGACGGAGGCGTGGGTCGGAGACATTGAGACAGAGTGGGTCGACTTGGGCCGGTGACGTCGAGCTTCTGTAGCAGCGACGTTGACGATGGTCAGGCCGGCGACAGTAAACAAAGTGAGCTTGGACCGGAGTTAAGAGAGTGAGCTTGAGAGACTTGAGACTTGAGCTTCAGATGATGAGAATGAATGCGAGAGAGTGAAGAACGGTGTGATAAAAGAATGAATAAAAAAAACCGGCTGGAATAAATATATATATATATATATATATTTTTTTTTTAAGCTCTAAGCTACAGTGCACATCTATATATAGATATGCATTGTAGCAATTCAGCTAAAAAATTTAGCTATTGCTCCACTGCTGCATGGGGTGTTTTTGTGTTTTGACACATTTAAAATAGCTATATAGCTATTTAGCTCCACTGCTGCAAGTGCTCTAATAACATAATCTGTTATAATATTTAGCAAACAACTATAATACCAATAACACAAGTGGGTATAATTAGTATAACAGTTAATGAACCACTATATTGCTGATAGAAGTATTAAAATTCAATCACATCAGTATATTTTTACATAATATAATAAAACATAAAAATTATAGTCCTTATTGTACTTTTTTTTTTTGAGAAGAAGCCCTTATTGTACTTTAAATATAAAAACGTGTATTTTTTTTTTTGGAATATTTCAGTTACTTATGAATTATGATAAATGAAAGTTACTGAAGGAAAAAAAAAATTAAATATATGGCAGAGTACGGACATGTTCTGATGACATTGGAATGCATGTGAATTATTTATGTACTATGTTCTGAAATAAATGAGCTTGACAGTTGATGAATATTACGGTTTGGTTAGGTTTTTAAAAACTCGACGTGGTGCCATGGTACTGGTGTCTGGTGGGGTTTGTTCCGACCGAATAAGGTTGAAAATTGAATCTTTGCCTCCAGAACAAGGACACTCCTATAATTTTTGTACGAGTGAGAAAGAGAGAGATCAACATCAAAGGGTGGTTGGTTTTTTTATAATCCTATTTAGGCAAAGCAAAAGGGAGAAATCTAAAAAAAAAAATTTACTTTTAGGTAGGCAAAAGCCTTAATGAATGGTAGTTATAGAACTTATATTTATATATATTTGAATTAAATTTCTTTTGAGATTTTTTTTTAAGAGAATTTCAATTCATGTCATCCGCTTTTAAGGATATAAGTTTTTAGTGTAGGCAGGGGATTGAACCCCAAATCTCTTATTCAACCATTAGAGACCTTACTAATTGACCTAACTGGAACCCACATTATTTATAGAGATATTGGGTCCGTTTGAATAGAACTTATTTTGCTGAAACTGAAAATACTGTAGTAAAATAATTTTTAAATGTGTGAATAGTATCGTAAGACCCATTTTTAATGAAAAAGTTGTTAAAAAGTGATATTTGTGGATCCGTGAATGGTGCACGAATGCACTGTTCACAGTTGAATAGTCAGCCTTTGCGGCTGAAAGCAAAAAAAAAAAAAGTTGAAACGCGTTTTGCACCCAGACGTGGACGCAAAACGCAGTACCCAAACACATACATTAAGTTCATGTATATTGGTTCAAGAGGTCCAATTACATTGTAAGTTTATGTATACCTAACTCGAACCATTAATTAAATAAGAGATCTAAAATTCAATTTTCGTTTACACCAAAAACCGACTAGTATCTTGGTCTAATAATAAAAAAAACTATCTTCATGAGCAAACGCCATATGTTGAAACTCTCTAAATAAAAAAATAAAAATAAAAAACTCAAACCATTAATTCCTGTATGTGTATATATATATATATATCTTGCTCAGGGTTCATCGTAATAGTACAATTGAAATTATAGTGAAGATGTAATCATCAAAAGCTTCCTATGTGGACAAAAGTCACCAGGCCGAAGTAGATAATCCTTGTGTCCTCTCTCTTTTCTTTATACTCTCTTTTATATTTTCATTTATTCTAACATTTTTTAAAATAAATATAAGATTATTTAAATTTATAATATCTGTTGTATAATAATTTTTTTTGTTTGAAAATTTGTTGTATAATGATTACTCTTTTAGATCTTTTATATTTTATTATATGATCAAATTTATAACCTACATGGACAATTCATAGTGGGTTTTTTTTTTCCCCCTATTACAAAATAAAATATATATGAAGTGGTGTATTTATAGTAAAACCAGTATTATAATTTTGGGTTAGAAACTCAAACTTGTGTGATTTATAAAGGTAGTTTGCCAAAAAAAAAATAAAGGAAGAAACTAAAGATGTTGATATATAACGCTTGAAATACAGGAGGGCCACAATCATGACAACAATAACTTTGAGGGGGCCGAAGAAGGGACCCAGCAGATAATCTAGTGCACTGTGAAAGGGTACGAAATCTTTGAGCGTGGGGAGGAGAATCATGGCCCCCAAAGTAGCAATAGAGGTTAGATTATTAGAAAAACTTGTATGCCCCATGAGATCCCAAATGCCAATATTCATTGGGTCCCTTTTGAGCCTTATTTTGCACCAACTGTCCTTTTCTCTTTTTCTCTTAATTTATTATATCATATATTTCACTATATAATAAAAATTATGTTCTAAAAATCATACTAAAAAAATGGACAGAATCAATATTTTATCTTTAAAGAGACAAAAAATGAAAAAAAAAAAAATAAGTATACTAAAATTCAAAACTAATTAACATATGAAAAATAAAATGAGCATCTATTTAGTATAAACAATAAAACATATACAAACAAAAGAAAAATAATTCCAAAATAACCATTTCTTAGATACATTTTAACTCAATCATATATAAATTAGAATAGTACACCTCTCTATAAACAAGTTGTCAAACTATTGGTTTATGGTTCTTACTAGTTATTAATAAAATTCATACATATTTGGCAATTTTTTTTTTTTTTTTTTTTTTTTAGTTTGGAAGTTTTTCTTTTTTTTGAAAGTTAAATTGCATTATTCCCATAATAGTGACGTTCCATTTTCAACAGTAGTTTTCCATGATATGTTAAGTGATGCAATCAAAACTTGTTTATTACCAAAAAAAAAAAAATATATATATATATATATATATATATAAATTTTAAAAGAGTCATCTGCCTCTTCGAAGATCCAAAACTAAGGTAAGAGTAAGCAATTTCACTACATGGAAAATTATTGAATGTTTCGGAAGTACCATAAATATGTATTCCCTCCTCTCACATAAATTGTGGATCCCACCATAAATTTAATTAGTGGGACTCACAGTTATGTAAAGGGGGGGAGTACGCATTAATAGTACTCTGAGAGTACTTAATAATTTCCCTTACTACACAATCACTAAATCTAGAATTTAATGATTGTAATCGAGAATCATAATCTATTGCCAAAAAAAAAAAAAAAGGCTAAACACATCATAGTCTTATTCACATACACAATCATTTAAATTTTTTTTATAAAGGGTCTAGATTAGGTCCAGTGCTTCTAGTGTACTGGACCTGATTGGATGGTGACATGTGTCACAATCCCAACAGGTCCAGGTCCAGTGCCACTAGACACTGGACCCAAACCTCCCCCACCGACAAAATGAAATATAGCTAGGTATAGCCATTACAGAATCACAAACATAAATCACATACTCACAATAAAATATTTTTTTAATGTTCATTGGATTTTTTTTTTTTGGGTAGTAAAAGTGTAGTTTCATTTTTTGGTTTGGAAGGGGGCCACGAATTAAAAATATGGATTAGGTAGACATTTTATTTTACGGGTTCTTTAAGCAAACATTTAATTTGGGGGAAGAGGTTTCAATTTTGAGGGGCCATGCATAAAAAAAAAAAAATTAAAAAATTAAAATTTGGCCTTGGGGAGGGACCCCTTTGGTCTTCAAGTAATTCCATCATTGGTCGTAGTTATGTTATGTCAGCAGCCAAGTGGCTGCATTCGTTTTGCTCTATATGGTGTGCTATCAATAGATTCAATACATGCTAAACAAAAAAAAAAAAAATAGATTCAATACATGAAAACTGCTAACGTAATTTGTTCTCTAAGTCAAACAATAAATTTAGATTACTACTCCGATTAATACAAAATACCAAAATTTTCAATAAATTTAAAAAGAATTTCATTATTTATTTTAATAAAAAAAAGTAAATTATAATTATTTTTTAATAAAAATTTAGTCTTACGCATTTTGAAATTCTATTATTGAAATAATTTCTTAGTTTTCATGATTTTGGATTACTTCGTGCATCACAAAGTTTAAAGCCACCATAGGGATGAGGCGAGATGTGTTTCTGCTCTATGATAGCCTTCTATACCTGGCTTATTTCTTTAGCAAGGCAAGATATTTTTTCAGAACTCACATCTGTCCCCACCTCAGTAACAAATAAAGTCAAAAATATAATAAGGCGAAAGTAAATTCTTAGAACTTTCTCAACATGACTATTGGTTTGCAATTAGCTTCAGAGACAAAAATTGTGAGGGTGGGAAGAGTTTACAAGTCTTTATAACATTGATAGAAAATGTAAGAGTTACACGATGTCATCTTGGGATACATTTGTAAGGGGTACGGCTTAGTTTCAATGCACCAGAGCCAATACAATGTGGACACATGGTAAAAATCTGACACTAATAATTTTTTTTTTTTTTGAGAAACAAACTTACTGTTAAATACACACACAGACTTAATTACACTCTCTCACCAAGCTCAAACCTCTGACACTAATAATTGATTCAATCCACCTCTATCAATTCAAAATAAAAATGAGTCTCTTTATCTCCTTGTGAATGCAGATATTCTCTACAATCTGCACTCAATTCAAATTGGTGAATTTGTTTGAAACTAGAATGAAATTTAATTCTCAAAAAAAAAAAAAAAAAGGAATGAAACTTATAGCTAAAAAATTTCACATCAATAAAAATCCAATTGAGTGCATTTTAATCTTATACCTTTTTTTTTCCTTGGCTATTTATTATTTAAGCTGGGTAAATTTTGTGATTAGTGAATAATAAACATCCATTTTTCTTAACCAATTTAAAAAACTCTACATATTACTTTTGTATTTGTGTGTTCTAATAAGTATTACAATTTCCTCAAAAAAAAAAAAAAAAAACAATATTGTTGATAAGAGTCAAAGAGAATACCTCAGAGAAATTCCAATTAAGTAATTAATACTACATATAAAGACACTACTTTTATCTATACTATTAATAACAGGATTACAGGTTTGGTTTTCAACTTTTTGCATATTAAAATACCCTCACACAAATTCTTAAACTCTCTAAAATACCTCTGTCATTTAGTTAAATAATTTTAAATTAAAAAACACAAACTGGTTAAAAGAGTAATTTATTGTTCCTAAGTTTTAGTTTTAGTTTTAGTTTTTTTTTTTTTTTTTTTTGAAAATTTTGGTTTTTTCATTTATCTTCTCCATTCAGCCTAAAACTTAGGATATTATCTCTATCACATTTTTAAATATTATTCCACGTTATCTTACCTGTTTTTTTATATTAAAAAAACACAGTTATTTATATATCACTTTTAAATATTATAACACTAAACCAAAATAAATAAATAAAAACATTATTGCGCACGCAAAGCGTGTGTGATGAGTCTAGCACACACACACACAATAGAATTTCAAACTATGATGTTCACTTTTTTATTATCAAGTTGAGGTGCCAATAAGTTTTTGATGTAAACATGATTCAAACTCCAAATATCTTATTCAAAGATAAGAGATATTACTAATAATGTTATATTAAACACTGACCATGCCAGTTTTGTCGTTAGTATTCCATGTGGGACTTCATGTGAATATTCCAACAAATTTGAATGCAGAATTGACGCTTTTTATTTTCCATCTTTTGGTGGTTAAACACAGAAAATTATTGAAGTACTCAATAATTACCCGTTAAACACTATCCTTAAGTGTTTAATTTAGGTATATCAACTTTAAAGCATCTTTTAAGTCTTGCACTTAGCATGACCCCGTATAATTAAGTGGTCCTGCTGGGATGTTTATCATCCACAAGCTCATGATATAGGGGATTTCATGATATACATATGCATGGTGCACATGGTCACTCTAATCAGGACCATCAAATTTTGATGAGCTTAAAAAGCCTTAATTGATTGTGGTCCAATTTATTGATTATTCTAGCGGGTTTGATCGATACATGCTTTGCAAATGGACCATTCCAATCCTTAAAGGCAGAAGTCAACATCAGATCGGATGAAAGGAAGTTATTAGTCAAAAATATGGTTACCAATCAGACAGTTCAAATCAATGACGGGTGATGATCTAATCTAATCAGCCATCAGACATACACGGGAATGTCTGTCGTGAAATGGATTTCCCATAAGTGAAGTCCATAGAAAATTAAAGGTTGTTGGGGGTTACCTCATTGCCACAAGTCAAGCTTTGCTTAGTGAGTATGAGTTTTTGGAGTTTAGACTAGGGGTGTCAAATGAGTGGGTTTTGGTGGGTGTGAGGTGGGCATAATTGGATTGGGTATATAAAACACATTTACCTATTAAAACCCATTTAACTAATTGCTTCTAACCCAAAACCAACCCAACCCAATTATTATGGGTAAATCCCAACTCACCAAATTATCAAAATTACCAAAATGCCATTAAAGTGAAAATGACCATTTCGAAGCTTTGAAGCTGGAGACGCCTCTGTACCACTCTCCTGAGGCCTCACCGGAGAAGCTGCCGTCGGACTACTCCAAAGCCGTCGTCAACGTCGACAAGTACACTTAGTTCTCTCCGCAACAGTCGACGCCGGAGAAGCCAAACCTCACTAACAACAACAACAACGCCACGACGCAGACAGAGAAGTCGTTGTCGCCGTTGGTGGTGTTTAACAGGGCGATGAGGGAGGAGCCACCGATGACGGTGACAAAGGTAGGTCCCAGCGGCGGCAGAGTAGGCTGCAGAGTTGAGGATGGTCGGAGATCGGTACATCTTTCGATGTTGAGGAGGTCGAACAGAGACATAATGGTGGAAAAAGCTGTGTTAGGGTTTAGGTTCAGTGAGATTGTGCTCTGTTTGATTTCATTTTCAGTTATGGCTGCTAATAAAACTCAAGGTTGGAGAGGTGACTCCTTTGACCGTTACACAGAGTGTGCAGCGGTGTGAAGAGCTAGAGAGAGAAAGAGAGAGAGCAAACACGAGAGAGAGAAGTGTTTGGAGGCTGAGAAAATGAAGGAAAATGAAAACCCTCGTGAAACACTGAGGGCTGGGTTTTTTTTTTATTATTATTTTTTATTTTTATGGGAAGGGCTGTGTTGAATTTGGGTATATTGTTTTGAGTTAAATGGGTCTCAGTGGGTTTTTAGTTAAAACTCAATAATCACTGGGTCTAATTGGGTTGATGCCCATTTAACCCAACTAATAATTATGTGAGTTTTGGTTCAATTAGAGTGGGTGGGTTTGGGTGGGCAAATGGGTTTGGGCTTATTTGCCACCCTTGGTTTAGACACATGTTTGTGAGAAGGAGTCGAGTTTGGAATTTCTTTAATGTTGAGTGAAAAAGTAGGAGGATGGAAAATGTAAATATGATGAAAAAGTGGGGAATAAAAGAGATTTTAGTTTTTTCTCGTAGTGTTTGGTTTGGGGAATGAAAAAATGGAGGATCGAAAAACTTTTTGTTTAGTTAAGAAGAAAAATGAGAAGATGAAAAATATAGTTTGTATAAATTTACTCTTATACTCCTATTAAATAAATAAAAAAGTAACAAATTATATTTTTATTAAAAAGTTCTACATGGATTAAAAAAAAAAATGAAGAAGAGAGGAATGAGAAGTGACATAAAAAGACAAAAACGGAAGAAGAAAAGACAAAAACTAAAATGACAACAAAACGTTGTATGGTGGATATTTTTGTCAAAACAACCCCAAGCCATTTTACAGCCCATTATCTCTCCAATTTTTTTCCCCATTTAGGGTATGTTTAGGATTTACTTATTTTGCTAAAACTGAAAACTTTTTACTGAAAGTATTATAGATAAAGGTAAAAGTTAACTAAAATAGTACAGTAAGACTCATGAATAGTACCAAAAAGTGTAGTAAGGCCCATAAATAGTAGCAAAAAATCTGAATAGTAAAAAAAAACTGGCTTTTTAATTTGTCTCAAATGCACAGTTAGGGAGAAAACATTTTCTCTCCTAAAATCATAAGTTAACTAAAATAGTACAGTAAGACTCATGAATGGTATCAAAAAGTGCAGTGGAACTCATAAATAATAGCAAAAAATCTGAATAGTAAAAAAAACTGGCTTTTTAACTTGTCTCAAATGCACAGTTAGGGAGAAAACATTTTCTCTCCTAAAATCATTCCAACCAAAAGCTCAAAAATATCCACTTTTCTCTCCATTCCTCTAGAATTACCCTAACCTAACCAAACAAGGCCTAAGTGAAAATACAATTTTTACTAGTAAATGATAATCATGGCTAAGCAATTAGGGGAAATTGCCTAAAAGACTTATAGCAAAATATTTGTGACAAACTTAAAGGGTTGAAGTGGTTTAAATATTTTAGGAGAATTAATCGAATGAAAAAAAAGTAATAATATAAGAAAGGCAATAGTTTAAGAGAAGTAATTTGCACAAATTGACAAATAGGGTGTTTGACAGCCTTAGCTTATGTGATAATGCATTACTTGTGTGACTTCAAGGTTTGGTGTCTGAAATCTAGCAACTCATGATGAACTTGCGCTCACCATTGTTGCATCTTCAAGCTAAAACCAACCGTGCTTACAAACAAAATGCAATGTAGGAGAGGTATAATAATCCATATAGAAGCATATAGTAAAGAATAATATGATTATTAAAAAAAAAGTAAAGAATAATACGAGTGAGTGGTAGAGAGAGAAGGTGTAGCTGAGTTGTTACAAGACAAAGTGCCAAAGATAGTGTTTTGTGTTTTGGGAGATTTTCATAGTACTCTAAAGAATGGTGATGAAGCAAGAGAAATAAAGTAGACTCAACGTAGGACTTGCTGAATTGGAGGATAAGAGTATTGAACATTTCTAAGGCAAATGGGTATGAAATTAAGTTCCTTTGGAGTAGTGTCAACTTTGGTTTTTGCTACCTCCTTTCTTCAAATTGTCTACTTCCTTTTTATACATGAAACTCTTGGCTTTTTAGATTGAAATCCAAGGGTTGAGGTGTCAAATTCTCATCGAACTCTTTGCCTCACGTTTAGACATAATTTAGGGAAAGGTGCGGAGTATTGTCTTGCATTTGGTGATTCTAATGACGGCTGGTTTTATTTTAGCATTCAACATAATAAAATAATATGTCTACTACAATAAATAACTACCACCACCATCGACACAATAAAATAATATATCTTTTAATAAATTTTAATTTATTTAGCATTTGAGCTACAGTGCACATGCAAAAAAAGGTTGTGCACTGTAGCTCAGCAACTAAAAAATTTGGCTTTTCGAGCATTTTGTTATATTTGGTTGGTAAATTTAGCATTTTAGCAATTTGCCTCCACCAAGACTAATGCTATGGCTTTTATACGTATGTTGCTAAGCACAACATAGACTAAATAGGATATGCAGGGGTGAGCTTCAAGACTACACCATAGTCTACCATGCCACTGCTACCTACACTCCTCTAGATCTGGTGTAGGCTTGAACCATACAGTGAAAGAATAAAATCTATTGGGTCAATCTGAAGAGCCCTCAAAACGTGCTAAAATTGATGGATCATGAAAATAAACACTCAACGGTGATGGGCCTTTTAAATAGCCTTGAATTGGCCTTTGGGTCAATCTTGAGCAATTGGGCATTTGGCAGTTTTTGGCTAAAGTAATGGATTTTACGATTTTTTTTTTTTTAAGTACTTTCATAGGCCCAAAAATGTGCAAAAAGTAGGACCCATTTGTTACCATTGTCTAAATAACAGTTTTTAGTGTTTAAATAATATTACATGTATTTTCACACATTTTTTTACTTATACATATTTTTAAAAAATACAAACAACGTTATTAGAACAACATTACTAAACAAGCCCTAAGTTACTCCAAATTCCCCCATTTGCAAAACAATTTTGAGTGCCTTGGATTTAGCGGCACTTGTTCAAATGACAAACTAAATTTAATGGTCAGAGCCTCAGAGGGCAACGGTCCTTACAACTTTAAATGGAACCAATTCTATGATTCCACTAAAAGCAAAGTAGTGTAATTTGGCTTGAGAATTGAGGGCCAGGTGGTAAAACACTGCACGGGTGTTCCAAACTCTTACTCTCCTAGTCTCCTGTCTTACTTCGGAAATTGCTCCAAGAACTTGAAGTTACAATCAACTAAATCATTAGAGATCTTGAAGGGTCTCTTTCACTAATATATGTGATATTCTTCAAGGTTTTCTTTTTGTTCATGGAAAGTATTATTTGTCTTTATTAGGACAAAAAACCATTTACCTTATATTAGGGAGATTTTATACTATAATGTATTTTTTTTATTCCTTTTTCTCCCTTCCTTTTTTGGTACGTCTACTTACTCTTTATCATCAGACTAAGACAACAATAAATTTTTAGTGTAGGTAAAGATTGAACTCCAAATCTCTTATTTAAACTATCAGAGATTTTACCAGTTGAGCTAACTTGTAATTTAATGCTACGCTATTAATATATAATTTAAAACTCTCTTAATGTGTAATATGTGCATTGGTTTGGTAGAATTTAGACTCTTAAATAGATAGGATTAATAGCCCATTTGAAATTTCTATAAGAGGTAGAGCTTTAGGTAATGAGACCAAAGAGAAGAAAGAAGTGAAGAATAATCCAAGTCATATATCCTGTGATGCACCTGAAGAAAATAAGAAGTCCTCTATAAGCACTCCAAAGCATATCTTGTAAATGTCACCACATTTGTCAAATAAATGGCTCT
This sequence comes from Quercus glauca, assembly GCA_023736055.1. Taxonomy (NCBI): domain Eukaryota; kingdom Viridiplantae; phylum Streptophyta; class Magnoliopsida; order Fagales; family Fagaceae; genus Quercus; species Quercus glauca. Next base: position 16,757,561 of record CM043326.1, on the reverse strand, counting down.
CTTGATTGCTATCCGGTCCCATCTTAACACTTGGATACGAGAATACACCACTAACATAGACGTTAAGGCGAAAAATGGAGTTGTCATGTAAAGTTATTTTTTTCTATTATTGTTTTGCTTGTCCAAATCACACTAATGAGACCGAAGAGAAGAAAGAAGTGAAGAATAATCTAAGTCATATATTCTATGATGCACCCGAAGAAAATAAGAAGTCCCCTGTGAGCACTCCAAAGCATGTCCTGTAAATATCACCATGTTTGTCAAATGAATGGCTCTCTTGATTGCTATCCGGTCCCCTCTTAACACTTGGGTATGAGAATACATCACTAACTCAGACATTAAGGTGAAAAATGGAGTTGTCATGTTGTTTTGTTTGTCCAAATCACACTAATTAGATCGAAGAGAAGAAAGAAGTGTAGAATAGTCCTCAAGTCATATATCCTATGATGCACCCGAATAAAATAAGAAGTCCTTTGTGAGCACTCCCAAGCGTGTCCTGTAAATGTCACCATGTTTGTCAAATGAATGGCTCTCTCGATTGTTATCTGGTCTCATCTTAACACTTGGGTACAAGAATACACCACTAACTTAGACGTTAAGGCGAAAAATGGAGTTGTCATGTAAAGTTATTTTTTCAATTATTGTTTTGCTTGTCCAAATCACACTAATAACACCAAACAGAAGAAAGAAATGAAGAATAATCCAAGTCATATATCCTATGATGCACCCGAATAAAATAAGAAATCCTCTGTGAGCACTCCAAAGCATGTCCTGTAAATGTCACCATGTTTGTCAAATGAATGGCTCTCTTGATTGCTATCCAGTCCCATCTTAACACTTGGATACGAGAATACACCACTAACATAGACGTTAAGGCGAAATATGGAGTTGTCATGTAAAGTTATTTTTTTCTATTATTGTTTTGCATGTCCAAATTACACTAATGAGACCAAAGAGAAGAAAGAAATGAAGAATAATCTAAGTCATATATCCTATGATGCAATATACATCCAAATTAGGAGTCAATAGAAATCCACACATTACTTTTACGATCTAAATCCAAGTATAACAAAAAGTCATACCATTAATTAGAGCAACCCACTTTGTTTATGAGTTCAAATTTTGAGTACAATAATTGTATCTAGAAGACTAGAATATACTCCATTATTTGGTGCACTTACATAGCATTCATGGAGATGTGACGCCTTCCACTATTAATTCAAACATATGCCTACTCCCTACTCTTTTATGGTCAAAATATGGTCACACATGCCTTGCATGCCACATGCATAATGCTGAAGACGACGGATTAATTTATCAATTATCATAAGCTTTACAAGAAGATTATATCAATTCTTCTTTTCTTTCTTTCTTTTTTTTCTTCTTTCTTTATACTTGTCTATCTTCAAGATTTCTCTATGCTTTGTTTGAACCTATTTATTTTCATCTCAAAAGAGAATTAATGTACAGCTAGCTTTTTAAAGTTACATAACTTTTTTCAAGGTACAACTATATTCTTACCCAACAAACAAAATAAACTCATCTAATTGCAAATTGCTGCATTTAGACCTTCACACAAGTAGCATTGCCGCATCACCTCACTTGAGACCACACAACACAAAGACAAAAGGTAAAGAGAGAGTTAGTGAAATTTTATATAAAAAGAGGTCCGGTCGAGGAATAAAAAGATATGGTAATGCAAGTTCATTTATAAGACAAAATGCTGTAAAAATGCGGTGAGCGTGGATCGAACACGCGACCTTCAGATCTTCAGTCTGACGCTCTCCCAACTGAGCTATCCCCGCTGCTTGTGACTATAGTTTCCCATATTAAGTAATAGTAGACAAATATTCATAATAGTCATTCTTATATTATTTCTTTTTCGTGAAGAGAGCTAAGTCATAAGTCATTACTGCTTAGTGCCTAGTGGCCAGTGGGTCAAGAGTCAAGACAGACTACAGATAGCTGATGCCTGATAATGATATATAATACTATCAATTTTCTCTAACGTGCCCATTAGCCCCATTACAATCCTTGTCTTTTTTTTCTTTTTTCTGAATCATTGCACCCCTTGAAAAAACAAAATAAGCTAAACCAAATAAACTTTTAATTAGTCAGGAAATTAAAATATATTGGGAATTTTTTTTTTTTTTTTTTTTTGGAGAGGAATGACATAAAGCTGTTATTAAGAGAAGTCGGCTATATCAGCATGGATTACATAAAAAAAAACTGCAGTGGGACATTTTCCATTCAAAAAAAAATTTCTGAGACATTTATAGTATATTTCATTAGACTATGAGCAACTTTGTACCTTCTTCGTGAAGGCTTAGAGAAAAACACTGTCCTACTTAAAACAAACTACCTTTGTTATAAGGTCTTTTGTTGTTATCTACTTACCTCTATCTTTGATTTCAAAAAGATCTCTGTAGTAAAAATAAAAAATAAAAAAGCCATTGTTTATACGTGGGCACACGTCGTGGACTCGTGAGGTCCATTGTATACTTCTGAGTTCTGGCCTAATACAACTATAAAATTTCGTTATTGGTTTGGGTTGAATTTTTAGTGCAACAATGACCAAATGGCCCATTTACCTAGATATATAAAGTAATCAAAATTCACAAGGCCCATATTCATTTGGGCCTGTTAACATGGATTAGAACCCGGACCAATAAGTCAATGATTCAACAGTCCAAAACCAAAAAAAAAAAATCAAAACCCTAATTCACATCGCTATTAATATCAAAACTCTCAAAAGCCTCAAAGAAACTCTTCCTTCATCAAAAACCTAGCTCAGGGCTTCTCTCTCTGCAACAAAAGAAATGGTACTCTCTCTCCCTCTTTCTCTCAATCTCAATCTCTCTAGCTTTTACAAGGGTCTGTTTGTTTTGTTTGATATTAATATGTGTATGTAAACTGATTTTTTATTATTATTATATTGAAATGAATGAATAGGGAAAAGGAACAGGGAGTTTTGGTAAGAGGAGGAACAAGACCCACACGCTGTGTGTGCGATGTGGGCGCAGAAGCTTCCATCTCCAGAAGAGTCGCTGCTCAGCTTGTGCCTATCCAGCTGCCCGTGTCAGAAAATGTATGTGATCTGATTTTCTGGGTTTCTTTTTATTTTCTATGTTTAATATATAAAGGAAGCTAGATTTATTCATTATTGACTTGTTTGGTGAATTGGGTTTTTCTCAAATTCCAAAAAGAAACCGAAAATTTTGAAATATTTTGCCTTTTCATTTTCGATAGTCAGAAACAATTTTTTTGTTACAATATACAACAACAAAGGTTTAGTCCCATTTTTTTGGGGTCGACTATGGATTCTCAACAGATTGGTTAGGGTCGGCCACATGTATTATTTTCCTGCATTCTATTCTATTGAAGTCATAGTTTAGGTTACTTCCTTAATTGACATGTATTGTTTTGCTTAGTTGAGTTTTGTTCTTGTTGCTTGTTTTATTATATGCTTTGTTTGGTTGGTTGGAGAATCTACTAGAACAAATGATTGGTGTGACACTTTGTGTGTTAGGTTTAGTTATTTGACATTAAACCCCAAGGTTGCGTTTAGATACTTGAATTTGAAATGCCTTAATTCCAAATCCATAAATATTTTAAGTATGTCATTCATATGGATTTCTAAAATTCTACAGGTTTAGAAGTTATTTCAAATTCAAAGGATTTTAAGTTTTAAAATCTTTGTCAAATTTGTCAAATCCAAATCCTTGACGCTTTTGTAAACTATCCAAACAAGCTATTTGGATTTTAATCCCCCAAATCCAAATCCATGTGCCCAAATCCTGCCATCCAAATACACCACAAGTGAAAATGGAGCATAAAGCTACTACTTTGATTTGTGAAGTTTGAGTGTTTTCTTGATGAATTTTCAACAAGAATAAGTATTATGTTAGCTCTAAGAAAATTTTCATTTCTTCATTGGTGTCAGTTATCTGATGATTTGTAAGCTGATGGATTTGGTAATCTGTTTTGGTGCATTTTGACTTTCGTCTCTGTTGGTTTCTGCTGTTGGGCGTTTCAAACTTTTGTTCTTCACTTGGCCATGCACAATCTCCTGAAACTTTTAGCTTGGTTGGTTGGCATTTTGATTGCCTGTTGTTGCTTTTTAAAGTATTTTGTACTAAGTTTTGAGGACAGAGGGTTTTAGTTTCGATGCTTACCATACTGCACCTTAGGTTTTTTAAGCATTGAAGTTAATTAAGGTGTTTATAATACTCTTGAGATACATGTATCTTGATGTGAGATTTTGTTTGGGTTTGGTTTCAGATAACTGGAGTGTGAAGGCTATCCGCCGAAAGACAACTGGAACTGGCCGTATGAGGTATCTCCGTAACGTGCCACGCAGGTTCAAGACTAATTTTAGAGAAGGTAAATGTTTGTTTATCTACTGTATACATGAATTGTATCAATATTTTTTGGCTGAATGATTGTTCATCTTTTTTTGTTTACTTAGGCACTCAAGCAACCCCCAGGAACAAGGGAACAGCCGCAGCATCCTCTTAAAGTTCATAAGAGCAATGTTATTCAGTTTTGTTTGACATTCTTGAATTCTCAAACAATTTTTGGATCATTGTTTAAAGAGAGTTACTTATTGTTACAAGTCATGAGTTGTTTGCAATGTTGGAGACTTATAATTATCTCGGCTTGAATTTGATAATCAATGGTCACTATTTTCAATCTGTCTCCCTGTTCTCTTCATTTTTAGTTTTTCAATGCCTGTGCCAGATGTGATTATTTCTTGTTTGATGTTTACCATTTTGTCTCAATTTTATGTTTTTCGTCATTGATTGGCTTGTGATGACTGTTGCTTTCATGGCATGTTGTGAAATTCATTCCATTATGGTTCCATGAGACAGTTAATGGATTAAAAAGAGAGTATTGATGGTTCTGGGCCTATACGGGATGCAAGCTTTCACTTTCTTTACCAAGTATAAATCTCAATATTTCAGCTTTCACTTTATTTACCAAGTACAATTCTCAATATTTCAACCACTGGGCAATAATAAGCGTTCCATTCTCCAAATGTGTTTTTTTTTTTTTTTTTCGTGGTTTGATATATCTTTTTAATTTATATATTTTTGGTGTAAATGTTTTCACATTTTGGTTTAATTTCTTAATAATCTTTGTCAGACACGTGGGTTTTAAGAAAAGATTGATTTGCTTTGCTGGTAGTGAATATTTCTAGGTAGAACAAAGGATTTCAACCAGCTTAGAAAGTCGATGATGTGTTTATAGAGCTAAGCCAACTTGAAAACCAAGTTCTGTGCTTATCGGCCAAACAGCGATTGCATTTTAATTGTTATGGACATGTTTTGTGCATTGCATTGATACAAATACATAATGGAGGTTGGATTATTCTGGAGACTGTATGGACCTTCTGGTATCTCACTGTTGTGTGAATGTGAGTATTGAAGTTCTTCGTACTGAACTTTGGAGTGTCTTATGCTTGAAGCATTCCATTCATGATATCACAACTTTGTTATGCCTAAAATGATAGCATTAAAAACTAGAAGCTGATATCTTAATTTGAATTTGGACATTTGTCTTCAAAAGAAGACAGAATTTCAGGCATCACCGTTTGCCCCAAAACAAAAGATGCAGTGAAAAAGAATTTAAAGCTTAGTTTGCTTGATGCCCTGTTTGCTTTGTTTTGAAAAAGGGTTTGGTTAACGAAATAGATTTTTCAAAATTAAAAGAAAATACCTAAACAAGATGGAAAATATTTTTGCATGAGTAAAGGAAAACATTTTCCTTCATTTCTTGTGTCTTTCCTCAAGCCGTTCCTCTGTCAACCGAGTCTTGTTTCACAAGACCTGGATAGACCTGCCTCTAATATGGCAGATTTTCCTCAACCTGATGGAAGGAGCGAGGCAGAGGATGGGGCAAAATTAGCTGATTCAACAATGGGGCGAGGTGGGGTTGGGTTTTGGCTGTCCCAATTGGCTTCTTGATTCTTGTTGTGTGTAGAAGACTCCACAACTCTCTTGAGGAAGGCAGGAATGGAAAGAAGCAAACATAGAATTCTGACAAGTAGAGGAGGGCCAAAAATCACACATCTATGTTTTGTTGATAATAGTATCATGTTTTGACGTGCAACAATGACAGTGCCAAAGACTCCAAGAACATTGGAAACTTCAGGCCAAAAAATAAATTGAGACAAGAAAACCATATCCATATTAGCAAAGAGATGTGCTACATCCACAACATTTTCACAATATTTTCACAACAAATCATATGTGATAAGTAGTTATTGGTTTTAATTTGAATTCACAACTTAAAATTACTTTTTTTCCCACTTATAACAATTAATAACAACCTATCACTTAGGATTTGTTGTGAAAATGTTATAAACATAGTATTTCTCTATTAGCAAAACCTTACCAAATAAATAAAGGTTTGAGTAGATTTACTACATGAAGTTGTAGAACATACAGTCAAGAACCATATTTTCACCTCCACATGAACAAAGTTCCTCACCTATATAGTACTGCCTTTCTAAGTGTAAAGCTGAGGAAATTGAATCATTGATCTTACCAAAAAGAAAAAGAGAAACAATTTCATAGAATTGAATTGTTATGTAGGACTTGCAGGCTCCTATTGTAGAAAATCCGGCTCTGCCTTTCTGAGTACTCTCCTATTTCCACATATCTGTTGATTTGTTCAGGGCCTTACCACTGCTTCACGATGATAGAAATCAGCAATTAACAATCTTGTACATCAAGATGGAGCACTTTCCTCTTTTCTTAGTCAGGAACATGTGCACCTGCGAAATTATGGGAACAGGAAGCTTGATAATGTATCACTTAGTGCTTGAGCCAGTAGTTGCGTAGCTGAGCCATATGGAGTAGTATTTCATCACGACCCTGATTGGTAACACTGCTAGTCATAATCCACGGTGGTGCAGTCTGGAAGAAGCCACGTATCAACTCCTGAAAATCATTCACATTTTCTTCTGGTCTTTTCCCCCCATTCTTTTTCTTCTTCCGCTTGTCACATTTGGTGAAGACCAATGTCATGGGAACCTGTAAGAACATATATAAGCCGTCATACATCTTTCCCTTTTGAATGAATAGCTACAATATTACATTCTTGTTCATCTTCCTATTCCCTTCCTTGCACAATTAAATAGTTATGCCCAACATGAAAAGCAGCAGCAGTCACGGAGAAGTGTTTTTTGAGCCCTTCTTAAACGCAAGCCAAAAATATATTGTTGTTGCCAATATACAATATACTTAGTACCCATCAAGTTAAAACAAGTGGGAGTTTTGTGCAGTGGGTACGACCATTTTAACTGGCTGTAAATAGTCAAAAGAAGGGGAGCTGACAGATTGAAAACATAAATCATAACTATTGATAGACACCAATAAACACGGGAAATAAGTCAATAAAGACAGGATTAATGGTTTGAAATTATTGAATAGTTTAAAGATCTAGTCCTGGTCATTTTAATCATTTCACATAAACATATCTTTGTTTTTCCTGTTAAAGATTACAGAAAATGAGAGTACCTGATTCTCACCCAGCCAACTAGCATACTCAAGATCAATTTTCTTGGCAGGAATGCTAGCATCTATGAGAAGGAACACAGAAACCAGTGTTGATCGGTTCAGGAAGTAGTCTTTGGTAAATTTTTCCCAATCTATGCGAAGTTCATGTGGTGCTGCTGCATACCTATTCAGCATTCACAACGGACAATGTCATGACATAGAGTTTAAATGATTAGGTTATATACAGCAGAATCAACCTCCTGCTGATAGATGGTTCTCTTGACCCAAAAAAAAACAAAAATTTTGTAGTCCAAACACAGAAATACTTGCAAAAGCTGAAGGCATGATAAAATTTGTTGCAAGTCTGATACCATGTTAGAAAATTAAAAGCAGATCAAAATGTTTTTTAAATTTCTATCTAAAATATATCAGACAATGCTCTCCCAGGCAATAAAGTAAAAGTAAAACAAATTAACCCACCAGAACCAAGACCTAGAAGAAATGCTACTTTTTGAAGACCTGGAAGTTTTTTAATTCCCTAAAAAACACAGCTCATATCCTATCAATCAATTGATGTCTTAGTCCTCAACTTCACCATTTTCACATATTACAAAATGAACAAAGGAACCACAGAAGAAGCAAGTACTCATAGCTTTCAGACATACCCATATCCAGGCAGATCCACCAGGTACCAGCTATCATTGATCCGAAAATGGTTGATGCATTGTGTCTTCCCTAGAAGGCAAAAAAGGAAATGAATAGTCAACTTGGAGATCCTTTTCAAGTACTAAAGAGCAAATCAGAATATAATTGAAAGCTCTAGTTTAAAGTTGGTTAGTGTTTTTGTCAAGACATCCTTTACAACATATAAATCCAAAGTAAACCATCAGATACGCAAAAGTCTTAATTTCACTACACATTGGCGAAGAGTAACAGCAACAGAACATAAAAGGAAACTAGAATGCGAACATTTTTGAGATAATGAGAAGTAGGTCCGTTTACAAGGCAAGGTTAAATTAGTGAAGGTGGTGACAAGAGAAGGGAGTGCCACTTTGCCACTTGAATAATTCATCTCAGACAGTAGAACTCAACAACACTATTGCTTTCTTCGCAGTTTCTGTCGTTCACTGAAGTAGACAAGCAAACTTCATCAATGATAGTCCTAGTTCCCAGTAACATACAATATTCACTCTCTCAATGTAAGCACAATGATATCTAGTCTACCCTAAACATTTTAACCTGACTCACATAAGCATTTGTTACCATAAGCATTGCCTAGACACTCTCACAGTCTCACCACAATCACTTTCAAAATGCAATAAATTCAAATAGCCAAGACACCAATTAGTTTTTGGTATAAGCAAAGCAGGATTTGAACCCAACTCCCATATTTGACAACAAGAGAGTTTACCAGTTTATCTAACTCGAAACTTGAACCATCAAATTCACATAGTAAACTACAAAGAAAGAAAAAAATAGTTGCAAACTTGCAAATAACATTTCTCAAATTTAAAGTGCAACAACAGACCAGGTTTCTTCGACGTAAGGGCGAGTTTTTTTCGTCGAACAATCGAGTTAAGAAGCGAGGATTTGCCGACATTGGAACGACCAACAAGGGCAAACTCAGGGAGCCCATCAGAGGGGCAAGACTGAGTGTCGACACTGCTTTTAACGAAGTCAGCTTGCGAAACCTGAGCGTCCCTAGCGTACTTACTCAGTACAATATTGGAACCCTTCAAGATTCTCGTACTCAACGAAGCGGCAGTGTCGGAAGAGACATCGGTATCAGGTGGGACAAAGAGCTTCTCGATTGAAATTGGGACATGGGTCTCTTCTGGGATATCGAGATTGTGAGTTGGTATTGGGATGGGTTCGGATGTGGTTGAGAGCGTGGAGTTGAGTGCAGAGAAGAGGGTGGATGTGGTTTTTGTGGGTAGTTTGGGTTTAGGGAGAAGATTGAAGTGGGTGTAGAGAAATGGTGTTTTTGTGAGGAAGATTGAGGAGTGTAATCTTGGTAGCTGATGAAGTATTACCATTTCGTTCTATCTAAAATTTTGTACCCGTCTTTTTTTTTTCCTTGATATTTCTATGTGGCTAAGAGAGCAGACCATGAAAGCTCTGCTTTGTTCCTGGGTGTTGGAAAAGCCTAGCACAAGTGGGGGAGATAAATCTTGGGATTTTAGTTGAAAACGCGCCGTTTCTTTATACGCCTACTAAAAAACGCCCAACTTCTTTAATTCTCGTGTTTCTTGAGAAACGACATGTCGTTGTGAGTTTTTTTTTTTTTTTTTTTTTTTGGGGTAAGAAGGGAGGTTTATTTATTTAAAAAAAAAAAAAAAAAAAAGCTAGTGATCGATGATACTTGAAAATTAGTAGGCTGAATGTTTCGAGCTAGAATGGCGGTTGGATGACCTTAAAAGAAAGAAAAATACTATCGAAGGTGATCGAGGTGAACCAGCCAAGAACATACCTTGGTTTGGTGAGGCTTTGTCACTTTTATAGAAAGTTTGGAATGGGTCTACTTGTTAGGTGCCACTAACATCGTGAGAAATGTATTGACTTAGTGGGAAGAGTGGAGCGAATTCCGAGGAATTCACCCCACATTCTGAGATAAGGGATCATGGAAAATATTCAGAATTTTACTAAGTGTTTATTGATCATCCATACCTTCTCATGGTGTGGACGACCAGAATCTCTTTGGATAATTGGTGACATGATTTGACATCTTTATTTTATGTTCGTGGTGCACATTTCTCCTTTCTCCTTTTTGAAGACTGTCTTGAACGTCACTAGTCATGAACGACCATTATGGACAAAGACCACTTGTCGTTGATCACCATCAGCTATTACATCAAATTTGTCCAAGAGACACCTATGAAGGGTGTCCAGTTATAGGAACTAAAGGGCACTCATGTGGATCTTTATACACAAAAAATCCCGCACATATTTACAGAACACAAAAGATGGACAATCAGTAAATGTTTCCTAAAAGCTAGCTTGCGTCCTCCCCTATTTCGTGAGGCCATCTGCTATAGAGTTTGCTTCACGGTATATGTTGTGTAGATGGACCACCAATTCCCTATTAAGGAGCAACCTGCAAAAAGAAATTATAGGAAACATTTTTGGAGTCAAGTTCCTAAAAGAAGTTAGACATGTGAGAACAAAAATGGAATCAACATTAACATTTAAAAATTTAATACCTATGTCCAAGTAGTAATTAAACACTGTCTAACAACCCACAATGTAGCCTTATTATTAGAAGCAATCTCGATGTAACAAAAAAAATCTGCCACCCATTTTCCCAAGTGATCATGGATAACGAGTATTTTCTTTCTTTTTTCGTTCTTTCTTTCTTTCTTTCTTTCTTTCTTTCTTTTTTTTTTTTTTTTTTTCCTTCTTTAGAAAAGATGCAAAATATACCTTTGAATTTTGAAACATAATTGTAGGGTCAAGATTTTGTAGCCCAAGCCCAAAAGGTTTGGATTATGAGCCCAACGAACCCAAAACAATGAATTTGTAGAGAGTGGGTGAAAAAGCTGGGTTGGTTATGAATTTAGCAACAGTTAACTATGATATACAGAGATGAACTAACGTAAGAACACACTTGAAAACTAAATAAACTGAAATCCGAAAAGGTATGATATTAATTAAAAGATGAATACAGTTCTTAGAGCTACAGTCAAATCTTTTTTCCTCGCCCCCTTCTTTAGAGGCCTATTCCATTTATATATCATTCTTCTCAATCATCTTCATCGTACACCTGTTCTTCATCTAAGCATTCACTTGAGTACTTGTCACATCAGATATCTTCTTTAGTTTCCCATGAGTGGTAGTAGCTGAGGTTGCACTGTTTAGGGGTCTTCTCCACATAAATGCGGCCAGGAAAGTTGATGCAGTGCATTAAATACGGTGGTAGCAGCTTTTCCTTTTAGATATTTCTCCGTTCTTATCATCTCTAGGCATGCCCAAAGCTTGTCCTTATCATTGAAGTTGTTAGAAAAATCACTCGAACCTTCCATATATTTGCTTGATCAAGTCCCTTTGTATCCGAGGAGAATGACCTCTTCGGACCACTAGGGCTCTCTTCAGACTATACTCCTTGTTTATTTCCAGGTATATTTCTTCCACATGGACTCCTTCTCAACCACTTTCTTCTCTTCGAACACACAGTAATATTCAAATAGGGCCCTAGGCCCAACACGTGATGTTGGGCTTTTACCCCCCACAATAGCCCCTCAAAATTTTAATTTTTCCCTCGCATCCGAGGAGAAAAAATGGGATTTTGATTCGTTGCAAAATAAAAATTTAAAACCCAAAAATATCTGAGTTCACACGTGTATGAGCATAGATCTAAGCGCTTCATCATTGCTGCTGTCGTTTCAATATTCCCAAGGCACTATTAATTACTCTAGGTAGCGTTTTGTCTCTAGTATCTAACGGTGGACTATTGATCCAACGAACGTGGTTCTTCCTCAGAATTTGGGCGGGATGACTCCTACTCTTTCATTTGCCCCTATATAAAGCCTTAGAAGAGGTTATTTCTCCTTTACTTTGCGGATTCTCAGATTCTCCAGCGAACTCGAGCATTCACATCCACCAAGCTCTTCCTATCATCAATTCTAGTTCTCCCCAGAATCTGTAAGAATCTCTCCACAAGTTTGAAGATCATCCTCCGATTTAGTTTGTGTAAGTTCTCCTTTATTCAAACCTTTCGTCTTCTTTTCGGCTAGCTTCCTCGGCCTTCGAGTAGTCACTCCTCAGCCACTGCATTTAGCGTTTCCTCTTCTTTGTTTTAACTGATAGGTAGATTTCAGTATATGGTGGATAGCCCCGCCCAGATGGAGGAGTTTAGGGCAACATATCGCATACCTCAAGATGTGGGTTTGAGATATTGTCCTCCAGAAAAGTTACTAACAGATCGAAGGGTGGGTGAAGTTATAATCCCCATCATCGCATTCCTAGAAGGGGGAATGACTATCCCTATGAGCCCCATTACCAGAAATTACCTCCGAAACCATAGGCTTAGTCCTGACCAATGTGCGCCTAACGTATTTAGAATCTTAGGAGCAGTTGATGATTTGAACCGTCATCTAGGATTGAGACTCACCTGGCTCGACGTGGTCATATGTACGAGTGTCGTAGCCAGAAAGGAGTGGGATACTATCTTAAATCCCGATCCGACGTTGTTAGGCTCATCTTCTGCCTTCCCAAATCTAACAAATGGATGAAAGACGACTATCTGATCGTCTCGGGCGCGTGGCATGACGGTCTTCATTGCCCAACCCAACTAGGAGAGCCAGGTGGCACATCCTAGATTTAGGTTTCCTAACAATAGATTTAGGATCTCTGTTTTTCAACAATTTTTTCTTCTCTTTGTATCATCATTTTCAAGTCTTTGACTAAGTTCTATTGTAATGCTAACAGATAAACAACACGTTTCTCCTCGGCTCAGCCTCACAAACGTCGTCGCGCTCAATTACTTACTACAATCACAAATTTTTGTAAGTGAAGACGGGAAACTCCGGTCCGTGCCCCTTATTCTTGGTTTCACGCCGAAATCAACCAATTTTCAACCGGTTGGCAACGCGATAAGATAGGAAGACAGTCGCATCAATCGCATAGACGTTGCTCGGAAAGATTTTTTAGCTCCGTTTGATCTTGCCCCCATGCCACATCCAAATCCGCAGGGTATACCATTACTCCTCTAACCCATTCAGTAGGCTCCCCTCGAACCAGTAGCAGTAGGTGAAAGAGTTGCTTCTTCAACCCCTTCGCTTGACGAGCAGATTGATAAGTTCAAGTTCGAAGGAGAAGCTTCAGGAAGGGTTCAAGTTTTAGACACCGAGAAAGAGATTGACAAGCAATCCAATGTTCTCCCAGAGAGAATAGTCGTACCAGACGATTCTTTCGAAGAAGACATGGAAAGCCTGAGGGACTTGATGAAGAATAGAAATAGAAAAACTGGGCCCAAAGAGATTGGTACGTCTCAACCAACAGTTAGTCTTCCTCCACCACCTCCTCAGGTTTCTTCGGATCTTGGCTTAAAGCAATTGCCAGATCCGAAGAAGAAAAGGCCCCTCACCGATAATGAAGAAAGGGAGGTGGCGCCTCCAAAGGGACCCAAGCAACAGAAAGTGGTCAAAGACCATCGGAGCAAAAGGGCTTCATCTACCGAGAGCCGAGACGACTCTCTCATAGCAGATGTGCGCGGAGGACCTCGCACCTGGTCTCCTAGGCTGGAATTGGATGGTGCTCTTATCCTCTGGGAGACCTCCCTCAGAAGTTATAGTGGAGGGAAAGCAAGTCTCGTTGCTGAGGCACTAGAGCAACCACTGCTCCTCCCACGAGACATAGAGTCATATAGGCGCTTCAGCCAGTATGAACTCTTCTTATCCCTTAAAAGGGATTTAGTTATGGTAAGTGAATTAATCCCTTTCCTCAATTTTAAGATGCTAGTCTTTTTCATTCACCTCTTTTCTTTGCTTTATATTGAAAATTTTCATTCTGCTATGTAGATTACTCAGCAAGTTTATGTGGCTGAGGAGTGGAACAAAAAGTCCTATACTGAAGCCCAAGCGGAGGCCCACTCTGGTCTGAGGCAGAAAAATTGCTGGGCAGTTTGAAGGATGATTATGCTCGTCTGTCCGAGCAGTTGAAAGAGATGACCAAGCAGAGGAATAGTCTAGATGCAGGTCTTAAAAATGCCAAGAAGCAGGCCGAAGACCAACGCCAGCAGCTCAATTTGACTAAGATTAATCTGGAAACAAAGAGAGCACTGATGAAGGGTCTTTGGGCTGAGCTTCAGAAAGCCAGGGAGACCACCAAGTTGGCCGAAAAGGACACTCAGTTGGTCAAGAAGGCACTCGAGGCTGAAAAACAGGCGGCCTACAAACTGGAGGTAGAAGAGACCCAAGCCAGACTTACTGAGGAGTTTGCAAAGGTCTGCAAAAGTACTGCGATGTAACGTGGGACAAAAGCCTTGACGCTGCTGGGGTCCCTCCAGAATCTGCCTTGAGGCAGCCTGGGAGTGTTTACTACCATCCGGACATTTGTAAACTCCCAGAAGCTTTGGAGCAACCCCCAGTCAGCCAGACCCCTCCTGCTCCTATTGATGCAACCCTAGAGTTTGGTCAGGCTGGTGGTACAGGTAAGCCATCCGAGGATGTTCAAGGCTTAGACGCTGCTGCTGCTTAGCCTGGCCAGACAGTTGACTCCTCAGCTACCCAGCCAAAGGATTAGATGTCTAGGAGTTTTCATTTTTTACTTGTATTAGTTAGTTTTCCTTTTTTTTATAAGGGATTGCAAACTACTTTCTTTTGATCAATGAAATCGTTTCTCTGTTATTTTTAATGTCCTCGTGGTATATATTATATCTCATCATCACTGCAAATAACTATAACTTGTAAACTTAACCATCATATCATGCTGATGATGTAAATAACCTAAATTAATACTGAAAAGAGTAGTTTGTATAAGAATTACAGGTCTTATCGAACATGCATAGAGAATGTTATTACCCATTAATTTCGATTTAAACATGACTAAGGGGGCCTTTCGTAAGTTAGAGTTTACTTAAACGCATCCGAGAATTTCAGGCATGATTCATTTTAAATCCAAGCTTTAATAATAACTGTATGGAGGTGTTAACTAGCCCAAATCACTTGGTCCGAGGACTTCAGGCATGATTGGTTTTAAGTTTAAACACTTAGCCGAGGTGTTAACTAAATCACATCATTTGGTCCGAAGACTACAGGCATGATTGAATTTAAGTTTAAACACTTATGCGAATTGTAAATGAGCGTTAACTAACTCAAATCATCTGATCCGAAGACTACAGGCATGATTGAATTTAAGTTTAAACACTTATGCGAATTGTAAATGAGCGTTAACTAACTCAAATAATCTAATCCGAAGACTACAGGCATGATTGAATTTAAGTTTAAACACTTATGCGAATTGTAAAAGAGTGTTAACCAACCCAAATCATCTAGTCCAAGGACTACAGGCATGATTGAATTTAAGTTTAAACACTTATGCGAATTGTAAAAGAGTGTTAACCAACCCAAATCATCTGGTCCGAGGACTACAGGCATGATTGAATTTAAGTTTAAACACTTATGCGAATTGTAAAAGAGTGTTAACCAACCCAAATCATCTGGTCCGAGGACTACAGGCATGATTGAATTTAAGTTTAAATACTTATGCGAATTGTAAACGAGTGTTAACTAACCCAAATCATCTGGTCCGAAGACTACATGCATGATTGAATTTAAGTTTAAACACTTAGGAGAATTGTAAACGAGTATTAACCAACCCAAATCATCTGGTTCGAGGACTACAGGCATGATTGAATTTAAGTTTAAACACTTTGGAGAATTGTAAAAGAGTGTTAACCAACCCAAATCATCTAGTCCGAGAACTACAGGCATGATTGAATTTAAGTTTAAACACTTTGGAGAATACTACATATAACGAAATGGCATATTGATTGAAGAAAAGATTCGATTAATAATAGTACTTTTTGAGGTTATTTACATTCTAAGGGCGTGGTATTACATGACTATCTAGGTCTTCTAAGAAATACGCCCCAATACCAGCCCCCGAAGTAATACGATATGGTCTTTCCCAATTTGGTCCTAACTTTCCCCAAGCTGGGTTCTTTACAATGCCCAAAACTTTCCTCATCACCAAATCGCCAGGTTCTAGAGGCCTTAGCTTTACGTTGGCATCATAGCCCTGCTTGAGCTTTTGCTGGTAATGCACCAATTGAACCATTGCATTTTCCCTCCTTTCCTCAATCAGGTCCAAACTCTTCTCTAGCTACCCATTGTTGCCGGTCGAACTGAACGAACTAGTTCTCAATGTTGGGAACCCAGTCTCCAAAGGTATGACAGTTTCAGCCCCATAGGTCATTGAAAAGGGAGTTTCTCCAGTAGACCTACGAGGCGTAGTTCTGTATGCCCAAAGTACATGTGGCAATTCTTCCACCCATCTACCCTTCGCGTCATCTAGCCTTTTCTTTAATCCATTAACTATGACTTTGTTAACAGTTTCTGCTTGCCCATTCCCCTGGGGATAAGCAGGGGTGGAGTATCTGTTTGTGATTCCCAGTTCGCTACAATAATTCCTGAATGTTCTACTATCAAACTGAAGACCATTGTCCGAGATGAGGGTATGAGGGATCCCAAACTGAGTGACAATACTTTTCCAAATAAATTTCTTTACATCTATATCCCTGATGTTAGCTAGAGGTTCAGTTTCAACCCATTTGGTGAAATAGTTTGTGCCGACCAAAAGGTACTTCTTGTTTCTTGCAGCCTTAAGGAATGGACCCATGATATCTAATCTCCATTGAGCGAAAGGCCATGGGCTGGATAGTGGATTAAGGGTTCCACCTGGTTAGTGTATGTTCGACGCAAACCATTGGCATTGGTCGCATTTTTCAACATATTCATGGGCTTCTTTTTGCATATTCGGCCACAAATAACCTTGAGTAATGGCTCGGTAAGCTAAGAATCTACCTCCAGTATGGCTCCTACAGATTCCTTTATGTAACTCTTCTAGTAATAACTCAGTCGCTTCAGGATGCATGCATAATAAGTATGGCCCTGAATAGGAGCGTTTATATAGTTTCCAGTCCTCGGATAGCCAGAATCTAGTTGCCTTCCTCTGAACTTTGTCAGCTTCCCACCTTTCTACAGGCAAGATATCGTCCTTCAAGAATTTAATTATAGGATCCATCCAACTGAGTTCGACCCTGATTTGATGAACTTGGACTACTTCTCTTCTTGCCTCCGTAGGCCTATGCAAATCCTCGACAAGGACAACTCTTGGCAAATCTTGCGCCGAGTAGGTAGCAAGCGTGGCCAAAGAATCAGCATGTGTATTACCACTTCTGGGGATGTGCAGCAAATTAAAAGATTCAAACTCTGATTGCAGGCATTTAATTCGACTCAAGTACCCCTGCATTCTTTCATCTTTCGCCTTAAACTCACCTTGTACTTGTCCAACGACTAATCTTGAGTCCGAGAACACCTCTACTGACTTTCCTCCCATTCTTCGAACCATAGTCATTCCCATCAGTAGAGCTTCATACTTCGCCTCATTATTTGTTGCCGAGAAGTCCAGCCTTAACAACTTTTCAATGATGATTCTTTCAGGGGATATCAGCACTAGCCCCACTCCGGAACCTTTCTGGTTCGATGCGCCATCCACGTACACTTCCCAGTGTAAGGGGCCTTGTTGAGAAATCATGCCAACCAATTTTTTATCCATGTTCGGTGTTGGCGTTACTTCTTCTAAATGGGGCTCCGTGAACTCGACCACCAAATCCGCAAGGATCTGGCCCTTAACTGATGTGCGAGGTATGTATTTGATATCAAAAGCACCTAAGATCGTGCTCCATTTAGCAATCCTTCCGGTGAAGTCAGCACTTCGGAGTATAACCTTGAAGGGAAGCTAGGTGAGAACAATGACTATATGGGCTTGGAAATAATGAGGCAGTTTCCGTGTACCAAGCACCACTACTAGGATAGCCTTCTCCAGTGGCAAATAATGGATCTCGGCTTCATGCAGCGACTTACTTACATAATAAACTGGCCTTTGCACGCCACACTCTGCTCGTACTAACACCAAGCTCACAGCATAAGGAGCTACAGCAATGTAGGCAAACAAGACTTCATCTGGCTCAGGACTGGATATGATTGGTGGCCGAGCTAGATAGTCCTTAAGTTGCTGAAAGGCCACAACACATTCCTCAGTCCACTCAAATCCCTTCCATTTGTTGATCAACGAGAAGAAAGGTTTACACCTATCTGCTGATTGGGAGATGAATCGGTTCAAGGCAGCAGTCATTCCGGTCAGTTTCTGAATCTCCTTGGAATTCCGAGTAGCTCGTAAGTTATTGATAGCCTTTATCTGATCGGGGTTAACTTCAATTCCCCTGTGAGTCATCATGTACCCCAAGAACTTGCCTGACCCCACACCAAATGAACACTTGGATGCATTTAAGCGCAATTTGTGTTTCCTGAGGACTTCAAGAACATCCTTGAGATCCCCAATGTGCTCAGCTATGACTTTGCTTTTCACCACCATGTCGTCAATATAAACTTCCATACTTTTACTCAACTGAGACTCAAACATTCTAGTCATCATCCTTTGATAAGTGGCTCCTGCATTCTTCAGACCGAACGACATTACCTTGTAGTGGTAATTCCCAATGGGGGTGACGAAAGCTGTCTTTTCCTGATCATCCAAAGCCAATGGTATCTGATGATACCCTTGAAAAGCGTCCAGGAAACTCATCCGAGGGTGGTCAACGGTAGCATCAACCAATTGATCGATCTTTGGCATGGGAAATGGATCCTTTGGACAAGCTCTATTCAGGTCTGTGAAATCCACGCACACTCGCCATTTTTCGCTTTTCTTCTTCACCACTACAGTGTTAGCCAACCATTCAGGATAAAAAATTTCCTTAATTGCTCAAGCCCGTTTGAGTTTCATCATCTCTTCCCTGATAGCATCTGCGTGTTCTTTTAATAGACGTTGGAGCGGTTGCTTTTTAGGGATGATGGCAGGGTCAATGTTCAGGTGATGGCAAATGAACTCTGGGTTTACTCCTGGGACCTCTGTGGAGTCCCATACAAATACGTCATTGTTGGTCCTGAGAAATTCTATCAGCTCTTCCTTCTCTTGAGGAGGCAGTAGAGATCCGACTTGAAAGAACTTCTCCGAATCATCATTGATAACTACCTTTGCCAAGTTTTCACACTCTGCTCCCTCGGCTGAGGCCTCGGTGTCCAGCACCGGGGATTTTAACTGCTATAAGTCCCCTTCGTTATGGGCCGAGGATTCAGCTTCAGGTTTATGCTGGATCGCTGCCATAAAACATTGTCTGGCTGTAGATTGATCTCTTAAGATCTCCTTGACTTGCCCCTTGGACAGGTATTTGATCTTCTGATGAAGAGTGGAGGAAATGGCCCCCAGTGTATGGAGCCTAGGTCTAGCCACAATCGTGGTGTAGGGTGAGTAAGCGTCTACCACTATAAAATCTACTTCCACTGTTTCAGAGCCAGTTTGTACAGGTAGCCTGATTTGGCCTCTCGGGACGACCACTTTCCCATCAAAACTCACCAAGAGGGAGTTATAGGGCATTAGGTCTTTAAGCGTCAAGTTCAGCCCCTTATAAAGATCCGGGTACATTATTTCTACGCCGCTGCCCTGATTCACCATCACTCTCTTTACGTCATACCCCCCTATCCTGAGAGTGATCACCAGAGCATCATCATGGGGTTGGATAGTTCCGATTTTGTCCGCATTCGAGAATCCCAACACTGGTTAAATCTCCATCCTAGCCCTCTTCGGCTCTCTGTTAGCGTTTTTAGAGGGCAAACGAGCAACGGATAGTATTCTGGATGGACAAGACCCTGTTCTTCCTGATGCAGCAAAGATGACATTTATCGTACCCAGGGGGGGTTTTGAGGAGTCATCTCTTCGGGATCCTGCATTTGCCTGGTTACCCTGACCATAGGTATGGTGTAAGAGTTGTTTTAACTTGCCTTCGCTGACGAGTTGGTCCAAATGGTCCCATGGACTCCTACAATCCTCCGTAGTGTGTCTATGATCTTGGTGATATTGGTAGTAGAGCTTGTGGTCGCGCTTTTCAGGGTTTTCAACCATCTTGTTCGGTCTCTTAAAGAAAGGCTCATTCTTAATCCTCTCTAGGACTTGGTGCACTGGCTCTCAGAATACGGTATTAACTGTTTGAAGGTTCGCCGAACTTTGTTGTCCAACCCAGTCTCTCCGCGACCTGTTGTGGTCTTGCCGATCTGACCTGAAATCCCTCCTCTCTTGAGGGATAACCTTATCTTTTCCTTTACCCTGCTGCTGGTCTTCCTCGACTCTTTTATACTTGTCAATCCTGTCCATCAACTGGTGCACATTGGTAACAAGCTTGCCCGTTAGAGACTTCCTCAAGCCGTGTTCAGTGGGGAGGCCGAGCTTAAAGGAGCTGGTGGCCACCAAGTCGCAATCGTCTTCTATCTTATTGTACATTTCCCAGAATCTATTCGAATACGACTTCAAAGTTTCGCCCTCTCGCATGCTTACGGACAATAGGGAGGCCAAAGACTGCAGAACCCTGCGACATGTGACAAAACGGGACCCAAATGCCTGAGTGAGCTCTTGAAAAGAGCTTATAGAGTCCGCTTTCAAACTGTCAAACCATCTCATAGCGATTGGTCCCAAACTGGACGGGAAAACTTTGCACATTAGGGCTTCATCTCTGGAATGAATGGCCATCCTCTGGTTGAAATGACTCACGTGTTCCACAGGGTCGGTTCGGCCATTATAGATGGTAAACGTTGGCTAGTGAAAACGTCGAGGAAGCCTTGCATTCTTGATGTTACGTGTAAAAGGGGACCTGAAAATTTGATTCAAAGCCTTGCTCATAGCATCGTTCCCTACGCCTCCACGTGATGGGCTTCGAGGCTGCCTTTCACGACGGTGCTCTTCTTCATAGGAAAAAGATTCACTGACTGGTGTCCGAGATCTCTACTTGTAAGTGACATCTTGTTCGTCATCAGAATCTTCATCAGAATATGAAGAAATTTGTTTCCTCTTTGCATGGCGCAGCTCCCTCTTTAGCCTTTCAATTTCTAGTTGCATGTTCTGGTTCTTCTCTGCATGAGACATGCGATTTCCACAATGCGACTGACTTCGATCATTATGCGCGATGTGTACACTACCTTCATGATCCTGTCTCTGTTCCAAATTAAAAAAAGGATCGACATGTTGAGATGCCCTAGATTCTGCTGGTTGTTGCCCTGGTTCAGCCATTATGAAATGTTGCGTCCACTTTCGCTCAAGCTCTTCCCACAGACGGCGCCAATTGTAGGGTCAAGATTTTGTAGCCCAAGCCCAAAAGGTTTGGATTATGAAGAAATTTGTAGGGTCAGAATATGAAGAAATTTGTTTCCTCTTTGCATGGCGCAGCTCCCTCTTTAGTCTTTCAATTTCTAGTTGCATGTTCTGGTTCTTCTCTGCATGAGACATGCGATTTCCACAATGCGACTGACTTCGATCATTATGCGCGATGTGTACACTACCTTCATGATCCTGTCTTTGTTCCAAATTAAAAAAAGGATCGACATGTTGAGATGCCCTAGATTCTGCTGGTTGTTGCCCTGGTTCAGCCATTATGAAATGTTGCGTCCACTTTCGCTCAAGCTCTTCCCACAGACGGCGCCAATTGTAGGGTCAAGATTTTGTAGCCCAAGCCCAAAAGGTTTGGATTATGAGCCCAACGAACCCGAAACAATGAATTTGTAGAGAGTGGGTGAAAGAGCTGGGCTGGTTATGAATTTAGCAACAGTTAACTATGATATACAGAGATGAACTAATGTAAGAATATACTTGAAAGCTATATAAACTGAAATCTGAAGAGTTATGTTATTGATTAAAAGATGAATACAGTTCTTAGAGCTACAGTCAAATCTTTTTTCCTCGCCCCCTTCTTTAGAGACTTATTCCATTTATATATCCTTCTTCTCAATCATTTTCATCATACACCTGTTCTTCATCTAAGCATTCACTTGAGTACATGTCACATCAGATATTTTCTTTAGTTTCCTATGAGTGGTGGTAGCTGAGGTTGCACTGTTCAGGGGTCTTCTCCACATAAATACGGTTAGGAAAGTTGCTGCAGTGCATTAAATACGGTGGTAGCAGCTTTTCCTTTTATATATTTCTCCATTCTTATCATCTCCAGGCATGTCCAAAGCTTGTCCTTATCATTAAAGTTGTTAGAAAGATCACTCGAACCTTCCATATATTTGCTTGATCAAGTCCTTTTGTATTCGAGGAGAATGACCTCTTCGGACCACTGGGGCTCTCTTCGGACTATACTCCTCGTTCATTTCCAGGTATATTTCTTCCACATAGACTCCTTCTCAACCACTTTCTTCTCTTCGGACACACAGTAATATTCAAATAGGGGCCTAGGCCCAACACGTGATGTTGGGCTTTTACCCTCCACAATAATAATTAAATTAATGTTCAGATCATTTGAAGGAGTATTTTTGCTTTGTTTTGGGTTGGATGATACAAACACTTAGAAATAAAAAACAAAACTTGGGAAAAAGGGAGATAAAAATATGATTTTTCTATTATTTGGTTAGAGTGAAATAGGAGAGAAAAGAAAACGGAGTAGATGAAGTTTTAAACCTAATTTTACCTATTTTTTTCCTTCCAAATTAGTAAGTGTTAAGGGTCATTTTCGTAAAGTCAGCCCGACCCAGCAAAGCAGGCAATAAGAGTGGCAGGCACAGAATAAAACTATTAGGCCCGAGTGGCAAGAATAACAGAACACAAGCCCATAACATGAGTAAATGGGTATTGAGGAAGCAAATGGGCTTAAAGGGCCCAGAAAGAGAGAAATGACACCCATGGGCAACGTATGGTACGAAAAAGTGAGAATGGGCCGCAATAGGTCTGAGGCAATGTAAATAAAAAAAGTAGGGGTTGATGGCAAGCTCATGAACCCCAAGGATGAGAATGAGGAGATTGGGCCGGGGAAGCCCAATCAAGTTAGTAAAAGCCCATGGGAACACAAAGTCAGTAAATGGGCCGAGGAAGCCCGAGAAAAGTAAAAGGGCCGCAGGCCCAAAGGAAAAAAGAAAGGGACAATGGAGCCCATAAGTAAGAACGCCAGCAAACTCTTTTAAGTCATTGGGGGAAGAAGTGAAACGGCAGGTTTGAAAGAGGCCTAGCAGGAACATGTTATCATGGCAGGAAAAGCCAAGTAATGAAACAAGACATAAGCATAAACCGAGAAATGGGCCAAGAGAGATGTATTAAGAAAAGCCCAATCCCAAAGGGAAGCAGTGAAAGTACAAAACGGCCCACGTGAAAGAATGAAGGAGTATAGCAGACAAAGGCAAACAAAGCTCCATGAGTCGCAGGCAGGCTTTGAACGTACATAGCAGGGAAGCATGCGCAAAGTCCAGGTGCCACCAGCTTGTACCCAGCCAATATGGGTCGTGGTGGGGCCATGGGTCATTGGTAAGAGGTAAAGGGGGGTGTGGTTTGGCGGTGGGGAGGGGGGAAAAGATTTATTTTACGTTCCCTGTCCAAACCCTTTTGGAGGTACGTCCTGCTAGGATGACAGACTGCCCAAAAGAGGTAAGATTGTTGACACCCCATTTTGCAACCCGCATTTAACCTCACATGGAGGGTAAAAGGGGTTCTTTCACCTCATAAATATGCATCTTGATTCTGGCCATTAGATCCTTAATCTCATTCACCAAAATGATTTTGATGTTGTAACGATCAAATCAACTGGTCATAAGCCCTAATCGGACCACTAGATTGAAAGTTATCATCAAGTCAAGTTTTAATGGCTAAGATGCACTATCACAAATTGAGTCCGACTATATGTGATTATGAACAATTGATTTTAATTGGTTATAAGTGTAATCAATTGGAGATCAATGATGTGTCATAATTTAATTGGTTAGGACTACATTTTATGGTGAGGTTGCATACACCTAATTAATTAGATAGTTAAATATTAATTATTCAATGAGTAATTTGTGCAATTATCTTTTAATTAGAGTAAATTTGGAACCAATTAAGTCTGAAATGGGAGTGATTGGAGCCATTTAATGTTAATTGGGAGCTAATTTGGGACCTATTAATGTTAATTGTGCTGAAACCATTTTCTAACAAATGACCTCTGCTCACTATTTCATCGATATCTCTCAAAATATTTTGAATTTGTGAATGAGGTTAATTTTTCCAGAAACTAGACATCCGGGGCTTCAATTTGAGCACAAGAACGAGGTAATTCCGATCAGAATTGAGTCAGATATGATTTTTTGAAGTTGGCTCTACAAGCTGTTACAGCAGCTACGGGAAAACCGAATTTTGGCTTGCTCCTCACTCCTACCAATCTTTCCATTTAATGCACCAGATTTTCCCCAAGGCTAAAATGATGTCTAGGTTCATGATTCCTTGTCAACCCTCATTAAATGGCCTTCCATTCATATTTCCTCCACCACTACTATATAAACCCCTCTCTACTTCATTCCAAGACACAAAAAACCCCTCTCTCTTCTCCTCTCTTGAGTTCTAGTGAAGTAGAGTAGTCTTGTCATATCTTGGTCTTCCTGAAACTCAAGGTATTGAGTGAGACTCACTCTCCCTCTCCTAGTCCTTCTTTTTTTCCTCCACCCATAGGATCTCCCTCAAAAGTCTCCTCCTCCACCATATGGATCTTGCATGAAGGTATATCCCTTTCCCTAATTGTTTTTTGTATTTCCATGATGAGAGTTTAGGATTAAAGCATGATAATAATTATTTAAATTATCTTGAATATGTTTGAATGTTCTTAATTGTTCTTATGTGTTCTTCACATGTTCTTGGTTGTTCATCACATGTTCATGCATATCATTAGTTTAATCTTAAATCCACATCAAAAATATGAAAAACATGTTTGGTTAATAATTCTTTTAAATCCTTGAATCTAGGTTATCACCATCCACACACATTCACTAGAATTTATTTTTTCAATCTAAATGTAATGTTCAATAAATTGAATTAGGGTTTATCACATGCACACACATCAAACTCAACATGCAAATTGATTGACATATTAGATGATATGATATGAATGTTGGCCATCGTAGTCTAGAAGACCGGTTTCACCGGACAAGGTGGGTGCCTAACACCTTCCCACTTTGTAACATAGCCTCCGAACTTAGATCAAGGGTTAGTAGATTAAGTGTTTATCCATGTAATTTTCGATTTTTAGATTGTAATTAGGAAACAAAGTCATATACTTTATCTTAGATTGTATCTAGGACCAAAGCCATGTAATTTTCCTATGATCAATGTAAATTTCAAATTAATAAAATGAGGAATTTTTTTTCACTTATGGTTTTCTTATTTTTCCAATAATTAAATAAGTGGCGACTCCATTGTTAAACCCTTAATCTAAAGGGGAAAATATAACTAGTCGAACCTCCATTTTGAGAGGCAATAACACGACTCCACCCATTCACGTGGGTTTGGCCCAACATTCCTATAAAAAAGGGGGCCGGGGGCGCGGTCTCTCACAGTGGCGACTCCATTGGGGATACTGAGGGCTAGGCTTCAATTAGGTTATGGTGGCCAACCATGTCATTGTTTGTTTATTGCTTTTTGTATATAATATGTCTAATATGTCATTATATTGCATGTCACGCATCATTTGCTTGAATGGAATTTATTTTATTTGTGTGCTAGCCCGGAAACCCGGTAGTATTAACCGTGGATTGTGGTCTTCCTGAGACTCACATACCCAGTGGTGAACCTACCACCCACCGCGACAAGGATCATCATGGTTATGCCATGGTGGTTCATAGGGACAAACTGTACCGTTCGGACCAACGCGGCGCTCCTGGCGTCACAAGCTGGGAGGTACGACGTCCTAGCTTGTGGGAACCTTTAACCTACCTTCCACCCATGTTGTAATGACCCATAGAACCTACTTTTAGGTTGGTCCATGTAAATTGCATTTCATTATGCATTTGTTTGGCCGTTGTTTGAACCATGATGACTCAAGTCCAATGCTTGATCCCATCATAATTGTTTGAACCTTGTATGCTATGAATGAGCTCAAGCCCAAAGGCTTGTGATTGAACTCTACTTGGTATGGAAACCGAAAATTGTTTCTTGAATCATTCTAAGCCCAATACTTGAGCCCATCAAAGACGTATACGCATGATCAACATCAAAAGCCAAAAGCTCACAAGATGCATGCATTTCAAGTGCAAGCCCAAGCCATTTCAAGCAAATATCAAAAGATCATAATCAAGGTTCAAGCCTTCCAAGTGCAAGCCCAAGCCATTTCATCATAGTCAAGGTTCAAGCACACCAAGCCTCAAGCATCCTAGATGGACCAAGAAGAAGCAAGTGGCCCAACTTTGCCTCGCTCCACATTTGGTTTGCAACATCATGGTTAAGCTTAAAATTTTTTTTGTTTATTCCATGTTTCTATGTTTCTTTGAATTCAAAAATTTCATGTAGCATTTAATGAGCTTTGTTCATGCATATATATTAAGGAAAAAAAATTCAAAAAAAATTCCAAGATTTCCAAATCTTTCCCAAAAAAAAAAGGAAAAAGTCTCCAGACTAGGGGCATTGAGCCCTTAAGTCATTAAAAAAAATAAAAAAAAAATTTTGAACTAGGACCATTGAACTTCCTAGTGACTTTTCCAAAAAGTCCCAATTTTTTTTCTTTCAAGATTTAAAAAAAAAAAAAAAAAATATCCTTTTCAAAATGGCACATGAGGATCCCTTGGACAAAACTTTTTCTAAATTATGATGTTTAAAGACTTGAACAATCAACTTGTACTGAGAAATGATTAATTTCATTTGATTCGTGTAAACACTTTTGCTAAATTACTTTGAATAAAAGAAGAAATAGTCTTAAAAGGCAATCAAAAAGAATCCATCCATCGAAAAATCCCAAGAAACCATGCACTCAAACCAATCTTCAAAGATCTTTTGTTTCACAACATTAGAGCATTTATACTTTTTCTTTTAAGATGAATTTATTAAAAGAGTTTAAGTCATTGTGCCTACAACCAAGCATTGCTAGGGATAGGAGGCTTTCTTTGGTAAAACAAGATTATACCTTAACACCTAGAATGATCATCATCCATTGCAAGCCCATTTGAGCCTTTAAACACCTAGCCTCTTTTTCGCATGAACCCACTAAAATCTAAACCTGGGGTGGGAAAATTCAAAGTATGCATGCTTAAATCTCATGTTAAGGAGGAGTCAACCTTGAGCTTTAAAGCTAATTGATAAAGCTCTCCTAGAGGACATGAAAGACAAGAAGAGAATTCATTAATCTAAAGATAAGAGATTATCAAAGAAAAATGAGCTTTCACTCAATCAAGAAAAGAGAAATGAAATTTCATCAATGCGAGAGAAAACAAAATGTGCATCAAGTTTGAAGAACCTAAAATTCATCATGCCAAGAAGTGTAGAAGGTTCATCTAAAAGAGAGTTCACCAAAAAAGGAAAAAGTTCATCAAGCATAGAAATGTGCAAGCACATCGAGGCAAGAAAGAAGTCTAGAGAGTGTATCAAAATGACTTAAGCTGAGGAAAACAATGAAGGAAAAAGATCTCCAAAAAAAAAAAAGTTCATTCAATCAAGAGATGAAAGATTTAAAAAAAAAAAAAAAAAAAAAAAAAAAAAAAAAAAAAAAGGAGCCCGATAGGCTGAAAACCTAAAAAGGTGGTCTAGGCAAAAGTTAGGGCCAAAGAAAAAAAAAAAAGAGCCCGCTAGACTGAAAACCCAAAAGGGCGGTTTAGGCAAAAGTTAGGGCCAAAGAAAAAAAAAAAAAAAAAAAAAAAAAAAAAAAAAAAAACCCGCTAGGCTAAAAACCCAAAAGGGCGGTTTAGGCAAAAGTTAGGGCCAAAAAAAAAAAAATTTGGAAAATCCTACCAAGTTGGAAACTTGAGGATGCAACCTAAAAAGGGAAGAATTTTACAAGATGAAAGTCTAGAGGTTGATACAAGTGACCAATGAAGACAAATGAGAAGATGACAAATAAGAAATGGGAAAACATCTCCAATACTTAATTTTTGAGTAATGCATACTTGGAGGAAACAACATAGGGAATTTTGAGCCTTTTATATCTTTCATTTCATAACCCAAACCCAGCCTACATTACAACCCATGAATAAGACCTCCTTGAAGTCTTGCTAATTGTAGGCACATCTTGAACTCTAACAATATTTTTCTCTTGAATTAAAAAGGAAAAGTGCTTAAAATTGTCAAACCCCACAGGGTAATATGTTCGAGGACAAAATTTCTCAAATTATCAAATCCTCAAAAGAACTTCCAAACTTGGAGCACTCTCCTTATTTGCACCCAAAAATGTGGTTCATAAATATTATCACATTTCATTTCTGGATTGCCTTTGGGGACTTAATCTGACGATGTTCAAAAGGATGAAGCAAATTCGATTACATGAGTTTAATGATCTTGATCCTTCCTAATCAAAGAGATTTGTTTGATTCTTAAACATTTTGATTTTCCAAAATGGTTGTTCAAAGGATCACATCTTGTTCCAAAAAAAAAAAAAAAATGGAAATTTGTTTTTTTCAAAAAAAAAAAATCATTCTTTTTCAAAATCCAGTTTACTTGAACTACGTCTTGACCTGATCCTCTACGAGAGAGGTACGTAGGCAGCCTTGCAGAGGCCCGGTCCCATTCACCCAAACAACCTTGGAGAACAAAGTCAAAACAATTGTTTGGGTGCATGTTAGGTTAAGCCCATTTGTTTGCATTGAGCATGTTTAAATTTGAAGCATTGGCCTATTTATATTGTGTGCAAGTTTTCATGATAATTGGTTTCTAACAAGCTAGAGAAAGAAAGTCTTGTTGTAGGTACCAAGGATGGCGAACCATGATCTTCTTTCATGTTCCCCAATGGTCACAACATCAAATGAATTCAGTTTCAATCTAAGCATGGAATATGCCCAAAACTAAGGGCATTAGGTAAGTACTTCCAATTCATTTCAATGAATAAATCCATTGCTAATTGAAATTATCTTTTTGTAGGAATTAAACAAGGACTTATCTAGCAATCTGCATCAACTTCCAGCCAAAGTTGTTCTCATTCAAAGGATAGGTTTTTTTTATAAAAAAAAAAAAAAAAAAAAAAAAAAAAAAAAGGCCTTGGGACTAGGGGCATTAGGCTCGTACTTCTTAGGTTGCTTTCCAAAAATAAAAAATCAAAATTCATTAATCAAAATTTTCAAAAAAAAAAAAATTTTCAAGATTTCCAAATTTTTTTTCAAAAAAAAAAAAAAAAAATCATCAGTCAAAATTTTCAATTCTTTGAAAAAATTCAAGATTTCCAAATTTTTCAAAAATAAAAATTCATCAATAAAAATTTTCAATTCCTTGAAAAAATTCTAGATATACAAATTTTTCAAAAAAAAAAAAATTCATCAATTAAAATTTTCAATTCCTTCAAAAAATTCAAGATTTCCAAATTCTTTAAAAAAAATTCATCAATCAAATTCCTTCAAAAAAATTCAGGATTTCCAAATTTTTCAAAAAAAAAAAAAAAAAATCAAAAGTCCAAAAAAGAAAAAAAAAATCTTCATTAAATTCTTCTTCAGGAACAGAAAGCTATGATCCTCTTCCATATTCTCCAGTGGTGCAACATCAAGTCAAATGTCCACCCTTAGCATTCATCAAAGCATGAAATATGTCCTAAACTAGGGGCATTCGCCAGGTATGCCAAATTCTTTTCAATGAATGACTCTGTTACTAATAGAAAATATTTATTTTGCAGGTACTAGGGTAAAAGGCCCACACACATCGGCATGAGTCAAAAGATCCAAAAATCCTAGGTCTCTGAAAACATGAGCCAGGATCCAAAACCTTTGGTCCTCTGAAAACATGAGCCAAAGCCCAAAAAAACCCTTGGTCCTCTGGAAAACATGAGCCAAGATCCAAAAATCCTAGGTCTCTGAAAACATGAGCCAGGATCCAGAACCTTTGGTCCTCTGAAAACATGAGCCAAAGCCCCAAAAACCCTTGGTCCTCTGGAAAACATGAGCCAAGATCCATGAGTCCTAGGTCTCTGAAAACATGAGCCAGGATCCAGAACCTTTGGTCCTCTGAAAACATGAGCCAAAGCCCAAAAAACCCTTGGTCCTCTGGAAAACATGAGCCAAGATCCAAAAATCCTAGGTCTCTGAAAACATGAGCCAGGATCTAGAACCTTTGGTCCTCTGAAAACATGAGCCAAAGCCCCAAAAACCCTTAGTCCTCTGGAAAACATGAGCCAAGATCCATGAGTCCTAGGTCTCTGAAAACATGAGCCAGGATCCAAAACCTTTGGTCCTCTGAAAACATGAGCCAAAGCCCAAAAAACCCTTGGTCCTCTGGAAAACATGAGCCAAGATCCAAAAATCCTAGGTCTCTGAAAACATGAGCCAGGATCCAGAACCTTTGGTCCTCTGAAAACATGAGCCAAAGCCCCAAAAACCCTTGGTCCTCTGGAAAACATGAGCCAAGATCCATGAGTCCTAGGTCTCTGAAAACATGAGCCAGGATCCAGAACCTTTGGTCCTCTGAAAACATGAGCCAAAGCCCAAAAAACCCTTGGTCCTCTGGAAAACATGAGCCAAGATCCAAAAATTCTAGGTCTCTGAAAACATGAGCCAGGATCCAGAACCTTTGGTCCTCTGAAAACATGAGCCAAAGCCCCAAAAACCCTTGGTCCTCTGGAAAACATGAGCCAAGATCCAAAAATCTTAGGTCTCTGAAAACATGAGCCAGGATCCGGAACCTTTGGTCCTCTGAAAACATGAGCCAAAGCCCAAAAAACCCTTGGTCCTCTGGAAAACATGAGCCAAGATCCAAAAATCCTAGGTCTCTGAAAACATGAGCCAGGATCCAAAACCTTTGGTCCTCTGAAAACATGAGCCAAAGCCCAAAAAACCCTTGGTCCTCTGGAAAACATGAGCCAAGATCCAAAAATCCTAGGTCTCTGAAAACATGAGCCAGGATCCAAAACCTTTGGTCCTCTGAAAACATGAGCCAAAGCCCAAAAAACCCTTGGTCCTCTGGAAAACATGAGCCAAGATCCAAAAATCCTAGGTCTCTGAAAACATGAGCCAGGATCCAGAACCTTTGGTCCTCTGAAAACATGAGCCAAAGCCCAAAAAACCCTTGGTCCTCTGGAAAACATGAGCCAAGATCCAAGAATCCTAGGTCTCTGAAAACATGAGCCAGGATCCGGAACCTTTGGTCCTCTGAAAACATGAGCCAAAGCCCAAAAACCGTTGGTCCTCTGGAAAACATGAGCCAAGATCCAAAAATCCTAGGTCTCTGAAAACATGAGCCAGGATCCAGAACCTTTGGTCCTCTGAAAACATGAGCCAAAGCCCAAAAAACCCTTGGTCCTCTGGAAAACATGAGCCAAGATCCAAAAATCCTAGGTCTCTGAAAACATGAGCCAGGATCCAGAACCTTTGGTCCTCTGAAAACATGAGCCAAAGCCCAAAAAACCCTTGGTCCTCTGGAAAACATAAGCCAAGATCCCAAAATCCTAGGTCTCTGAAAACATGAACCAGGATCCAGAACCTTTGGTCCTCTGAAAACATGAGCCAAAGCCCAAAAAACCCTTGGTCCTCTGGAAAACATGAGCCAAGATCCAAAAATCCTAGGTCTCTGAAAACATGAGCCAGGATCCAGAACCTTTGGTCCTCTGAAAACATGAGCCAAAGCCCAAAAAACCCTTGGTCCTCTGGAAAACATGAGCCAAGATCCAAGAATCCTAGGTCTCTGAAAACATGAGCCAGGATCCGGAACCTTTGGTCCTCTGAAAACATGAGCCAAAGCCCAAAAACCGTTGGTCCTCTGGAAAACATGAGCCAAGATCCAAAAATCCTAGGTCTCTGAAAACATGAGCCAGGATCCAGAACCCTTGGTCCTCTGAAAACATGAGCCAAAGCCCAAAAAACCCTTGGTCCTCTGGAAAACATGAGCCAAGATCCAAAAATCCTAGGTCTCTGAAAACATGAGCCAGGATCCAGAACCTTTGGTCCTCTGAAAACATGAGCCAAAGCCCAAAAAACCCTTGGTCCTCTGGAAAACATAAGCCAAGATCCCAAAATCCTAGGTCTCTGAAAACATGAACCAGGATCCAGAACCTTTGGTCCTCTGAAAACATGAGCCAAAGCCCAAAAAACCCTTGGTCCTCTGGAAAACATGAGCCAAGATCCAAAAATCCTAGGTCTCTGAAAACATGAGCCAGGATCCAGAACCTTTGGTCCTCTGAAAACATGAGCCAAAACCCAAAAAACCCTTGGTCTTCTGGAAAACATGAGCCAAGATCCAAAAATCCTAGGTCTCTGAAAACATGAGCCAGGATCCAGAACCTTTGGTCCTCTGAAAACATGAGCCAAAGCCCAAAAAACCCTTGGTCCTCTGGAAAACATGAGCCAAGATCCAAAAATCCTAGGTCTCTGAAAACATGAACCAGGATCCAGAACCTTTGGTCCTCTGAAAACATGAGCCAAAGCCCAAAAAACCCTTGGTCCTTTGGAAAACATGAGCCAAGATCCAAGAATCCTAGGTCTCTGAAAACATGAGCCAGGATCCAAAACCTTTGGTCCTCTGAAAACATGAGCCAAAGCCCCAAAAACCCTTGGTCCTCTGATAACACGAGCCAAGACCCAAAAATCCTAGGTCTCTGAAAACATGAGCCAAGATCCTTGGTCTTCCATTTTTTGACCTCAGGTAAGCATGTCTTATACTTATTCAAAAAAAAAAAAAAAATTTCATGCATGAACTACGTTTGGACCTGATCCTCCCACCAAGAGGTACGTAGGCAATCTCCCTCGAGATTCGGTCCACATTTTGATCCATAACATGACTTTCTGCATTTTCATCTACATGCATCATACATTCACCACGGTTAAATACTGATTGCAAAGTTAGGTGTCTCTTTCATACATTGACATTCGCTTTTCAAGCTCTGCCAATGAGGGGCATTCTGTTGACACCCCATTTTGCAACCCGCATTTAACCTCACATGGAGGGTAAAAGGGGTTCTTTCACCTCATAAATATGCATCTTGATTCTGGCCATTAGATCCTTAATCTCATTTCACCAAAATGATTTTGATGTTGTAACGATCAAATCAACTGGTCATAAGCTCTAATCGGACCACTAGATTGAAAGTTATCATCAAGTCAAGTTTTAATGGCTAAGATGCACTATCACAAATTGAGTCCGACTATATGTGATTATGAACAATTGATTTTAATTGGTTATAAGTGTAATCAATTGGAGATCAATGATGTGTCATAATTTAATTGGTTAGGACTACATTTTATGGTGAGGTTGCATACACCTAATTAATTAGATAGTTAAACATTAATTATTCAATGAGTAATTTGTGCAATTATCTTTTAATTAGAGTAAATTTGGAACCAATTAAGTCTGAAATGGGAGTGATTGGAGCCATTTAATGTTAATTGAGAGCTAATTTGGGACCTATTAATGTTAATTGTGCTGAAACCATTTTCTAACAAATGACCTCTGCTCACTATTTCATCTATATCTCTCAAAATATTTTGAATCTGTGAATGAGGTTAATTTTTCCAGAAACTAGACATCCGGGGCTTCAATTTGAGCACAAGAACGAGGTAATTCCGATCAGAATTGAGTCAGATATGATTTTTTGAAGTTGGCTCTACAAGCTGTTACAGCAGCTACGGGAAAACCGAATTTTGGCTTGCTCCTCACTCCTACCAATCTTTCCATTTAATGCACCAGATTTTCCCCAAGGCTAAAATGATGTCTAGGTTCATGATTCCTTGTCAACCCTCATTAAATGACCTTCCATTCATATTTCCTCCACCACTACTATATAAACCCCTCTCTACTTCATTCCAAGACACAAAAAACCCCTCTCTCTTCTCCTCTCTTGAGTTCTAGTGAAGTAGAGTAGTCTTGTCATATCTTGGTCTTCCTGAAACTCAAGGTATTGAGTGAGACTCACTCTCCCTCTCCTAGTCCTTCTTTTTTTCCTCCACCCATAGGATCTCCCTCAAAAGTCTCCTCCTCCACCATATGGATCTTGCATGAAGGTATATCCCTTTCCCTAATTGTTTTTTGTATTTCCATGATGAGAGTTTAGGATTAAAGCATGATAATAATTATTTAAATTATCTTGAATATGTTTGAATGTTCTTAATTGTTCTTATGTGTTCTTCACATGTTCTTGGTTGTTCATCACATGTTCATGCATATCATTAGTTTAATCTTAAATCCACATCAAAAATATGAAAAACATGTTTGGTTAATAATTCTTTTAAATCCTTGAATCTAGGTTATCACCATCCACACACATTCACTAGAATTTATTTTTTCAATCTAAATGTAATGTTCAATAAATTGAATTAGGGTTTATCACATGCACACACATCAAACTCAACATGCAAATTGATTGACATATTAGATGATATGATATGAATGTTGGCCATCGTAGTCTAGAAGACCGGTTTCACCGGACAAGGTGGGTGCCTAACACCTTCCCACTTTGTAACATAGCCTCCGAACTTAGATCAAGGGTTAGTAGATTAAGTGTTTATCCATGTAATTTTCGATTTTTAGATTGTAATTAGGAAACAAAGCCATATACTTTATCTTAGATTGTATCTAGGACCAAAGCCATGTAATTTTCCTATGATCAATGTAAATTTCAAATTAATAAAATGAGGAATTTTTTTTCACTTATGGTTTTCTTATTTTTCCAATAATTAAATAAGTGGCGACTTCATTGTTAAACCCTTAATCTAAAGGGGAAAATATAACTAGTCGAACCTCCATTTTGAGAGGCAATAACACGACTCCACCCATTCACGTGGGTTTGGCCCAACATTCCTATAAAAAAGGGGGCCGGGGGCGCGGTCTCTCACAAAGATTGGAGAGGGAACGTTGGGTGCATGCCATAGGAAGAGAGAGAGAGCATTTAAGGCCACGACAGAGAGCAGTGCGATGGCGGACAGAAACAACACAAACCTGTCTTGTCTGGCGAGGGTAAGCAATGTGCAGATGGTGGTCGGCAAGCATGCCCAGACCAGACAAAGGCCGTTAGGGGGTAAAATGGTAAAAGAACGATTGCGACAGGCCCTATAAAAGGAGCCTCGCCGTGCCCTGTAGAGGGGACCGAAAAACAGAGGAAGAAAATACATAGAAGGAAAACTAAAAGGAAAAAGAAAAGAAAGGAAGGAAAGATAAGAAAACCAATAGTGAGGATAAGGGGCATGCACCAATAAATCTTTTCTCGTCTCTCCCCCTCAAAATCCCACTCTCTCTAAGGAACAATTAAGTAGAAAGAACTTTCTTCGGGTATTTATCATTTAGGTCCGATTCCCTCAAAGTCATTAATCCGAACGGCAAGATATTCTCCGGAGAGGTTAGTTTTATTGAGAGGAAGCGTTCTTCCTCTTTGATTTTTGTCATTACGGACTCGGTTTTGACTTTGACATTTATTTTGATTAACTCATTGTTCAATCAATTGTTCTTTCTTATAAAAAAACCATTATTATCATTGCCATTATTGCTACTGTGTCATTCGGACTCTGTCATTAATAAAAGCTATCGTACTCTGTTTTTTATTTTGTTATCATTATATCTGCCTGCCGCAATTTTATTGTAATAGCTATGCTTGCCGTAAAGGTATTTCTGGCGGACAAGGTTAAGTTTGTGCACAAGCCGGCCCAAAGTAAGTTTCAGTTGGGCCAGTCTCAACTTCCCTACTCAGAACACATTAAGACCCATCACAGCAGGAGGTAGCCCAGCCCAAATGCAACAAAGGCCCCTACAGTAAGAAAAGACAAAGAAAAGTACAAATTTACCCCCACTTTTTTTTTCAATTTACTTTTAATAATAAGGGCAAAATAATAATTCACTATTTATTCTTTCACATTTTCATCCTTACTGCTAAACACATGGTAGAAAAATTAAAAACTTTTTCTTTTTTCACTTTTTCATTATTGCAATCAAACATATAGATAAAAAATCACTTTAAAAACAGAATCAAATTTAATGGATCAAATAAAAATGGTTAAAGTGTAAATTACATCATGAAGTTTCATAATTTGAAGTTATTTTTTCAAGTTATATTCTGTTTGCATTAACATTTCTTTTATTCATATTTTTCGTGAAGGTAACACGTGATTTTTAGCCTAAAAAACTTTAAATAATAAAAAAAATTAAATAAAAGAATTTAAACTCAAAACTAAAATTGATGGATGTTCAAATAATTGGCTAAAAAAAAAAACACTCGTGTGCAGTTGGAATCCTTTCTTTCTAGTTCTACAATTTACATACATAAAAAAAAAATATATATTTTTTTTTGAGAAAAAAATAATATCTTATTATTTTATAATATTTTATGTCACGTTTCTCTCGGTTAATAGAAAAAAGAAAAAGAAAAGAAAAGAAAATATTTTCCAAAAACTCAATTTTCACAGATTCCACAGGCTTTTAACTTCGGTCCCTGCCTAGCAATCACTCTTCGTTCCTCGATCAGATCGATCTCTCTATCTGCACCTAACTCAACGAGACCTCTCCATAGATCTCACTCACTGTACGGTTCAGAACCGTACCACAACTCAGCTCAGCTCAGCTCAATTCCGATCGCTCCGCCATGGCTCCTCCCGCGCAATCTCAGCGCTCTTCCTCTCCCTCTCAACCTTCCGGGTAACTCTCTCTAAAACCCTGAGCTGTTTGGTTCTTGATAATTCTGGGAAAGCAGATTAGAATTTAAAAAAACAGAAATTCTTTTTTGATTTTTTAGGTTTTGGTTTAGTATTAGTTATCGTTGTTGCTTCAGATATGAAAATTCTTTGATTCAAACATATAATTGCGTGGTTTTAATTTCCATATATTCAAACTTAATTTTAATGTTAATTTGAGTGATATAATGCATTAGCAAATAAGTAATTGCATTGCCAATAATCGTTGATTGTTTTCATGTTTGATGCTCTATTGGTTTTGACATTGTCGAAAAGTTGATTCTGAATTACTGAGAAAAGCATTTGCATTTGGCTTAGTTGGTTTATTATTGCTTGTATTGTTGAAATTTTAGAAACCTGGAATTGCAGAGGCTTTTGTTTTCATATTTTATGACTTTAAAACCTTACTCGGAATCTGATTCTCGGCCAGAAAAGGCGAAGTCTCAGACTTAAAATCGCAGCTCCGGCAGCTTGCTGGAAGCCGGGCACCTGGGGTTGATGATTCGAAGCGGGATCTGTTCAAGAAAGTGATCTCGTACATGACGATTGGCATTGACGTGTCGGCTGTTTTTGGGGAGATGGTGATGTGCTCAGCAACATCAGACATTGTTTTGAAGAAGATGTGTTATCTCTATGTCGGGAATTATGCAAAAGTCAATCCTGATCTTGCACTCTTGACAATCAATTTCCTTCAGAGAGATTGCAAGGATGCAGACCCTATGATTCGGGGGCTTGCATTGAGGAGCTTGTGTTCGCTACGAGTGGCTAATCTTGTGGAGTATTTGGTGGGGCCCTTGGGATTGGGGTTGAAGGACAATAGTAGTTATGTGAGGATTGTGGCAGTCATGGGGGTTTTGAAATTGTATCATATATCGGCTTCAACATGTGTTGATGCAGATTTTCCTCAAACGCTGAAGCATTTGATGCTTAATGACTCAGACACTCAGGTTACTTTTCTATGCCTATCATTTTGTACATTTTCCTTTTGTTATTTCCTCAATCCAAGTATTTTGGCAATGTTAAAATGACTTTTTATGCTTTACTTTAAATAAGGGAAATGTTTGTATGTTCTCTGACGTAATGAGTTTTCAAATTATCGTTTCATCAGGTCGTTGCAAATTGTTTAACTGCCCTACAAGAGATTTGGAGTGCAGAAGCAAGTACCTCTGAGGAAGCATCCAGGGAGAGAGAAGCTTTGCTTAGCAAGCCGGTTGTATACTACTTTTTGAATCGGTATGTTCTATAGCCTAGGCATTTACAATAAATCTGTGAATTATTTTAAGGAAAACCACATCTTTATAACATCTATTTTAACTTCTAATAGGGTCTAACACAATTATTGGTTCTGTTATGTTTTTCTTTTATTAATAACCATGGCTGTTTTATGAGCTCTATAAGTTTGATAAATGTATCTAGTGGATTGTTCTTGTGAAAGAATACATGAACAAGAATTGCTTATTTGATTGAAGCAGATTGTGGTAATCACAATTTTACACGTGGATGATGAAAACTTTGATTACAGTGTTTTTAATCAATTTACCGCTATGTGGCCATTATGATATTCCCTAGTACTGCTGGATTGTAATCTGACAGGTAGAGAAGAAGGGCCTCGTTGCATGCATGGGATGATAACATTGAAGTATTACTTATATATACAAAAGAATCATTTGAAGTTACAGAGTGAATGTCATTTTGTACCATAGATACTGTAGATTGTTTTGGTAAATGGTTGATAAAAAAAAAAGTTTGAACAGTGAAATTCCTTGTAGTACGTGTAGAAAAACCACAATTTATCATCCCTTACTAGAATATTTTTATGAAAGTTAAAAATAAAAAAGCTGACATCTTCATGTTTTGATATGCAGGATTAGGGAATTCAGTGAATGGGCCCAATGTCTTGTACTTGATTTGGCTGCTAAATATGTACCCTCAGATAACAATGAGATATTTGACATCATGAATCTCCTTGAAGATAGACTTCAGCATGCAAATGGTGCCGTAGTCTTAGCAACCATCAAACTGTTTCTACAGCTGACTTTGTCCATGGCTGATGTTCATCAGCAGGTGCTTATCAAAGCCTTTCTTCTTCATTCTTTTAATTCAAACTGTTGAGAAACTGTGTAGTATATCTAAATTACAAAAGAGTTCCTTGGGTTTTCATAATGATGGATGTGCTATCTTAAATAAAAAAATAACTTTTGGCTATTATTATTTTAGTCTGGACAGCCCTCATTTCAATGAGGTTTAGACCACCTGGTATATGTTAAGCCATTGAAACACAATTCTACTTTATTTATCGTTTCAGACATGATTTTATGAGCAGGTAA
Organism: Quercus glauca; assembly: GCA_023736055.1. NCBI lineage: Eukaryota > Viridiplantae > Streptophyta > Magnoliopsida > Fagales > Fagaceae > Quercus > Quercus glauca. The sequence goes on along the minus strand of CM043326.1, from coordinate 16,718,405 downwards.
TCTTTATTACATTGTTACACCTTCTTTGATGCATGTCATTGTGGAAAAAATTGACTCCATCTTGTAACACTTGAGTTATTTTCTTGTGGTCAGCTTTTCTCTAATAAGAACTTTTACTGTTATTAGGTATATGAACGTATTAAAGCCCCTCTCTTAACACTAGTGAGTTCAGGAAGTCCAGAACAATCATATGCAGTTTTAAGCCACCTGCATCTCTTGGTGATGCGTGCACCATATATATTTTCCTCAGATTACAAACACTTCTATTGCCAGTACAATGAGCCATCTTACGTCAAAAAATTGAAGCTTGAAATGTTGACTGCAGTGGCCAACGAGAGTAACACATATGAAATTGGTAAGCACACAGCATCTCAATTTCATTTCTTAGGGTCTCCAACCAAAAAAGATTGGGAAAATCTGTGTACTGTCATATTTGGTGACCCTGTCTCTGGTCACAGGTGCTGTTATTCTTTGTTAGCTTTCATGTATCACTGATGCATGACCACCTTGAGTCTCTTTCAGTGACGGAATTATGTGAATATGCTGCAAATGTTGATATTCCTATTGCAAGAGAGTCAATTCGGGCTGTTGGGAAAATAGCACTGCAGCAATATGATGTGAATGCAATTGTTGATAGGCTTCTTCAGTTTCTGGAGATGGAAAAGGACTATGTGACTGCTGAAGCTCTGGTAAGTGGTTATAGTGTAAATCTAATATGCTAGTGCGGTGCCTTTAATTCCTGAAAAACGTATGTTCATTGCTTAACTATATCTCAACAGGTTGATTGCACATTCCGGGTTCTTCTGTGCAGGTGCTTGTCAAAGATCTGCTAAGGAAATATCCACAATGGAGTCAGGATTGCATTGCAGTAGTTGGGAATATCAGCAGCAAAAATGTTCAAGAACCTAAGGCCAAGGCAGCTCTGATATGGATGTTGGGGGAATATTCACAGGAAATGCATGATGCTCCTTATATATTGGAGGGTTTAATTGAAAATTGGGATGAAGAACATTCAGCTGAGGTAATTAAGCTGCTTGCTCTACATAGTGTTCTTGTGATGCCTTGGCTATGGGCTTCATGTCCTTTATATACACTTCTTTGTGGTTTTTAATTTTTTAGGGGATCTGATTTACTTGTCAAAAGTTGTTCTCTTGTGAAAAGTAGGTTATTCAAAACAAATAGGCCAGTTTAATTTCCCTGGGATCTTACTTATCAAAAATATCCCTGGGATCTTCAAATGTTTCATAGCAATGTAATTGTAGGCTTATATGCTATGAGTTCAGTCATCTATTCCACTCCACATGTTGAGCAGTGTTCTGGATTGAATGTCAAGTGCTTTATTGTCTCATCCCATTTATGTTATTTTTTGTGACATAACAAAATATTTATTCAACAATTCATTCTAGTGTGAGCCATATTATGGGTGGCAATCTTGAATCTGTAGGGATGGCAAAATGTCCCAGCCCTGCCCTCACCCATGCGGGTTTTTCCCGTCCAGAAGAGGGCACAGGATGGGGAATGATTTTGCCTGCCCTGCCTCAGGTGTGTGTGTATGTATATATATACACACACACAATTTTATTAATATTTTATGAATATCCTATTACGATCCTCCAAAATTCTCGTCTCTCTCTTCCTACTCTTACTGCTGCACCTTCCCCTTGTTATCTCTCACTCTCATCAGTGCCAGCCCACCCCATTAGGGATGGCAAAATGCTTTTGCCTTGCCCCAACGTGCTCCACACTGTTACCATCCCTAATTGTAAGAGATGATGCAATACTTTCACAACTTATATGCTGTGGCTTGAATTATAGACTTAAAATGTAAGATACACACGCACGAGTTAAGTTCAAGTTACCCTTGGTGTAATTTTAACAAAAGCTACACCACTTAATAACTTTAATAATTTGCGGATCCCACTGTTAGATCAGATGTTCTCGCCATCTGATGTCATTTACTTTCAAATCCATAAAATTATTCATTTACTATATTTTGAAATCATAAAACTAAAAATTTGAATAAATTATAGATGAGATGATTTTTAACATGATTTTTAAAAACCAGACCAGACCGGCCGGTCTGATCGGTTCAACCGGGAACCAGGCACCAGTCCGGTCCAGTAAAAACCCTCAAAACCGGTGAAAACTGGCCAAAACCAGGTTAAACTGGGAACTGGAGGCAAAAACGGTTTTTACCCCAGTTCGGTTTTTAAAACCATAATTTTTAATCTCCAATCATCTTGATATTTGATGAGCACTATGGGTATTGGATAAAGATGTTTAAATTGGGTTTTGACAAAATGCTTGGCAAATAAAAAAATCTTAGATAATTTCTTGTCTGACTAATTTTAAAGATTGAATTTATAGTGTTGTGCTTTTGATTACTTCATTTACTTGTTTAGTGATGGGCTATCACATTGCTCAGGTTCGTTTACATCTTCTCACAGCAGTAATGAAGTGTTTTTTCAAGAGGCCACCTGAGACTCAAAAAGCCTTGGGAGCTGCACTGGCTGCAGGTCTTGCTGATTTCCACCAGGTCATGGTTGATCTGTATTGTTATTGTTTTCATGATTAGTATTATCATCATCATCACCAATGTCATTATCATTATCACCATTATCATAATCATCATTGGTATTATAATTATTATTATTTAAGGCGATAATCTTCTCACAATATTTACCTCTTTTTCTTTTTGAGATGATAAAATTTTTCTTAAATGTTATCAATACTTAACTAAGTTTTCGATTACTTTGTATAAAATGTTAAATTTAAAGTTTTATTTGATTGCAGGATGTTCATGATAGAGCCTTGTTCTACTACAGGGTTTTGCAACACAACGTCTCTGTAGCAGAACGTGTAGTGAACCCTCCAAAACAAGCTGTTTCTGTCTTTGCTGATACTCAGAGCAGTGAAATCAAAGATCGCATATTTGACGAATTTAACAGTTTGTCTGTTGTGTACCAGAAGGTAACTGCAGTGGATAATCTTCTCACAATAATTTGTTTCATATTCCACATTTATGGACAACAATGGCATCTCCTCCCTTTAAACATGGGGTTAACAGTGATATCACTGGTTCATTCTGCTTCATTGTCAGTTAAAAATGTGCCAAGCAAAAAATATTGGAACACATTGACATGATTTTTATTTTTTTTATTGGTAAGTCACACAAACACCCAGTGGGTGTTGAACCCACAAACTTACCCTCCACCAAACACTTGCAAAGGGAGGAGGTGCCAGTTGAGCTAGAGCTCATTGGAAACATTATTTACTTCATTATCAATTGAGATACCTTAATTCCAAAAAATCACCCCTTCCCACTGTATATGTAAGTGCTCTTTATTGGCAGTGATCATATTTGGCTTGTCTACAATGGATTAGGGTGAGGTTCAAATTAACTGATCTGTATAATTTTGCAGCCTTCCTACATGTTTACTGATAAGGAGCACCGGGGGCCTTTTGAGTTTTCAGACGAACTTGGAAATCTATCTATCGGGGCAGAATCTGCAGCAGGTACTGTTGTTCCAGCTCACAGTGTTGAGGCAAATGACAAGGATCTGCTTTTAAGTACTTCAGAGAAGGAGGAAATTAGAGGTCCTAGTAACAATGGATCTGCATATAGTGCTCCTTCATATGATGGTTCAGCTGTATCTGCTGCATCACAGGCATTATCAGAGTTGACCATTTTAAACCCCAGTGTACCAGGGCTTACTCCACAATCTAGCTTGGCAATTGATGATCTCCTTGGATTAGGTCTACCAGAAATCCCTTCACCTGCACCTGCTCCTTCACCTCCTCTTTTGAAGCTTAATTCAAAAGCTGTTCTAGATCCAGGCACTTTTCAGCAAAAATGGCGCCAACTGCCAATATCATTATCACAGGTTTACTCCTAAATTATGGCATTACATTGATAATTCTCTGTTTGTTTTTATTGATGCTCCTTTTGCACTTTGTAACAAATGTTATGTTAGTGATTTTTACATTGGTAGCACAACTCCTCTATAAAGTGCTTCTATATTAGCCTGAGTTGTGGTTTGATTATCCTTGGGAAACAATAGGAATTGAAAACGAGAACCATACCTATTCACCTCTGGCCTACCAATATGCCACTTTTGGCCTCTAGAGGTATTTCTACCAGCTTTTGTATTACCAACAGTTCTCATAGATCATATTATTTAATCTGGTGCAGGAATATTCTGTTAGTCCTCAAGGAGTCGCAGCATTGACGACATCTGAAGCCCTCCTCCGGCACATGCAAGGCCATTCCATCCACTGCATTGCATCAGGTGGACAATCCCCTAATTTTAAGTTCTTCTTCTTTGCACAAAAGGCAGAGGAATTGTCCACATTTCTTGTAGAGTGTATAATTAACACATCGTTGGCCAAAGCACAAATGAAGATCAAAGCTGATGATCAAAGTGCATCCCAGGCTTTCTCAGCTTTGTTTCAATCTGCTCTCTCCAAATTCGGTGTGCCTTAGGGATTTAATTATATCCCTTCAGGGCCCAGCAGAAAATTGGTTATTTCCTATATTTTTTGAAAAATCCTCCCACTCTCCGGAGAGGTTGGAAATGAAATAATATGAAATGAAAGAGAGTGGTAAAAGAACCTTACTCTTTAGCAGTAGATCATTGTATAATGTAATTGAAGATGAGAATTCTCTGTTTTTGTTTTTCCTCCCACACCATAGTTGCTGTATACCTCTCGCAATCTTGATCACAGGGCATTGTCTTGTAGGAACACGTGTCAATTGTTTCAGTTATGCATTTAGGTTAGTCTTTTTTTTTTTTTTTTTTTTCCTAGTAAGATTTTTTTTCCTCTCTGTACCATGATGTGGAGCTGGCCTGAACTTCTGCACTTTTCCTTGTATTAGAAAATTTCTTAAGGTTTTCTTTTTCCTTTTTTGGTGAGTGAACTTCTTTTCTAGATGCATGTAGATGTTTTTTCTTACAGACTTCTGTACTTTTCCTGTATCAGAAATTTTCTGGAAGGTTTTATTTTTCTTTCGCAAAAATTATTTTAGCGTTCTGTATTCTTGTATCATTTGGTCAAATTTTGTGAAAATGAGTGGAACTAGCACAAGCTATGCTACGTTTGTGCGAAGGACAAGTTTGGTTGTGGTATTCAATGATGGTTTTTGCCCACCAATGAGCAAACAGTGTCAGCATCTGTCGTTGATACAACTGTATTGTTAAGGGAATTGTTGCAACTATAAGGGAAGAGATTCATGGCAAAGAGATGTTGGTCATTGCATTCATTGTGTGCCTTATACTTGTGTTTTTGCTTAAGTAGACAATGAATGTGTATAATGAAGTACACACTTGTGTAAGCTTTGTTTTGGAAAGATCGTCAAACATCCACGATTTGGTTTGGTGATACAAAATCCAAATAGGTTTGGAAATCTAATAGCCATACTTTTAAGAGGATTTTTATAATTCTGTATATTAGATATCCACTATTTAAGGTTTAGACACCTCACGGTCCAGGGAATTTGCAAACTAGCAGAGTGAGAAGAAAGAATATCATAAGTTAACATGTAATTAGAAGAAAATTGCAAACTAGCATCTCGAGTTTTATAGACTCGATTTCAGTCTAAAACTCGAGAATTAAATACTTGATTCTCACTTGGTGAGTTGGAAATATGTTGCTAGATAGATCTCGAGTCTTATAGACTCGAGTTCTAAAAAGCAAAACCAAGTCTCTAAGACTCGATTTTGGTACTTGAAGAACAACAGACCTGAAGAAGAACAGAGGAACGATCTAACGACGAAGAACAACGATCTGAAGACGAGGAACAGAGGAACGATCTAACGAAGAATAGAGACGAAGAACAGAGGAAGAACAAAGGAAGAACCTAGAACGCTGGAGCTTCGATTGGACGATTGAATGCTAGGTAGGCAATTGGACGATCTGGTCTTCAGATCTACACGAAGAACGCTGGGTCAGAACTTAAAAGAATGCGAGGAAGAAGAAGTTGAAATGGTGAAACTCGAGTCTTTAAAACTCGAGTCTTAAAAGTGAAACTCGAGTCTTAAAAACTCAAGTTCAATGTGGATTTTCTTCCACATCAGCTCCCACCACTTACAAATCGAGACTTAAAAACTCAAGTTTTAAACACTCGAGACGTTAGTTTATAGCATTATTTTGAAACTTGACAACTAACTAAATTTTTTGATATTTAATGTTATTTGGAAAAAAAAATTCCTCACGGTCCAAGGGATTTATAATATTGTGTATATCAAACATTCAAAACAAGTTTAGAAACTTGATATGCACTATTTTTTTTTTTTTTTTTTTGATAAAACACACGAACTTTATTGGGAAATATTAGCAACAAATACGTCATGGAGAAGATTTGGTTCTAAAAAACAAAGACTCTCTTCAATCAAACAGAAAAATCATCCATACTTATAGCATGTTTAGCTAAAAGATGAGCATGAACAGTGCCCTTTCTATAAATATGAGAAAATTTAATGCTTCGGAACTCATAAGACATAGCTTGAACTTTTTTTTTTTTTTTTGAGAACGAATCTGTGTAATTTTATTAAGGTAAATCAACTATATCCAATTGTAAAATCGAAACAATATGTAATGGGACATCTTCTATCTGTACTTAAAAATCTATTATGCGTATAACATATTTTGCTAGACTATGAGCTACAATATTGCCGTTTCTCTTACACTGTGTTTGGATGGGTGGATTTTAGGGAGGATGAAAAATTTTGGAGAGGAAATATGAGAGAAAATGAGAAAGAGGGTTGTTTGGTAAGGAGGAAGGGAGAGGAAAATTTTTGGTGGGGCCCAGGCATTTTCTACCCGGGCCCACCAAAAACTTGTCTCTCCAAAATGGAGAGAAAATGGTGTGGGAGGTGTTTTACATATAAATAACAAAATTGCCCTTGCACTAATTTCGTCCTATTGTCTTTTTTTTTTCTTTTTTCTTTTTTTTTTCTTTTTATTTTTTTTATTTTATGCTGGCATTTGCTCTGGGCATTTGCTGCTTTCCTACTATTTTTTTTTTTTAAATCCTTTTTTCTTTTGAATTTCTGGGCTGTACGTGTAGTGTTATGTTTGTTTGTTTGTTTTTTTTTTTTTTTTTTTTTTTTTTTTTACATAAGACATGATTTTTTTTTTCTTGAACATAATTTTTATTGTTTAATAAATTTGGGTGATTGTTTTTTTTTTTTTTAATTTCTTGTCATTTTTTATTTTAATTGTGCATCATTTTTTAACAATGGTATATAAGTAAATTTATATAAACTTACTTTTTCCATCCCTCCACTTTTTCACTCCCAACCAAACAAAAAGGAGGGAAAATAAAATTTTTTCTATCCTCCCACTTTTCTATTCTCCCACCATTTTCTATCCTTTCACTTTTCCACTCCTCCATCCAAACACACCCTTAATGTGATAATACAACAATCTTACAAAATTATTTGCAAACACCTTCATAAATCAGATTAGCAACAAAAACACTATTTATTTAGGTGATATGCGCTAGTTTAGAAACTCATAAGACAAGTTTAGAAAACTGATATGCACTATTTATTTTGGTGATTACACACATTCACAACTTACTTAGGAAATAAAACTCTCTCAAAAAAAAAAAAAAAAAAAAAAAAACTTAGGAAATAAAAAATCTAATTAGTTTGGAAACGAGATATTTTAGACCTATAGAATTTCCAACTTCTTCCAAACAAGAAACGACGCCATTTTCCTCCGCATATCCCTGCGTCCAAACACCCCCTTTCCATTTCCACCCCTCAAACGTAAAACCCAGCCACCAATAAAGAAAAAAAGAACAGAAAAACAATGGCAACAATTCTCAGGGTTTTATCAATCTCTTCTCAAAGAAGTTTAACGTTAGCATCAATGCCTCAGTTTCTGGTAATACAACGTTTGTTCTGTAACAACAAACTGCTCAATCCCATTTCCAATACTCTCGTGGCGAAATTGCTTCAGGTTCCAAACTCACAAATTAAAAGTGAACTGGATTCAGAGGACACTGCTGCTCTCAAAAGCTTCGGAGATTCCTGGGAATCCCTTGTCATTTCTCTCAGATCTTCGTCTCCTCAGAAAGCCCACCTGGTAATTTTCAAATTTCAGTCTTTTTTCTTTCTTTCCATTCACCATTTTGCACTGTTTGGTCTCTGAGAAAGTGTGAGAAAAGAAAGGAAAAATGAAAATTTGAAACTTTTATCATAAAATGGAAGGTGAATTTTTTTCTGGGCAAGTTTCTATCTTCCTTACGTTTACACAGCAACCAAATGGAGCATTTGAATAGAAACAATAGAGGATTTTTTCCGCCCAAGTTTCTGAAAACTTTGGTTCATAAATATGTAATTTTTACATGAAATTTTGAGCTTTTCTGTAATTTGTGATCAGTGGCCAATGTATTGGTATTGAATCATAAACTGAAAGTTGTGTCTGTGACTGTGAGCCTGTTAGAGTGTGAGTCTGCTACTGGTCATAAAGTAAGAATGTCATATTGTCGTGTTTGGAATTTGAATAGTTTGCAAACATTTGAATCCTGGTATATTTTTGATATTTCATGTGAACTTTTTATTACTGTAATCCCATATTGTCATAGTTTTCAAATTCACAGTTATACCCATAATATCCAATTATTTGAGTGGTCAGGTTTTGGAATGGAGACTAGAGAAAATGCTGGAGGAGAATGTGAGAGACCACGATTCCTTCTCTGAGTTGATGTATCTTTGTGGAAAGGTTCAGAATCTCCCTCTCGCTATGCGTGTCTTTACTTCTATGGAGGCTCATGGAGTTAAACCCACTTCTTCTGTTTTCAATTCCCTTATAAGTGCTTGCTTGTCTTCAGGTAATTTAGTGACAGCCCGCAGCTTATTTGAGATAATGGAGAGCTCCGAGGGCTATAAGCCTAATTCTGACACTTACTATGTCTTCATATCTGCATTCTCAAGTTTGGGAAATGCTGATGCCATGCAAGCTTGGTACTTGGCCAAAACGGCTGCTGGGTTCTCCGTTGATCTTCAAACCTATGAATCTCTCATTTCAGGTTTTGTTAAAGCAAGAAAATATGATAGTGCTGATAAATTATATGAAGAAATGATGGCGTCTGGAGTCATGCCTAACATTCCTATATTGGAGAACATGCTTGAAGGGCTTTGCAAGCGGAAAAGTTTTGATCAAGTGAAAGAGTTCTTGAAATTTGTGCTTGATGGTGGGTGGGAAATTAGTAGCCGGATGGCTGAGAGGCTTGTGAGGTTGTATGTTGAAGTTGGGACAGTGGAAGATATGGAGGAGTTACTTGTAACAGTAATGAATGCCAATCAAGCTTCTGAGATTCTGTCACGGGTGCACTGTGGGATTATAAGGATGTATGCCAGTTCAGATAGATTGGATGATGTAGAATATTCTGTTGGTAGGTTGTTAAAACAAGGTTTGTCATTCAACTGCCCAGATGATGTTGAGAAGGTAATTTGTTGTTACTTCAGGCGGGCAGCTTATGATCGTCTAGAATTATTTTTGGAACTTATAAAGGGTTATTATGTGCTCACAAGATCAACTTATGATTTGTTGATAGCTGGCTATCGGCGAGCAGGTTTATCTGAAAAATTAGACATGGTTATGAAACATATGCTGTCAGCTGGATTGTCATAGCATCCTGTATCATGTTCTAAGAAAATTGCTATGATCTTTCATATGTAAGTGTAGCATTGGCTGAAGCCTGAAATGCACACAAATGCTTCTGTACCAGCGAGCTTAAAATGTTTGGCTCCTTTCAAGAGAGATGAACGCATGTGAGAAACCATGGAAAATACAGAGCTACGGTATATGTTAGCTTAAAAAAGGAGTAGGGATTCCTCTGTGTAGAATTGAGCCATTCCCCTAATAGTTTTACTTGTCAATAGGTTGATTCTCTTGATTCTTTTATTGACATACTTCTAGGGTTATATTGTGTTGGGGTCTTTTCACTAGAACGTGTTGTACTTTGATACATTAATGGCTAGAACCAGATTTATGGGATAGTCGAGTCTGAAACTTGTACTAATGGGTTGTGCGTTCTGTTACCGTTGTACTGCTAATAAGTAAAGTTACATGAAGGATTATGTAGAAAATGAAATTAGCAATATAGGGAAGAAATAACTTCTCCTTCATCGAGGTAGCTTTATCATAAAGCATCCAACAATGTTAAGCGTGGTTGTGAGGTGATCTAGTACTGTTAGAATTATTTGTATAGCCTTCAAAGTTCTAGTTGCTTGTTGGTGTCGAAAGGTATCCAGCGGTACCACATGATATTCAGAGGTTCAACAAGAGTGTCCAACATTGGCAGTGAGAGATTCAGTAGAGACAAAAGACATCCAGCAACAAACAACACTAGCTGTTAGTTGTGACATACGAGTTCAGGTGGCAATGCATGTACAAATGTGAGTTATCCAGTGGTGAGAAATACAAGCATCAATAATGTCAGAGCTTGTTATGTAGAGGATGCTTAATGGTGAGGAATCACATAGCATGGCAAGAAGAGTGACGAATCACGAGTTCGCTTCCAGAAAAACCAACAAGCGAGATTTATATATTCGGTGAGATGGTGAGATCAAGATAGAAGGCTTAGGAAAGTCTTTATGATGCGTGTAGCAAAGCCAAGATAATCTGTTTAGTAAGATCATGATGGTGCATTGAGTAAAGTCAAAATAACTGTAAAGCTAAAATAAAAGCATCCAGCAACGATAAGCAAATGTGTCTAGTGTGTTTGGTGAACTTCAAACTAATGTGTCCAACAGGGTTAAAAGTTTGACCATATGACAAATTGAAAAAGTATTTGGCGAAACCCATATAACGGAATCTAGTGAAATTAGTCTTTTTAAGAGTATGATATTTTAAATATACAATTGCAAGTGATAGTGGGTTTTAATCTCCACATTTTATTTAGTTAATGGGTGATGTGGTAGTTTCTCATTAAAACAAAAGGAGATTCCAGTTAAATAAATACTGGAGGTAAGCCAAACCCGTCTACAATAACAATACAAGAGTCCAACAACATAGCATGGCAAGAAGAGTGAGGAATCACGAGTTCGCCTCCAGAAAAACCAACAAGCGAGATTTATATATTCGGTGAGATGGTGAGATCAAGATAGAAGGCTTAGGAAAGTCTTTATGATGCGTGTAGCAAAGCCAAGATAATCTGTTTAGTAAGATCATGATGGTGCATTGAGTAAAGTCAAAATAACTGTAAAGCTAAAATAAAAGCATCCAGCAACGATAAGCAAATGTGTCTAGTGTGTTTGGTGAACTTCAAACTAATGTGTCCAACAGGGTTAAAAGTTTGACCATATGACAAATTGAAAGTATTTGGCGAAACCCATATAACGGAATCTAGTGAAATTAGTCTTTTTAAGAGTCTGATATTTTAAATATACAATTGCAAGTGATAATGGGTTTTAATCTCCACGTTTTATTTAGTTAATGGGTGATGTGGTAGTTTCTCATTAAAACAAAAGGAGATTCCAGTTAAATAAATACTGTAGGTAAGCCAAACCCGTCTACAATAACAATACAAGAGTCCAACAATGCTAAACAAATGTGTTTAGCGAAGACATGAAAAAGGGGTTTAGCAAACTTATGCAACTATGTTCGATAATGATGAAGTTTTTTAATCATGGCAAGATGTGTACAATGAGTCATAAAATTAAAAAGAAGTAAAGTAATATAAACATCTCTAGTATATGTAAACATGATCAATATTAAAGCATTATAAATTACTTGGTTTTAACTCATTAACTCTCCTTTAATGAGTTAGAGAGTGAGGGGGCACATAGCTTTTGGTGAAGCATGTCAACCGAAGTGAAGTTGTTTTCTCCTTTTTTCCTTGCTGGAAGTACTGTTTCATTCAGCTAGATATTTGGATGGTAACCATGGAGGCCAATCAATTAACAGGAGTGAACTTTAGTTGTTACCAATTAGAATTTATGTTAACAGTAGAGAAACTAGAAATTGTGTCTTAGAAACAATATTTCAGTTTTACATATCAGACATCCAGACCTCTAATATTTGGATATCTATAATGCAAAAATTCAATAGTATTTATGTTATACATAAATCATGTCTTAAAAACACAATTTTAGTTTAACATCAAAACCTAAATAGTACACATTGTGGATGCTTGGGGGAAAATGAAGGTGAAGTTAGAAGATTGTTTCCTCACATTAGTATAGATTTTCCTCTTTTGATTTCTCTTTATACCCAAAACCCAAATGTCTATTTTCAATTTCCACATTGCATTCCCTTAAGTTGGAATAATAGCTTATCTCTTGAAGAGCTCGGCTAGACCTTTGGGGGAAGGAGAGGGTTATGTCTTCGGCTGAGCTCACTTCTTCCATTGCCACTAAAACCTACCCGTGCTCTTCAAGAACACAGTCAACCTCCATTACAATTACCCATGTTCTTCAAGAATCATTAGTTGAGAGAGAGAGAGAGAGAGAGAGAGAGAGAGTGAACTTGAGTTTGATATAAGTAAGTGTTTGGTCATTCGATTGACTTATTCTTGGATAATATGATTGATGAGGTCGAAAATTCACCAGTGAGCCACATGTTACTCGCACGCTCAAAAGTAATACTTGCAAAACACAAGGAGAAAACCTAACAGAGAACACCGATGTGGTGTCGGCCAACTACCCTTCGAAGGTTAAGTTAGAAATGTTCTCACAACTCTAGAGTGCTAGAGAGGGGATAAATTATGCGTACCTTGATTCATGAGGGTATTGGGGCTTTTATAGTAGTAGGGGGCTGACATATCTTCCTTGACGCAGAAGTCTTTTCCTTATAGAAATCCTCTTGAATGATCCCAAACGTGGTGGACAAGATATTTCCTTGTAGGGAAGATGTATCTACCAGAATCCTCTTTGTACTAGAATTCCTTTGATTTTGGGATTCTATGGCGCATGTCGCGAGTATATTGCAACTAGGGGTTTCTTCCTGCCACGTGGGTGGTAGACCTGTCACTATTTCCTACGCTCATGTGGGATCTGTCCATACCAGATTGCAGATATTGAGCCCGTCCCCTATCGGCCCACGGAGGATGAACCGTCAGGCCCATGCCAAGGTGATCCATTATCATAGATTTTTGCTTCTTCAGTTGCCCCCTCACCTTATAGGTTCGTCATATCTTAGTAGAAGGATCCATAAGGTGACGGTTCATGGTTCAGGGGATGACTGTTTAAAGGCATATGGGTCGACGGTTTTAACACGTCATCTAGGAACTGTTTCCAATCCAGATAGATCTTCTGGGTGAGATTTATGACACATGACATATGTCGTTCTTCCATTGAATGATATCTTGTATCGAGGCGTCATTTTGTCTTCCGTGCAAATTCCTTTATAAATATCACCCCCTTTTGGTCTCATTTATCTACTTCCTGCTGAAACACATTGTCAGAGTGCATCCGTCATACTTGTCAGAGACCACTCCGTCCAGTTGTCATATCCGTCATCAACGCTCTTTTCCGTTCACTGACTACCTTAGTAGGTATTCTTTCTTACAAATCTCTTTTACCTTTAGGCATACTTATTTTATTTGCCTTTATATATATATCCGTCACCCTTCCTAGACCTGTCAGAGTCTTTAGGTTCCGTAGTCGTCGGCAATGTCTAGTGCACCGAGTAATCAATCCGTAGTCTGTGATGGGGCGAATTACTAGGAAGTATACCAGTCCGGTTACAAAGACCAAGTGAGTCCCAGCAAAGAGAGGAGTCTGTCCACCTCTTCCCCGTCCTCAACAAATGAGGATATAGAGGTGGCCGAACCAGAGGAAGGTTCTGATGATGGCGAGGAACAACCAGAACCCGTCGTAAGAGCTGATGGACCAAGGGAGTTCATTATGCTACCGGAGTGGACGGTGAATGATTTTAGATCCACCATCAAGGAGACACACTTTAAAACACTTAGGGCCAACTACCAAATCCCAGATAATATCCCCATCCGTCTACCCTATAAATCAGAGAAATGCTACTATGAAGGGGTAGACAGTGTCGGGGTGTACGAACAAATGTTGAAGGCAGGACTTAGGTTTCCACTAAGCTCCCTTCACCATGAGCTTCTTAAATATCTGGGACTGTCCGTTAACAAAGTATCTCCCAACGCCTGGAGGGTCTTCATAACAATGGAGATCCTGTACGGTACTTGATCAAAAGGCACTAGGAGGTTGACGGTGCGGGAATTCCTTTACTGCTACCGTCTGGATGAGATAAATAAATCAAGGGGGATATACAGTTTTGTCCCTAGGAGTCCGTTGTTGAAGGTCATATATGAAACTCCAAACTCCAACAGGAACTGGAAGAGCCGTTATTTTTTCTTAGAGGGTGTCGAATGGATGTGTCGTCCAGGGGATACGGAGCATATGCCCGTCGACACGACTTGGGGCATACTGTCTCAAGCTGGTATGCGCCCGTCCTAGTGTGTGAAAACTTTTCACAACCGTTCAATTTACTATAATCACTTCAACACTTTTTAACTATCTTCTTTTCTTTGTAGTTCGACGACGTCCACGGATTGATCTTGAGGAGTATAGCTTCCTTGAGAGTATTTTTGAAAAGACTACGCCGGAGGAAAGGACTTGGGCCAAGCTGGTGTCTTTAGACACCATCCACTGATACTGTGACGGACCTGAACCAACACCAGCGGCAATCAAATACGAAGCGAGAATTCGTCAACGTAAGTCCGTCGCTCCAATTCTGCTTTAAATTTTTTTTTTTTTTAGAGAACTTAGCTTCATCCGTCCATCTTTACAGAAATAGACGACGCCAAGAGGAGGGCAATAATCAAGGCAAATGCTGCCAAGAACAGGGAGGCTAGCACTGCTGATCCCAAGGAGATGGGCACAAGAAACCCGTCTATAAAGAGGAAACAACCGTCTAAAGGTAATCGTCTTCCAAAGAAACCAAAGGTCTCTTTGGAGCCCATAGTAGGGCTCATGGCTAAGGGCACAAATGTAGTTACCCCAGCGAAGCATGGGGCTGGCAAAGGCCTCATGAAGGGTCCGTCTACCAATATGAAGAAGCCACATATCCTCCTTTGAGACGACCCTAAATACGCCTTGGAGCAACTCTCGTCCATCATTACTTCAGAGGACTATGAGGACTTGAGTAACCATTCAACGGACGCGATGGGTGAGACGGGGTTGTTTAGTATCGCTCAGGTATGCCCATCTATTTTTTATCCGTCTATCTATGTCTGCTTGAAATTAATTTATTCTCATTTTTCCAAGCCATGATCATGATGAAGGGTTTAATGGGACGATGCCTAAATCATGAGACGTCCTTGGGCCGTATAAGAGAGAAAGCAAGACCGACGGAGGATGAGCTCGTTGAGTTAAAGGCCTGGAAAGTGATCCAGGAGAAGAAGCTCAAAATAGCTGAGGAAGCAAGGGACCAGTATTACGTGCTGACGGAGCAAACGTCATTTCGTCCTGTTCAATCCGAAGATACGAACGAGCTCTTTGGTGAGAACACCCCCATCAACACCCCTAGTGACCAGGTTATAGTTGAAAGTGACCCAAAGGATGGTCAGGTCCGTCGCAATGAGGAAAAGGAAGCCCCCGCTGCAGATTAAAGTTAATTTTAACCCCTTTTTTTTTTATGTAAGAATATTTGGAGAACAGTTTATGATTCCTCCGTCACATTTTTTATATATGTAAACATTTCCCTTCGAGGGCCTTTATTTTGTTTTATTCTCTTTCTATCTTGGCTTAGTCTGTCTTCTATATTGATCTGTTTGATATCTTGCATCCTTCCACTTTATTTTGTTTATTTAATGGTTGATGTCGTCCATCTTGTGGGCTTATAGATTTACTTATTCATTGGTACCCGTCCTTTTTTGGACTAGGAATTTCATCCTTTTGGGATGATCCGTGGAATCTGAAAGCTCGATTCTTACCTGTCCACTTAGAATTCCATCATGTTAGGATGATCCGTCCATTTGGTGGACTTAGTTAGTACCCGTCCACTCTTAGACTTGTAATTTCATCCTCTTAGGATGATCCGTTCACTTTGTGGACTTTCATTTATACCAGTCCACCTTTGGATTTGTAATTTCATCCTCTTGGGATGATCTGTCCACTTTGTGGACTTAGTTTTTATTTGTCCACTTTTGGACTTGTAATTTCATCCTTTTGGGATGATCCGTCCACTTTGTGGACTCTAGTTTATACCCGTTCACTTTTGGACTTGTAGATTCATCATTTGGGATGATCTGTTCACTTTGTGGACTCTAGTTTATACCCGTTCACTTTTGGACTTATAGTTTCATCTTTTTGGGATGATCCGTCCACTTTGTGGACTAGTTTTTATTCGTCTACTTTTAGACTTGTAATTTCATCCTCTTGAGATGATTTGTCCACTTTATGGACTAGTTTATATTCGTCCACTTTTGGACTTGTAGACTTACTTTATGTCCGCCCATGTGGTGGACTTTGTAAAAATGATCCAGAAAACCATATTTGTGTCTGAATACTCATTAGATTAATTAAAAACCATGTGTTTGTAGAAAAGTACTTGCCCCCTTCGGGCTTAAAACATATTGTAGCAGAAAAATTGTCTAAGTAAAACTAGAAATTGTAGAAAAACTAAGTAAACTGGGAAATTAGAGAGTGCCGTTGTTCTTCATATTACTTCTACTGGAAGTACTTCCGTAGGTGCTCCGTGTTCCATGGGTGCTGTAGCTTTCGTCCGTCTAGAGTCTTGAGGTGGTAGGTTCCCTTCCTTTGCCATGATGTGATCTTGTAGGATCATTCCCAATTGGGGCCGAGCTTTCCTTGTGAAGGATCTCTAGTAGTGCCCATTACCTTCCGTAGTACAAGATCTCCAACTTGAAAGTCTCTATGCCTGACTTTGGAGTTGTAGTGTTTTGCCATAAGATTCTGATACCATGCCAGTCTTTGTTTTACTGTCGTCCACATTTCGTCCACTAGGTCGAGCTGAAGGCGTATGGCGACTTCGTTCTTATCTCCGTCGTAGTTCTCCACCCGATAAGATGTGAGTCCTACTTCTGCTGGGATGACTGCGTCACTTCCGTAGGCTAGTCGAAACGGCGTTTCTCCAGTTGGTGTTCTTGCTGTGGTTCAATATGCCCATGGAACGCTTGGTATTTCATCCGACCAGATACCCTTTGCCCCCTCAAGCCAAGTCTTGATGATTTTGAGCAGGGATCGGTTCGTGACTTCAACCTGTCCATTGGCCTGGGGATGTGCTGGTGATGAGTAGTGATTCTTGATGCCTAGCTCTGAACAAAAGTCTCGAACTGCGCTGTTGTCAAACTACTTTTCGTTGTTGGACACGAGCACTCTGGGAATCCTGTACCTGCATATGATATTTCTCCAAACAAAACCTTGAATGTTTTTCTCAGTGATAGTGGCTAGGGTTCTGCTTCCACCCACTTGGTGAAGTAGTCCAACTACCAAAAATTTTAACTGCCGAACCCCTGTGGGGAAAGGGCCCATGATATCTAGTCCCCATTAAGCGAATGGCCAAGGGGCAGTCATGGGGGTCAGCTCTTCGGTCGGTTGCCGGATGAGGTTACTGAACCTTTGGCACTTGTCACAGGCTTTGACATAATCCTACGCGTCCTTTAGCATTATAGGCCAATAATATCCCGTTCGGATCAACTTGTGCACTAATGACCGTGCCCCCAAGTGGTTTCTGCAAATACCTTCGTGGACTTCTCTCATTACGTAATCCGCTTCCTTATGGCTTAAAGACCTTAGGTATGGTCGAGAGAATCCCCTTTTGTATAAGGTATCCTTTATCAGCACAAATCGTGATGCTTGGACTCTCAACTTCTTAGCAGCATCTTTCTCGTCTGGCAATACGCCGGCCTTGAGGTAGGATATTATTGGCATAGTCCAATCGCATTCAGGATCTACCTCCTGCACATTTGCTCCGTCATTGATAAGTGAGGAGTTTTGAACAAATGACAATACCTGTTCTGGGACAAGCATAAATTCTGCTAATGCTGCTTTTGCAAGACGGTCGGCATGTTCATTTTCCTCCCTTGGGATTTGAGCGAACCTGACTTCAAGGCTGCTGAGCCGACTCTTCACCTCCTCAAGATACCTCTTCATCCTTTCATTCTTGCACTCATAGCTACCATTAATCTGATTTATCACTACTTGGGAGTCGCAATGTACGACTACGCTTTCAGCTGCTGCTGCCTTTGTAAGGTCTAGTTCAGCTATCAGTGCTTCATACTCAGCCTCATTGTTGGTTGTGGGGAAATCCAGTCGGATCATAAACTCAATTTTATCACCTTCCGGGGTCTAGATTACTACACCGGCCCCTCCTGCTTGTTTATTGGAAGATCTGTTCGTATGAATGCTCCACTGCGCGGCTATTTCTGCCTCCTTGCCGTCTGATCCAGTAAATTCGACAATGAAATCAGCCATGGCTTGCCCCTTTATCGCTGTTCGCGGGCGGTACTATATATCAAATTCACTCAGTTCTACTAACCATATAGCCATTCGTCCGGCAGTTTCAGGGCTACTCATGGCTCTTCTCAAGGGTTGGTCCGTCAAGACTACAATGGTGTGCGCCTGGAAGCACGGCTTGAGCTTTCGCGCCGCAGTTACCAGTGCGAAGGCCAATTTCTCCATTTGGGGGTACCTCTCTTCCGCTCCTCGAAACGCTTTACTTATAAAGTAGACGGGTTTCTGAGATCCTTCCTCTTCCCTGACTAGGGCCACGCTGGCTGCTGCTTGCGAAACTGCTAGGTAGAGGTAGAGTACTTCCCCTAGCTTGGACGGGCTGAGTAATGGTGGAGATGAGAGGTACTTCTTCAAATCTTCAAATGCTCTTTGGCATTCGTCCGTCCACTCAAAGGCTTTTTTCAAAGTGCAAAAGAAAGGAAGACATTTATCTGTCGCTTTCAAGACGAACCTATTTAGGGCCACAATTTTACCGTTCAATCTTTGCACCTTCTTGATTGTCTTCGGCGGCTCTAACTTCATGATAGCCCAAACCTTCTCCGGATTAGTTTCTATGCCTCAATGGGAAACCATGAAGCCTAAGAATTTCCCCACCGTCACACCGAAAGCGCACTTGTTCGGATTTAGCTTCATGTTATATGATTGGAGTGCGTCGAATGTCTCTCGGAGGTCGTCTAAATGATCTTCTTCACGCAGGCTTTTTACTAGCATGTCATCAACGTAAACTTGTACGTTCCTCCCGATCTGGTGCGCGAACATCTTGTTCATCAATCTCTAGTACGTTGCTCCCGCAATCTTGAGCCCAAACGACATTACCTTATAGCAAAAAAGTCCTTGGCTGGTGACAAAAGAAGTTTTTTCTTGATCAGCCTCGTCCATCTTAATTTGATTGTAACCTAAAAAGGCATCCATGAAGCTCAGGAGTTGGTGTCTTGCTATTGAGTCTACCAAGGTATCTATCCGAGGTAGCAGGTAACTGTCCTTTGGGCATACCCTATTGAGGTCCGTGAAGTCGACACACATTCGCCATTTCCCATTTACCTTGGTAACCATCACTACGTTTGCTAACTAGTTGGGGTAGTATACCTCTCGGATGAAGTTTGCTTCCAGTAGCTTCTTGACCCCTTCTGCTATGGTTTTGTCTCGCTCCTGAGCTAATACTCGCTTTTTCTGTCGGACTGGCGAGAATGCGGGGTTCACGTTTGTGGGGGCCTTTTTTGTGTTTTGGGTTGGGTTGGGCTGCCTCCTGCGGTGATGGTCCCGAGTATCTTTCTGAGTAGGAGAGTTGAGACCAGCTCAACTGTAACTCACTTTGGGTCGGCTTGTGCACAAATTGAGCCTTGTCTGCCAGGAACGTTCTCACGGCAAGCAGAGCTATTACAAAAAGGTTATGGCAGGCAGATATAATAACAATAAAGAAAAACAGAGTACATCGACTTTTTCTTAATAATAAAGACAGAATATTTCTATGACAATCACAGTAATAACAATGGTAATAATAATAACGGCTTTTATAGAAAAGAATAACTGATTGAACGATGATGGAAGTTAATCAGAAAATAAACGTCAAGTCAAGTTTGAGTCTGCAGTGGCAAAGAATCAAGGAGGGAGAACGCTTCCTCTTAATGAAACTAATCTCCCAGGAGAATATCCTGTCGTGGGGATTAATGACTTTGAGGGAATCGGACCTAAGTGATAAATGCCTGAAGGAATTCCTATTACTTAATTGTTTCTTAGAGAGTGGGATTTTGAGGGGGAGAGAAGAGAACCGATCTATTGATGCATGCCCATTACCCTTGCTCTTTGTTTTCTTATTTTTTCTTCTTTCCTTTCTTTTTCTTTTTGTCTTTCTTCTATTTTTTTTTTCGATCCCCTTTACAGGGCATGGTAAGGATCCTTTTATAAGGCCTGCCGTGATTGGTTTTTACCACTTTACTCTCCAACGGCCTTTGTCTGGTCTGGGCATACTTGCCAACCACCGTTTGTGTACTACTAACCCTCGCCAAACAAAAACAGGTTTGTGTTGTTTCTTAGTCCGCCGTGGCACTTTCTCCTGCCGCGGCGTAAATGCTCTCTCTCTCTCTCCCTATGGCATGCACCCAACGTTCCCCCCAACCTTGCCTCTTTTGGGCGGTCTGTCATTCCAACAGGACGTACCTCCCAAAAGGGCTTGGACGGGGAACGTAAAATAGATCTTTTCCCCTCTCCCCACCACCAAACCACAACCCCCTTACCTCTTACCACTGACCCATAGCCCCACCACGTCCCATATTGGCTGGGTACAGGCTGGTGGCGCCTGAGCCTTACGCGTGCTTTCTTGTTATGTACGTTCAAAATCTACTTGCGACTCATGTGTTTGTTGCGATCTTGGAGCTTTGTTTTGCATCGTCTGCCTTGCTTCTTTGTTCTTTCATGTGGGCTGTTCTGTACATTTCACTGCTTCCCTTTGGGATTGGGCTTCTCTTTATACTGGGTTTCACATTTCTCTTGACCCATTTCTTAGTTACACTCATGTCCTGTTTTATTACTTGGCATTTCCTGCCATGATGATATATTCCTGCTAGGCCTCTTTTCAAGCCTGCCGTTTCACTCCTTCCCCCAGTGACTTAACAGAGCCATTGGTGTTCTTACTCATGGGCTCCATTGTCCCTTTCTTTTTCCCTTAGGCCTGCGGCCCATTTACTTCCTTTGGGCTTCCTCGGCCCATTTACTAACTTTGCATTCCCATGGACTTCTACTAACTTGATTGGGCTTCCCTGGCCCAATCTCCTCATTCTCATCCTTGGGGTTCATGGGCTTGCCATCAACCCCTACTTTCTTTGTTTACATTGCTTTGGGCTTGCCGCGGCCCATTCTCACTTTTCCATACCATATACTGCCCATGGGTGCCATTCTCTCTTTCCAGGCCCTTTAGGCCCATTTGCTTTCTCAAGACCCATTTATTCATGTTATGAGCCTGTGCTCTATTACTCCTGCCGCCTGGGCTTAATAGTCTTATTCTATGCCTGCCACTCTTATTGCCTGCTTTACAAAAATGACCCTCAACATTTAGCCCCCTGAACATATGGAGCGTTCTTGCAGTTCATATGTGAATAAAGGACTTTTTTGTCTTTTTCACTTTTTCCCTTTTTCTTTTCCTTCGCAGGCTTTTTGAAACCATGAACTCCTTCCTGCATATATATTTCTTTTCTTGCCATGAACAGTGGTGACCCTTTGAATTTCCCAAAATGGTAGTTGCTTTAAAACATAACTACCGCCTCATTAATTTCATCATTTTCTTAATGGCTGACCAGTCGCTTCCCTTCACGACGGCTTTAATAACTCAGGTATTTAAGAAAAGAGTCCCTTCCCAACGCAGACACAAACTCCTTTTATTTCAAAACATTTTCCTTTCCTTGTCATTATCTTCTTCTCAAACACCCATCCCTCTCTTGCTCCGTTCAAATCCTCACGCCATGACACCGGTGAAAACTCAAGTTTCTTCCCGCCGTAAAGGGAAAAGCGTCACTGCGGACCCTCCGGTGGAATAAGAAGTAGAAGAAGAGGACATGCGCTTCGATTCGGACCATTCCGATAAGGATGAGGCACGGCGTGACCCAGACAGCGAGTGCACCCCTCTGATCGATCCTTAGTACAATCTTCGTCCCCACTTTCCCAAGGCTCCTGGAGATTATGCGTCGCCGCCGTCGGGCCGTGTGTGGCTCGCTCTTTGCCGGCGAAACCCTAATGTTTCTTGGGCTCCGGTGTCTTCCTCCATCTTCGATTTGGTCATTCGTCAAGGTGTCGCCCTTCCCGTACCCATTCATTTCGAGTTTGGGTCTGGCATTGCCTTGGGTTGGAAAGAGTGGGTTGACAGTGAGTTATCAGATACAAACTTCATGGGTTTGCTTCAGAGGGCCGATGTTCTAAAGGTCGTCGTTCTTTCCCGAAGCCTATCCAACTTTTGAGACCTTTACAATCTTCGCCATTCAGTTCGCCGATGGTGTGCCACCACTCACACATTCTTCTTTTCTTGCGGCGAACTCACTGTTACTCTCAAGGACGTGGCTAATCAGTTACTTTTGCCTATTCTTGGAGATGTTGATCCTGCCACCATTGAGCTTTCCCCAGAAGAAGAAGACATCGAAGCGGAGTTGAAAAAGAGGATGGCCGGAAATGCTAAGTTGTCTTACTTAGTTCTTCTTCCAAGTTTTTTGCTGTTACTCGTCGTGCTGCTTTTATTGCTTTTTGGCTTTCTAAGTTTGTCTTTGGGTCCCATCCCCATTATGCCATAAAGCCTTTGTATTTTCGTTTGGCCATTAAAATATCTGCTGGAGTGAGTTTGCCGCTAGCTCCCATGTTTTTGGGGCATTTATATGTTCAACTGGATATCCTATGGAGTGACGAGAGTCAGGCTGGCTCCTGCCACATAGTTGCTTCCTCTGTACACAGCACCATTCTGCAGCAGTTGTTGTTTGAGTGCTGTGCTCAATACTTGGCAAAGTGTTGGCCTGTCAGATTTGCTAAAGAGAAGTATAAATCCTGCCCGCGGGCCATTACTGATTTCTGTGACAGATTTGAGTTTGATTTTCCTCTAGCTTTTCGTTGGTCCGATTTGAAGCCCATCGATTATTCTGTTGTTGAGTCCTTTGATGAAGGTATTGGTTTTTCCTGGAGAGCTTATAGACATTTGCGTTCTGGTTATACTTGTGTTGATTCTGCGATGGGTTCATTTGTTGATACTGTTGGTACTATTACTCCGCTGGCTGGCTTTGATGAGACGGGTATCAACTATTTGGCTGCCACTAATCCTAAATGGTTGCCCTATTTAGCAGATGAAGGTGTTAGGTTCGTCCATTATCCTGCCAACCGAGTAAGGAGACAATTTGGGTTGGACCAGGATATTCCTGATGACCTCTCCTTCCTCGCAGAGTCTCTTACTTTAGCTAGACCCTTTCTGCGGCACACTGCCTTTGATTTTTGGAGACAACGCTTTAGTGCAGTCACAGTTGCTGATTCTATGAGGGAAGGTCTTTGCACCCCTGCTATGCACAGCTATTGGCAAGTTGTAATGACCTCATTTGAGACAGAGTTGGCTGGCAGTCGTGGTTTCTCTCTTATACCTCCTGAGGGACTTAGCATGGTTATATCTCCCAATTCTCGGTTGCTTCTTCCTTCGAGGTCTGTGTTGACCTATGCCAGGAAACAGAACTGATCCGCCATCTTTGAATGGGATAAGGAAAAGAGAGGATGGTATTAGCACACAGGTGATTACCCTTCGGGTTGGGAGAAGAAAGTTAAAGTAGTAAACATTCCTGCGCCAGCCAAGAAAGTTCCTGCCAAGCTTAAATCTGCCAGCAAGTCTAAGTCTGCCACTCTTCAGCCTCCCATAGGTGCTACTCCTGCCAACAGGACACGAGGCAGTAAAAGGAAGACAACTTCCCATCCTGCGTCTGCCGTTTAGCGAAGAGTAAGTTTCTAAAAAAACTTTTTCTTGCTTTGTCTTCCAAGTACATATATATATATATATATATATATATATATATATACTTCTTCCCTTTTTTCTTTGACCTTTTCTGAATCCTAACATGCTTGCTGACTCTTTTCCTTGACTCCTTTTCTTATCCCATTTTTCTTTTGCAGTCTAAGCACAAGAAGGATACGTCAGCCACCCGTGCTATTATGCTTGAGGAACCTGAATCAGAGGTATATATCTTCTTGCTCCTGCACGTGTTCAGTCTGCTACATGTTTTTGGTTACTTCACTCGCCCAAAGAGTTAATTCGGTCTTCATACCTCTTCTTTGTTTTGTCTTTTAGGATGAGCTTGAGCCTCTTTTCATATACCGCCCTACTGCCGAGGAGCTTTCTGCCCCCATGGGCACTCCCACGGAGGGCACTTTTGGTGGGGCTAAATTTGCAACACCTGCTCCTTCTGCAGTCACTACTTCTCCTATTGGACTGGTACCCATGGATGAGGGTACTCATATTGGGGAGGTTAGTGAGGCCACCCCTACTCCTGCCATGACACCTTCTGTTCAAAGGGGAACCACCCATCCTGCTGTTACCCAGATTGAGGCTACTCCTGCTGCACCTCTCGTCATTTCCACCGGTGACCCTTTTGCTGCTCTTTCTCAGGCAGTGCAGGGCGTTTCCTCTCTGGTAGTTACTCCTTCTTCTATTCCTGTTTCTGCCACACGTGGGCCCCGTGCTGAATTGTTCTCAGAGGAGTCTGAAGAGATCTTTGAGGATCCTGAGGATGAGCCTGGCTTGGGGAGGAGGATTTCTGAATCTGAGGAACAGGAGAGTGTTCCACCCGAGACAATGGGTATGTGCTTTCTTCCTTCCTATTTCTTCTTTCTCCGTTAAGTTCACTCTTCTCCCTTTTTTTTTTTAAAGTTCCCTCTTCCTCTTTATTTGCATGTCTATTTCTCTATTTGCAGAGACTTTTGGGGAGTTAGACATTTCAGCAGACGTAGGGGTGTCTGCGGCAGCTTCTCCTGCCATGCCCGCAACACCTATTCCTGCCACATCTTTTATACCAGTTTTCGCCGTATTTACAGCGTCTGTTTCTGCAGTTCCCTCTGTTCCTGCCTCTGTTTTCCCCACAACCCCCATTACTGCTAGCTCTAGTTAAATGTTATCTCATTTCTTTACTTCTTCTCCGTGGGCTTTTCTTCCTTTTATTCTTACCAAGGTTTCTCATTTCAACCTTCGTGTTCTTTGACAGGACCACCTCCTACAGTGCCTTCTCAGTTTGAGATGGGCAGTAGCTCTGCCACCATTCCAGATCCTGCGAGCGAGGTTGCAGCATTCTTTGTGCGTTTTGACCAATCCGAAGTCAACGACCTTGATCCTGTTTCTTTCTGGGACTCCGAACCCCCTTACATAGATTTTCATGGCTTCAGAGTCCCTGCGGACTGTGCTCCTCATTTGGTGATGATTCATAACAGTCGTGGGGACTTCATGCAGGGATTCCGACTTGGCCGATCAGTTAGAGAGCATTTCTTGAGGATGTTAGGGAGAGTGCTGAATGATATCGAGTACAACTTTGTTGATACCGTCTCCACTGAGAGGATCCTGCAGTGGAGGGCTGCAGTATAGGAGCTTATTAGCATTGGCTTTGCCGTGGAGTTCGTCTTGGATCACATTCGAGAGATTGCTCGAGCAGTTTTCATAAGGAGAGTCCAGCCTACTGTTGATGCTATTGACTCACGTCTTGCGGTTTTGAGAAAGGAAGTGGCAGATTTGAAGGGCCGCCGTGAGCGACTTCTTTCCGGTGTTGGAGGACTTGGTCGTTTTGGGGATCAATCACTCATTTCTAGACTCTATTGATGATGATGCAGTTTCTCCTTTGTTTTATTGTTTTCTTTTGCCTTATTACTCTGTTCAGTACATTATGCTTCCTATAGCACCTATTTGGGCTTGTTTGCCACAGTTTGAGTTTTGTAATTTAACTTTATGATACTACACTTATGATGCTACATTTTGCTACTATTTTTCTTTTGCTATGATATATGATAACAAATACTTCGTGCTTTTCATTGCAAGAAAGCAAGCTACAAAAATTTTAATTTGTGACATAGTCATTTGAAAGATAAAGAACAGAGTAAAAAGAAATATGACAGCTTTCGACAAAACAAAAAGGAAGGGATAATCACATTGCTTTTTTTCCTCAGGCGTAGTAGCGTTTCAACAATTTCCCATTGATGGGATCCATTAAGTCCCTTCCGTCCATCTAAGTCAAGTGGTAATATCCACTTGGATGTGCCTCTCTCATCACAAAGGGTCATTCCCACTTCGATGCAAACTTCGATGGTCCTGCCAGACCTCTCCTAACGTAATCTGCCACTTTTAGGACCAGTTGTCCTTCTGCAAATACTCTTTCTTTCGTCATCCTGCCGTAGGCCTCAGTCATTTTTTGCTTGTATCTGCGATTGTGTTCTTGAGCCTTTTCTCTTCTTTCATCAAGTCCTTTCAAGTCTTCACACCTTTCTGCCACAAAGACTTATTCATCATTCTCCTTTTCTTGCATCTGCATGACTCTCAGGGATGGGGTCATTTTCTCTACTGGGCTCACTACTTCAGTTCCGTAGACCAAGGAAAAATGTGAAAAACCTATGGCTGACTTAGGTGAACTCCTGTAAGCCCAAAGAGCGTTTGGCAGATGCGTTGCCCATCCTCCCGTATATTCTTGGCTCATTTTACTAATGATTTTTATGAGAGTTTTGTTTGTTGCCTCTGCTTGCTCGTTTCCTTGAGGGTAGTATGGTGATGACCAGTGGTGCTTGACTTGATAGAACTCTAGCATTTTCCTCACCTCACTATTGACAAAAGGCGTGCCGTTGTCACTGATGATCCTGTGGGGAACTCCAAACCTTACAATTATGTTTTCCTTGATAAAGTTTGCCACTGCTCCTCCTGTGGCCTTACAAAGTGGTACTGCTTCTGCCCACTTAGTAAAGTATTCCGTAGCTACTAGTATCCATATGTACCCTCGCGACGGCAAATTCACCGGTCCAACTAAGTCAAGCCCCCAAGTATGGAATGGCCATGGTGTGACCATGCTATGCAAATTCTGTGGATGAGTGTGAATCAAATTGGCTTGTACTTGGCAACTGTGGCACCTTTTCACAAATTCTGCTGTATCTTTTTTCATGGTAGGCCAGTAATAGCCCATTTACAGCAGGCATCTGTAAAGCCTTTTCTTTCCCTAGTGTTCCCCACACTCTCCTGAGTGTATTTCTTTTATCATTTCTCTCGCCTCCTCAGGGCCCAAATACCTCAAGGGGTCTCCATCATACCCTTTTTTGAAAAGGGTCATATTATGCAAAAAATAGCACATTGCTAACCTCCTGAACTTATATTTTTCGCTGTACTTTTGTGGCAGGATGCCTTCTGTCAGGTACTGTATAAATGGGCTTCTCCAGTCCTCGCTGACGAATGCAGCGTAACTTTCTTCTCTGTCTGCCGCAAGTTGGCAGTTTCTACACTGGGTTTGGACTTGGTCTGCATCTTTGCTTATGGTTGGCCAATAAAAGCCTGCCCTTTGAAGTTTGCGGTAAAGGCTGACCTCTCCGCAGGATCCGCAAGTCTTTTCATGCACTTCTTTCAACTTGCTCTAGGCCTCCTGTGGTCCGGGTGTCCCACCTCCATATCTTCCTCACTAAAAGTGATCTCAGTAGACTCTTGTAAAAGAGCCCTGTCATCTGGTATTTCTGCCGATAGACATTCTACTCCTGCACCAGAGGCAATGCTCACCAAAGCTTCTGTGACTACCTTTCTTTCCTTTGCTGAAAGTCCCGGCTGATCAAACAAATTTTTGAACTTAGAACTCTGTTGTAGAGTGGTAATGGCCGCCACAGGCAAAGCCATGTTTTCTTCTTCATCCTCTCCTGGGTCAGCGCAAATTACCATTGCTGCTACACCCTTCCCTTTATGGTTTGGGAGTGGGTTTCTTTAGACTTCTTGCTGGGACAGTTTTAAAGTTCCTTCCTTTATCCTGCGGTGGATTAATCTGCGGAGCACCCAACACTCTACGGTAGAATGTTGGACATAATTGTGTAAACGACAAAAACGTGGGTCCCTCCGCTCTTCCTCTGTGGGCTCCCTAGCCACCTGGTTAGGTTTGAAAATTCCGCCTGCTATCCATTTGTCTAGCAGTACGTCTAATTCTTTTGAGATGCATGGTATTGGTGGGGGAGTGTCGTATTCCCTCCCCTTAGTCTTCCTTCTCTGTTCGCCAGTAGATACCTCCATTGCCTGCAGGGCTTTTCTCTTGTCCAAGCTTGGTTTCACAAACTGGGCCGTCTTTCTTGCCTTCTGCAATAGCTGGGCGAATTGGGAGATTTCCAAATTTTCGAGGACTGCCCTGTACTCCCTGATCATATTCGTCATACACATCTCCACCAGCGTCCTTTCTTCGTAATGGTCATAACAGTCAAGTGCTATGTCCCTAAATCTCTTGATGTACTCCATCAAGTCTTCACCGTTCCTTTGTTTGGTTGCTTACAGGGTTGCAAGTGTCACCGTTTCTTCTCTGTGGAAGTACTTGGTACAGAATACATCCACCATATCATCCCATGTTGGGATCGTTCCTGGCTTTAACTCAATGTACCAGGTATAAGCCCGGTCACATAATGATTTAGAAAATTCTCGAAGACATAAGTCCTCGTCTGCGGCATAAAGGCCAAGCATATCAATGAACCTGCTCACATGCTCCACAGCACTTCCATTTCTGCCATAGTACTGTGAGAATGCCTTTGGTTCATACCTCTCAGGGTATGGTTTGTTGAGTACCCTCAGTGGGTAAGGAGGCCTTCGTGCATAAAACCTCTCCTTAGGTGCCCTGGCCCTTTCCTGCTCCAAGAGGGCGGCCACCTCAGCCATAATAATGAAGCGTTGCTCTGCATTGTGGGGGGCACCTCCTGCCAGTGTCTTTTCTTTGTCTGTCGCATGCTCTGGGTCATGATGGCTTCCTTTTTTCTTTCGTCTTGTTAGCTTTTAGCTAGCGGATTTCTTCCATCATTTGCTGCTGCGAGTGTTGTAGTGACTGCAAGACTTCGATGAAAATGTTGGCATTGTCGGTAGGGATTCTTGGTGGTGGTTGGGGGTCAGCCCCCATTCCGTTGGCACCTTCTACCTAGTTAGGCTGTGGTTGGCGAGGCATTGTAGGCCTTGACTCTGCTTGTGAGGGTACGGCACTCATATTTCGTGTTATCTTGGATTTCGGCGTCATTCGTTTGTGTGGGCTTTCGTCCCTATCTGTTTTTCAACTCCCCAATGAAGTCACCAATTTAATGTGGGGGCCTTTTTTGTGTTTTGGGTTGGGCTGGGCTGCCTCCTGCGGTGATAGGCCCGAGTATCTTTCTGAGTAGGAGAGTTGAGACTGGCCCAATTGTAACTCACTTTGGGCCGGCTTGTGCACAAACTAAGCCTTGTCTGCCAGGAATGTTCTCACGGCAAGCAGAGCTATTACAAAAAGGTTACGACAGGCAGATATAATAACAATAAAGAAAAACAGAGTACAGCGACTTTTTCTTAATAACAAAAACCGAATATTTCTATGGCAATCACAGTAATAACAATGGTAATAATAATAACGGCTTTTATAGAAAAGAATAACTGATTGAACGATGATGAAAGTTAATCAGAAAATAAATGTCAAGTTAAGTTTGAGTTTGCAGTGGCAAAGAATCAAGGAGGAAGAGGGCTTCCTCTCAATGAAACTAATCTCCCAGGAGAATATCCTGCCGTGGGGATTAATGACTTTGAGGGAATCGGACCTAAGTGATAAATGCCTGAAGGAATTCCTATTACTTAATTGTTTCTTAGAGAGTGGGATTTTGAGGGGGAGAGAAGAGAACTGATCTATTGATGCATGCCCATTACCCTTGCTCTTTGTTTTCTTATCTTTTATTCTTTCCTTTATTTTTCTTTTTGTCTTTCTTCTATTTTTTTTTTCGGTCCCCTCTACAGGGCATGGCAAGGATCCTTTTATAGGGCCTGCCGTGATTGGTTTTTACCACTTTACCCTCCAACGGCCTTTGTTTGGTCTAGGCATACTTGCCGACCACCGTCTATATATTACTTACCCTCGCCAGACAAAGACAGGTTTGTGTTGTTTCTTAGTCCGCCGTGACACTTTCTCTTGCCGCGACGTAAATGCTCTCTCTCTCTCTCCCTATGGCATGCACCCAACGTTCCCCCCAACCTTACCTCTTTTGGGCGGTCTGTCATCCCAGCAGGACGTACCTCCCAAAAGGGCTTGGACAGGGAACGTAAAATAGATCTTTTCCCCTTTCCCCACCACCAAACCGCACCCCTCCTTACCTCTTACCACTGACCCATGGCCCCACCACGTCCCATATTGGCTGGGTACAGGCTGGTGGCACCTGGGCCTTGCGCGTGCTTTCCTGTTATGTACGTTCAAAATCTGTCTGCGGCTCATGTGTTTGTTGCGATCTTGGAGCTTTGTTTTGCATCGTCTACCATGCTTCTTTGTTCTTTCATGTGGGCCATTCTGTACATTTCACTGCTTCCCTTTGGGATTGGGCTTCTCTTAATACTAGGTTTCACATTTCTCTTGGCCCATTTCTTGGTTACACTCATGTCTTGTTTTATTACTTAGCATTTTCTGCCATGATGATATGTTCCTGCTAGGCCTCTTTTCAAGCCCGCCATTTCACTCCTTCCCCGAGTGACTTAACAGAGCCACTGGTGTTCTTACTCATAGGCTCCATTGTCCCTTTCTTTTTCCCTTAGGCCTGCAGCCCATTTACTTTCTTTGGGCTTCCTCGGCCCATTTACCAACTTTGCATTCCCATAGGCATCTACTAACTTGATTGGGCTTCTCCGACCCAATCTCCTCATTCTCATCCTTGGGGTTCATGGGCTTGCCATCAACCCCTACTTTCTTTGTTTACATTGCATTGAGCTTGCCGCGGTCCATTCTCATTTTTCCATACCATATACTGCCCATAGGTGTCATTTCTCTCTTTCTGGGCCCTTTGGGCCCATTTGCTTCCTCAAGACCCATTTATTCATGTTATGAGCTTGTGCTCTATTACTCCTGCCGCCTAGGCTTAATAATCTTATTCTATGCCTGCCACTCTTATTGCCTGCTTTACAAAAATAACCATCAACAACGTTCAACCTGTGAACTATTACTGAGCGATCAATCCCTGGCATGTCCTTATGACTCCAGGCGAAAACATCCTGATTCATCCTGAGAAATTCTGCGAGGGCTTAACGTGTTGGTCGGCTGGCCAACGTCCCCATTCTAGTCGTTCGTTCAGGTCTTGACTCGTCAAGGATTATCTCTTCTAGTTCCTCAACTGGTTCCGCTATGGTCCACTGCTCTTCTATGCACATGGTCTGCTGGTGGTCTTCCATCTCCAGCATGGCAATGTAGCATTCGCGGGCGGCCACCTGATTTCCTCGTAACTCGCCAACCCCATACTTCGTGGGGAACTTGATCATTAGGTGGTACGTCGATGTTGCTACCTTCCACGAGTTAAGGGTGGGTCGTCCGACAATGGCATTGTAAGCAAACGAACAATCGACCACAAGGAATGTCACATCCTTAGTAATCTACTGAGGATAGTTGCCTATGTTACCAAAAGTGTGACCACCCCTAATGGGAATACTCTTGTTCCTCCAAAACCTACCAACGGGGAGTTCTTCGGTATCAGTCTTTCTCTGTCGATTCTCATTTTCTAGAACGCTGGGTAGTATAGGATGTTTGCCGAGCTGCCATTGTCGATTAACACCCGATGCACATTGTAGTCCCCCACACGTATGCTGACAACAAGTGCGTCATTATGCAGATGATGAAGGCGTCGCACATCTTCTTCCAAGAACCCAATGATGGGGCTTTCCCTTCGCGCTATCTTTGGTACGGAACTCGTCAGCTGGACGTTATGGACCATCCTAAGATAGATTTTTCGAGCCTTTTTGGACGAGCCAATAATCGCGGTTCCCCATACAATCATCCTTATGTCTCCAATGGGGGGTCTTTGACGCTCGTTATCCCGTCAGGGGATCTGCTCTTGGTGATTTGGATTTGCTCTCTCCTTGCTAACGAACTTCTGCAACTTTCCTTGTTTGATAAGGGTCTCAATCTGTTGCTTTAAGTCGTAGCAGTCAGCCGTGTCATGACTGTGGTCACGGTGGAAGCAGCAATACTTGTCTCTAGATCGCTTACTTGGATCACTCTTCAACTTTCCTGGAAACGTTAGGGTCCCCTCGTCCTTGATCTGCATCAGGACTTGGTCTATTGGGGCATTCAATGGAATGAAGCTTGTAAACCTTCCTCCCGAGGTTTAGGGCGCCTTTCATCCCTTTTGTCTCCTGTTCTGGGTTTCTTCCGTCCTTGGTCCTGCCGTGTATCTTCTTGTCACTCTCTCTTCCTAGGCTTTTCTTCCCGAGCCAACAGTGCGTCTTCCGCATTCATGTACTTAGTGGCCTTGTAGAGTACTTCTGACATGGTTTTTGGGTCATTTTTGTATAGAGAGAACAAAAATTTACCCTTCCGCAACCCATTCGTGAAGGCTACTTTCAATATATTGTTGTCGGCTTCATCGATCGAAAGTGCTTCCTTATTGAAGCGCGTTATGTAGGCTCTCAACGTCTCGTCCTCTCATTGCCTGATGCTCATTAAGCATGCTGTAGATTTCTTATACCTATGTCCCCCAATAAAGTGTGCAGTGAACTAAGCGCTTAGCTCCTTGAAAGTGCTGATGGAGTTTGGCATCAATCGACTGAACCAAATCCTAGCTGCTCCCTTCAATGTCGTAGGGAATGCCCTACACATGATTTCATCCGCTACCCCTTGAAGTTGCATCAAGGTTTTGAAGGTTTCCAGGTGGTCCAGAAGGTCTTTCACTCCGTCATAGCTGTCAATCTGAGGCATACGAAACTTATGTGGTAAAGGGAAAGAGTTGACGGCCGTAGTGAATGGCGAGTCAATGCGGTTGACCAGGTCGTCAAGATCACTGGACACTCGTCCCTTGAGAGCGTTCATCATGACTTCCATGCTCTTTCATTGCCTGCATTTTCGCAATAAAAGGTTGTGGAGTTATGTTCGTGAGGGCTGGAAGGCTCATGTTTTGCCTCTCCAGTATGCTTGGGGCGTTGCTTCCCTCAGGTTTTTCTTGGTTCCTTCTTTTAGCGCTGGTCCCTTCTTGATCTCCTCGTTGGTCATTCGGTACTGCGTTCTTCTGGCGCAACTGTTCTTCCAGGTCGTGGTTTTGTTTGGTTAGGCGTTCCATAGCAGCGGTGAGGGTTCGAACTTGTCTCTCGAGGGCAATCGTGGGTGGTTCCTCTCCTTGAACATCGTTAGTGGTTGCCATTGAGCGAGTGAGTACCATGCAACCCTTTTGTCTGGGAAACAATGGTACGGCTTACGAATCTCGACTTTCGTTTCCCACAGACGACGCCAATTGATGAGGTCGAAAATTCACCAGTGAGCCACACGTTACTTGCACGCTCAAAAGTAATACCTGCAAAACACAAGGAGAAAACCTAAGAGAGAGCACCGATGTAGTGCCGGCCAACTACCCTCTGAAGGTTAAGTTAGAAATGTTCTCACAACTCTAGAGTGCTAGAGAGGGGATAAATTATGCGTACCTTGATTCGTGAGGGTATTGGGGCTTTTATAGTAGTAGGAGGTTGATATCTCTTCCTTGACGCGGAAGTCTTTTCCTTATAGGAATTCTCTTGAATGATTCCAAACGTGATGAACAAGATATTTTCTTGTAGGGAAGATATATCTACCAGAATCCTCTTTGTACTAGAATTCCTTTGATTTTGGGATTCTATGGCGTATGTCGCAAGTATATCGCAACTAGGGTTTTCTTCCTGCCACGTGGGTAGTAGACTTGTCACTATTTCCTACGCTCATGTGGAATCCATCAATACCAGACTGCAGATATTGAGCCCGTCCCCTATCGGCCCACAGAGGATGAACCGTCAGACCCATGCCAAGGTGATCCGTTATCATAGATTTTTGCCTCTTCAATGATGATAGCTGATTGTATTACATTTTATTGTTTTATTTAGTCGTGTGGCCTTTTATGTATGGGTATGTATAGTTTGGTGTGTAAAATAGACACGCTTGGCTAGAACATGGTTTCTCATTCCCTTGAAACATACACTCAAGCATGTAGGTGTCAATGTGCATGAGTGCCACGCCCATCGTTTCCCAAAACTTGTCCCTCTACCTTCCAAAGCCACTCCTCCTCTTACGGGAGTTTAATGGCTTGGCCACATGAAAGAGTAAAATAAATAAAAAGAAGACTATATATTTTTCTGGCATTTGTTACGTTGGACTTGTTGAGAGTCGAGACTGAATAAAAAGTCATCTACAATGTTCCTTAATCTTTTTATGGCAGTTCCTCTTTTTCATTAGAATTTAACTCACAATTAAACCATTTTTTTTTTCAATCTAATATCATGTTATATTGTATATTATATAATAAAAATTATGTATTAAAAATTGTGACTGTATCATGAGTCTATTTTCCCTCTAGGTAAGTGGCTACATTGTCATTCATTATTAAATTTATTATTTTATATATTATTCTTATTAGGATAGATTAATTTAGCTAAAATTTTATTACCTATAGTTTCAAAAAAAAAAAAATTATCTCCCTTTTTAAATTAAATATTAAATTATCAAAAACAAAGTTTTAAAGAATTAAAAATTATAATTTTTTTATACAAAATATAAATTTTACTTTAGCCTAATTTAAATGTATATGTGCGTGAAGCTCTCTCCTAAAAACTTGAATTTCAGCTCTTGCCTTCCACACCACACAAGCACCAAGGATGCACAATGGTTAAAAATTATACTTTAACTCATCTTATTATATGATTTTATTTTAATTATTAGAATAGTTCAATTTAGATAAAACTTTATCATCTAAATTTCATGAAATTCAAAATTCCATTTGAACTAAATTTTAATTTGTAAAATTTGAAGAAATTCAAAATAAAATTTAATATTTATTATAATTAACTTTAATTTTTAATTGTCCAACAATCAGTAATAGTGCGAGACTAATATTGATTTTGGATATCCAAATTCCAAAATGATCGAAATTCATTTTGATATCATTGCAGTGGAAGATAGATAAAAATCCTATTCGAAATCCACCCGTGATAACAGTAATATATATCTCGAAATTTGAAATAACTGGAATTCATAGTTTTGAATTGGTCGAAACTAATGTGTTCACACCAATAATAACCCTTTACATATAAAACAAATCAAATCACACCCCATGTTTTCTTCTTCTCTATCACCACCTGTTTTGCAAACAATGGCTAGTCCACAGCCACAAACACCACCATCATCATTGTCTCCTCCACCTGCTTCTTCTCCTGCTCCAACAAATCAATCACAAACTCCTCTAACTTCTCCTCCTTCTCCACCACCACCTACACCACCACCACTGCCTTCTCAGCCTTTAAAACCACCACACAGTACTTCTCCTCCTCCTCCTATTCCTACACCTTCATTACCACCAAATCCTTCATCTGCGAGACCCTCACCACACACTATTTCTCCATCAACACCACCAGTCTCTCCATCACTGCCAAGAACTACTCCTACAACTGCTAGTGGGTCACTACGGCCTTTAGCATTGTCTCCGCCATCTCCTCAGGCTACAAACAGTCCCATCACATCTCCACCTCTGCCACCACATGTATCAACCGGGATTGTAGTAGGATGTTTCATTGGTATTCTGGCTATTGTGATTGGCATATATTTTGTTTTTTGCCGGAGAAAAAATAAGCATGAAAAAAAGAATGAGGATTACTTCTTCGCGGCCTCAAAAGGTGAGAGATCTTAAATGTTTGTTTTATGTTTTATGTTTGGCAAAGTTTTCTACAAAACATTCGTGTGAATTCTTCATTAATATCTTTATTTTGTATTAATGGGAATTTGATGGAAATTTATTAAGATGCTACCATGTTAAAGAAAAAGAAAAATATTGAAAATTAACACATTCCACCACATCAGAAAAATTTACTATTAGAAATTTTACAACCAATATCACTTGTTTTTGTTTCTCGAAAAAAAAAATATCACTTGTTTTTCGGCGCAAAACAAAACAAAGATAAACAAAAACAGACTAGGGACTAGTTTTACTTTCGCATTCATAATTTGAGCCATTATCATAAAACTAATGTTTATGATAACAAACAAAATTCACTTTCAACAATTGGTCTGACATTTCTTCAAATCTAATATTCCTTAAATGCCTTTCATGCAATGGCCCCATTATTACTATTAGGATTTATGCGTAAAGCATTTTAAAATATATATATTTAAAAAAAAAAAACTTATAAATTCTAAATGGTGTCATTTATATCAAATATCTCAATAATTTATTTGAAAACTTGCTCAAAATCCACTTCAAATGGATTCATTTCAAACCTAATACTTTTTAGGAGAAACTTCTCGTATTTTAAATATTAATTGAATAATTTTTTTTGATATTTTTTTTAAAAAAATCTATTTTTCTTGCCTTTTAAGATGTAAGATTATTACTAATTATGTTTTTGGGTTTTCAAATTTCTGCTAAGATTTCATTTTCAATTGGTAATATTGCTAATTCACTTATTCTTTCTTATGACATATTCTATCTTAAATAGAATTTTATTAATTTTAATTTTTTGGATAACTTCTTTCTGTATACACAAATGTAAGATGTATTGTCAATTAATATTTTATAAAGGGAAATGCTAACGAGTGCCCTTAAGGCACTCTTTAAGAATTTATTTAAAGAAAGTTTTTATGGAAAAAGAAAAAAAAATAATTAATATTTTAATAGCTTTTTTCATTTCCCATAAAAGTGATATCAAAACTTTCTTAAAATGGGTTTTTAAAGAGTGCCCTAAGGGCACTCGTTAGCATGACCCTTTTATAAATTAATCTAGCCTAGCCTAGCCTTTTTACTTAACTTAATATGTTAATTGGACTATTTGCATCTATTTATAAAATTTTATCTTGTCTCTGATGGTCATTGTCTCCATTGGCACTATATATTAAACTTAAGGTATTGAACAATGGATTTCAATAATGAATTTGTCAAAACTATTAATTTTAATTTTGATAAAATGAGAAAGGAAGAGTAAAATTTTTTAGGGATTGCAAATTTATACTCTCTTAAACTATCGTAAACTTAATAAAAATGTATTAATAGAATGCACAACATTCAAAAAGAATATGATATTTTTTTAAATAATTTTTATCCATTACATTTTTTGGCCTTAATTAAAATTTTTACAGACCAATAGATAAGGCATTCGATTGGCTAATAGAAGCTGTCTTTTTTCTTCTTCTTTTTTTCCCTTGATGAGAGGCCCTACTTTTTTTAATTATATTCTATGGTTGAACCACCCCGGTTTTCTTCTTAGGCTTTGTCATGATGAAACTATCATATTTTTTTTTTTGGAGATCACAAACACACACACAATAGAATGCACAACATTCAAAAAGAATATAATATTTTTTTAAATAATTTTTATCCATTACATTTTTTGGCCTTAATTAAAATTTTTACAGACCAATAGATAAGGCATTCGATTGGCTAATAGAAACTGTCTTCTTCTTCTTCTTCTTTTTCCCTTGATGAGAGGCCTTACTTTTTTTAATTATATTCTATGGTTGAACCACCCCGTTTGGCTTCTTAGGCTTTGTCATGATGAAACTATCATTTTTTTTTTTTTTTGGAGAAACAAACACACACACACAAGAGAGAGGAAAAGAAGTTCTAACACAAAAACACACCACAAATAATGAAACTATCATTTAGATATTATTTTAGGTTTTGTAGCCTAAATTTGGAATTTCCCTGGCATGTACATGCTTATGGTTTTCAGAATAATGTTTATATATGGTAATTCTTTTCCATGTTTAATTTAAGACGCATGCATTCATAGTCGTAATTATTGAATCTAATCTGCTAATAAACCCTTTTATTTGGGTGGTTGGTCTTATTGATAAATGTTATGTTGCAGTACTACCCCAACATTATTCACAAAAGAATAATGTTCTACGATCAAGGGCACAGTTTCTCAAGGTGTTACCAAATCCATTTCCCCAACCTTCTCACATGAGCAGCAAAGGACGTTCTGGTTTACTTAGTCCAGTGTCTGAAATTCCATCTCCACGCCCTGGTGCTGCCTTGGGTTTTTCATGTGTAGTTTTCACATATGATCAATTAATGGTAGCCACCAATGGTTTCTCTGAGGCCAACCTTCTTGGACAAGGCGGCTTCGGGTACGTACACAAGGGTGTCCTTCCTGGTGGGCAAGAAGTTGCAGTCAAGCAATTAAAGATAGATAGCCATCAAGGGGAGAGAGAATTTCAGGCTGAGGTGGAGACCATTAGTAGGGTTCACCACAAACATCTTGTTTCATTAGTTGGGTACTGCATTACTGGGGCTGAGAGGTTGCTTGTTTATGAGTTTGTTTCAAACAAAACCTTGGCATTCCACTTACATGGTAAGCCTATTATCTGCATGATGTTTCTGATATATAACCAATACAATTTTCTATCTTTCATATATGGTGTTAGTGTCACTCGAAAAAAAAAATACATTAATGCACTGCAGGAGAAGAGCAACCTGTGATGAACTGGGCATATAGAATGAAAATCGCTGTTGGGTCTGCAAAAGGACTAGCATATCTTCATGAAGATTGTAAGTTTTTCACACTTTGCTATGTCTCTCTCTTAAGAATGATGAATATGGTGTTCTAGTTGCGGTCCAAGTTTGAGAAATTCTTGTGCATGACAGTACTAATAACTTTGGTAGGTATGCTTTGGTGTTGAGCAATTAATCTATAACTTCTGTCTGGTGTAGTGGTAAAGTGTCAGATTTTTAACTTTTTTCTTAAAATCACACAGCCTCACACATCCATCTACTACATTACTCGTGTTGAACTTAATGTCAATTTCCTCTTCACGTCATCAGTTATGTATAACATTATAAAGTGAATTCCTAGTTTAATTGTATTAACTTACCATCTACTTAACAGCAAGGCTCGACTTCTTATTAAATTTATACCGTATATAATAATGAAAGTATTGCATTTAATTTTCCAAAACTCTTTTTGCACCACATTATTAACATTTTTTCCTTTTTTTTTTTTTAGTTTTTTTTTTTTTCCAAATTCATTTCGTTTAAAGCCTTATTCAATTATCTCCTTTACGTCTTCTTATATTTTATAGTAAAATTTATTTAGCATTTATATCTCCTTACTTTTCCCTATTCATATTCCTTCATAATTTCTCACTCTAATCTCTTATTTTATTGCAACCTTCCTCCTCTATCTTTCTTTCTTCTTCTTCTTCTTCTTCTTCTTTCTTTCTTTCTTTTTTTTTTTTTTTTTTTTTTTTTTTTTGGACGTCAAAGATAGAAGTATATTAATGTATGAAATGGAAAATTACAAAGAAAAGACCTTGGACCAGGAGCTGTATTACATAAAGGCCAAAAACAGCCAGGCACAGTGGCCTACAGCTCCACGAAACCAAGAAAAAATAAGAAAATGTATATTAAAGACCGAAAAGCAAAAACATCAAGTTCGCTGTACCTTTCAAAAAAAAAAAAAAAGTTCGCTGTCGGTGTAATTTGCAGCCGAGGAGTTTGTTTCTACATAAATTTGGTTAATACTCCCTTTGCATCTCTCTCCCCCTTCCATTCCAAGTTCTGCGTACCAAAAAATATTGTCAATACTTGCAATTTTTTCTATTTTGTTTCTCTTTTGCTAGGGTTTTTTTTTTTTTTTTTTCTTACTATTTTTTTCACTAATATTTCTTATTTAATTACCGTATCAAATTTGCATGTTACAAATTAGTGTTATCAAAATATAATAAATATTATTATGTTAATCAATTCAATTATGTTTTGGGCTGATGTATTTTTTTTTTTATTTGACAAATTTGTGTTAGTGTATGTGTTTTGTGTACAATAATAGATTATTGTCTCATTATTTTTATGAATCCTATTCATCCAGGGGGAGAGCTACATGTACGAGCGGGGGCCAAGGCCCCCAAAATTTTAAATATATTTTAATACTATATATAAATATTTAACATTTTAATTATTAGTCTACGTACAAAAATAGACTTGGCCCTCCTAATATTTGAGATAGTCCAATGATACTTTTAAAAAAAATTGTCCAATTGGTCTAGTGTTATAGAGAATTTTTTTCTTTCTCACATTCACTTTTTACTATAAAATGTATTTTTGTGTCTATTAAAATTTTGAA
Organism: Quercus glauca; assembly: GCA_023736055.1. Lineage (NCBI taxonomy): Eukaryota > Viridiplantae > Streptophyta > Magnoliopsida > Fagales > Fagaceae > Quercus > Quercus glauca. Next base: position 16,678,190 of record CM043326.1, on the reverse strand, counting down.
TCATTCATTTTTTTGAATACTTTATTAGTTCAATTAAAAATTTTATACTCACTTTAGTTGATAATTTGGTAATTTATATTAAAAATGAAAACTTTAAGAATCTGTGTATAGATATATGTGTTTGTGCATGTTTATGAAAATTTAAATAAGTTAATAAATTAGTATCATAAGTTGCCCTTCAATTAAAAATTTCTAGCAATGCCCCTTCATTCATATCCCACGTGTTTGTGATTAGTAGTTACTCATAAGAACGTCTCTTGCTTGAGAATATTAATGTCAGAGTCTAATCAAAGTTGTTCATTCCTGCAGGTAATCCAAAAATCATTCATCGTGATATCAAGTCATCAAATATTCTTCTTAACTCTAAGTTTGAGGCAAAGGTGGGACTCCTGCTTCTTCTTCTTCGTCTTCTCCTTTTTTGTGTTTGTATTTGCTATAGTTCAGAAAATGTTTTAGATATTCAAATGAAGTATATTTCTGGAAATCTGTTTCATTAAACCAGATATTTGATTGATAAAACTCATCCACTCGTAAGTTGAAGTAACTTCAAGACACTCTTTTTAGATTTTTTTTGATAAGTTGATAATTCATCCACTCGTTTAATGATCTATACATGATGTGTAATGAAAATCAAGAATCTCTGCATATATTATGTTAAATGTTAATAAACAACAATATTATTTTCAGGTTGCCGACTTTGGACTGGCCAAAATATTTTCAGATACCACTGCTGACATTACTCACATCTCTACTAGAGTGGTGGGAACCTTTGGGTAAGATCATTCATGTTCTTATATTACAACACTAGATCAGTGTACATTACTTCTGTATATAATTATTGGATAAATATTAAGATGAACTTAATCATTCTCACAATTCCATTTTTTATGTGATCAACTAAGTTTACTTTTTATTAGTGCTGCTTGAGTAATCCTCTAGCATTGGATCAAGTATAACTTGATTTAAATAAGTTGACCTCTCTCTCTCTCCCTCTCTCTCTCTCTCTCTCTTTATTTTTGAGTTTCGTGAACATTTCAGCTCATGTTCTTTAGCATGATTAACTTGTCATTTACGAATTCGTTAGGATAAACATAGCCATGAATAGCATTGACTGATACATGTTTTCAACCAACATAAATGCTTATTTCTTACAGGTACATGGCTCCAGAGTATGCATCAAGTGGTAAAGTAACAGATAAATCAGATGTTTATTCGTACGGGGTCATGCTCTTAGAACTCATAACTGGACGATTACCTATCAGCCAAACACAGTCATCAACGAATATAGGCCTGGCTGAATTTGTGAGTTCTCTTGCATCACTACTATAACATCTCCTTTAGATGGTTTGATGAACTGAGATGATGGGGTAATTTAATAGCACCTAATAGTGGTTTAGAAACCACCAAATCATTGGTTTGAAACTCAATATACATGTTATTTCTATATGAATGCAACATTTTTATTCAAGTTATTTCCATATGGTTTGATGAACTGAGATGATGGGGCAATTTAATAGCACCTAATAGTGGTTTAGAAACCACCAAATCATTGGTTTGAAACTGAAGTTTCAAGTTATTTTCTTATAGTTGCAACATTTTTATTTTATCAAATTCAGTGTTAGTCATGTTAGTCAACATTTATATATGCTTTCACGCAAGACCAAGTATGCTTGTTGTCAATTAAGCAATATGAGATCAAATATATGGTACAAGAGAACCATTTGAATCATTTGGTGAAAGTATTCCTTTTGAACTTCAAATATTCTTGAGTGCAGCTGCAGAACTATGAGTCTTCATTTGATTAACCACATTTATTTGCCTTGACATTATAGGCTAGGCCTTTGCTCTCTAAAGCACGAATGGATAGCAATTTCGATGCTCTTGTTGATCCAAGATTGCTGGGTAATTACGACCCCGATGAGATGACTAAAATGGTTGCTTGTGCTGCTGCTTGTGTGCGCTATACAGCATGCAATCGTCCACCAATGAGCCAAGTAATTCTTTTTCCTGTTTGTTTTTTCTTTGAGTAGTTAGAAGAGTTGTAAACCCCACTAATTTGGAAACTATTACTAGAAAACTAAGAAAAGCTTTTTCTTTATTCAATAATGAAAAAAAAGAAGTCGTGTGTGTGTGTGTGTATTCAGGCAACTTATATATTCTTTAGGATCCCCTGCTCACATGGCCTCCTCGACTGTCCAAGTCCCCCTAGTTGGAATGGTATATTATTAAGTTTTATTGACCCGTGATAGTATTCTTCTGAATATCTAAAAAACTAAGTGCAAAATAAGAAATATTTATTCAGTGTCTGTAACTAATTTTTTTTTAAATAAATTTGTTTGAAACCAAGCAGATAGTTCATGCTTTAGAAGGACATATTTCTCTGACGGCTCTTGGTGAGGAAATGCAACCGGAGCATGGCAATACATACATGAAAAACATGAAGTCGATATTTGAAGGTCATGGATATGGCACCAGTAAGTACAATAGTGGAACCACGAGTGAGTTTGGTCGTTATTCATCTAGCTCAAGCAGTGAGTCCCACCAAACAAACTGAGATTAAGATGGCAGAGATGAGGATGGAGAGCCAATAAATGGAATGCTCATTTTTGTCCCTTGGAACACTTGCTTTTTCTTTCTGAGGGATTTCCTATTGGATTTTATTTACTTCGTTTCCTTGAGATAAAAAATGGGGAGGCAGGGGGTACTAAAATTGCTTAAATTTTCTTACTCAGGTCTGCTCAATATTTGTTATATGTGGTTGTATTTAAAGTTGATCGTGGAAGCATGATAGGTGATGATGCTTATCATTGCAGCTTAGCCACTGCATGATTAAATACAAGAAACAAGGAGGATCCTAAATCTCCCCTTACATATTTACCATGCAATGCCATAAATGGCTGGCCCTTATGCTAAAAGTGATAAGGTGTATTTCAGCAATCATAGGCTATAATTTATGTGTCAATCCGTAGTGTGCTCTGAAGTCTGAAGTATAAATATCAAATACAAATCCTATTTCTCACTTTTTGTGTTCCGCTTTATGCGTACCATTCACTGCCTTCCTATCCAAAAAAAAAAAAAAACCATTCACTGCCTAAACAATGTGGGCTTTTTCCATTCATGCTTTTCTTCTTTAGCCGCCAACTTTGTTCACTTTGCAGTAAGCAGACTTTGTGGCAGCCAGCAGCTGCATAATTGGCTTGGTCAGGCTTTACCCAACCATGCAGGCTCGTCAAACAGCTGCTTTCAACAGTTCCAAAAATCATCCTGATTGTTACTCATACTCTTTCATAGCCCATTCAATGTTATCCACCCTCCGCTTTGTTTCCTCCCCAGTCCCCATTGATTACCCATTTTCACAAAGCTGCATGAGGTAGTCATGTCTCCAAAGGTTAGAAACGTTGAACAAGTGTTGGTGCAACTACAAACCTGAGCAGGGCTGATTTCCATCATAGCTTATGCATTCTAAAGAAGTTCGTATGTAATATGAACTTCCTGGAACTCCAGTGCTAATTGGATTTCCATTTAGCTGCTGATTTTCGATCTTTACCTTCTATTTCCTCCTCTTCACTACATTTTTAAGGCAAAATGCACCATTTTGATCCATTTTGATTGTATTTTCCCAATCTTTTAGTAAAAGTTTCCTTTTACTAACAGAAGTTCAATTAGATATTTTGGAGACAAGTGATCCTCTAACCGACATTAACAATCAAAAGTTTCTTGATTCAGCACTTGTTATAAAATGAATTGAACGCAAGATCACAGCTCAGATCTCATGTGTTATAACCTTTTTCATCACTATGCAATTACGAGGGAGTATTTTAGCAGAGAGTTTGGCTTACCTCTATTACTTTTTTAACTGAACATCTCTTGTTATTTTAAATATACAATGGCAAGTGATAATGAGTTTTAATCTCCACATTTTATTTAGTTAGTAGGTGATGTGACAGTTTCTCATTAAAACAAAAAGAAATTCTAGTTAAAGAAGTATTGAAGGTAAGTCAAACCCTTTAACAGAATGTAAGAGATCATAGCCAATGTGATACAACACCAAGCCAAATCTAAAAACCAACATCAAAGAAAATTAAAATCCTTATTGATTGAAGATGATAGAATAACAAGCAATGTCAAATTTTTTTTTTTTTTGGGTATTACAAGTGAAAACCAGGTCAGTGTGAGAACAATTTCATTACTTCCCAAATCCCAACTTTAAAAGCTAAGTTGGTCTTTTTGGTGGGTTCACAGTGAACTCTTTACCTTTTCTGACATGTATCTTCACTATGATGAGCAAGGTCAGGGATGAAAGATGAAATAGCTGTTGAAGAGCCATCACCCACCCTGGCCTTTTTGGTCCTTCAAAGGTAGCAAAGATTTCAACCACTGCTTCCAAGGAGCATCCTGTTGTTGCTCAATCCATGACAAAAAACAACTATCCACCAAGCAGAAGAAGTTGACATAAAGAAGCTGATACCTCACAGGTATGTATCGGAAATTCGCAACTTGAAGAATTGGCCATATGCCTCCTTCCAAAATCAAGGCTGGGAGAAAATCCCTCTTCACATCTTCCTTGATTTGAGGGACACTCTTTCCAGTTGTAAATCCCATGTAAGTGAAAAAAACGAGTAGATCCAATGGGCCGAAAATGACCCCATCAAGAGCAACTTTAGTAGCAACGAACCGAAAGGATTTGGGTTGCATTAGAAGTCGCAACTTTATAAATCGGTCCAAACCTTCATACCTACAAATGAAATGAATAATACGAAATAGTTTGATAAACTAATGGAAAGATATACACTATTTTCTTGTGTGTGTGAAAAACTCAACAAAAAAAAAAAAAAAAAGATAAAAAACACCTCCCCTCTCCCTATACCTCTCTTGATGGTCCTTTTTTTTTATTTTACATTTCTTTTTATCCAGGCAGGAGGCTTTAAAACTTTAAAACAGTTTAATCTACAGGACCTCCAAATTCCATCGAATACCACAATATTTTAAATCACGACTAGCATGTGGCCTAAGATGCCTGTGTTAAGCCTGCCTCTAATTGAAAATTCGAAGCAATACTCTGATATGTGCAACTACATGTTAAACTCACCAACAAACTTCCAACTTCGATTTTTTTTCAGGATTGTTTACATACAAAAGACAAAGTGAAAGAGGCAGGAATTAACAACTTCAGCAAAACAGAGAACCCACCCATGTGTTTGATTGAAAGAAAATGCATTAAACAGGGATTTTTAATGAATATCTTAAATTTTACTCTAGAAACAGGTCAGGCACATGTATCAAGTAAATATTCAAAAAATTGTGTGACTGAAAGAGACTTTGATACTTGTATAGGGGTGCACACTTCATAGCCTTATTCTTATAGCAAGAAGAGCAACAGATTACAAAAGTAAATTAAATTATGTTATATGCTTTCAGAATGATTTTTGGCAAGTTTCTTTTAGCTTCCCTTAAGAGACAGATTTTTGTCAAAAGAATTTCAACACAAATAATAATTATATAAATACCCCATTTTATATCAATCAATAGACCCAATCTGTCATAGAAGGTTATTTTCTATAAAAAAATAAAATTAAATAAATAAATAAACTTACCAGAAGTGGCCTACCGGCCCAACAAATCCAAACCCAAACAAACTGGTTGTAGCCACTCGTTTCCAATTGATTTTCAGCTCCTTATCTTTATCCTGGTGCATGCAAGATAGGTTGGTCATTCAAATAAAACATAAAAGTAGTGCTGAAAGCTTTCGTAACATGTAATTAGGCCAAAAAGATGAGTCACATAAATTTTTTAACAATTGCAAAATGCCTGTGTTTATATCATATGAACAATCTATTTAAAACAAATAAAGAAGAAACTGGAAAGCATAAAAATACATAAATTTGAGAATTTGTGCAGAAATGGCAGCCAGTGGCTCCACAATAATCTGCACAATCACTGGCATTTGACCAGTCATCACTGCTGACTCGTTCCACAGAGAAAACAAAGGATACTTCAGTCTTTTTTTCTTGCATTGTCATAAAATGAAATAGGTGTCATTTGCCATGTTGTGACTGATAGGTCCATGATTACAGTGATTAATTAGAAACTGTTCCCTTGCAAAAGGGGCTATCAGGATTTTTGGTACTACCAGTGAATATTTTCTTTTATAAATAAACATATTGGCCAAAAAACAAGTGACTGATTTATTTACTGTTCTCCTTTATTTTCACTTTCTATTCGATGGGTAGAATCAAATTCCTCCTGATTTGAGTAAACGCAGTTCAAAAGAAGCTGGAACATGTTTGGCACTTAAACATATATCATGAGGATGATGTCACCCATTCTAATTTTCATCTCTTCTTATTATTTTTCAAGGCTGCAGTAATTAGAAAAGTCCTCTCCAAACATAATGTTGCTGACATAAACATTATAACCCTTGTAAACATGAAAATTGCAGAAACACCGACCATTATAACCATAAAGAAGCCTTAATCAAACCTTGCCCAAAAGTAGGAAATATCAAAAATACCATCCATGAACAGATATAGACATGATCTACACTGGTCAATTTCACGATGAAGATAATCATAGATAGAAGAAAATATGGTTCAGAAAATTTTAGATGGTCTTTAAACAAAAGAAGAAAAAAAATCCAGAAGTTTGTGTTCAATGAGAAAGCCAAACCCTTAGGCACCAGCATAGAAGTAAAAAAATGAAGACTACAAACTCTTAACAATCAAGTAAGTAGTTAGACGGGGTACACGTGATAGCCCAATAATAATGGCATCCTTTGTGTTGCCCCGTGTCTATGGTTCGAACCTCACCTCCCCTTCCCCCACTATCTACTTTATAAATTAAATTTAAAAAGTAAGTAGCTGGACAGACACTATCATAGTGATCTCAAGAGTATTGAAATTACAAGCCACAATCCAAAGTACTTTGTGTAACTTGTAGGAACATTTCCCATATGTTAGTTCCAAAATTCATCTGATTTAAACTAAATGATAACAATCAAATGTTTTAACGTTCAGCCATTTTCCCATTAAACTTTGAGGCTATAAAAATGTCGTAACTAGCGCACAAAACTCCCACTTTTGCAGAGTCTAGGAGAAGTGATTGGTAGGTAGCATCATCCCCAATTTTTTTGAAGAGGTTGATTTTTAGACTAAAACCTTTGACATGCCGCTTTGGGTGGAAGGCACTTAAAGCCTATTCAACCCCTAATTATTCTACAAATCCTAGGCCTATTGTTTTACAATCCCAACAATAAAATAGTAATTTCAACTAACACTATGCCACTGGTTAATCAACCGTAGACAGGTTTTCATATCTTTCCGGCATCAGGCACTCACAAATCTTCATCACCTTATGGCATGGATTTTTATCACAATATTCAGAACATACACAAGCGCTGCACGTTGGACAGGAGGCACCTAAGTGGAGCACTGACATAGAGAGTCAGATACTTTAATCACAGAGTTGGATATTCGCTGTTAATCATATTTGTCTAGAGTAATCCCACCCCTATTTACACTTTCCTCTTTCAACGCTGCGCCAGCACCATTATACTACATTGGCTTCAGCATCAATAATTTTACTCTCAAATCTCAATCCAAAAAAAGAAAAGTTTACCTTGATCTTGTAAAGCACAGGGAAACTGTCAGGAATCTAAAGTCAAATCCAACACTAACAAATATCTAAAGATAAAACCTAAACCGCCATTTGACAAAATTGAAATTATTTGAATACAAAAGTGTATTCACTCTAGAATCCTAGTGAGTAAAGTTCCTCTGCGTACTTGACCTCTTAAAGCCAGAACTTAGTAGGCCTGTAGAGTACATGCCAAAAGCTCCACTTTTTGCCTTTTGCAACCTACAGTTTAGGCATAATATCCCATCAGTAATTCATTGGAATCTCTTAACAATATGCACTTTCTTCATTTTTCCATTAGAACCTCATAATCCACTACATCTTAAGGGAATAAAATGAACAAAAAGAAGCTAATTACAGATAGCAAATAAGAACAATGAATCCTAAAAAAATGAAATTAAGCAGATAGCAAGAAAATGACAGATACCCAATTGGCCAAACAGTGAATATATACTCATGCATACATGTAAAGAAAGAAAGAATGGCAAAAAGATGAAATAGAAGCAAAATGAGAGAAACCCATTTGCCAAAACAGTGAAAAAATAGCAAAGTCATCTTTTTTTTTTATTATCAAAAATATATAGAAATGAGAGAGAACAATAGGGTATTCTTTATGTTTATTAACCTGAATTTGATGCTTGTTCTTGGCAGTGGAATAGGTGATGGTTTGGGCAGCAATATCTCCAACACCCCATATGATAGCTGAGCTGATGACCTGAGTTTTAACTGGGTGGACAGCCAAGGAATTCTGGTACCATTTCCACAACTTCAACATTTTCCCAAAAGTATCTATATACACGAGAGAAAGAAATTCCAGAAAATAAAAAAGAAAGAGAGAGAGACTGAGAGAGAAAGTGATATAAAGAAAGAAACGAGAATTACGGATTTTGGACGGTCATGCCCTTTTGGGCTTTCGTTTTGGCAAAGGCCTGAATATTCAGATGCACCTTTGATCAAAGCTTTGATTTTAGTACTTTTCCCCAGTGCATGAAATAAGTGTGATTTCTCAAAAAAGTGTGATTTCTAGGAAGTGTTCAGATGAAAAGGGTAATCTCTATAGTAGGAAGGTTGGCCCAAAACTATAGGTATTTGTATTGTTTGTGTTTTTTTTTTTTTTTTTTTTTAAGTTGCTAAGTTTTAGGGTTTTCAAATTTTTATCAACTCAAATATTCTAAAAATTAAGGCACTATTTCTATCTCACTTATAAACATTACCTCACTAAACCCAAAATAAAAAATAAAAAAGAGTTTCATTGTATGCGTAAAGCACATATGATGAATCTAGTCAATATATATTTGAATTAGTGTATTGCTAATTAACGAGTCCCACACTACTCAGAACCCAAGTGTTATGACGAGGTGGATAAAGTGCTTAATCACTAGGCCCCACACTTGGGTTATATTAATTTTCAATAATTAGGAATATTAAAAATCTATATCATATTAAGATATTAATTAAAAACAAGCAAATTACATAATTCTATTAGTAGTTTCAAATTCATGTTTTAAGAAAGTATTAATACCACGCACTATCCAAACTTTTCAAAAATATTCTATTTATTTCCTAAGCACAAACCGCACTTATATTATTTATGCTCATTTTTCCAAAAACTAATTTATGGTTAGTTTAATTGCCACAGCACTTATTTTTTAGATATAAGTTGCCTAAAGGCAACTTTTTTTTTTCTTTTTTCTTTTTTTAACAAAATCTCACAACACTTTCTTTTTTTAATTTATAATTTGATAATTACTATAGATGAAGAAATTGCATTTTATATATCTCCGTTACAAACACCAAGATGTGTCAACTCTTCGCTACAAAACCCTTTATTTTAGCTTGTAGTGAGTCTTAGGGTCTGTTTGGTACAAATGTTCAAATATATGTTTTCAGTTTTTAAATAACATTATACATATTTTTACATTCTTTTTACCCACACATACTTTAAAAAAATTTGAAAACTATTGTTAAAATGCATGTACTAAACAGCTCTTAGTGCTTTTTTATTTTTTAAAACCTATGGTGAGTTGATTGATACCTCATTTGATGCGAGAAAGTATATGATGTTTCAGGAACTCCAAATTAGCATACAGGTGGTGTTTCTAAGCCCAATAAAAAATCAACTCCTGGACTAAAAAAAGACACATCAGTATACTGAGCCATTCAAACTAAAAAGACTAAATTATCCCCAAAAAAATTTCAAACACCCGCCAAACAAAAACAAAAACCAAATACTTTTCCTCTTTTCAAAATCAAATCTCATTCTCTCTCTCCGCAGTCCTCACGCCACCATAGTCCCTTCTCTCTCTCAAACCCCAAACCCCAAACCCAACCCCAACAGCCACTACCCAGCTACAGCATCTTCGGCGCCACAACACTACTGAACATTGCAAGTTCCAACGAGACCAGCCTTTGTCTCGTTAGAAAACCTCAAAATCTTCTTTTTTTAGTAAAACCATCCTACGCCGGAAGCTTTCTTGCTCCTTCCAACACCCGACAGTCACAAGAAGGTTTTTTTTTTCCCCTCTCTCTCTTTTTCTGTTTCTTTTCTATATTTTCACATCTTTTTTGTATGCTTTTTTGTTCCCAAAATTGCAAATTTGAAAAAAAAAAAAAAACAAAAGAAACTCCAAATGAATGTTTGTGTAGAAAGGAAATTTGTACCTGTTTGATAAAATGTCTCAATGAAGATGGATGCACTCTTTTGTTCTTAAACTATTATCAATCAATGGAATATACAATATATAGTAATGGGTTAATCTTTTTTTTCTTTTCTTTTTTTTTAAATGTTCTTTTGAATCGGATTAAAGCTCAGGTTTTTTTTCCACTTTTTTTTTTTTTTTTGGTTTTAGTTTCATATGTAGTTTTTGTGAAGAACATAAATCAATAGTTTTTGGTGGTAATGAAATATGATAATTACTTGATCAATTTCTTTTTTGTTTATGCCAAGGTGCAAAGGTTGCTTGTAGTATGGGATACGATGATTGGATTCTACATTGTGATGGTGTTGCCTTCTAAAATGGTTAGATTTACAAGATGATTAAGTTTGATGATTCGGTGGTCTTGAAGAAGTTCATTTGAAGCGTAAGAATTCATTATAATATTTGGACTATAATATTCGGAGAAAAGCTCTTGAAGTGGGCTCTAGTGTTCTTCTTAACATCTGTGCTAGATTTACATGATAGTTTTTGGGGCAATGTTGTTTCTCTTTAACTATTCTAATTGCATTGTTGATAAGCACAAGTTGTTTGCATATGTTAGTTGTAGCATACCATTAAATTGATCTTTGACGATTTGGGGTGAATAATGAATTGTTTTTGTTAAAGACAGCAAAGAAATGGACCAAACTAATGGGTTTTCTTACAAATACTTGATTGTTATTACTTATTAGTTGATGGTTATGATGTTCAGAAGTTTATTATTCTTATGTACTCTTAGTGGTAATTTATCAAAAGCCTATGAGAAAGCTTTTTTTTTTTTCCCTACTGAAGCTAATATCTAATACAGAACAGAGACAACAACAACATGGAGGAAGATGATTTAAATTTTGAGATTCACCATGGGGGAAGGTTCAGGAATCTTAATGGGTTAATTCATGTTGAGGAATCTTAATGAGGCAAGGTTAGCTTTGTGCTCTAAGTTATTTTTATTTTTTAGGGGGATAAATGTTTTGATACTTATGTATAATTGTTTTGTGTGTTATAATGTAGGATACATTATAATAGTTGCTACTGCAAGTGTTGGAGATTCAAATTCAAAGTATGCAGGCCAAGAAAAAGAACAAACCTTGGACGATTTGAGAATGTATAACTAGGCAATAACAATAATCTGTTTTATGTAATCCACTTACATTTGGTGGTGATAATTTTGGAGCTTTAGGTGATATAGATTATGTACCTGCAAATAATTCTGTAATTTTTTTTTTTTTTTTGTCCTTAATATAATTCTAAAACTTTAGGTGATAATTCTCACCTATTTATCTTGAATAAAGTTGCATTTTTACAAATTGCATATTTCGGTGATATACTTGACTCTGTTGCTACATCAATAGCGTGAGAAACTCTTTTGAGAATACTTATTCTGTCAAACTTGAAAATATGTCATTGCAAAATGAAATACTAATTTTGTCAAAGCTTGAGTAAGATTTTTTTTTTCCTGGACACAGTTCTGTAATTTAGATTATATATAGCGTGTCGGTGTTGTTTGCCTTAATACATATAATTTAGATTATATAAAATGCAACAATGTTGTTTTCCTACCTTAATTAGTGGTGTCAGACCATTGGTGTTGTCTGTCTTTGGTACCCAATGATTATCAAAGTTAACATAAAGCTAAATTTTCATTGAACTTCATAAACTCAACAAAAGGTAACATTAATCTACAATTGTCTAGTAAACCAAAAGCTAACATAAAGATACATTTTCTAATACATCACTATTATTGGCATCCATATTCAAAAGTTACATCAAGGTAACAGCATATAGGCTGCTTTTGTTTTGCCAGCATACACAAAAACAAACTACAAAAAATAGCCATGACCCTATTGATGTCTACTTCAACTTCTTCACAACTACTTTGTATTTATCCATCATTGATTGATACTGCAAAGCTTCAATTTATTCCACTGCTTCATATTTGACATCTTCATTGCTTTAATGAAAAATCTTACATAGTTGATGACCCTTATAATAGTCTAACAAGAAACAAAATATTAATCATTAGTATAGCCAACAACAATACCGGATTTTTTTTTCTTTTTTTTGGATCGGTAAATAAACTTCACTGCAATTATGATTAAAAAGTATACAGAAAAAGACATAGTAGGCAACGTGCTAAGAACCATAAAAATAGCAAACTAATATATAAGAAAGTATAACTATCAAGCAAATCTTGTAAGGAATTAAAAGTAAAAAAATTTGAAGTATGGTCAGGTCATTCTTTGTGCTTACTGCCTCAGTTCAGATTGCCATATGCACATGTATGTTAAAATGAAGAATAAAATAATAGTTGGGTAAGAAGATGTAGTTATAGATTCAGAATTTAATTTAGTGATTTGTAAATCATATAGAAAAATTAATTTGTGGGAATCAGTGAGGGGTGTGAAGCAAGAGACCTGAAAAAATTTAGGAAGAAAAATTACCTAAGAACACACAAAACCCTTTCTCCACACGATCTGGAATTGAGGGAAAGGCCAAAATCAATGTTTTCAATTTGGGGTAATTTTAGTCTTAGGGTTTTTTGGGACAGGTATGTAGCACAACTTCAAAGTTCCTTCATTAGTAAACACAACTAAAGGATAAAGCAATACAAAGTATGGGATTGGGGTCAACAACCTTCACACACGAAATTAACTTGTTGAAGACCAAAATTTAAACCACCGTATTAGCTAATAATTAATTTTTTTAGAAAAATACATTCAACTGTCCCCAAATTGACGGGTGCAAGATTTTGTCAAACAAAGAAAGAAGCTTTATGTTTCTACATATGAAACTATAACAAAAAAAGTGGAAAAAAACCCAAACTTTAATCTGATTCAAAAGAACATTTAAAAAAGAAAAACAGAAAAGAAAAGAAAAAAAATATTAACCCATTACCGTATATTGTATATTCTATTGATTGATAATAGTTTAAGAAAAAATGAGTGCATCCATCTTCATTGAGACATTTTATCAAACAGGTACAAATTTCCTTTCTACACAAACATTCATTTGGAGTTTTTTTTTTTTTTTTTTTTTTAATCTATAATTTTGGGAACAAAAAAGCATACAAAAAAGATGGGGAAAATACAGAAAAGAAAAAGAGAGAGAAAAAAACCTTCTTGTGACTGTCGGGTGTTGGAAGGAGCAAGAAAGCTTCCGGCGTAGGATGGTTTTGCTAGAAAAAGAAGATTTTGAGGTTTTCTGACGAGACAAAGGCTGGTTTCGTCGAAACTTGCAATGTTCAGTAGTGTTGTGCCACTGGAAACGCTGCAACTGGGCAGTGGCTATCGGGGTTAGGGTTTGAGAGAGAGCAAGGGCTATGTGGCGTGAGGACTGGGGAGGAAGAGAATGAGATTTGATTTTGAAAAGAGTAAAAGTATTTGGTTTTTGTTTTTGCAGAGAGAAAATGGCGGGTGTTTGAAATTTTTTTAGGGATAATTTAGTCATTTTATTTAAATGGCTTAGTGAACTCAATTGTCTTTTTTATGCCAAGTGTCAATTTTTTATTGGGCTTAGAAACACCAGCTGTATGCTGATTTGGAGTTCCTAAAACACCATATACTTTCTCCATTTGATGCAATGAGATTTTATGCTGCCCCGATAAAATAAAAATAAAAATCGGAGAAAAGGATAAATAGCAACCAGTGAGACATTTCAGAGCCATACCTTCAGGCCCACCCTTTATCTGGCTTTTTCTTCTGTCTGCCACTCTTCTCTTTTATGATAATATTTGTGGATAATATTTTTCATTGGATGTGGGACAGGACTCCATTCATTATAAAGTAGCACAAACTCCACAAACAATTGCAAAGTCCATATTTTTTTCTCTCTGCTTCTAAGTCTACAGTTTCTGAGCTGAGCCCAGACAGGTACAACGACTGTACAAGTAACCCCACACTCACATAGCAGCTTTTTAATCATCAACAACTTCATTACTCTTTGACGCTTTAGGTTCTAACTCCTATTGCACAAAGAAAGTTTCTGTCTTGCACTAATTAAATTGCTCAGTACCACTAATATATTTATTTCTTTGGATTTTTACTTTTTTTTTTCTTCGGCTAAATATGTTGATCTTTGCTTGTTTTGGAACCCAAGTTTCAATTTTGATGGATTTTGATGTTGTAGAGTCTTTGTTAGGCTTATTGGTTGATATGCATAGTGGGTATGGTTGATACAATCTATAAAGTTGTGGAATTTCATTTGTTATAGCAATTGGTTTCAGTGATGAAATGATGCAAATTCTGACACCCAGGTTTGGATTTTTGATTAGTTTCTCACAATGCTTAGACCCTTTGGTTGAATTTTGCTATAGATATGGAAAACATATTTGGTGAAAAGCCCGAGTAATTATTAAGTACTTGCTCCCTAGTCTCACAAAATAGTAAGTCCCTATATTAAACTCATAATAGGGCCCATTAGTTATGTGAGAAGAGGGAGCATTGCTCAATTACTTCCGGAGAATTGAATAGTTTTCTGAAAGCCCCATGTTGCGGTTTATTTCCAGTTCTTGATGTTCAAGTCTATTCTTTTCGTTTAACTTTTGGAAACTTGTCATGAAATATTTGCCCAAGTTTTATTTCCAAACTTTTTTTTACAGAAGTGAACGTATAGAAAGTAGAATTTACGTTCAGAATAACATTCATGGTTGTCAATCTCAATAATTTTTCTCTATGTTGTTGATGTTCTCAATATTCTAGAAAATGTGACTGGTTAAATGAGACAGAAGACAACCCTTTTTGTTAGAACTATTTTTCATGAACATTTTACTATTGGTTTTGAGGATTGCAAATTGAGAACAAGTAGGGGCACTTATAATTATAATTTTTTTTTGCCCCTTATGCAATCATGTGAGTTTGTTTTGTCCTTTTGGTATCGGCTGGGGAAGCAATCTCATTACTCCTGTAGAAGTTTGAAATTTCATGCTTTGGTTTTCCTTCTCTTTCATTAAGCAGGAATAAAATTGATGGAAGACCCTTGTTAAGACTTAAGATGCATATTAAATTTGGGCAGGAGCCAATACACTGTTGAGCTATAGATATCTGTCTAATGCATGTTGATCATTGTTTTTGTCATATCACGAGACATATAGTTTAGACTCTGGAATTATTTGTAACCATCAGCTTTCCAACGTTTCAATCCATGTGCTAATAGCATCCTTCCTTTATATCTCTCTTAAGAAAAAGAAATTTATGGTAAAGCTCTAGTGCCTATATCCTGCATCAATCACAATGTCATGGTTGGCTCATTGGGGTTCAGTTATAAGACATAATAAATTTAATACTTGGGACTTACAGGTATTTTTTCTTTAGGAACTTCCTACAAAGGAATGTGAAAAGGAAATAGAAATTTGAGTCTTGGCCTTGGTGGGTGCTCTTGTAAAGTTATCTCCAGCTGAAGACTTTAAAATTGGAAAAGACAAGAGGACCATATGGGAGAATCTGGCAATGAGAAGGCTATTTCCAAAACCACCAGAAAACATCGAGTGAGGACTACCACTATCAAGAAAGGATGGGTTCAAGCATTACCAATCAAGGTAAGTTCAGCAATAACTTTTTTCTGAATATTTGGACTGTGTCATTTTACTTCATCTGCTGTATACTTTGACTGGCCTCAATTTGAGTCTGAGAACGTATCATTGTTAAGGGACTTGAGATTAAGGTCTAGCTACCATGGTTTCGATCTCTGGATAATCCTTTTTACTCCACCAGTCTTTTTATTTTGGATAAGTAATAAGTATTGAGAAGAGGAAGAGCTTTATGTACACAGTGTATATACACAAAAGTTTTCTAAAGAATCACAAGAAGAATGAATTAATATTATATGTAGCTTCTCCTGCTATAAGTAACAATCCAAGAATAGCGGTTCAAGCCTATCGTAAACTGCATGTGAAAAGTAGTACTATATAGAAAAGTGAATGGAGAACTTGTGTGTTAAAAACATTATCTTGTCATCATATCAAACCCTTCATCCCCTCCTCCCCACCTAAAAAAAAAAAAAAAAACTGGTAAAATTATGATGATTCTTTGGTTTGGAATAATTAAAGATCTATTAAATGTAAAGTCTTAATGATTTTTGCCTCGTGGACCCAACTTGTGTGTATTAATCATATGTAGTTTATATGAATGCTGCTTTGATGGAAGTTTGAAGTTTGTGTTGTCCAAAAATTAATGCTTCTTGAGCCTTTAACTTATCAGGAGCATTCCCTTAATGACAAGAATCAATTATATCCGACATCAAAGTCTACAAATTCAAAAAATCAACCCTACTGCATCATCTGCAAGACCAAAAATAGTTGCAGAACAGTGCGCTCAAGAACAAAGTTAATGAACATTTTGATAGAAAGAGGGAAACCCCAGGAAGTCCAGTCCATATTTGACAGTTTGATTGAAGGAGGGCACAGGCCATCCCTTGTAACGTACACAACCCTTTTGGCTGCCTTGACCATCCAAAAGCGCTTCGAGTCCATACATTTGATTATCTCACAGGTGGAAGAAAATGAAATGAAGCCTGACTCAATATTTTTTAATGCTGTTATAAATGCTTTCTCTGAATCTGGGAACATAGAGGAAGCCATGGAAACCTTTTGGAAAATGAAGGAGAATGGACTAAAACCCACTACTAGCACTTATAACACATTAATTAAAGGTTATGGGATTGCCGGTAAGCCTGCAGAATCTCTGAAGCTGCTAGACTTGATGTCCCAAGAGGGAAATGTAAAGCCCAATCTCAGGACTTATAATGTGCTTGTCAGAGCATGGTGTAAGAAGAACAACATCACAGAGGCTTGGAATCTGGTATATAAGATGGTAGATTCTGGGATGCAACCTGATGCAGTTACATACAACACAATATTAACAGCTTATGCTCAAAATGGAGAGACAGATCAGGCTGAAGGGATGATTTTAGAGATGCAGAACAACAAAGTGCAGGCCAATGAGCGAACTTGTGGCATCATCATAAGTGGGTATTGTAAGGAAGGTAAATTAAAGGAGGCCATGAGGTTTGTGCATAGGATGAAGGATCTTGGGGTGCACCCCAACGTTGTCATTTTTAACTCATTGATCAAAGGATTTGTGGAAATTATGGACAGAGATGGGGTGGATGAGGTGAGTTTGAACTATGATAGTCTGGCCTTCTGGTTCTTATCTCTTTCTTCCCACAAATTCTTCTCATTATTGCATGGCATATTGTTTTGATTGTTTAGCCAAAACTGTATTAGCAGTTTAATATATTCACTATTAAGTCCTCCTGTTACAATTATCAAAATCCACATATAATGTGTTATAAGTGATCCTAAAGGGATTAGTAAAGATCTCAGCAACCTTAAAAGTAAAAATCGATAATAAGCTTTACAACTCTAGCATCAAACCCACTATATATACAAATCAAATTGTGATTGATGTAGTGACATAAATCTATACTATATATGAAAGTTCAAAACTTTTTTTTGGACAAAAATCCTATGATTTTTTTAGAAAAGTACTAGTGCATTGGGTAATATGCCCCCACGCTCATCTTTTTTTCATTAGCAAGCATTCAAATTGATTATGTTGTGGTTTTTTTTGGGGGGAGGGGGGGTTGTGGCTGCCCATCTAACTAAATTTACTAGAAACTAAAGGCAATGGGTCCACTTGGCTAGAAGCTCATGCTCTCTCTCTCTCTCTCTCTCTCTCTCAATAAAAAAACAAAGAAAGAAAAGTCCCCATATATGTTTTTTTCTTTGGTTTTGGTTAGCCATCTAACTAAAATCATTAGAAACAGAATACAATGGCCTCAGTGGTTTCTTTAATCAGTTGGTTTCATCTTTTCATTTTCTTCTTTTGCTTTATGAAGAAATTCACAATATTTAATATATATATATATATATATATTTTTTTTTTTTTTTTTCCCAATTGGTTGATTTTCTTTCCCCACACCCCCCTCCCTTCATTATTATATAATATAATATTATGATATGCATAAGGTTTTTTAATACTTACATGTGATCAAATGGGTGGTATATGGAAAGGCTGTTTATAAAATCACCAGCATCATAACTCATTCAGCACAACTTATATTGTAACCTTGAGAACTCAGACGTGGTATTATTTGGGCATTTTCACTTAATCCCAGTGTTAATCTGTATAATTATTTTTTTCAAAACAGTTCTTCTATTTGTTTTAGAACTTAACATCCCTCAAAGCCAATCAGAAAATTTTATGAACTTGTTAAACGGTCCAGTACTGCTTTCCTGAGTTCATTGCAATTTGCAAGTTGTTGCTTTGTTGACATGTTCTAAGTACATTAGTTTGCATGATTAAGAGCATTTCTTTGCTTCTCTATCTAGTATCATTTTAATTGATTCTGTATTTGGTAGGGAAAGAAGTTAATATTTGGAACACTACATACTAAGATTCACCCCCATCCCCCAAAAAAAATAAAAGAGAGAAAATCTCACCTACCAGTAATAGTATAATGCATGGGAAGCATTAATATGCAGGTTATGACATTGATGGTTGAATTTGGGGTCAAACAAGATGTGATAACATATAGTACCATCATGAATGCATGGAGCACAGCAGGGTTCATGGAGAAGTGCAGGGAAATCTTTGATGACATGATGAAGGCTGGAATAGAACCTGATGCACATGCCTACAGCATTCTTGCTAAAGGATATGTGCGAGCACAAGAACCAGAGAAAGCCAAAGAACTATTGACAGCAATGATTAAATCCAGAGTCCGTCCAAATGTTGTGATTTTCACAACTGTCATCAGTGGTTGGTGCAGTTCTGGCAAAATGGATCATGCAATCAGGGTTTTCAATGAGATGTGTGAATACAAGGTTTCTCCCAATCTGAAGACATTTGAGACCCTGATTTGGGGATATGGAGAAGCAAAGCAGCCATGGAAAGCAGAAGAAATGCTCCAAATTATGAAAGAATTTGACATTCAGCCAGAGAAATCCACTATCTTGCTTGTTGCAGAAGCTTGGCGTGCCACTGGGTTAACAAAAGAGGCAAATCGGATACTGGGTACTACGAAAGGTAAGGGAATAACACATCTAATACCAACAGAAGAAGAGATACAAGAGGAGAGCTTAGAGAAAATTTACCAGAGGCAGCCTACTGGTGCCTCTTATTCCAATTTGTTACAGATACCAGCAATATTTACCAGCGATCAAAAAGGATCAGCTGCAGCAACTAAAAAAAGCCGAATGGTGTTAAGAGATGGTGATTTTTCATTAGAGAGTTCGTGCCTTGCTACTAAAACTGTGTATCTTTCTCATACTTGTAAATTTGGGGATAGATCACCAATCATATGCCGGAAACAGTCACAAGGGCAGCTTGGAACTTATGCTCCGCTTGCACTTTCATGTACAGTTGGATTCTTGAACTGAAGGAAATACAGAAATTAATTATGCTTGTTGATGTATTTGCATCCTCGAAGCCTTCCCAGAGAAATTCAACTTATAAATGTTGTAGATAGCTAAGAAAGCTGCTTCATTTCATTTTGATTGAGCACTGCCGAATATGCAAAGTCAATATAATTAACATGTATTTTTTTTTTACAACCCATCAAATGTTCATGAAACTGATATGCTCATTCTTGTAAAATGTTCTGCTCTCTGTGTCTCTTCAATTAAAGTATAAAATACTTGCTCCCTCTCTCTTGAAATATGAGTATCCAGCACTTGGCTGTGGAGCATTATTCTTTCAAGTTTCAACCAGTTTGCCATTCATCAAAGCCAATAAGGAATGACTAGTAGAACATTGACCGTAGAGCTTTTATATCCATGCTAGTTTAGAAGTTCTTGTTGGTTTGCTTTTAGGGTTAGATGTGGTGGACTAGCGCAAATTAATGATGATGGATTTTACAAAATGGGTATGTGGAGATTACCCGAAATAGGAGGGCAATTGGATATTTAAAGATCATCACAGCCACCACTTTGTGTCAATGATTGTGGATTTAATAGGTTAATATATATATATATATATATATTTTTTTTTTTTTTTCTATCTTATATTCTCAGGAAAATGATAAATGTGAAGAAAATTTTCATTCCAGGTGTTTGAGGAGATTTTGGTTTGTAATGGTGTGTGGGTGGCAGTTTGGGTGGTAGGTGGCTCTTTGGGGTGGTTTGTGGTGGCTTGTGTGGGTGGTGGTTTGGGCTGGTTAGTGCAACCCGGTGTTATGTTTTTTGGCCAAAAATTGAGTAGAGATAGGAGAGAGAAAATAATATTTATACGGATAGAGAAAAAAAATATTGAGGCTGATGCTGATGTAGATGTCTATTTGTTAAAATTGCAACATATAAGTTTTTTAGGTTAGTTTGGCTAAAACCTTGTAGAGACTGATGTGAATGCTCTAATCATATAAGTAATGGCTAGCGTTAAATGATTAATAAATAACAATTTATGTGGAGAGAGAGAGAGAGGAAACGTTCAGTAAACTCTTTAATAAGGGTGGAAAAACGGAAATTCAATAAATGAGCTCTTTAGTGTGTTCTCAAGAGTTACCATATCAAAATTTTGGTAGTCCTACAAGATTTTCAAAGAGTGTAAGAATATTTAGATGTCTTATTGTGGATACTATAAAAGCTGCTGCCTGCTGGTGAATGGTGATTTCAGAAGCCATTCTAATACACATTTGAATGGTACTGCTACCAATGAAACTTTTCCCCCATATGCAGGCAGACATTACTTGGGAATTGTTCTCTGAGAATGCCATGCACGGAACTGCTTCTTCAGAATTCTGTGAGACATTCTTTAGTAACAATAAGGCCACCTCTACATCCAAGTTGTGCGCTATGCACATTTATGGGACTCCTCAAGGTTTCTTGAAAATCCGAAATTTTCCATTTTCTTTAGTTAAATAATTAAAAAGCCATAACTATTTATGCAAGACCAAGAATAACAGAATAGTGCAAATATAATCGTGAAATTAACTCTTTGAATATAAATATAATGCACCATTACAAAAAAGAATTGTTTAAATTAATTATAGAGTTCTATCTTTTTTCCTATGTGAATTTGATACTTCTCCATTAGGAGGTTGAGAAGGAACCCTGCTGAGAAGCCATACAAGGACTACACCAACAAGGGCACCAGACAGATGTGCAATGTGGTTGACGCTTTGCAACGAATTGCCTCCACGAAAGGTGCCTGATAAAGCCGTTGAAGCTTGGGCTGCTTCCATAACCTATTGTGTCCAAGAAAAGCATATTAAGTAGAATTATGGTTTAGGTACCCAAGAAAACTAAAAAAAATGAAAAACAGCGTTGTCACATGAGAGATGACATATTTTTACAAAGCTAGTTGATAAAATACAATACAAATTTTGACATGGATTTGTCCACCGCAAAAACTTAATGAAATGTATACATGTCAGACCAACACACACAAAGTAAAACACAGCTTTTCCCCCTCTCCAACTTTCCACAAGAACAAAATCAGTGAGTATGAGCACCTTTTTCTGATGAAGTTTACCCATTCAATTTATATAAGAGAACAAAAAGTGCTCACCTTTTCTATAACAAATTGGCCCAATATAAGCACTTCAAGGATCTTCCTCCAGTCCCAGGACATCTACAGCAAGCATAAGATGGTTGAAGACTATATGTGAATTAATTCAATTTCACGATGTGGTTAACAAATCATACAATTTGGAATACCTTTACAAGGACACTTATTGTAAATAGCCCAAAAACAGCACCAGATGCCCCAACAGATACTGCATTCCTTGGTAGAATCAGCCAAGAGACAAGGTTTGCTCCAACACCCGTAAGAATATAAGAAAGCCACAATGCAAAATTCCCTTCCTCTTCTTCAACGAGCTTTCCTATTTGAGGAAATACGTGACTGTCAAATTTTGATTTATCATTATAGAGCACCCTTGTCAACAATCACTAACTAGAAAAAAGAGTAATTAAGACCCTCACCAAAAATATACAAGAAGAAAAGGTTGCTCGAAAGATGATTCCTGAAAAATGACACATGGCAATAGAGTAAAAGGGCTAAAGTAAGAGGGCAGGACAATAGGCAAAATCTGTCTTTCATGCAACCTTCAAAAACATATAGTTCTCACCAATTGGCATGACAAAACGTTGCGGTCACGAACTGATACCAAGCAGGCCAATTGTGGTACAAATATAAACTTCTAATGCCACGAACCTAGCAAAAAAAAAAAATTGTGTCAGATTGACTGTCCGTATTATATTATACAAGAGAACTAGCAATGAATCATATAACTATAACAGATATAAAAAAATTTCCCCTGAGGACATAAGTATATCCATTTGGTATCATAACATCCTACACGAGTTGAAGAAACAGCCTCCAAACGTACCAAAATTTAATAAATCTGCTAAAAATACAAATAAATCCATGGCTAGAAGCCAGAAGAAATCAGTACCTGAAACAAGTGATCTGCCACATATATTCCAATATTAAGAAGTATGATCCAGAATATCCCGTTTACTCGTTTCTCAGGCTTTCGTCTCTCCTCTGGCTTCCCGAGTTCCAGCTGTGATATCATATCTAACAAACATAATTACAAGGTTGCTTAAACAGTTCTATATCCTACGTATGAAACTGCATGAACTTAAATCCAGCAGGAAGGCAATGACAAAAACCACAATCCCCACGAGCATTAAGGTGAAGTTCTAAATTCCCCCCCATTAGCAAATTCATAAATATCACACCATAAACTTTGGACCTTTGGTTAGAACTTACAAATCGCTTTTCTTGCTTTCAAGTTTTCATCAAAAGCAAGAAAAATACCCCAAATATGCTTTGGAAGAAAAAAAGTATACTTCAATTATGTATCACAATAAGCACTTACTAACTTTTCTTACTTTTTTAAGTACTTAAAATACCCACCACACCAAGTGTTTGTAAAAAGTCCTAAGAGAAGCAAAAGCAGTAAATGAAATTATTTCAATAAGAGGGGAGGCGATTTACCTGATCCATTCATCTTGCATAGTAAGCTGCGAGATGGAGTGGCAGAGGAGAGAGGGTGAAAACGAAGGATTTGATTGGGTTTGGTGAGAGTTTGATGAGTGTAAGAGAGAGGATGAGAAGCAAAGGTTGGAGATTTGGTTGGACGAGGAAAAGAAGCCAAGGGCATGAGTTTACATGAACAAGAATTATAGGGTCCGAGGCCGAGAGTTCGGAGTTGGAGTTGCTGAAACTGTAACTGTCCCATTGTTGTGGATTTTGGAGGGAACTGTGAGAAGTCTTAACTGTAGACAAGTCTCGTTTTATATATAGAGAGTACAGACAAACACACTCGTGTAGGTCTCGGTAAACGTAGAACTCTTCTCCACCTCAAGAGTGCCCATCTCACTCCACGTCCTTAACAAGAAGGCATCCTTGGCCTTTTTTTTTTACTAATAATGCTAGGAATACATAAAAATGAATAATTTTATGCAACAACTCGTCATGTTGTGAGTTGTGAGTGGTGAAAGTGTATCCTCACATGGCCCATCATCACACATTCATCAATCACAACTCGACACGTGACGAATTGTGGTACAAAATTATACATTTTTATATGTACATAACATTACTCTGTTTTGACATGAGCGGTGTCTATTCACACACCAAAATATACACATGAGTACACACAAAGGCCACACGGCCAAATAAAATAGTAAAATATGATACAATTAGCTAAGTAAGCATTTTTCATATTATCTAGAAATAAGCTAATCAAATGACCTAACACCTACAAGACTCAAGTTCATTCTCTCTCTCGAGTTCCCAACTTATGGTTCTCGAAGAGCATGGGTAATGGAGGTTAGCTATGTTCTTGAAGAACATGCGTAGGCTCTAGTGATAATGGAAGAGGTTGGCTTAGCCGAAGACACAACCCTCTCCTTCTTCCAAGGGTCCAACTGAGCTTTTAAAAAGATGGACTATTATGGTCTAGTCAAGCTTCTAGCTTAAGCGAATGCAATAGGAAAATTGAAAATAAACATTTGAATTTTGGGTGTTCTTGGTTTTTTTTAAAGGGAAATTGAAAGAGAAAATCTATATTGATACGATGAAACAATCTTTCAACTTCACCATCACTTTCTCCCAAGCATTCACAATGTTACACTATTTAAGTTTTGATGTTAAATTGAAAGTGTTTCTAAGACATGATTTTTGTATAACATGAATAAAATTGTATTTCTTTTTTCTTTAAAGGTGGATGCCTATATCCAAACTTCTGTATGAATTGAAATTGTGTTTTTAAGACACAATATTATTGAGATTTTGTGTTAGAAATATATGAATATGAAATCATGTTTTTAAAACACAAATTATAAATAACATGAATAAAATTATATTTTTGCCTTAAATCAGATGGGACAAGAGATTATATGTTATAATTATTAGCCAATTCCAACTAAATTCAAATCTATGTAGAAACAGTTTTAAAAAAAAAAATCTATGTTGAAAGTTGAAACAACTTCTAAAATAAATCCATGTTAAAACAATTTCGTTTTGAACACATTAAAAAATAATTTAAGATTCTTTATTATTATTATTATTATTTTTCCGATAAAAGATTCTTTCTTAATCTATGGATAAGGATTAAGGAGGGTGTGCACTGCACTGCACAAACTTTTGCGAATTCGTTCATTTTAGACGTCACGGGCTCGGTAAGACTTGGAGAAGTGTATTTTAAAGTCTGACGTGGTTAAATATGATTGGACAATAGACCACCCTTTACGTGGATCTCTTAAAAGGGAGCCAAATTTCGCGTCTATTACACATTCCCATATTTTACCCATTTCAAAAATATTTACTACTTTATCTATAAAAAATATATTTATATATTTACTACTACTTACTACCAAAAATACTAAGCTCACAGCACGTTCACCACACACTGCTCGTCACTAAAACCAATAGAATTTCGCCACGTATTGAATCTCCAATTCAAATTTTGCCAACTTCTCACAAAATTACAATTCTAATTGGCTGTCACCAAATTCTACGTAACCGAAATGTCCACTCGTCGTTAATCTAAATCCCCCAACTGTTTAACCAGCTCTTTTAACATGCTCAAATTTCCGTTTCCTTTTTTGGTAAAACCCTAATCTCTTCATTTCATTTCATCAAAATCTTTATCTCTCTCTGTCTCTCTTTCTCTCTCTCCTCGGTGGTCTCTCCGATCTGCGAGAAAAAGCAAGACGCTACAAGATATCTGAGCCGCCGACGACGACGAAACAGTACGGCCATTTCTAATCTCATTTCAAATTTCGACATTTTATGTAATTTTTTGTTTCAGATATTGAAATTTGGGTTTCTTTGTTGCGAAGGCGAAATTCAATTAGGTTTTTGAGCGCAATTCAGATGAATCTTTGTAATTCTAAGGCGTTTCGATTTGATTTGTTTTTTTGTAGGTTTTGTGATCGCAGAGGAAAGGTTTTGGTTTTTTAATCTGATCGGAAATTTCACTCAAATTTTGCGATTTTAGAATAAGATAACGATGAAAAGCGTTGAGCGAATTGCGAATGTAGCTTTAGCAGGTTGGTTTTTTTTTTACTTGTTCTTTTTTTTTTTTCTTTTCTTTTTTTCTTTTTTTGTGTTATTGCTGAGATTCGGTTTTGTGTGTAATTATCAATTGCTTTTATTTAAAGAGTGAGACTTTATGGTATTGTTCAAACTGCAATGGAATTTAGGTTCTTGAGGCTGATTGTTTATTGGATAAAGATTGAAAATTCTTGTGGTTCTTGGATTGAATACTTTTCTTTTCATAAGAAAATAGGTATTGCGTTGTTGTTAAAATTGGGTTTATGTGTAAGCACATGCACACACTGGCTTGAATTTCAAATAAAAAAAAAAGAAATTTGAAGCTCAGCTATGGTGGTTCAGCTATGACTTTTTGTCATTTCCATGAATTACGTCAAAGCAACACCTTTTGTTAAGTGGACCTTCGAAGTCTTGCATTTATGGCCTGTTTGGATGGAGGGGGAGTGGAGGGGAGTAGAGTAGAGTTGGCTAAAAATAAGCTAATTTTGTGCTAAATCTACTCTACTCTACTCTCCCTCCCTCCCTTCTCCTTAATCCAAACGGACCATAGTGTGCATAAATTTACCAATTTTCTTTTTTCTTTTTCCTTATAATATCACCAAATGAAACCAATATTTATTAAGACAAAAAAATTTCAGCAATTGAAGTTTTTACCCTGGTCTAGATTATTTTATACATGCAATCAATTTATATTTTTGGCTGTTTGTTAAGCTTTATTTAATTCATGGCTCTGGGCTGCGTTGTCCACTTTTAGATAAAGTGGCTGTCTTACAAAATTGAACATTACACAGAATTCTGTCTTCATGGCTTGTTCATTTATATGTTTGCTATATATTTGTCTGGATGAGTGATTAATTTGCTTGTTAGGTTTTTTCTTCCACTTGTCTTTGTGAGTTTACCCTCTTAGACCCT
The DNA here is from genome assembly GCA_023736055.1 of Quercus glauca. Classification (NCBI taxonomy): domain Eukaryota; kingdom Viridiplantae; phylum Streptophyta; class Magnoliopsida; order Fagales; family Fagaceae; genus Quercus; species Quercus glauca. The sequence continues at coordinate 16,651,447 of CM043326.1, read as the reverse complement.
TAGTTTTGGTATGGCGAAAAAGAAAACCCTAGAAAATTTGTGGCAATGAGTTCTAGCTCAAATGACACCACCTCTTCCCACAATAATGGGATGAAGGGTGAGGTCTTGGGTTTGAAACCCAGCGACTTGTGTATTTATCTTACTAATTAAAAAAATTGCAAATGTGTGTTCAAAAATAGTGGTGAAGCTATCTGTTTCTGCATTTGCTTCCTGGGTGGCTGTTTTGGTAGTATTTGGTTTGCATTAATCTTGCAAGAAACTTCTGAAAACCTCCTATGTTTTTTTTTTTGGTTGAGTCAAGTGCAACAGGTGTTCTGAAATTGGTTGTGTGTTTCAAATGACTCTATGTTGTAGCCCATTGTCCCTGAGATGCTGCTGCAAAATTTTTATTTTGTTAAAAACTGTGTAGTGTATTTCTCATGTCCTTGAGATAGTCGAGCCTGTGGTTTTTAGACCAAATGGAATCTCCTCTCTATTAACATGGGTGGAGGCTGGGCATGGGTCAATCCTGTATGGGTGCATGAGTTGTACTTATATTTGCCTTATAAAAATGTCCTGGAAATGATGGAACTTGACCTTATGCAACTTATATGCTGTTTTCTTAATGCAGGTTTAACTTTAGCACCACTTGTTATGAAGGTAGATCCAAACTTAAATGTTATTTTGACTGCGTCCCTCACAGTTTTTGTGGGTTGCTACAGATCTGTCAAGCCAACTCCACCTTCTGTAAGTACAGCGGCACTAATATTCATCATCTTGACATCTTCCACAACTTTTGTTTTTTTACATCTCCAGATCAAGCTTTGTGAAATATGTTATATTTATGCAGGAGACAATGTCTAATGAGCATGCCATGCGTTTCCCTTTTGTTGGGAGTGCGATGCTGTTATCACTATTTTTGCTTTTTAAGTTTCTATCAAAGGACTTGGTCAATGCTGTCTTGACATGCTACTTCTTTGTGCTTGGGATCGTTGCCCTTTCGTATGTTCCTTCCATATGAGACTATTATTATTTATAATAATTGAAATATTATCCACTACTTGTTTGCTTCTTTATCTTACATAGTCTCTCTTTTAATTTGTCAGGGCAACACTTTTACCTGCTATTAAACGTTATTTACCGACGCATTGGAATCAGGACGTTATTAGCTGGCGTTTTCCTTACTTCCGTTGTATGTATTGTCCATGGTTTTTATTATCTTATAATTGTTATTGTGAATATTCTTGTGATAGTTGGAATCCAATCGTATTTTTTCATATCTGCACAAGTCTTAAAATCACTAGTAAATTGATGCTAATATCTTTTTTAAGTAAATATTTGATAGACTATGCAAATGTGGTACTGCTCTATATATTGTTATTCTGCAGTATGTTCAGAGATTTAATTGGGTCATAACTGTTCTTTGGTTTGGTAATGGATTGTATTTATTTTCTCAATTACCTTCTCAATATTTATTTAGTTTGGCTTTGAACTTTGTTCTGAGATGGCAAGTTTGTGAGTATAAATTTAAGGACAAAGTATACTGACATCTACTTAACTTTCTTTTTTTTTTTTTAAAAGTATACTATGTAAATTTCACATTATGTATGCATTCCTATGGGCCATGCTAATCTTTCTATATATTTTGTTTGTACTCTTTGAATATAATGGAGTCATTCTGCATCTTGAAATAAGAAAGGAATTGAGGGCAGAAAGAGAGGGACACAGAGAGAGATACTGTGTGTGTGTGTGTGCCGTGTTTTGTTTATTACATAGTTTCATTAATGCCCCTTGTTGTATGCTCAATTAGTTAGAGTGTGAACAGCTTCTTCTTTGGACACTGTGTTTTAACATCTTTTTTGATAAGTCAGTGTTTTAACTTCTATATGCCAATCTTGGGCTAGTGCATGATAATTTATCCTCTTTGATGTCTGTAATGATGTTAAAGCATTCTTATTAGTCTTCCACTCTGCTGAGTTTTCATTTGATCCGGTTGACTTTATCTTGCTTGTATTATGCAGAATGATATTTTTCCTTCACCTTTCTTACACAGCTTTGGACGTTGAGTTCACAAGGTCTCAGATTGTTGCTGCAATCCCTGGAACCTTTTTCTGTGCATGGTATGCTTCACAGAAGCATTGGCTAGCTAACAATATACTGGGACTTTCCTTCTGCATTCAGGTTTGTTAGCATCCTCTTAAAATAAACCTGTGTTTCTAGTGTCTGTATTCAATAAGAATCACCTTGCCATTACTTATTTGAATCTTTAGGTTTTTTGAAAATTTCCTATAGTATTTTATGAATTATGATGGATAATTTCATGTATCATAATGTCTTATATTTCATGTTATAACTATGAGTTTTACTTGTAAGCAATTTAGTTATACTCCTGCTTAATCAGCCATAATTTCTTGATATAAAGTAACTAATAATGCTTGGTCAATGTAATTGTTTAGTGCTTTGTTTGCATCATTTACACTTCTAGTATTCTTTAGGAACAAATCAAGGTAGTTATAGTTGGGTGAGACGTATATCAAGTTCCTGCCATGATATTTATTTCCGAAAAGGAAATAATAAATCACCGAAAAGAGAGGGAGCATCTGGCATGCGCGCTAGTTTTTATAATTTCTTTAGAAACTAATGCTCTTTAAGCATTTTGTTTGATTTTTTCTCATCACTTTCCCATTGACATTAGGCATTTAATTTAGTATGGGTTTGTAACAATGGCACGGTGCTTCGACATCCTGATACGTCCACGTGTGTTTTATATTCAATCATTAACTCCAACTGGTGTACAAAACTAATCTCGTTGAGATACTTTTATGGATTCTTTGTTTTATTCAACAAAGAGATTAATAAAGTACACAAAACATCCTAAACTTCAGGGATTATCTAAAAATGCTAGAAAAGGAAATGAGTAAGTATTTCATCCAATCAGACAAACATTGTAGTATTAATTGTTTGATCATGTGGATTGGCCATTAACCTCCATCAAACATTATACTATTTCACTCATGCCAAATTGTTCACTAGACACATAAAGGAACCGCATTCCAGGCTTTAAAATTTCTTTAGCAATGAAAACTATGTTGGAAAACTCTCTTTCCAACATAACCCAAGAAGTTCCAAATAAAGCTGTTTACACAAGAGACCAAATATCTCTAGCCACCATACAATGAGGTAGAAAGTGCTCAGCTGAGTCCCTGTTACTCTTGCACATAGAACGTCAATTGGTAATCAACGTGTTTGCTTCCGTAGACTATTAAGTGTTAGAGTTCTATCTAATGATGCTGTCCATGCACCTTAGCACCCCAGATACTTTTCCATGGAGAATTAGCCCTTATGGCACCTCTCAAAACTCAATTAGAGCAAACATCTAACTTCCCTGCTTTTGCTGGTTTTCAAGCTATACAATCTTCCTTCAGTCAAACCCAGTACGCAATCCTCCTCTAGTCTAGTAGGGAATTCGAGTTCAATAGATCAAAGAAGTTATCCACAAACTTCAATTCCCAAGCTTAAGGTGACTGGTTAACTGAGGATTCCAAGCATGATCACCACCCAAATAGGAAGCTTTATTTAGTCAATATTGTTATGAACAATTTTAGATCCATTTTTGTTTCATGTAAATTTAGTTACCAACTGGGTATGATGATTTGATAGATTTCATTTTTTATTATTTGCAGGGAATCGAGATGCTTTCTCTTGGGTCTTTCAAGACTGGCGCCATTCTTTTGGTAAGACGTGGGACTTTGGATTTAGTTATTTCCTACTAATTAGTGTTACTTTGACTTTATACATTGTCTAGTGTATATTGTGCTTTCCCCCTTGGTGCAAAATGTACCAAAAAGAAACATGTACTGTGTGTGGGTATTCATATATATCTTATATCTCTATGGGTTGTGGCTAATAGCCTTGTAGCTCAATTCTCACCTTTTGGTGTTTTCGACTTAGATGTCCAAAGTTTAAAACCCCTCACCCCCCCCCCCCCCCCCCCTCTTCTCTTTCCCTAACTACTGAATTACCAAAAAAATATCTCTATGGGTTGTGATAATATTCCCCAGGTTGTTCTTTTTTGCGAATATCTTGTTCCTAAGATCTGTTGCTGTTAGGGGCCTGCCAATTAGCTGAGCTGTTTTGGTGCAGCTCATCAGGGGCTTGGCTCAGCATGCTTATGAACTAAGCCTGTATTGTCACCCTATTCCAGGCTCATAAAAAAACAAGTGAAGCACGAAAATACATGGACTTATAGTATGAACTAAGCTTGGTTACAGATCCATAAGATAGACAACAAACTAAAGCTTGCTGTAATTAATCTTACATTACTTGTTTAGACTATTGTCAAGTCGTGCTTCATGTTGATGTGTTAACTGTAGTTTTCCCCTTTTGATAATCTTCCTATCTCTTAAGTTATACATTTAATGTTAGCTTCTTGAAATATTTTGGAATTTTCAGATGTAATACATTAAGAATATGCTTCCTGTTGCAGATTGTCTGACACTGTTGAGATGTTGAGATGTTGTATACCTATACCTTAAAATGCAATTACCATGCTCAGATCGTCTTTCTGTGTATATGTAACTTTTCCCTTTCTCATCTATTGCAGGCTGGACTTTTTGTGTATGATATTTTCTGGGTTTTCTTCACTCCAGTGATGGTTAGTGTTGCAAAATCTTTTGATGCTCCTATTAAGGTTAGTAATCCACTTAATTGAAATGTACATGTACCCTATTAAAATTCTTTTTAGTCTTTTGAATTCTACATGTGTTCCACTGCTTCATATCTGTAGTTGGTGCTGCCTATCATTCTAATTACCATGTTATTCAATTTCTCTGCAGCTTTTGTTCCCTACAGCAGATGCCGCTCGACCATATTCTATGCTCGGACTTGGTGACATCGTAATCCCTGGTAAGGTTGAGCCTTTAAGTCGTCTGTGAAGGTTATGTATGGTTTGATGTTTGTGATTTTGTTACTAGAGTCACTTGGGTCTTGAGTGTTGGATTATGCGGAATAAGTGGGATACATTCATGGCTGTTGCAGACCTTGAACTTTTTTTTAAAACCATTACTGCAGATGTTGTCTATATCCAGTGGTGCATTGTCTTGACATGAATAGCTTCCCTTGCTTCTGGGATTAGTCTTTCAAAATCTTGTGCGTCATTTGCAGCTAACATCACTTCTAGTGTTGTGTTGAGACTTTATGTTCAAGGCACATGGGGAACTTTTTGTTTGAACTGCCCAGAAGTGTCTTTGTTATGCTTTTTATGGCACATTTATAAAATTTGCGAGCACCTTCCACTTGAGAGCATATGTTCTAGGACCCATTTCTACCCTGCATTACCTAGTTTGGCTTTATTTTTGCTCTCTCTCTCTCTCAATTTATTCTTTGGGTGGTGGATGGAAGTTGTCCAGAAGAAAATTTTCAACCCCTGTTTTCATCTGGGTATTTTTTGAAAAAATCTTTTGCCCTTAATTATAATTTATAATCTGGAATCAATCTGTATTCACTCCAAGGTGAGAAGTTGAGCATATTTACCTTTTTGGTAAATATATTAATAAAAAATTTTCCTTTTTACTATGGTAAGGCAGTTTTAGTAAATTTTGATACAAATTACACTGATCAAGTGATCAATGTTCTCTCTGGTTCAACAAAACTGTTTGGACGCATCTTCACCCATACAAAGCAAAATGAGCACTGAAAATAACTCCTATGCCACGGCTACCTCATCTATGTATCGGATGTTATGTTAAGTCTTTGGGCAGTCATTTAAATGTGAATTTCTTCAGTTTATAGCTTGCCAATGTGTTTAATGTGTGCCTCATTCAAGTCATTTTTTTATAAACTTACACACGGTTTTGTATTTATTTTCCCCTTAGGTATTTTTGTAGCGTTGGCTTTGCGATTTGATGTGTCTAGAGGGAAACACAGCCAGTACTTTAGGAGTGCATTTCTGGGATATTCTGTTGGTTTGGTGCTTACAATTGTTGTCATGAACTGGTTCCAGGCTGCACAGGTGACTATTGCATGTTCTTTATTGTATTAATCTTTATATTCTACTTTTCCCTCACTTTACTGCTTGATTCTGATGGTTTTTTTTTACTATACCTTCCAGCCTGCTCTATTGTATATTGTACCTTCTGTCATTGGATTTTTGGCGGCTCATTGCATATGGAATGGTGAAGTCAAACCGGTTTGTTCATCACCCTTAATATTAGTCTCAGCTATCTGCACAGATTGTCTCATTTTAATCTACTCAATTAATTTTTTATAATTACATATGCATAAAATAGAATTAGAAACTTGTCCTATAGAATCTATGTGTGGGTATAACCAGTGACAAACAAAGAACTATGCATGGCCAACAGAGATCTAAGCCAATGACATGCCAGTTTCTTATTTCCATCCCTCAAAGTTTGCATGAATTTCATTTTTCGTCCTTAAACTTTTAAAAGTTCGTTTTTTTCTCTAAAATTTTTAAAGAGTTTTCTTCAATACTTTAGAGGCAAAAAATAGGGGGACCAAAAAGAACTTTTTTTCAATGATTTAGAGATGAAAAAAGATACTTTTCAAAGTTTAATAACAGAAAGTGTTACATTTTTTGTAGTTTAGGGACAAAAAACAAACCTTTTGAAGTTTAGAAATGAAAAATGAAATTCATGTATACTTCAAGACTGAAAACAATAATTTAGTGAAGGTAAAAATTAGGGGTCTTGGTCTTGCCAATAAGCTTTTAGCTCAAATGGCACTTCCTTCTCTCATAAGAATGGATGCTAGGTGAGGTTGCAGCTTCTTCAAAACTCGTTGAGTGCGTGTGTAACTTACTAAGAAAAATAAAATTAAATAAAATTAAAAAGAAGAAGAAAGAGGTCTTGGCCACAAAGTTATAGTTAAAGAACAAGAGCTCCAGGTTTTAAAAATGATCAGAGTTTTATTGTTGATAATATGTCTTCATATTTTTGTCAAAAGGTTAGCGACCATTGTTGTTAGAAACACATGATCATTATCTTTTTTTGGGGAATAAGATCATTATCAATTTAACAGAGTTGTTCTCAACCTTTCTTCTAGCTGTGTAAATGGTAATGTATGAGTTGAAATCGCTAGCAAAATCTCAAGTATTACTACGTTAAGTTGCAAAACATGGCCAACAGAATGCTGTTTATTATGTTCTCCTAAATAATAGTTGAAATCATACTGCTTAGAATGGTTTGGTTCTCGAAAATATAGAAGTCACAATATGTAATTGCTCACGTTGACCATGCAAAGCTTGTCAATCTTAATTAGTTGATTTTGTTATACGGCCATACTTGGTTGATTAATGTACCGTTTTCTTTGTCATACTATGCAGTTGTTGGCGTTTGACGAGTCTAAGGCTGCTAATTCATCCGAAGAAAGTAGTGACAGCGATGCTAATTCTAGCAAGAAGGTGGAATAAGTTGCAGAGTCCTGGACTCAGGAATTTTCCACCTCAAGGAAAGAAATACTTCTCATCTCTTATCTTCTCTGAGGCCCCCAAACGCATTTAAAGCTTAATCATGGCTAACTTATTCAACTTCACACCGCTGTAACAGATTTTGGGATTAAGTGATTAAGGAAGAAATAATATTTTAGCCTTTTATAACCTAATACAGCCGTTTTTTTAAGTTCTTTCATTAAGGGGCCCAATTCAACCGTTTTTCTTCAATAATATCTTTTTCTACTGCCCCGTTTGGGGGTCTTAAGAGCATCTCCAATGGTGTAGATAAACTCAAAATTCTCTTTATAATAAATAATGAAATCATAATTCATTGCTCCAACAATCTCTCTATATCTCAAAAAGATTTTTGCTCATAAACAGTAACTTATCAAGTTTGATGATTGACTGTAGATTAGGAAAAGAATTTATCACAATAAGAAATGCCCAAGCTAACTTTTCTGTGCCAGCATGAATAAAGAAAGAATTAAAAAAATATTAAAAAAATAATGAAAAAATAATATTTTAATAGAATAAAGAAAATATAGAGAATCTATTGGTAAATGTATATGTATTTTATAATGTAGGTAGAGAAAAGGTAAAAATTATTGTTTACTTACCAAATAGTACAAAAATTTGAAGAAATTGCTGGAGGTGCTCAAGAGTTAAGAGTTAACATCACCCAATTTTTATTGCATACTTCTTTTTCTTTTTAAATCTTATTTCCCGGCCCTCTTTTTCTCTTAGCCTTCATGAAGTTACACTTTCTGGTGATATGTTTTGTGAAAGGAAAAAGGTTTTGGTTTTCATGGATTCATATTTGTTTAAAGTGTAGCACATGGCAAATTACAATTCTGCTCAAAAAAGAAAAAGAGAAAAGACAATGACAAAGGGTGAAAGTACAAAGGACACAAGGCTGCACAACATAAGTAAATATTTTTTGGTTAAATACATAAGTAAAATTGACCTTAAGATGTTGAATGCGATGACCTTTTTTTTTTTTTTTTTTTTTTTTTATGACAGCGATGACCTATTTCCAGTCTGTAATTTTTATTTATTTTTAATAATCTATTCTAATATATTGTGGTAAAATTTTGCTTCTAGGCCTTTAAACATAAAGTCAAATAATCAATGTTAATCCATAATCAATCAATTCAAAAACTAAGCAAAAGATATTCAACCTCTACAATCACTTCATATAATTGATCTTCTCAAAAAAAAAAAAACAAAACCTCAATAATTTAAAATAAAAATAATCTCAAACATCAAAAAAATAATAATAATATTAATAAATAAACAAACAAACAAAACTTCACACTTTCTTTTATCGCGATCAACTCATTGTGGTCAAGGACACAAGGCAATACACAGAAAAAGAAGTATGTGTGATTTTGAATGTGTCATAATTACACTCATATTATTTGTGAAGGAGCAGTTTGGGATTTGTGAAAGTGAAACCTAAGGCTGCAACCAGCTAATAAAGAGAGAGAGAATATATTCAATTTCCAATATCCAGATCGTTCGATTAAAAAGACAAAATACTTTTTAAGCTAAGCACCTATTCACACCAAAAAAACAGAAATACATTCATCTTCTTCATTTTTTAATAGGGATTAAAAGCAAAACCCACTAAAGCTGACCCCAATTTTGAACACCCTTTTTCATGACTTTTGCCAGGCACTATCCCATCATAGAAGATATATTATTCTGACAGCATTACCTACAGCTTCAAGATGAGTTTCGACTCAGTCCATGAGCCAAAAAATAATTTTTAATATATAGAAGTGGGTACTTTTTTGAATGCATGTTCCCATTCATCAGTAGAACTGTGTCATTTTTTAACTCATGCTCAGTTCAGCTTTGCGCTTGAAGTTTAAAAAGAATATATTGAAAATTGTTGTTTAACAATAGTATCAAACATGTCATAAATCTAAGTGGGGGACATTGAGTTTGGTTGAGAGTTGAGGCCTATACAAAACAATCTTAATGCAAACTGATCTTAGCTAAAGTTTAGGTTGATAAATTTGTTCTATTTTACACCCATTATGATCACAAGCACATAAAGATTAATTACTTCCATTTCTGTACCTGAATTCCTTCTCAATCTCGTGGAAATCTAAAAAGTAAAAGCAATGAGCTTAGTAGGGGAAGAGAAATTTTTTTATTTTTTTAGAAATGTTGAAAGACATGTGCGAGAGCTTTTGCTGTACAAAAACTTAGCTAAAAATAAGAATATACAAATGTAATGACAGTGATATAACTTCTTTAATTAAGGACCTTATTTGCACTGTACCCTCTAGAAGAAGACTTTATAAAGATGCAATATAAAGACTTTATGCAGCCATTTTGTCAAGACAACTTCTTTTTTGGAATTTTGGCATTCATTTTTGTGACACACAGCGCCATGTAAATGCTGGATCCAAATCTTTAAAATCATATTAGATTAATTTATTTACTAAATTTCCTAGCAATTTCATTTTCAATGTACTACATCAAAAAGTCCTTTAAAATTTTATTTTTATTTTTGTTGAGAACCTAATTTTGATAATATTCTCAGTTGAAAATATTTATAGCATAGTTGTAGACTTGTAGTAAAAATTGGAAGAGTAAGAATAAGTGTATATGACTAGTCTATAAATAAATTTGGTAGGTTAATTAACCGTTTAGTTCCTACCAATCCTGCCCATAATTCAATATAAAAAATGAGGAATAAAAAATATGTGTGCGCTTTGAATCTAGTACCATCTTCTTCAAAAATTTGAGGAAAAAAGAACTAATATGAAATATATTGATATAGAAAAATGGTACACATGCATATGCATACAAGAGCAAGGAACTACCTTAAAATAGAAATAAAAATGTAACCTTAATTGAAGACCCTTAACTTCTTATTTCTTGGTTTAGTTTTACTTCTATGCTAATTAGATAAAATATTTTTTTTCACTAAATAATTTTAGCCACATGAAATACCAAAAAATTTATAAAATAATTTTTAACAAAAATTTTATCTTAAGAAGGTTTTTTTTTTTTATAAGACCGTGTGGCATGAGCTGGCCAACCATCTGATAGAGAGAGAGAAGAACTAGAAACGATCCCCTACTATAATGTGTAAGGGAAATTAATTATTAAAATTTATTCTATAAATCATTAGATGAAAGCAAACAACAATCATCATTGCTAAGAGAATCACACTACCATTTCATAATGACACATTTTAAATAATCTCTTATTCGAAACTAATAAAGTCCTCCCTTTTAAAAAAGGAAAAAAAAAATTATAATGTACCTAATGTGTATCTTACCAGTGGAATAGTACTGTTCTTTTTTTTTTCTTGTTTTTGCTGGAAAAGAAGGAATACAGAATACTACTATTATTTTCAAATGGCATGCCAACTTTAAAAAGTAAATAATACTAATTATTATGCACTTATTTTTTTAATTATAAGCGAGTTTTGCAACAAGAAGAAATACGAACAAACCTACCTTTTTTTGGGGGGAGGGGGAGTTACAATAGGTACATATGTGTATATATATATATATATAGAAATTGTTTAAATATATTGAAGGTAAATTTTGACAAATTCATCATTGAATTATATTATGTTCAAATATTTTCTATACTTGCAAAATTTCAAGACAATCAAAAGTTAATAACTATGTAATTAATTAAATGTTTTAAAGTTCAAGGTTTAATAGTTTAAATACTATGCAATATTTTCTATACTTGCAAAATTTTAAGACAATCAAAAGTCAATAACTATGTAATTAATTAAATGTTTTAAAGTTCTAGGTTTAATAGTTTAAATACTATGCATCAAAGATAAGTTTATGAATTAAATAGTAAATGTAGTCCGATTGACACGAAATTCGTATGTGTGTTAAGAACATAAAAAATATATAATTCAACGATGATATTTTTCATTTATTAAGAAAAAAATAGTAAAATGTTATTAGGAGATGTAAAAAATATTTTAATTTTTACTGACCACGTTTAAAAAACAAAAAAAGAAAAAAAAACAACTTTTTATGTACAAATGGACAATCAATGGTGGAGTGGATGGCACAATTTGAACGCACGCAGAGTAGATTCTAAAAGTGCAGCCGAAAGTTGAAATCTTTGACTTTCAACATAAACCAACGTGCTTCGCATTCATGGTACACCGTACACATGAATTGCGCAAAAATTAAATATGTATGCTGTAGATTTTACCAAAATAAAAATAAAATAAATAATTTAGGCAATTTAGGGTTCATAATTGCAAGTATTTGTCTCGTGGTTAATTTAGCAATGATGGATATTGGTGATCAGTCAAGATGGTATCAAACTGTCATTAAACATTCCCAGCATGATTCATGTGAAAACTAACTAGCTATCATTACTTCACATTTTGAATCTTTGATCCTGATAAAGCTAAAAACGTTGGTAATTTTATTATCGCTTTAAGAAGCCATTGAATGGATTGAGATTCATTTAAGTTGTTTTAAACTAAGTCCATCATGGTGTTTACAAATCTAAATTATTTATGGTCACATGAATCATGAATGGCTACATAATCAATTTCTTAAATGAATAACATAATAAAACTAACTAATGTCTGTTTAATTGTTGATGACATGATAAAATCATAATCATTAATAATTTAATTATAAAATGTTTAGACTTTTAAGAAATTCATATTGAAATTATCCTGGGAATTCTAGAGTATCTAAATCTTCTTCTTCTTTTTTTTTCTAAATAATTCAATAGTTACAATTACAATGATGAATGATAATTTAAATCTTAATTCTCTTTATAAAAAGAGAGCAACTAATTAATCAAATGTTTGAAAATCCTATAAAATAACAGCATTTGGATGTGCATCGATCTTAACCATTTCTTTTGAAGTACAAGAAATTATTACATTGTGTTGAAGTCCTCCCCCTCCAATTCCCTTTCACATTAGGGTGTATTCAATATGTGAGACCCCTGAGTGGGTTTACCTTTATATGAGAAGGGTAGGCTCCAAATGAAGGATGATTTCTTTTTATCTATTGCCATCTACAAAAGTAGAAGCTTGCAACTTAAAATTAAAAAAATAAAAAAAAATAAAAAACCCAATAGTTTGAGGGTGTGTTATAACTTATAAATTAAATAAATCCTATAGTTTAAGAAGTAATTGATTGAATCTTGACGTTTAAAATACGTAACAAGTTAAAACCTAAACTCGAGGGATACATATAGCTTTAACTCTGGAATTAAGTACAAACCAAACCAAACCTCTACATTTTATATTTTACTGGTAAGGGATGCACGTGCAAGGAGCGTGCTGCCACTTGAGTGAGACGATTTAAGATAATTTTTCTTTTTTTTGAAATAGTATCAAACCATGTATTTAAATTTAGAATAGTTATTTAGCATATGACTATCTATTTAGTATGATAATTTCTTAGGAGAAGGTATTTGGTATTAAATGATGTTATGTCAGCAGTATCAAAATTCAATAAGTGTGAGACATGTCAACAAAAAATAACTAACCCACTAACAATTGAAAGACATGTGTTAGTGGATAGTTACTTTTGCACACATGTCTCTCATTTATTGGATTTTGATATGGATGACATGGTATCATTTAATACAAAATACTTTTTCATTTCTTAGAACCTATTTACTAAAAACAGTATCTACTCACAAAAAAATCTACTAAGAATGATAACAAAATCGGTCATCTTCCAATAATAAACAGCTAAGTTTTGATAACACAGTGTCACAATATTTAAATTTTCGTAATAAATGATGACATATGTTACAATTGAAACTCTTCATCAAATTAAATACCTACAACTATTTGCAATGAATATTTTGTTATTTATACTTCCTTCTTTATCATTTTATTTTATGAGCCTAACTTCGATGCTTAGCTTACTTAATTTTTAATGAGTACCTTTTTAAGAAAGAAAACAAATAAAAAAAAAAAGAACAAAATAACAAAAGACATATGTCATTGAAGTTTCTATTAGATAAAATTATAAATCTAGAAGATTTAAACCACTAATAAATTAGTGTTCTCCAAGTAACAAATAGAATACCACACATCACCATTTTTACTTTCTAAATATGACTAACACATAAAACTCGAAATACTCGAAGAAAATTTTTGGGACATTAAAATTTAGTGAGGCATTTTAGATATTGCCCAATGAAATATTCAAAGAATCGTAAGATTTTGTTAGGGTTTAACTAAAAGAGTAACAGCAGAAACTATATACTTGTCTACAAAATATAAAGGAGGAAATTATTCAACTTTAAAGTTGGGGGGATGAAACTACCCCAAACATAAAGGGGGAAGTACTTTTTTCCATAATTCTTTTTTGTTGGTAAAACTATGTGTTTTTCATTTTAAATAATGTGTTTAAAAAAAAAAAAAAAAAAAAAGCCAACTCAAGAAAATTGTCCATAAAACTATGAATTTTGGCTCAACAAATTGATTAAACAAAAAAAAAAAAAAAAGTTAGGAACACAATAAATGTCACGATATTTTCTCAATACCTTTATTTTAGCTATGCTGGGCCCTAGTATGATATTTTATAATTTTATTGCAGAGTAATGCTATATTCACAATATTTTTACAACAAATTCTAAGTGGTAAATCATTATTGGTTTTTAATTAAGACAACCACTTTAAACTATGCATTAAAAAAAACAACAAAAAACCAGTAGAAGAAAATTGTGCGTGAAACAGTAAATTTTTACTCACTAAATTTGACTAGACCAAAAAAGAAGTCTAGGAACACAATAAAATGTCACAATATTTTTACAATACCTTTATTTTCAGCCGTGGTAAGTTTCGGTCTGATATATTATTATTTATTTTATAGAAATGATATCTCCATAGTATCTTCATAACAAATTCTAGATGGCAAGTTGTTACTGATTTCAAAATGGATCCACAACTGATATCACTTTTTTATCCATCAATAGTAGCTTACCTATGATTTGTTGTGAAATTAATGTGAAAATGTTGTGGACTTAGGATTTTTTTTATTTGATCTATAAGAAATTGAGATCTCAACAATTGTGATAACAAGAAGTGTTATAACATTTTCACAAAACATTTATTTTCAGTTGTGGTTGGTCACAGTCTCATATTTTATTATTTTATTTCAACCTATAAGAAATTGACTCCTCAATAATTGTGAAAATATTGTGAAATTTGTTGTATCAGTATAACAATATATATACCAGCTCATATAAATAAATAAATATATATATATATATATATATATATTAAAAAAAGCACAAACCAATGACTAAAGAAAAAAAAAAGCCAATGAAGTGATCAACAGTGCATATTAAACAAATCAAAAAGTACTATAGATTTTATACATTCACGCAACAAATGTTACAACATTTTTACAATACATTTATTTTCAATTGTGATTGATTACAGTCTCATATTTTATTATTTTATTTTAACCTATAAGAAATTGACACCTCAATAATTGTGAAAATATTGTGAAATTTGTTGTGTCAGTATATAAATATTTAAAATAAAAATAAGTAGAAACCGATGACTGGAGGGAAAAAAAAAAAAAACAATATAGCTACTGTAGTTACAATACAAATTGAACAAACCAAAAAAGCACGATAGCTACTATGAATTTGCGCATTCGTGCTTTTTATATATAAAAATAAATATAAGCCTACCAGTACACTCTCCCTTTCCTAAAATTGGACACAAGGAAATAACATCCTTCAATTTTAGAGATCCCTCAAGTGCTAGAAGGAGAAGAAAAGGCGAGCAAGAGAAGTGAGGGTTGAGAATTCGATGGATAGGGTTAGGGTTTTGTTTAAGGGTCCAGCAATGTTTGACATTTTTAAGAAGTCTCAAATTTCGATCCTAACAGGCAAACACTACTGACTCCATGAGCTCCTCAGTGCCACTCAAGTGACTCCCTGTGCCGTGATTATGAATGTTTGTTTTTCAATTAAAACGTAATTTGTATTTTCTCGCTACCATAGTGCCATTAATGTTAGTTAAGACTTGAGACTTGAGACCTAACTAATTAAGCATTCTCCATCCATCAAGTTATACATACAAGAGCACTCATACTAGTCCGTATATAATAGAAAAATGTTTAGAATTTATAATGTTTTGCCAAAAAATAACTTACCTCAGTTCGTGTAAATTTACATTGACGCTATTCATTTTATATTTAATTGTTTATTCTTTCTTTACTTATCTCGAGGATGAAAAAAAAAAGAGTGGATGCTGGTTTTGTGTGTTAAGAAAGAAAAACAATTAAAAAATCAAGAAAATTTGATATTTAATAAAATATAGTATAAAATAGTTAATCTAATGTGAGGTGTTTTGAAAAATAAGTATGTAAAAAAAAAAAAAATTCTTATGCTAAAATAGACATGAATTTTTGCACTATGTAAGTTTTGCTACAAAACACACCTATTAATTTGGGATACATATCCTGTGCAATATTGGCACATGAAATACATGAAACAATTCATCTATGGCATTAGCACCTCACTCACATAGTGCCTAAAACATAGGATATATAACACTGTGTTGGGAAAGGGGGGAGGTGGAGAGAAAATGAGAGAAAAGAAGAGAAGATTGGCCATTTCCTCCATTTGGTTGCTCAAGGAGAGAGAAAAATAAGGGATAAAAGTTCCATCGGCCCCTCTTTTTCCAATCATCCAATTTTGGGCGAAATTGAAGAGAAAACCTGACACTTTGAGCAATTAAAAATTAAAATCTGAACCACCACACACTCTTAGCACAATGTTCACTCCATAAGTATAAGTGCTTGCGAGGTGTGGGGGGGCTAAGGCCAAAATTCAAGTCTCTAGAAGGGAGTTTTACACATATATACACTTAAATTAGACTAGAGTAAAATTTCCATCTTGTATAAAAAACAAAATTAAAACTAAAATATGACACTTTGACTCTTTATGACATTAAATTTACATTTTAATTCAAAATTTTACTTTCATCTCTCTCAATTTAGGTGGGGATTAAAGTAAAAAGATACATAGCTTTCTTTCCATTTACAATCCAAACAAAGGAAAGCAAAATAATTCTTCTCTTTTCTCTTCTTATTTCCAAACATAAATGAGAGAAATGTTTTCTTTTCTCCTATTTCATTTCTCTTTCCTCAGTTGTAACTAAACAAAGTGTAGAACTTAAAGTAATCATAGAGCAATATTTTAAACTCTTAGATGAAATGTGAGTCCCATAATAATACGGAGCAATGCTTCCCGTACCTTTGCTAGAGGGGCTTTTGGCTAGAAGCATTGCAATTTGTGGGTGTAATGATTAATTTTAAATTCTAGAAGCAAAGAAAAAAAAAATTGTCAAGTCCACGTGTAAAAGAAAAAGATAAAAAAGAAAAGGTTATAAAAAGCAACGTGCAAAAAAATAAAACAAATGAAATGTTAATGTGCAGCGTTGCGTTGAGTAGATTGATGATGAGTTCTGTTCTGTTCTGTAATCTTCTCTATGACAGTCTGGCTGCTTTTGGCTGGCACGCGTGGTTGCCACAGGCCAGCCCTCGTGGAAAACTGGAAATGGTCCATTGCTACGTACTTTGTGGGAATGGGATCTATAAATATAAAAGTTTCGACTTTCCCATCCCATTTCTATTTCCCATCCAACTATCCCTCCATCCTGGCCTAAATCATTCTAACCAAAATGCTAAAATATTAAAAGTTTTCCTGCATAATGATTACAAATTGAGATAATTAAGTTTCAATTTGTAATTTTGTAAGCTCAATGCCAACAAATGTGACAATAAATAAGATTAGTAAATTTCAACCATCTCATAGTAAAATATGAAGTACTTGTACCACTAATGTATATATAATTTTAAATTTAAAACATGTGCATATATTACCTTAATTATATATTATTGATTTTAAATGAGATAAAATTATTTAGGCTAAAATATTATTTTATTCTAAAAAAAAAAGACTAAAATATTTTTTTTTTCTTAAAGTTTGCATGATTCGTTTTTCATCACTAAACTTTTTTAAAAGAGATTTTTATTTTTTCCCAATAGTTAATCATTTTTATTATCACTGTAGCAACACGCAAATCATTCTCTCTTTAGTTCTCTGCCCCTCTCTCCTTTTTGAATATACTTTGCCAAATGCTAGTGTTGCAATTATTGGTAGTCTATGCATTGTCACTGGGATGTTGTGGTGATCATTGGTGTTGGTGGTCGACAACGTTGACATGCTGTTGCATGTGGTCGACGGTGTCAATATGTTATAGATCTAGGATTAATATTTTAGATTTTAGCAGGTTTTTAAGATCTAGGTATTTTTGATTTGGTGTTGTTGCATGTTGTTGTTGGTCATCGTCGTCAGTGTGGGTTGTTGTTGGGTCAGGGGCGGCTTTGGTTTTGGGTTTCCGATTTTGGTGGCAGTGGCAGCGATTAATTTTGCCATGAGGTGGTGATGTTTTGGGTTCAGTTGCGACTAGATAGAAAATAGATTATTTTAATGTGATGGAATGCAAAATAAAGAACAATATGTAAGTGTTCATGTAAGTATTTCCATCAGGCTCAATGTTCTCTTTAGCCAAATTTGATCTAGAAATAACTTTAATTTTGTTAGTTCAACTAATGTAATATTCAAAGATAACTAAATTAGCCTCAATACTACATCATTATCCAATTTAAATATTTTTTTTTTCTCTCTAAACAATTTTTTTCCTAATCAACCCAAAATTTAGATCCTCATGATCAACATACCCCAAAGTGAACCTTCTTTGACATCATTATCCGATTTAAATATTACTTTTTTTTCCCTCTCTAAATAATTGTTTTTCCTAATCAACCCAAAAATTAGATCCTCATGATCAACATACCCTAATGTGAACCTTCTTTGGCTCAACAGTCACCCTGCCAGCACATGAGAAGCTTCATTAGCTTCTCTAGGAACCTAGTTAAAATTGCCATTGGCCTTTGCCGCTCCACCACTCGGATGTCTTTAACCAAAGTCAAAATTCTCCATGATATCGAAGAGCTAGCATTGCCCTAACACAGCTTGAATACAAATTACAAACTTGATTATCACCTTCAATATGGACATTGTTCAAATTGTGATCTTGCTAACTGTATAAACCATCTAAGAGAGAATGAGAGAGCAAAATTTTGTCTAAATGTGGTCTTGAAGAATCTGTTGCTAATGAAGTGACTTCTGGTAGGTAAAATGTTTTTTTTTTTTTTTTTGGCATCTTCGTATCAGAATACTCATACAGAATGTTGCCAAGCATAAAATTATTGCCAGATCGATACATAGATTGTTGATGACAAAACATTACAAACATTGGAAACAACAATGCCAGGTAACAAGCCACTAAATAACCTTAATTCATGTGACAGTACCTTACAAATTTTCCAGTTAGCCTAGGTAATAATGCAAAAATAATGACATATAAACGCACCTTCATGAAACGTCATGTTCAAGAAGGTCTACTCCTTTCCTTATATGTCATGCTTAATATTGTCCCAATTTAGATAAGTACGTGATAAGTTGGAAGCTCCGGTGACAAACAAAATCAAATCCCTTCAAAAATTTACAAGGACCATCACTATTTCGTACCTGAGAGCAATTGCATTAGTACCTTTATAATAAAAAAAGTGTATCATTTTACAAATTTTTGCTCAAAATCTACTCACATTAGTCCTTTTATAACACTGTGCATTTCCAAAATTGCTACTATAGGGACACGATTTTCAGACCAAGCCCAAAAATGTATGAGATCTTGACCCAGTGAGCCCAGTACAATAAATTTGTAGAGAGTAGGTCAAAGAGCTAGGGTTTAGTGCATAGATAACAGTTAATATGGTTTTGGAGGATGAGCAAACAAGAATTAAACCCGGTTTGTGCGAGAAAATTTGTCCTCAACACAATCCAAGAAGCTCTGCTCTAGTATATATTAGATGACAATTGTTACAAAAGTTGTTGAGATTGCTATATTGTTCTCTAGGGTCTCTATCCTTATATATACTACATCTCTTCTTTCATCTTTACCTTACACGTGGACAGTTGATGGTTTATGCTGATATTTGTCCCATCAGCCCCCTCTAAAAGTCTTCTGGGGTGGTTGTAAGGCTGCAAAAATACTGTTCAGAGGTCACTTCCTCATTAATGTAGCCAGAGAGTGAGCTACAGAGCATTTAATGCGGTGGTAGCAGCTTTCCCTTAGATATTTTTGGGTTTCCATCTTTCTTGTATGTTTATGGTGCACGTCCCTATCACTAGAGCTTCTTCGAAAGTCACTTTGATCATTAAGATCTATACCAGATCTGTGTTTAGTTTATCCGAGGAGATATTCCTCCTCGGACTAGGACTACTCATGATCTCGGTCAAAGCCCCACGCTCTCAGCCAAAGCCCAAGACCCAATTGTGTGACTTGGGCCCATGACCCCACAACTTCAATAACTGTGTATATTTACATGGGTACTGTAACTTTCTATTTGATTGATGCGAATATATAATAGCAAGTGTATAATAGAAAAATGTGTAAAATTTATAGGTTTTGGCCTAAAAATGACCTATATTAGTGAATGTATAATTGTATAAATCTAAAAATATGCTATAATAACCATGTAAATTTATATTGACACTATTCGTTTTGCATTTAATTTTTTTATTATTTCTTTGTACATCTCGAGTATGAGAAAAGATAATGGATGTTAGTTATCATTGTAAGTGAAGAAAGAGAAATGATTAAAATAATCAAGAAAGTTGATATTTTAATGAAATTTAGTGTAAAACAGATAATTTA
The DNA here is from genome assembly GCA_023736055.1 of Quercus glauca. Classification (NCBI taxonomy): domain Eukaryota; kingdom Viridiplantae; phylum Streptophyta; class Magnoliopsida; order Fagales; family Fagaceae; genus Quercus; species Quercus glauca. The sequence continues at coordinate 16,631,234 of CM043326.1, read as the reverse complement.
ACATACACTTGAAAAAGTAAATTCTTATACTAAAATAGATATAAATTTTTGCTCAAGTTTATGATTATGCAAGTGCTTTAATATTACCTTAAAAGAATTCTTACCATAATCAAATGAAGGGGCTTAAAGCTGCTCATCCCAAAGCAGTGGGCCATCTAACCCCGGGAATAGAGGCATTAACCTATGAATTATAAAACTATTAAGGGTCTATTTGGATTGAGTTTATTGTTGCTGAAACTGAAAACTGAAAACTGAAAACACTGTAGCAAAATAATTTTTAAATATATGAATAGTACTGTGGGACCCATTTTTAATATTTTTTATTACATGAACAGTGCATGAACAATGCGTGAACAATGCACGCACTGTTCATGCACAGTATTTTTTGTCTCTCATAGTCAACATTAGCGGCTGGAAAAAAAAAAAAAAAAAAAAAAAAAAAAAAAAAAAAAAAAAAAAAAAAAAAAAAAAAAAAAAAAAAAAAAAACGCGAGACTGAAAACGTGCCGCAAGGATAATCTCTATCCAAACGGCCACTAAATGATCGGAAATGTTAAGGGGCACCATAAGGTCCAGTTGAGAAACTATTCTATGTCCTATTATCATACTTTATGTCAAATTTTTTACCAAAAAATTAGCTTTATTAGCTCTACATCTTATAAAATTGATCAAAATTTTGATATAAAATATAATGATGTGACGTAAAGTAGGTTTTTAATGGCCGTTTACACTACCAATGATTGTAAGACCTAGGATGCATGGATACGAACATGGACACAGGTACGAGACGACACAGTAGCACGAGCAATTTTTAAAAAATTATAATATGAAATGACAGGTACGACATTAGTATGACTCATGTACAACGACTTAAAGTGCACGTGCATCCTAATATAGGACCATGCAGCCCTTCCATACGAAACATAAAATATAGTTTTGTGTGTGTGTGTGTAATGCTATTATGCTAGATACTCATACTAATAAGTAAAATGTTCAAATGAAAAAATAGCAATGTTATAATATATAAATATATAATATATGAAGGAGGCTTAATTTGATTCCACAATATGCGAATATTTTTGCATAACATACTCACAAGATAATACAACATGCCTCCAAAAATGTTTGCTGAGATGTGAAGAAAAAAGCACATTTTGAAAGAGAATTATTCTATTCCACCATGTGATGATCTATCTTGATAAACTCGTTTGATGGAAATAGTACTCCTTCAAAACTCATTTTGGATCTTCTAATAAGTAACCTCTTCTTCCTCCTGTTGTTTCTGAACAATTGAAGAAAGAAGGATGTCGTTGCACAGTTGCACTTGGTAGATACTGAAACAGGGTTTTATTATCCCAAAAAAAAAAAACAAAAACAAAAACAAAAAAACAAAGAGTTAATTATACTCTCTCAGCTTTTGGAGGTGACTTTTCACCACAATAACTGCCTAGAACATAACCATTCTCAATTAGAATAATAACGGGTTAAAGGTGTTTAATTTATATGGTAATATTTATAATCTATATAAAACTAAAACCGTTTTAACTTTTAGTTAACTTTGTAATATATAGTGCCACAAAAGCTTTTGATGAGACTTCACAAATTTACTCATCATATATAAATATATATATACATACATATATATATATATATATATATATATATATATATAAATTGAATTTTAATTGAATTTTATATTAAATTTTACATTGGAATTTTCGTATATAATATTTTCTTTAATAGTAATATATATAATTCTATTACAAACACAACCATAAATTCATAAACTAATACTATATACTATATTATATATATAATTTTATATACAATAATTATCAAATTTTATATTTAGACAAAAAATATATATTTTGTTAAACTTACCCTTGCATTGCATGGTTATAATGAATGAGAATCATAGAGAACTGAAGAAATTAAACAGAAAGATATCTCACCCCATGGAATAAATAATTGAGATAAATAATGGAAATATGTATCTTATATAATTCTTACGTACATGCATGCTAAGATAATAACAATACTCGCACAAGCTGAAATCAGGTGGTTCTTGAATCAACGTGGCACTAGGTTTGGATAGGCCAAATCAAATCCATCCATCTACGATTTCGATTAGAATCAAAGTTGAACTTGATGAAAGTAAATTAAACCCTTATGGGCCGTACTCATTTCCATTTATGTTTTTATTATTCAAACCAAAACTATCTATTTGGATAATCATCATTTAAATGAGTTATTTTCATCCATTTGAAAGTATAGTTATACCTAAAGAAGAAAAATGTGATGCTTTAAAATTTGGTACACTCCATTTTTAGATGAAGTTATTTTTTTTTCATAGAAAGTTTCATTAATTTATGGCGTCTGCTCTTAATGATAACTTTTTATTATCAAATTAAGACACCAATTGATTTTTGGTGAAAGCAGAAATTGAACTCCAAATTTTTTATTCTAATTTTAAGTATTTGGATAGAACCAAATTATTTAAATTATTTCATTTTTGTAACATCTTCGATTTTAAAATTGTAACTGAATAAATTCTTAATTAAATTGTTAGAGTCAACTGTCAAAGTCAAATATGAGTCTATGTACTTATCCTTTGTTATCATTCCAGCATGGATTTGACTGTACCTGCGCTGCCCATGAATGATGAAACTGTAAAAGAAAAAGAACCCTAATATATATATATATATATATACACACTAGAAATAATATTTTCATAACATTTTCATAATAAATTAATGATATTTTCATAACATTTTCACAACAAATTATACTGTTATTAATTGAAAAAAGTAATTTTAATAATGGGTTTAGACTAAAACTAGTAATAACTCACTACTAATTTGTTGCGTAAAATGTATGTACCCTCTATTATTATTCCCACATGGATTTAATATCACTTATAAGAAAAATATAAAAGTTGTGAAAAAAATCAATAGTTTTATTTTTTTTTCCTTAAAAAAAAAGTTTCTAAAAATATTTTTTAAACCAATACCTAAGTAATACTGCCTACGTCACCAAGTCTTTGACGAAACTATCATTATAAGCATAAGACAACATATTTATTGAAGCGACACAAAGACGTCTACCACCATGCCACATGGCACGTTTTTAACTTTAACCAAATCCTAGGTGTTTTTCTTTTTCACAAGGCCCGCTTGATCCACTCATAAGTTCCGTCACTAGCTTGGCTTGTTTATCGAGGGATAGTTGGCTGATGTTTTCTTAAATTACATTAAAATAAAGGTGAGAAATTATTACCTATCTTCTTTTCTTTTCTTTTGTCCTGGATAAGATCGCCTTTTTTTTTCCTATCCAACAGTAATCAACGTTCCGGCCACACACCCAACCTTATTACACCATCGTTGCTTTGCCAACATCTAAAGGTCCCAAGTTTTGCTTATTCTGTCGCTGATAATCTGGACCAGCGGGCCCAATATTGTGTTTGAACTGGGCCCTTCTCAATTGCTGAGTCTGAAGTGACTCCCCTCCTAAAATGAAAATTAATAACCATATTTCTTACACTATTGTTGGTTTTTTTTTTCTTTTTCTTCTAAAATCATTATAAACGTTGTTCAAACTAATCATTCTTCGTCAAAAAACTAATCATTCTAAACGAGTAAACGACAATGTACAAAGAGAGAGAGAAGAAAAAAGACACGTGGTGTAATTGTGTTTTTTTTTTTTCAAAATACACACGTGGTGTAATTAGGAATTTATGTTCACCTTCCTCTTAATAAACTGTATCCGGACAAACTCATTAACAACGAATGTGTCGTGTGATTAGGAAACTCTATCTGTTATAAATGAGTCCCATAATTAGCACATAGTAGTATATTTTCTACTCCTGTTTCACAAAGCGAGAGAGAGAGAGATTTTGCTCAACACAAAAAAAAAAAAAAAAAAAAAAAAAAAAAAAAAAAAAAAAAAACAGAGAGAGAGAGAGTGATTTGCATGTTCTTACACTTTTTTTTTTTTTTTTTTTCATTTAAAGAGCACGCATTTTTTGCACCATTTTTCTGTTTGTGCTTTCTTGTTCATTGACAAGGATCTCCAAATTCTCTCCGTTATACGTATCTACATTTCACACGGCTTTTTTATGGTCATAAATCACACTGTTTGTATACCATTCCTCAAAAATCTCATTCTCTCTGGGACTACTTTGATCAGCCATTCACACTGTTCAAAGCTAAACAATCTCTCACTTTTTTTCTCGTTTCATTTCTAAGCAAACCCAAGAAAACCTTGATCCCACTGTATTAGAATCAGGTTATCAAGTTTTTGGAGGAAAAAAAATAGTGTCAATAGCTCTGATTCTCTGTTTTCTTATATAAAATTAGATTATAGACTTGAACTTTTTGGTTTCTTGGGTTTAGAATAATAGAGAGAGAGAGTGTGTGAAATAAGGGTGTAGAACCAGTATCAGAATCTAATGGCTGAGTTTGGAGCAAAATGGAGATTGGGTTTGAGATGGGTGGGGATGGTTATGTTGTTTTATCTGATAGCTTTGGTGGTTGTTTCGGCCCAAAGGGAGCTGAGACTGGAAGCTTTAAGTTTCAATGGAACAGAAGGAGTACCTGAATCCAATTACCTTCTCAAAGCTGTAAATTTCTTGTGGCAAGCCAACAAATCGGGTTATCACCACGTTTGGCCGGTATTTTTCATTTTCAATTTCACTGTTTTTCTTTTATTCCTTCTCTTTTTACTTTCCTCCTACCAAAGTCCTTTTCGATTTAAACTATATTACTTTAGATTTTTAATTATGTGCTAAGACTTTTATAATTAATTGCTTTTGGTGGATTAGTGGTCCTATTGGAAGTGCTTGTGGATTAAGTATGGTATCTTATTTTCGGTTGTGGCTAGATCAAATGATCTTGTCAACTTTTATGTACATTTTGATGTTAAACAATAGTGTATGTAGTTTTATACTTTTATGGTGAAAATGGACTGTGGAAATGGAACTTTTTTTTGGGTTGATTTCAAATATGGGTCACTGTAAATTTTAATTTGCAGGAGATCAAATTGAATTGGCAAATTGTTGTGGGTTCAATAGTTGGATTCTTTGGAGCTGCATTTGGGAGTGTTGGTGGCGTTGGTGGTGGTGGCATTTTTGTTCCTATGCTTACCCTCATTATTGGGTTTGATCCCAAGTCAGCAACAGCTATATCAAAATGTAAGAGAACATGTATTTTTGTATTAGTTTATTTTCTTAAAGGTTGGATAATCTTAACAATAACAATAACCAAGCCTTAATCTCAAAAATTTTGTGGGTTTGGCTATGGATTTCAGGTTGGCTATGACAGTAGATATTCTTAAATCGTTTCTTAAAGAAACTCACTTTGGATTGAAATACCTAATCTTGTTGAATCCTAAGATAGAGGATGGTAAAAAAGAGGAACTTTCTTTTAAAATGAAAGGAACGTCACGCATGCTGTTTAGAATGATTAAAAGATTTATTTGTGTGGGGTAAAGACTTTTTTTTTCTATAGTTTCTTTTCAAACCACTTGACTTCCAAAGCTCTTTTTGGCTGGACTCTGGAGGATGGAAAATGTTGGGAGGATTGAAAAATATTTATGTTTTCTTTCATGTGTATTTGGTAGAGAGGATGGAAAAGCGGAATAATAGGGAATAAATTACTATTATGCCTTTATTAATTTAAAGTAAGAAAGATGAAAAGGTGGTAGTAGTTCTGTAATTATTTTCTCAATACATTTTTTTTTCCTTTTTTCTTTCCAATCTTGAAGGAAATGAAATGGTGGACCCGAAGTGAAAAACTCCATCCACCCCATTTCTTTTTCTCTCCCTTTTCACTTCAACCAGACAATGTAAAATTTCATTTTCTTCTCCCTTTTCCTTTCATCTCCCTTTTCACCCCAACCAAACATAGCTGAAGATTCTTGACCATGCAAAACTGGTTACTCCCTTGGCATGAAACCTTTATTGTTTAAGCCAAGTTGATTCATCATGGAATTTTATAGTGAATCTAAAGTTTTGAATTTTGGACATGGCTGACTTTTGATTTTGGAAAACGCCGTTAGCTATAGTTTGGTTGCTTCAACGTAAAATGTCTTAACAAGCTATAGTGAATGCACAGAAGGAATCCACTTTGTATTAAACAATGGTGTAATTAACAAAATCAGAAATTTTGTCTGTTTGTGTCAGGTATGATCATGGGTGCCGCAGCCTCAACTGTTTACTACAACCTTAAGCTAAGGCATCCTACACTTGATATGCCCATCATTGACTATGATTTAGCACTGCTCATCCAGCCAATGCTTATGATGGGCATTAGTATAGGAGTGGCTTTCAACGTTATATTTGCTGATTGGATGGTCACAGTTTTGCTTATTGTTCTGTTTATAGGTAATGATTAGAAGAATTGTCATTCCTCTATTTAGCCATTTTCCTCTAATAACACCCTTGGTTGATTCTGGTGGCTTGCAGGCACGTCAACAAAGGCATTCCTTAAGGGTGTCGAAACATGGAAAAAGGAAACCATTATGAAAAATGTAATTACATAAATTTTTTACACATACATGCGTGAATTTGGGCCATGAATACATTCATTTTCATGTTTGGTCCAAGTTCCCATTTATTTTTCTGTTATTACTACTGAAATTAATTGCTTACCATTGAACCTCAACTTTTCAAATTTTAGGAGGCTGCTAAGCGACTGGGCTCAAATGGTGAGTTGATCCACTATTCCTCTAATTGTATAAAAGTCATAGAGTTTGCTTGGAGTTATTTTCTGAAATCGGCATTCAAAATTGTGTCCTGTTCCAACAGGTTCTGATGGTGCAGAAGTGGAATACAAGCCTCTTCCTGATGGCCCAAAAAATGACTCCCATAAAGACACCAAAGAACCAGAGGTAATAATACCCTGTTAAGCTATTATCGGTGCCATGGAATTCTGGAAGCTAAATCAATATAAACATTGCAGGTTACTATTATTGAGAATATTTATTGGAAGGAACTTGGACTTCTTGTTTTTGTCTGGATTTCATTCCTTGTCCTTCAGATTGCCAAGGTTTAGCCTCTTCTGCTGTTATCTTCCCTCAAAAGTTTTATGTCATGCAATCTCTACTTGATCATGTAACATCAACTGCTTATTTTAAAATATTAATTTTCCATTGATAACAGAATCATACAGCTACTTGTTCAACAGAATACTGGGTGTTGAACTTCTTGCAGGTATTTCTATTGACACTAAAGGCCTCCTGTGTTCTTTCCTTTCAATGTGTGTATGCCTTTGTGTGTGTTTGCGTTGCTTGTTGAGGATAAATTACCTAACACTGTCTACAGATCCCTATTTCTTTTGGGGTGTCTTTGTACGAGGCAGTTAGCCTTTACAAGGGACACAGAATTATTGCATCCAAGGGAGATGAGGGGACAAATTGGAAAGTACATCAGCTGATTTTCTATTGTGCCGGAGGTGTACTGGGAGGAATAGTTGGTGGGCTGCTTGGCCTAGGTGGAGGGTTTATTATGGGTCCACTATTTTTGGAGCTGGGAGTACCCCCTCAGGTCTGTTTGTAGTTTTTATTGAAACACACAAAATCATCATTCATGTACAAGATGCTTTTGAAATTATCTGGAACTACAAAATTATTGGGTATTTGTGAATAACTTGCAAACTAATGGTTAAGAAATTAGAAATCCAACCATCTCCTTCTTATGTCGCATTTTTATTTTATTTTATAAGGCTGAGTATGCTGTTAAAAGTTAGAAGGTTTTAAGCTTTTTGGATAATTCGGTCCCATGACTTATTGTCCAACTAGAAACTCAAAGCTAAACCAGTGTAAATGTAAAATTGCTAGTGAGTAATCATGCATATCTGCATCGCCAAATAATAAAAAATAAAGATGTAAAAGATCTCATTGTTTACAAATATATCATCTACAACTTTTGATTTCTTCTGTGCAGGTCTCAAGTGCCACTGCCACCTTTGCAATGACCTTCTCATCATCTATGTCTGTTGTGGAATACTACCTTCTGAATCGTTTTCCTGTTCCTTATGGTAAGTCAGCACCCTACAACACCTAGATAATCTCTATAAAATTGTGCTTTCTTATTTTTTTGATAGTCATGTAACATCTTGATCATTTGCAACTTTTGTGGCAGCTCTCTACTTTGCTGCTGTGGCTACTATTGCAGCCTTCATAGGACAGCATGTTGTGAGAAAGCTGATCATTTTATTTGGGAGAGCATCACTGATCATCTTTATTCTAGCCTTCACAATATTTGTTAGTGCAATTTCACTAGGTGAGCATTATTGTTCCCTGTTATTTTGCTTATTGAACTAACTTTTCCATAAATTTTAAACTTTTTTATAAATGCATACTTTTCCATAAACTTTAAAATTTGTGAACTTGAATTCTCAAATATTAAATGGTCTGTTTGTTAGGTGGAGTTGGCATATCAAACATGATTGGGAAGATTCAGCAGCATGAATATATGGGATTTGAGAACCTCTGCAATTATGATGCATAGCTTGTTTTTCTTTTTCTTTTTCTTCCTACCTTTGGTTTCTAATGTTTAACATACTCCTGAGGATGTAATTTTTCTTACACTTTTGTACCACTTGTTGGGTCTTATGATGAAGTGCTTCAAGAAATTTCTTCAAATCCTTCGTTATTTTTGCTTTCTATGTTTTATCTTTTAATGAGAAATCTCTGGTGCATTTGGCCACCAAGAACACATGAGAAGAACATATACAATCTTGCTGTAAGAATTTATACCATCGCATTTTATTCTCAATTTTTCTCTTTTCCTTTTTTTCCCCACCCCTCGTAAACAACCAACTAGCCATATTTTCCAAGATCTTACACCATGTTTGGGAGTTCTTAAAAGAATGAAATAGAATAAGAATTATATTGTATCTGCTCTAACTTTATATTAGAAGGTTCTGTTCTCAAATATCAATGGCATTTGGGTTATATTACTCAATCATGTTTGTCATACAAATTGAAGAGTTGCAAAATGAAACTCTTTTCTCACATTTACTCTTATCGCGCTCATAGTTAGTCGTTAGACTCGGATACTATGCATATGGCAGTTGGTGATTATTGTTTGAAACCGTGGCAATTGGTGATATGAAAAAACTTTTTTCTGTACACACCCTTATGCTGTGAAAGAACAGAGAGAGAAAATTTCTCTATTGGAAGAAGTTTTCGGTGTTACCATTGGAACAATGTCTCCTTCCCCTTCTTCAATCTCTTCAAATCTGTAGTCGGTGCTTTCATCCCCCTCAAACGAAAAGGGAATTTCCACATGAGTACTTGCCAACCATAGTATTTACTATTATCTACTTCATTATTTGTTTCAAATAAGTTTATTGTTCGTCACATGATTATATTAAGATAAGATAAACATAGACATGCATTAAAAATAAAGGGAAATTATATTAAGATAAGATAAAGACAACCTTGAAATACATTTGAATTTTTAAGGATTACAAATTGGAAAACAAATAGATTAACTCAGATATGGCTTGTGTCTAGTGTTTTCTTGTACTGGACACGTTACGATGCGGACACGTATCCGAATATGTTCGGTGCAAAAAGACACAGGATACAAACTTCATCTAGTTAACTCAAGGTCAAAATCATATTTCCACCTAACTATGCTCTCATGAGAAATCGATTGGTTATAACCCAGGAGGTTGGCTGAGTTGATTGGGTTCTCAGTCACAAGGTGCTTGTACTGGGCTTGACTGGGTGTGCTCCCCAGTTTGAGTCCTGCTACCTGCACTTTGAAAAGAATTTCTTGGGCCAGCGCTTTACCCCTTCGTGGGCCCACCCGACGCGAACAGTGATTAGTCTCTGGTTGAAAGTCTTGAGAAAACACGGTGGGAAATCAAAAAAAAAAAAAAAAAATGAATTGGTTATGTATTGTTTTATTTAATTATTCAAGCAGTAAAAAATAAAGGGTGTTGTAAATGTATTTGTCAAACCCGTATTTTATTGCTCACGATGTATGGCCACAGTGCCTGCAACCCCTGAACTCTAGGATACCACAATTTTGCTATATACATTACTATATGGGGGATGCATGATGACCCTTTTCTGCCAATCTTTAATGCCATCCAGTAATGCATGATGCTTCTATGTCGATAAGTTGGACCCACAAAGAAAAATGATAAAAGTTGCAACTTGCACGACAAAGTCAAATAGGTTCCAGCTCAACTCGTGTAAAAGGCCATATTGGAAAACAGACAAACTTTTGACGCTTTATAGGAACCAAATTGGAAAATAGAGCAAACTTTATTGACTAGATTGGATCAATTTACATTCATTAAGGATTTTTTTTTATTGTTATTTTTGAAACTCTATGGACCAATTTGGAAAATAGATCGAACTCTAAAAGGCCAGATGCCCAGATCAGATCGATTTACAAATTTTAAGATTTTGAGTGCTAGTTTTGAAATTTTAGAAACCAAACTGAAAAATGTAACAAATTTTAGGGATAAAAAAATGTTGTTTGCCCGTTATTTGTTTAGTTTTATTGGGAAATGGAGTGTATTTATTTCTTACTAAACTATGTAAGGACTGGAGGAGCAACCCAAGAGATAGCACTATCGACCAAGAATCATACCTTATAAAACCAAATTCAATAGTTAAGAGTATTATGTTCCCATTCCAAGAGGGATTGTGTGATAGAAAGAAACAAAAACGATTTAACTAGCATTACACTCCGTTTGTTTTGATTTAAACTTTTTTCTAGTATACATTTTATTAACTGATTATATATGTTTGGTTGTGAGACTAAGGATGGGTTTGGATAGGACTTATATGGCGTTCGCGTTATGCGTTGCGTTTTGCTCCTTTTTTTTTTTTTTTTTCACGCGTTTCAGAGACAAAATTTAGCTGAAACGGCTACTGTTCATGCACTGTGCATAAACAGTAGCCGAAATTTTTGACTTTTCAGCACATCAGTGGGTCCCGTGCACTGTTCACGGGACCCACAAACTTCACTTTTCAGCAATTTTTTCATTAAAAATGAGTCTCACGGCACTATTCACACATTTAAAAATTATTTTGCTACAGTGTTTTCAATTTTCAGTTTCAGCAAAATAAGTTCTATTCAAACGGAACCTAAAATGAATATAAAAAAATTGTTGTGTTATCTTGCACGAAAAATTATTAATATTTCTTGTAATTTCAAATAATTGTATAAACAAAATCTATCATTCACGAAAACAAAATCCAAATGAGAAGAGTTTTTTTTTTTTTTTTTTCCTAATTTTGGAATCTCAAATGGGAAAAAAAATCAAATCCGGAACCTACTAAATTTTTTTTTTTTTTGGGGAAAATGATTGGTTTGTGTAAAAAAAAAGGGTTAATTACTTTTTAGACCTTAAAATTTTAGGTATGGTAATTTAAACCTTAAAATCTTAGAGCAACCATATCGATGGTTGCATAATCTTGCAAAATAGAAAAAGTAAGTCATTTTACACATTTTGATTAAAAAAACACCCACATCAGTGGGTGTAAAATTGTGCATAAATGCACAAGTGCTATAGTAATTGTGCATACGGTTACTGTAGCTCTTGCATTTGATATTTTATTATTATTCTCTACACCTCATGCTCTCTTTTTCTCTCTCTCCATATGATTATCTCTCCTCTCTCATCTGATCTCTCTCTTCTTCTACCATCTTTTTCATCTTATCTTCTCTTAAATCCAACAACAAATCATCAAACATAAATCAATCTAGATCTCAAATTCATCAAGCCGTCTCCTCAAAATATATATATAGAGAGAGAGAGATTAGTTCAAGTTATACCTAGTGTAACTCTTTAGAGTTATACATTTTTTAAACTGTTGGATTTTTTTAAACCGTTGGATTTAAGTAGATCCAACGGTTAAAAAAAGACTAATTATTACAAATATTCATATTAGGATCTCATTAATTACCCTCATTTATTACATTCTAAACCTATCTCTAAACTCCAAAAATATTTGACACCTGGCTCTCTCTCTCTATGTTTCTCTCTCTTTGTCTCCTCCACCATTGTTCCACCTCTAAAGGTTGCTAGTAGAAGGGAAAAAAAAAAAAAAACAAGTCAAACACTAACAATAGAGGTTTGTGAGACTTGTAGATACATGCCATTCGAACAAATTGATAGTTAGTGACATTATATTTCCTTTATTTTACAACAAGGACAGCAATATTATCGCTTTTAAACCATAAACACAAATAGGAGCATAGCATAGCAACTATTATTATTATTATTATGGCAATTCTTATTGAACTAGGTGAGCATTATTGTTCCCTGTTATTTTGCTTATTGAACTAACTTTTCCATAAATTTTAAATTTTTTTATAAATGCATACTTTTCCATAAACTTTAAAATTTGTGAACTTGAATTCTCAAATATTAAATGGTCTGTTTGTTAGGTGGAGTTGGCATATCAAACATGATTGGGAAGATTCAGCAGCATGAATATATGGGATTTGAGAACCTCTGCAATTACGATGCATAGCTTGTTTTTCTTTTTCTTTTTCTTCCTACCTTTGGTTTCTAATGTTTAACATACTCCTGAGGATGTAAATTTTCTTACACTTTTGTACCACTTGTTGGGTCTTATGATGAAGTGCTTCAAGAAATTTCTTCAAATCCTTCGTTATTTATGCTTTCTATGTTTTATCTTTTAATGAGAAATCTCTGGTGCATTTGGCCACCAAGAACACATGAGAAGAACATATACAATCTTGCTGTAAGAATTTATACAATCGCATTTTATTCTTAATTTTTCTCTTTTCCTTTTTTTCCCCACCCCTCGTAAACAACCAACTAGCCATATTTTCCAAGATCTTACACCATGTTTGGGAGTTCTTAAAAGAATGAAATAGAATAAGAATTATATTGTATCTGCTCTAACTTTATATTAGAAGGTTCTGTTCTCAAATATCAATGGCATTTGGGTTGTATTACTCAATCATGTTTGTCATACAAATTGAAGAGTTGCAAAATGAAACTCTTTTCTCACATTTACTCTTATCGCGCTCATAGTTAGTCGTTAGACTCGGATACTATGCATATGGCAGTTGGTGATTATTGTTTGAAACCGTGGCAATTGGTGATATGAAAAAACTTTTTTCTGTACACACCCTTATGCTGTGAAAGAACAGAGATAGAAAATTTCTCTATTGGAAGAAGTTTTCGGTGTTACCATTGGAACAATGTCTCCTTTCCCTTCTTCAATCTCTTCAAATCTGTAGTCGGTGCTTTCATCCCCCTCAAACGAAAAGGGAATTTCCACATGAGTACTTGCCAACCATAGTATTTACTATTATCTACTTCATTATTTGTTTCAAATAAGTTTATTGTTCGTCACATGATTATATTAAGATAAGATAAACATAGACATGCATTAAAAATAAAGGGAAATTATATTAAGATAAGATAAAGACAACCTTGAAATACATTTGAATTTTTAAGGATTACAAATTGGAAAACAAATAGATTAACTCAGATATGGCTTGTGTCTAGTGTTTTTTTGTACTGGACACGCTACGATGCGGACACGTATCCGAATATGTTCGGTGCAAAAAGACACAGGAATCAGGATACAAGCTTCATCTAGTTAACTTAAGGTCAAAATCATATTTTCACCTAACTATGCTCTCATGAGAAATCGATTGGTTATAACCCAGGAGGTTGGCTGAGTTGATTGGATTCTCAGTCTCAAGGTGCTTGTACTGAGCTTGACTGAGTGTGCTCCCCAGTTTGAGTCCTGCTACCTGCACTTTGAAAGAATTTCCTGGGCCAGCGTTTTACCCCTTCGTGAGCTCACCCGGCGCGAACAGTGATTAGTCTCTGGTTGAAAGACTTGAGAAAACACAGTGGGAAATCAAAAAAAAAAAAAGAAATCGATTGGTTATGTATTGTATTATTTAATTATTCAAGCAGTAAAAAATAAAGGGTGTTGTAAATGTATTTGTCAAACCCGTATTTTATTGCTTACGATGTATGGCCACAGTGCCTGCAACCCCTGAACTCTAGGATAACACAATTTTGCTATATACATTACTATATGGGGGATGCATGATGACCCTTTTCTGCCAATCTTTAATGCCATCCAGTAATGCATGATGCTTCTATGTCGATAAGTTGGACCCACAAAGAAAAATGATAAAAGTTGCAACTTGCACGACAAAGTCAAATAGGCTCCAGCTCAACTCGTGTAAAAGGCAATATTGGAAAACAGAGCAAACTTTTGACGCTTTATAGGAACCAAATTGGAAAATAGAGCAAACTTTATTGACTATATTGGATCAATTTTACATTCATTAAGGATTTTTTTTATTGTTATTTTGGAAACTCTATGGACCAATTTGGAAAATAGATCGAACTCTAAAAGGCCAGATGCCCGGATCAGATCGATTTACAAATTTTAAGATTTTGAGTGCTAGTTTTGAAATTTTAGAAACCAAACTGAAAAATGTAACAAATTTTAGGGATAAAAAAATGTTGTTTGCCCGTTATTTGTTTAGTTTTATTGGGAAAAGGAGTGTATTTATTTCTTACAAAACTATGAAAGGACCGTAGGAGCAACCCAAGAGATAGCACTATCGACCAAGAATCATACCTTATAAAACAAAATTCAATATTTAAGAGTATTAGAGGCTGTTTGGATTGGGTGTTTTCATGACTCAATTCTCTGTTTCCATAACTCAATTCTCAAAAATGGTGGGACCCATACAAAAAGCTTGTTTGCCTACATTATTTTTTGTTTCCATAACTCTGTTTTCAGTTCTCAATTCTCACATTTTTGAGTTATGAGTTGTGGAAACTGAAAACAACTTTTGGCTGTTTTCAGTTTCCAATTCTCTGTTTTCAATGGCATACTTGTAAATAATACTTATAACCGGGTCCCACCGTCAGATTTTTGCTCCCCCTTTTTCTTCTTTTCTCTTTTTTTATCTTGTCCTTTTGTCCTTCACTGGTCCGGGTCTATTTCTTCTTTTCACTTTCTGGTTCTTTGCTATTCTCCTTTCTTTTTTCTTTTCTTTTCTTTTCACGATAGTTTCAGGGTTTGATTTTTTTTTTTTTCTTTCCTTTTCCTGGGTTCGGTCTCCACCTTCGCCGATTTCTGGGTTTGATCTTTTTTTTTTTTTCTTTCCTTTTCCTGGGTTCGGTCTCCACCTTCACCGATTTCTGGGTTTGATCTTTTTTTTTCTTTCTTTCCTTTTCCTGGGTTCGGTCTCCCCTGGGTTCGGTCTCCACCTTCGCCGATTTCTGGGTTTGATCTTTTTTTTTTTTTTTTTCCTTTTCCTGGGTTCGGTCTCCCCAGTGTTCTTCCCCTTTTTTTTTTTTTTTTTTTTTTTTTTTTCATGATTGAGAAATCTGGGTTTGTTATAGAATATATTTATGCATGTTTAATTTTTTTCTCGATGAGAAATCTGAGATAAGAAAGGTGAAAAGGGAGAAAAATGAAAAATGGAAAAAGAAAAAAAGAATGAACTGAAGAACTGAGAAAGAAGAAAGAAAAATGGAGAAAAAAAAATCTGACAAAGTAACAGAGGTGGGGTCCATGAATAGTGTGAAAAATATTGAGTTATTGAAATAAAATGATGGTGCCAAATAAGTGTATATTTTAGAGTGATGAGTGATGAGTGATGGAAATTGAGTGACGGAAATTGAGTGAGCAGAAAAAGTTGGCCAAACAGGCTCTTATGTTCCCATTCCAAGAGGGATTGTGTGATAGAAAGAAACAAAAACGATTTAACTAGCATTACACTCCGTTTGTTTTGATTTAAACTTTTTCCAAGTATACATTTTATTAACTGATTATTTATGTTTGGTTGTGAGACTAAGGATGGGTTTGGATAGGATTTATATGGCGTTCGCGTTTTACGTTGCGTTTTGCTCTTTTCTTTTCTTTTTTTCACGCATTTCAAAGACAAAATTTAGTTGAAACGGCTACTGTTCATGCACTGTGCATAAACAATAGCTGAAATTTTTGACTTTTCAGCACATCAGTGGGTCCCATGTACTGTTCACAGGACCCACAAACTTCACTTTTCAGTAACTTTTTCATTAAAAATTGGCCTCACGGCACTATTCACATATTTAAAAATTATTTTGCTATAGTGTTTTCAATTTTCAATTTTTCAATTTTAGCAAAATAAATTCTATTCAAACGGACCCTAAAATGAATAAAAAAAATTGTTGTGTTATCTTGCACGAAAAATTCTTAATATTTCTTGTAATTTCAAATAACTGTGTAAACAAAATCTATCATTCACGAAAACAAAATCCAAATGAGAAGAGTTTTTTTTTTTTTTTTTTTCCTAATTTTGGAATCTCAAATGGGAAAAAAAATCAAATCTAGAACCTACTAATTTTTTTTTTTTTTTTGGGAAAATGATTGGTTTGTGTAAAAAAAAAGGGTTAATTACTTTTTAGACCTTAAAATTTTAGGTATGGTAATTTAAACATTAAAATCTTAGAGCAACCACAATGGTGGTTGCATAATCTTGCAAAATATAAAAAGTAAGTCATTTTACACATTTTGATTAAAAAAACACCCACATCAATGGGTGTAAAATTGTGCATAAATGCACAAGTGCTATAGTAATTGTGCATACGGTTACTGTAGCTCTTGCATTTGATATTTTATTATTATCCTCTCCACCTCACACTCTCTTTCTCTCTCTCCATATGATTATCTCTCCTCTCTCATCTGATCTCTCTCTTCTTCTACCATCTTTTTCATCTTATCTTCTCTTAAATCCAACAACAAATCATCAAACGTAAATCAATCTAGATCCCAAATTCATCAAGCCGTCTCCTCAAAATATATATATAGAGAGAGATTAGTTCAAGTTATACATGGTGTAACTCTTTAGAGTTATACTTTTTTTTAAATCGTTGGATTTAAGTAGATCCAACGGTTAAAAAAAGACTAATTATTACAAATATTCTTATTAGGATCTCATTAATTACCCTCATTTATTACATTCTAAACCTATCTCTAAACCCCAAAAATATTTGACGTCTGGCTCTCTCTCTCTACGTTTCTCTCTCTTTGTCTCCTCCACCATTGTTCCACCTTTACAGGTTGCTAGCAGAAGGAAAAAAAGAAAAAAGAAAAAAAGAACAAGCCGAACGCTAACAATAGAGGTTTGTGAGACTTGTAAATACATGCCATTCGAACAAATTGATAGTTAGTGACATTATGTTTCCTCTATTTTACAACAAGGACAGCAATATTATTGCTTTTAAACCATAAACACAAATAGGAGCATAGCACAGCAACTATTATTATTATTATGGCAATTCTTATACAACAGCAACTGGTCCATATCCTATATTTGTGACCCATCAATATTTTCAACTATTAATGTTGCACCGTGACATTCAACTGGACAATTGAGAATTGGGTAGCAATGTCCAAGAAACATGTCTCAAAAATATGTCCAAGAAATAGTTGTGATGGTGGGCAGGTACTGGCAAGGAGCTTGTTACAGAGGCTGCAGTGTTGGTTTTTTTTTTTTTTTTTTTTCTTCTACTGGCAACCTATAGAGGTGGAACAATGGTGAAGGAGACAGAGACAGAGACAGAGAGAGAGTCAGACGTCAAACGTCAAACGTCAAACGTTTTTGGGTTTAGAGATAGGTTTAGAATGTAATAAATTAGGGTAATTAATGAGATCCTAATAAGAATATTTGTAATAATTATATGGATGAGTTCAAGTTACACATTTTTTAAACCGTTGGGTTTAAGTAGATCAAACGGTAAAAAAAAAAAAAAAAAAAAACTCTCATTAATGCTAATATTCTAATTTGATGATGCAAAGAAAATCAGTAGGCTGAATGCTCCGGGCTTTAATGGGTTAGTGGTTGTTTGGAAGGGTTGAAAAGAAAGAAACACAAGATCAAAGATGACCGGGGTGAACCAGCCAAAAACCCTCCGATGCTTAAGTTAGTTTTTTCTCTCTAGAACTTAAGAATTACAACTTTAGGGATAGTAGAAACATTCTTTCATTTGGTGTGGATGAGTCCTTATATAGTGAGTTTTAGAGTGATTATTTGTTTAGTAACTTCCTCAACGTGTGTGAAAGTTGAAATGTTTAGACTTAACTTCCACAACTGCTATAGAAGTTAGAATGTTCAATCTTATCTTTTACAACTGTCATTAGAAGTTAAGTACTTAGTAGGAAGTTGTAGCGATGAACAAGGATTTGCTCATACTTCAAAATAGTAGAACGTGGTCCGAATTACAAGCTTTTGTACACAAATCCATTTTTGAAAATTTTCTAAGTGTTGAGGGGTCTTCTAGGTGTTTTCTTGATGGACGACCTTCATGCCCACGGACGACCTTCTTATTTTGGGCTAACATTTCTGGCTCTGGACGACTCTTATAGACGAATTGGAGATGGTTCAATTTTTAGCTCACTATCAATTGTCCTCTTGTCCAAGGGTCGTCCAGAGTACAGTAGTATTTACTGTTGACTTTTGACACGCGTCATTGCTTTAATGGTTGACTGTCGCGCCAAGTGTCATCATTTCTCTGGTTAAATTTTATTGTTCCAAATTGTGCCACATGTCATAATCTTATTGGTTGGCTAGTTGCGTCTATTTATTTTTCGAGAAGAATGACAGGTGTCAACTTCTGGTTAGTCCGTATTACTTCGTTGACCCACCTCTGGGCCCTATAAATTTGCAAATTCTCTCTCTTGCCCTTTTACTGTTCTGATAATTTCCTTTCTGCCATTTCGTCCAAGAGCCTCATCTAGTCCTCGTCAGGTACTTCCTTTCCTTCATTCGTAGGTTTTCGTCTTTGTTCATTCTTCTAACTATGTCTACGTCTAGTAGTAGCCTAGAGAGAGAGATAAATAAGTATCAGGACATGTCCTCTATGAATAGTGGCGGTAGTTATGAGAGCAGTGAGGGTAGTACAGGTTATAGTAGTGATAGTAGTTCCTCAGACAAGCATTATTCGTCAAGGGTTCTTGGTTTTTCTTTAGAGGAATTTCAGGAAATGCAACGTAAGATGGCTTCTAGGGCAGGGGCTAGCTCGTCCAGAAGACAACCTAGTCCTCCTCAGGACGAAAAGGAAGAGGAAGAAGAAAATATAATTTATAGTTGTGCTCCTGAGGTAGAGGTAGCGTCTACTTTGGACATGCCTAAGTTAAAAACCCTTGTAGGTAGATATCAAATTCCTAGTAAGTTTAGGCCTCGTCCACCTAAAGAAGGAGAATGGTGTTGTTCTCCCTTTTCTGGTTTTGGTGTATATACCTCTTACCTTCTAGCAGGTCTTAGATTTCCCTTAAACTCCTTTTGTAGAGACCTTTACCATAGGTTGGGTATTGGACCAAACCAGCTTAACCCCAATGGATGGAGGACAATAGTTGCCATGCAAGTGCTATGGCGTGAGGCATTGGAAGGGAACCATACAATCACAGTGGACGAGTTCTTTTATTGTTAGAAGCCTTCAGAGATAAAGCAATCTGTTGGTTTTTACCAGTTCTTGTCTAGGAGCCCTCAGTTTAGTTTGATAAAGAGTCGTAATTCTTCTGACAGGCTTTAGAAGAAAGAATTCTTTTTTATTTCTAAAAATTGGGCTGGGGACCCAGTTGATGTAGATAGTGCCCCCTTCCCTCCTTTTACCAACCCCCTAAGTCGTCTTTGTCCTAAGGGTATGTCTTTGTACATTTCTTTTATTTATTTTATCTAACTTTTTTACTCGTCTAACCTTCTTTGGTATTGGTGCAGCTGTTACTCGCCCACGTTTGGACAAATTTTATTTGGATCTTATTGACCAAGCACGTGCCTTCCTTGAGAGGTCCTTTCACAATTTAGTGACTTTCAGTCGTCTGGCTACTTGGGGGCTTGGTCCTGAGCCTACTACAAAGATCCTTGCACACAAGGAGACTACTTGTCGAAGTAAGTATCATCCATTATTTTTATTTTTTTACTAACTTCGTCCTCTTTAATATGGGGGTGGCCATTATGAAGGAAAATAAAGGGAAAGGCGTTGCAAGTGGTACTAAAGGTAAAGAGGATGTACAGGTCTTGGACGATGTCACTACTGTGGTAGTCCAGAAGCCTAGCATCCAGGCTGGAAAAAGGAAGGGTATATCCAGCTCTATGGACCTTGGTGACTTTCCTACTCGTTAAGGTTCCAAGAAACAGAAGTCTGGCAAGACTCCTCCTCCCAAGGTTCCAAGGTTCCTTTCTGTAACGGTACACCTAGACATCTCGGCAGTGAACTTGGTACCCCAAACCACTCTATCTATCCAGACTACTCCACTCGTCCAGCCTGATGACCCTACTCCTCCTACAGCCAAAGCTCCTCACAGGGCCTACCCTTCAAAGAAAGGCAAACGTCCTTCCAACTTGGTACTGGACGAAGGTTATGCTTGGAAGACGTTCAAAGGACTCATTACTGACAATGAGGTGAACTCATATTACAACATGTCAGTGAGGAATTTTGAACGTTCTGCCATCCATGACCTCTTCAAGGTATGTGGTTTTCATTATTTTCCTTTTATTTTCTAAAAGATTCAAGGAAAATTTATAACTCTCCTTCGTCCATTCACAAGCCATGTCCAAGTTTTACACTGTGTCCACCCAAACTAAGGAGCTTTGCATTGAGGCTAAGGAAGCCAAGGAGAAGAACAAGGAGCTGAGCAACGAGGTTCTTCTAAAGAAGGAGGAGGTGATCAGATTGACTGAGGATCTCAATCGTCTACAGGGAATTGAGCAAAAACTAAATAATAAAGTGGAGGAGCTCAAGGTAGACTCTATTAAGAAGGAAAATTGTATCACTCACCTCGAGGTGAAGGTTCAAAAGTTTACTTCATCTATAGAGAAAGCTCAGAAGGAAGCTATCACAGCCTTCATGAGGTCAACCAAGTTCAAGACTCGTCTAGATCGTCATTATGCTGCTGGATTTGAAGACTTTTGTGCTGATGCCAAGGAGGCCTACCCTAAGATGGATTTTGACTCCTTCATGATCCCTACTGCTGCTAAGAGTTCCTTGCTTCCGACAAGCTTCGAGGGCATCAATGTGATGGACGATACTTCAACTAAACCAGCCCAGGATGCCACTACTGTTAACAAAGACGACCCAAAGTCTGCGGGTGATGCCCCCAGTGGTTTATCCCAGTAAATTAATTTTTCCTTTAGAAAAAATATATAATTTTTCGTTTATTGGAAATGCCCGTTGTTTTGGGCTTTACTCTTTTTAAAATTCATTCAAGTACAATTCCCTCATCCATGTTTATGGGCGAGCAACAAATACAATTGCCTTCATTGGCTTTAAAAACTCAAGGGTTTTTAGACGGTGGTCGTCTACCCTTTAATTTTTATGAATGAATGTCTACTTTTATTTTCATTTCTTACTCGGTGTTGAACATGTTATATGATGTGTAAACGAATTTTATTTACACCGTCCATATTATTTTTATGGTTTTAAGTGTGGCCCGTCCATTTATGAGAACATTTTATCTCGTCCTAACTATATGAACGAATTTTTATCTACATCGTCCATATTAAAATAAATTTTCCGTGCTCAACACTTTTACCATTCTTTACATTTCACAAGTATGACTTGTCAATGAATGGTATCTTTTTTGCTAGCTTTATTCGTCCATGTATTTGACTTATATCTGGCATCATCTTTTGTCCTTAGGTTGGACGATTCCTTTACTCGTCTTTAGTCAAGACGTTTCTAGCATTTACTCATCCAAAGATTGGACTATTTGGCTGGTTAAATTCATCCATGGACTTCGAAATATACTTACGTGCACGTTTTTCCTCGTCCATTAATTAGATGAATAAACCTTAGGTTTTACCTCATCCAGTGTTTAGACGAATATACCTTGGTTTATTTTTCTTTACTTTATCCTTATTTTAGGAAAGCTTATAGACGTTACATCTCTGCGTCCAGAGATTTTACTCATCTTGGGCTTTTAGCTTTCTTGTGGATTAGTTTAAATGGAATCACAAAGAATTGGAAATTCATACAACATTATACACATTGGAAATCCAAATTGTATGTACATAACATAAATATCGTCCACAAGCATGGCACATGCTTAGAAGCTAGTGCCTTAGGGAATTTAGAAATACTTATGTACAAACAGATAGACTAAGTACATGACTTCGTCCATCACAAATTTGTCCATAGATAGCGCAAAAGTTAGAAACTAATGCACTTTTAGGGAATTAAAATATTTAAAATCATGCAGTAGTAGTAATAAACATAAGTAAATATGAGGGAAACAACACATAACTTCAACTTCGTCCATGATGCTCGTCCATGGTGATGCTCGTCTAGGCTAACCATTCATTGATAGTATCTTCTTAGATGCTTAACGTTCCAAGGGTGCTCTTGCTTCCGTCCATCCAGGGCTTCCAGGTAGTATGATCCCTACCTTTTGCAGTTGATAATCCTATAAGGTCCTTCCCAATTAGGCCTTAGCTTTCCATGAGCCGGATTTCTAGTTACTAAGGAGACCTTTTTAAGGATGAGGTCCCCAATGTTGAAGCATCTAGGTTTCACCATTGCATCATACTACCTAGTCATAAGACTTTTGTATCTTGATGTCCTCTGCTCTGCATCCATCCTTACCTAGTCAATAAGATCAAGGTTAAGACGAAGTTGTTCTTCATTATCCTCGTCTTGATACTTCATCACCCTGTGGTTAGCCATGTGTACTTCTGCAGGTATGACTGCTTCACTTCTATAGGCTAGTTTGAAAAGAGTTTTCCCAGTGGGGGTCCTCACAGTCGTCCTGTAAGCCCATAGAACACCTGGTAGCTCGTCTGGCCATACTCCCTTTGCCCCCTCCAGCCGAATCTTGATGATTTTTAGCAAGGAACGGTTTGCTTCTTCTGCTTGTCAATTTGCTTGTGGGTAGAAGGGTGAGGAATAATGATTCTTGATTCCAAGTTGCTCGCAAAAATCTCTGAAAATTGTGTTATCAAATTGTCGTTCATTGTTAGATACTAGAATCCTTGGTACCCCAAACCTACATACAATGCTCTTTTAGATGAAATTTTTGACATTTTATTATGTAATCTTTGCTAAGGGTTCAACTTCCACCCATTTCGTGAAATAATCAATCCCTACCACTAAAAACTTTATTTGCCTGGTTCCAATTAGAAATGGGCCCAAAATATCCAATTCCCATTGCGCAAAAGGCCATGGGGCCATCATTGGGGTAAGGTACTCCGAGGGTTGTCTAGGGACGATACTGAATCGCTGACATTGGTCGCACACCTTGACATAAGCCTTAGCATCTGCTTGAATGGTTGGCTAATAGTAACTTGCATGGACGACCTTGTGGACAAGTGCTCTAGCTCCTGAATGGTTGTCACATGCTCTATCATGAACTTCTTTCAATACATAATTTGCTTCGTCTAGAGCTAAACACCTTAGGTAAGGCTGAGAGAAGCCTCTTTTGTATAGCACTTTGTCTATAAGGACGTATTTAGCTAATCTGATCCTTAACTTTCTGGCCTCGTTCCTTTATTTTGGAAGCCTTCTATCTTTCAAGTAGGTGACTATTGGGGTCATCCAACTTTCTTCACCTTCTATCTGTTGTATTTCTGGAAGATCTATACTAGGTATGTATTGGACTTCATCAGACTCGTCCACTAATCCATTTACTGATGCTTCCTTCACTAAGGCATCTGCCTCAACGTTTTCTTCCCTTGGGACTTGAATGAAACTAGCTTCTTTAAATTTCTTAACAATTTGTCTTACCTTATTAAGATATTCCTTCATTCGTTCTTCTTTAGTTTCATACATTCCATTCACTTAACTTGTAACTAACTGAGAGTCTCCCTGGACGATTATTGATTCAGCCTCCAAAGACTTAGCCAATTCTAGCCCTTTAAGAAGTGCTTCATACTCAACTTCGTTATTGATTGTTTAATACTGCGGAAGAACCTTATACTTCAACTTATCTCCTTCTGGAGATTGCAACACAACTCCTATTCCTCCTGCATATAGTGTAGACGACTTATCCACATGGATGACCCATGTTTTTACGCCTTCCACCCCGTCTAAACTACCATGACTTGGAGTGAATTCCGCAATGAAATCTGTTAGAGCTTGAGCTTTTATTGCATTTCTTGGTTGGTACTTGATGTCAAACACACTAAGCTCAACAGCCCATTGGATCAGTCGTCTTGCAGCTTCCAACTTGTTCATCGCCTTCTTGAGTGGATGATCTGTTATGACATTGATGACGTTAGCCTGGAAGTAATGCCTCAACTTCCTAGAAGTTGTTATTAATGCAAAAGCCAACTTTTCCATCATCGGATATCGTCCTTCTGCTTCCCTTAGCGCTCAGTTCATATAATACACAGACTTCTGCACCTTCCCTTCTTCCCTGATCAATGCTGAACTTACTGTATGTGGGGACACTGCTAAGTTTAAATATAACTTTTCACCTTATATGGATGGACTTAGCAGGGGAGCCGTAGTAAGATAGACTTTAAGATTTTAGAAGGCCTTTTGGCATTCGTCCATTCATTCAAATGCCTTTCTGAGAATTTTGAAAAAAGGTAAACACTTATCTATAACTTTTGGAACAAACTTGTTCAAAGCTGCAACTCGTCCAGTGAAGGACTAGACTTCCTTGACATTCTTTGGTGGTTCTATGTTCAGTATAACTTGGATCTTATCTAGATTTGCTTCAATTCCTCTCTGTGAAACCATGAATCCCAGAAACTTCCCTAACAAAACCCTAAAGGCACACTTACTTGGATGCAGCTTCATATTGTATCGTCCATAAAAGTCGTCCAGAGCCAGAAAAGTTAACCCAACATAAGAAGGTCGTCCATCGTCAGGAGGTCGTCCATGGGCATGAAGGTTGTCCATCAAGAAAACACCTGGAAGACCCCTCAGCATTTAGAAAGTTTTCAGAAATGGATTTGTGTACAAAAGCTTGTAATTCAGATCACGTTCTACTATTTTAAAGTATAAGCAAATCCTTATTCATCGCTATAACTTCCTACTAAGTACTTAACTTCTAATGACAGTTGTAAAAGATAAGATTGAACATTCTAACTTCTATAGCAGTTGTGGAAGTTAAGTGTAAACCTTTTAACTTCCACACACCTTGAGGAAGTTATTAAACAAGTAACCACTCCAAAGATCACTATATAAGGACTCATCCACACCAAATGAAAGTAAGTTTCCACTATCCATAAAGTTGGAATTCTTGAGTTCTAGAGAGAAAAAACTAACTTAAGCATCGGAGGGTTCTTGGCCAGTTCACCCCTGTCCCCTTTGATCTTGTGTTTCTATCTTTTCAGGCCTTCCAAGTAACCATTAGCCCATTGAAACCCAGAGCATTCAGCCTACTGATTTTCTTTGCATCATTAGTTGGCGTTATCTGTGAGAAAGATCAAAATTTGGAATTTGCAATTTATCTTTCTAAAGACAAAAGGTTGTATGGTCCGGACAAGGTCATTGGCCACTAGTCCAGGCCATCAGGAGAGTGGAATGCTTCCAACCATCCCAACCGCGCTCACCAGTTAGCACCTATTATGCAATCGCCTTCCATCCAAAAAATACAATCTATGGCAGCCGCCATGGCAAAGTTAACCTATCAGAATCAGGAGTTGACTCGAGAAATCAACCAAAGAAGGCAGCGTAATGAAAGGTGTGTGGAAGGGCAGGCTCAAAGTCAAGAAGTTAGGAGAAGATGTTGAGCGCGAGACCCACTCAAGGGGTATTGCTTCTGTGAAATGTACTCCCCCCTAGATCGAGGGTTTTACATGGAGTCGCCACTTATTTAATTTTAAAAGGGAAAATAAGAAAACCTTCAATAAAAAAAATACTTCTTTTGTATTAATGTATATTGCAATTTACATCAAATTTTGTAACAAAGATTTACAATGCTTTTTGTCCTAGATACAATCTAAGAAAAGTAAATTACATTGCTTTATTTCCTAGTTACATTCTAAAAAAAATGTAAAATTACATGTGCAAAAGCATAGTCTATAACCCTTGATCTTGGTTCGGAGGCTAATTTACGAGATGGGAAGAGATTAAGCACCCATCTCACCCGGTAAAACCGGTCTCCTAGGTTAAGGTGGCCAATGTCATGTCATGTCAAACAAATACAAACAATATGTCATATAAACATGGTAATTTGTAAGAATTGAAAACAAATATGTGTTTAAGAGAATCAAATATAAAAAAGACACAAAAAAAATGAAACTTGTTAGATAACAATTTTAATGTAAAGAAAACATTAAAGCAATGGCATGTTCATCCAAAAAATCAAAGTAAGCAAAGAATCCCTAGCTTAGACATGTTCATCTAAGCATGTGAAGAAAAAACAAAGTTGTCATGTTATTTGTTATCAACATAATTGCAAAGAGAAACAAATAAAAAATAAAACATTTGAGCATATTTGATCATCCAAGCAATTATGAAAAGATGTAAAGGAAAATCCCTAGACATGTTTATCTAAAGAAAATCAAAATACTTAGACATGTTCGTTCAAGCATTTTTAAAAAAAAAAAAAGTAAAACAATTACCTAGACATGTTCATCTAAGTATTGAAGAGAAAGTTGTGTTTTAGCCTAGAAGTGCTCATCTAAGCATTCAAGAGAAAAATTGTGTATTAGCCTAGAAGTGTTCATCTAAGCATGTAAAAGAAATAATAATAAGAAATGTAGGCATGTTCATCCAAAAAAACAAATAATGACATGTTAAACATTTATTCAAGCATGTGTAGAAAATTAAGAATATAACTAACTACTTACCAGCATAGAACATAAATTAAAAAAGGGAAGTGATCACTTAAAGGGCTAGGGAGAAAGCAAGGAATTACTAAACTACAACCAAAGTAGGAACAATGGTTGCACAACAGCTTTTCTTTTCTGCTTTCTCACTAGCTCTTTAGAGGGAATTCGGGGTCCAGAAAATGGAAGAGGTCTTCTCTATTTATAGGAGGAGGGATGGCTTAGCTTTAAAGCTAAGTTGTTAGCTTTCTTCTGAAGCTAAGGGGAGAAATGAGCTGAAACGGATTGGGTTTTGGATCTCCATTTGAATTTTGAAATGATGCTGCACCTGCTTCGTATTTTGGCTCTAATTTTCCGCTCAAAATTCCAATTGATTCAAGATGGGTGTTTTTTGAAAGGAAATTCAATTATCTACAACTTTATCAGAAATAGAGAAAGCCAAATTCCAACGTTATCTAGGCCAAAAATGTGTTTCAAATTGCTGCTGAAAATAATCACGTTTTTTGAGCATTTTTGAAAATTTTCCCAGGATGTATCTGTTTCTTATCCTATTTATTTATTTATTTTTTTTTTAAAAAACTTTTCTTCTGAAGCTAAAGGAAGGGATCAGTCTATTAGACAAGCTTGAACAAATTTGAGTTTGATCCCCATTTGAAATTTTGAAAGATGAGTGAAGATAATGCTGATTTTGTGTTATCTTCTGCACCCGTTTCATAATTTGGCCATAACTTTCTGCTCAAGATTCCAATTGATTCGGGATTGATGTTTTTTGAAAGGAAATTTAATTCTCTACAACTTTTATAGAAATAGAGAAAACCAAATTTGATGTTTTTCAGGCCAAAAATACGATTCAATTTGCTGCTGAAGATAATGACGTTCCTGAGCATTTTTTGAATTTTTTCTATCTCCAAATATTTTCAAAAGAGCAGATAAGATGTCCTAAAGGAAAACATTTTTTTATTTTAAAAATGAAATAAAAATGAAATCCAATCAAAAATTACACTTAATTAATTTTAAATTAATTCTTGTGAGAACCAATCAAAATTAAGTGTTTAAGATAGGACGTGACCGGACCCATCGTGTAGGTGAGCCATGATCATTGAAAATTGTTTGTATGATAACTTTTGATCAGGTGGTCCGATCAAAACCCATGACATACCATTATGATCGTTAGAGCATCAAGATTTGTTTTGTATCACAAATTTGAAGATCTACCGGTTGGTTAAATGCAAGTTGTAAAATGGGCTGTTTACAGAATGCCCCTCATTGACAGAGCTTGAAAAGCGAATGTCAATGTAAAAGAAAGACACCAAATTTTGCAACTTGAAATTTAACCGATGTGATGAAAATTTGTGAAAGTTTTGGAAACTTGTTGATTTCCAAATATTTTGATCCAAAAATGTGTTGGCAATTTTCTCATTTTTTTTTTTTGAAAATTTTGAACTTGTAAAAAGCTTTGTCAGGCTTTTTTATTTGAAAACTCTGCTGGGTTTTCTTGTAAAGATCTTGGCAAATTTTCTAAAAACTTATCTGTTTTTTTTTTAAAATTTTTAAACCTGAAACTTGTTGAAAATCTTGTTGAATTTTTTCTTGAAAATTTTGATATTCTTATCAAAATTTGTATTTGTGAAAGCATGTTGGGCATTCTTGAAATGATCATGTCTTTTGGAAATTTGATAAAAACCTTGTTGGGTTTTCTTATGAAGATCTTGGGAAATTTTCTAAAAACTTGTCTATTTTTGAAAATTTTTGAACCTGAAACTTGTTGAAAATCTTGTTGAATTTTCTTTTGAAAATTTAGATATTCTTATCAAAATTTGTATTTGTGAAAACATGTTGGGCATTCTTGGAATGATCTTGCCATGTCTTTTGGAAATTTGATAAAAACCTTGTTAGGTTGTTTTTTGAAAATTTTTGAAATTGAAAATTGTTGAATTTTTTTTTGAAAATTTTGATATTCCTATCAAAATTGGTATTTGTGAAAACATGTTAGGCATTCTTGGAATTATCTTGTCATGTCTTTTGGAAATTTGATAAAAACCTTGTTGGGTTTTCTTATGAAGATCTTGGTGAATTTTCTAAGAACTTGTCTGTTTTTTGAAAATTTTTGAACTTGAAACTTGTTGAATTTTCTTTTGAAAATTTTGATATTCTTATCAAAATTGGTATTTGTGAAAACATGTTGGACATTCTTGGAATGATCTTGCCATGTCTTTTGGAAATTTGATAAAAAACTTTGTTGGGTTTTCTTATGAAGATCTTGGCAAATTTTCTAAAAACTTGTTTGTTTTTAAAAATTTTTGAACCTGAAACTTGTTGAAAATCTTGTTAAATTTTCTTTTGAAAATTTTGATATTCTTATCAAAATTGGTATTTGTGAAAACATGTTGGACATTCTTGGAATGATCTTGTCATGTCTTTTGGAAATTTGATAAAAAACTTTGTTGGGTTTTCTTATGAAGATCTTGGCAAATTTTCTAAAAACTTGTTTGCTTTTTAAAATTTTTGAACCTGAAACTTGTTGAAAATCTTGTTAAATTTTCTTTTGAAAATTTTGATATTCTTATCAAAATTGGTATTTATGAAAACATGTTGGGCACTTTGAGAATGATTTTGTCATGTCTTTTGGAAATTTGATAAAAACCTTGTTGGGTTTTTGTGTAAACTGTGTAACATTGTCAAGCGTTCTTTTTCTGAGAGATGTTTGAAGATCTTGTAAGATTTTCCTCGACTTTTGAAAAAGATGCTAAAACTTGAACTGATGAGGGAGAATATGCGAAGGACGAATCACTTAGATAATTTAGTTCATCGAACTGATTCCCCTTTTACAGCTTCCATCAATAGTCATCTCCTGCCTCCCAAGTTCAAGATGCCTTCCTTGGATTCGCATGATGGAACATGCGACTCATGTGATCATATTGCGACCTTCAAGACCATAATGCATCTTTAAAGGGTTCTAGATGAGATAATGTGTAGGGCCTTTCCAACCACCCTTAAGGGACCAGCACTAGTGTGGTTCAGTAAAATACATCCAAATACTGTTAGTTCTTTTGAGAAGTTGAGCAAGTTGTTCGTTAACAACTTTATCGGAGGATGAAGGCATAAACGCTCTTCGTCCAACTTGCTGACCATAGAGCAAGGAGAAAATGAGAGTTTGCTCTCCTTCATCACTCGTTTTAACAGGAAAGTTTTGACTGTAGATGAGATGGATGACAAGTTACTATTGACAGCCTTCTACAATGGAGTTAGTTCCAATTTATTCATTCATAAGCTTTATGATCAAGAGGGCTTGGATGGGAGAGAATAAGGATAAAGATAACAAGAAGGCAAATCCATCTTTAGGAAAGAGTCAGCACTACACGCCCTTGAATGTTCCACTTGATCAAGTGTTTATGCAAATCAAAGATGACCCATCTTTGAAGTGGCCAGAGAAGATGAAGGGAGATCCTAACAAGTGTAATAAGAATAAATATTGCCGCTTTCACAGAGATCACGGCATAACATGGACGAGTGTTATGACTTGAAGCAGCAGATAGAGAACCTTATCAAACAAGGAAAGTTAAGACATTTCGTTGGAAGAGATCATAAAGACGAGAAGTTGAAAGGAAAGGTAGAAGAGTCATCACAACCCCCACTTGGAGAAATAAAAGTTATTATAGGAGGAACTTTAACATGGCAATCTTTGAAGTCAAGGAAGTCGTACCTAAAGGTGGTACAAAACGTCAAACTCTCTAGATGACCACCAAAGACGAGGGGGGCAGACAAGCAAGCCATTACGTTCATAGACGAGAACGCTGAAAGAATCCATCACCTACATGATAATGCGATTGTCATCACTCTGCTCATTGCAGATTATACAACTAGAAGAGTGTTGGTAGATAATGAAAGTTCGGCAGACATCTTGTATTATCCTGCCTTCCAACAAATGAGGCTTGGACGACATCAACTGCGTCCAGTATGTTCACCCGTGGTGGGATTTGGAGAAATGAAAGTGCAACTTATAGGAAATATTACATTACCTGTAGTGGTGGAAGCATACCCACAACAAATAACCAAGGAAGTGAATTTCCTCGTGGTGGACTATTCGTCTTCCTATAAAGTCATCATTGGAAGACCAACTTTAAACAGTTGGAAGGCAGTGACATCTACCTACCACCTATCAATCAAAATTCCCAACGGAGTATGGGATAAGGCAAGTGCAAGGAGATCAGCTAATCGTTAGAGAATGCTACTTAGCCATGTTGGCAGTGGATGAACATGTGCAGACCATGAATATAGAGGAAAGAAGGGTTGTAGTAGAGCCCACTGAAGTACGAGAAGACATCCCTTTGGAAGAGGGTAATCCTGAAAAGTTTACCAGAATTGGAACAAGTATGGAGGAAAAGACAAAGCAAGACCTCGTCCACTTTTTAAGGAAGAGCATTGATGTCTTTGCATGGAGTCATGAAGACATGCCAGGAATTGTCCCAAGTGTTATTTCTCATCGATTGAATGTGTATCCATCTTCCAAACCTGTTGGGAAATTTATGACCCCGATTGATAGAATTAACAAGTTTTAAATCCAAGTTGTGAATTAGATTTATTATCAATAAAACTTGTTAAAACAAATAAACATCAATATCATGTCAAAATAATATGCAGCGGAAAAATAAATAAGACAAGATATGATGACCCAGGAAAACCAATAAACCAACCAGTTTCACAGTAAAAAACCTGGGGGGAAACCTTCCCGAAAAGCAATCCACTATAGAAAAGAGAAGTTTTAGATCTAGTACAAAACCTTTGTCACTAGACTCTACAATCCCCGTAGATGAACTCACAACAGAAACCTTCTACCGCTTCAGAACCTCTGAACTCTTCAATATATGAACGCCACCCTTTGATGCACGAATCCCAATACGTGACTAACCAATTGCGCGGATCCCAGTACGCGACTTCAATCACCAACTAGAAGAAGATTGTTGGCTGCAAAGTTCTTCACTTCATCAAGAATGAAGATCAAGAAGCACTTGGTTACAAAACCCTAAGGCGCAAAAACGCAGTAGCTTCTTTTTCAGAGAGAATAATCTTTTGCATATGTTCTCTTTTTATTCTCTTATTCTCTTGTGATACGGCCTCCAAAATAAGCCTTATATAGGTCTAGGGTTGTGAGAAAAGAAACCCTACACAAATACAAAAGCCTGGCCCAAAAATCAAAAAGCTGAATTTCCGTAACCTCGACAGATAGCAGCTATCGAGGAGGTGTCGAGGTTTAATGAATCTCAACAGATACAGCTATCGAGGAGGTGTCGAGAAGGTGTCGAGAGGACAGAAACTTTCTCGATCGATCGACCAGCTATCGAGAAGCTATCGAGATTGCGATAAGAATCAGCTGAAGATCTCGACAGATAGCTAGGTGTCGAAGAGGTGTCGAGAAGCTATCGAGCTATCTATCCGCAGGTGTCGAGCTATCTGTCCAGCTTTATTGAACACCTTTTCTTCACTTGTTTCTTGGTTCAATCTTCATGGCTTTAATACTAGACTTGAACAACATGTTTCTTCAAGTATTAAACACAACTTAGATCTACCCAAATACAAGTAAAGTGCGTTTTGTCAAAGGATTAGCCAACTACATAAAATATGTCCTTAACAATCTCCCCCTTTGGCAATCCGTGACAAAACCACAACAAACAAATAAACATATGAGAAAAGTCATAAATCACTCAACTCATATTCACTTGTTGAATACAATAAAATCTATCCTAACATAAACTCTTGAAAAACTTTGCAAGAAGAGAGTTTATGGCAAGTAGACTTTGACAACCTGTATTTCTGAAACACTTTTAAACAAAACTCATCAAGGCATCTTGTGTGAAACAGAAATAATTAGATTGCATACAAGTAAAGAAACATGTGTATAAAGATAGAAAAGAAACAACACATGTAGAGGTAGGTGAAAGAAACATACATCAGCATATACAGAAGATAAGCACAATGTATGTAAACATGGTCACAAGACCCAAGGTACAAGAAGAAGGAGGTAAGCACTCCCCCTAACAAGATGAAACACATCTCCCCCCTTACAAAGGAATGTATTTCTCCCCCTAACATGTAGAATCTCAAACTCCACAAATTCTCCCCCTTTTTGTCATGATTGACAAAGGGTACA
The DNA here is from genome assembly GCA_023736055.1 of Quercus glauca. NCBI lineage: Eukaryota > Viridiplantae > Streptophyta > Magnoliopsida > Fagales > Fagaceae > Quercus > Quercus glauca. The sequence continues at coordinate 16,598,347 of CM043326.1, read as the reverse complement.
ATAAGCTAGAAAGCTTCACCCGAGAGACATAAAGATGATCAAGGATGATCATGGGGGCACAAGAAATCCATATAAATGCATGAATGTAATGAAACAAGATGCTATGGATGACAAAAGAAAGATGCAAAACACACACACATACACTAAACAAGTCTAACCAATTTTATATTTCAAAAACAAGTCAAGACAGTTTAGTAAGCATACAAAAGCACATGTAAACCTAGTGATGGCCAAATCACATTGTACCTGCACATGTATCAAAAGTAGCAAAGAATATTGCGTGTTGTATGTGAAAAACATCGCAAGATTGCATATGTGTATACATGTTATGACAATCTGAGATATGAGAAAATAACTTTTAACTCACACACAATCATAACTGTTTGATGGGGACTATCACCTTCGAGGTACATCCTATAACTCCCACATCTCCTAGAATACACGCTTGCAACCATTTTAAAGCATTTTTAATCTTTTTGCTTTTTATTTCTTTGCATATATATATATTTTTTTTAAACATATCATACATGGGCTTATGAGAAAGAAAAGAAATACCCATTGATATTTGACATTTCAATTTTGCTATGCCTAAGCACACAAATGTCATTGACATCACATTTTTGCTATGCCGAAACATACAGATGTCATTAATGATTGGCGGGCAATAGTGGTGAGATGGTTATTTATGCCTTTCTCTTAGGATTTTCTAGTCCTACCCGTCAAAAGAGTGATATGAGTGTTAAGTCTAAGAAATAACCTAATCTTACTCATCACAAACACGAGCCACAAAGCTCACTTGCTTAGTTGTGCATAAAGATGCTCATCTAAGCTACAAGAGATACAAAGTTTAGAAAACTTTGTTTCATTGGCCATCCAAGGTACACAAGTACCAAAGTACACAAACACACACTGTTTTCGTATTTTTCTGATTTTTCAATTTTTATTTTGAAAAACAACAAAATAAAGACTAAACAACCAAACAAAAACAGACAACCAACATGAAAGCAGAAAGAAGGATGCATATGCATGAAGGCATGATAGAAAAATGCAAGTGCATGAAAGCATGATTCCAAATCAAGCAAAGAGAGTCCTACTTTAGATAGAAAGAATTAAAGCAGAGGACAAATAGAAAAGATAATTAAGTCTTAGGCTCCTTTCTCACCCACACAGCACGAGTCTTTGGCCGTGAAGATGAAAAGGCACGTGTCCTAGTATGTCTACTAAAGGACATAGAAGAATTAGAATTCTTCTGAAATTGAGTTAAAAAGCTCAAAGCTTTTAATAACTCTCCAAACAAAGGTGTAGGTCCTTAAGAAGAAACCTGTGACCGTTTGGACAATTGCTTATGAGGATACAACCTAAAGCAATTAGGACGAATATGTCTAGCAACACCACAATGGTGACAAACATGAGCAGTTTTAGGACTACTCGGCTTCCAAGAAGGAGGTCTAACCTTAGAGGTAGACTGAGACCTCAACTTAGGACAATTTGGCCTAATATGACCAACAACATGACAATGATGACAAATGGGGACAAATTCAGATTTATCATTCAACCTAGGAGGAGTTTTAGACATAGGTTTAGAAACATCAGCATTAACATCAGATTGTTTACTTTTGTCTATCCTAGCAATATTAGCCTTCAACTCTTCATTATTCCTTTTAAATGGAGGAACATAAAGATCCTTTTCTTTTGAGTTAGGCTCAACAACAAGTTTGGTACTAGTTAATTTTTCAACTTCAGTTTTAAATTCAACTAGTTGCTCTTTCAAACTCTTAATTTTGTCCACCTGAGATGAAATTTGATTTTTATAATTCTCATTCAAATTATTGGCTTCATCCAATTTTGCAATCAAATCATCTTTTTCAAGCTTGACCTTTTTAAATTTAGCTTTTAATTTTGTAGAACATTCAAGAGATTTCATACAAAAAATATAAAGCTTGCAATAGGCATCTTGAATATCATCATCATCATTCAACACAAGATCATGCAAATCAAAGCAATCAAGAGCTTCCATGACAACGGGGGTCAATGGATCACACTCAGGAAATTAATCCAATCAGAGTGAACCCGCTCTGATACCACTTGTTGGGAAATTTATGACCCCGATTGATAGAATTAACAAGTTTTAAATCCAAGTTGTTAATTAGATTTAGGGATAATTACAGTAAACCCACCTGAGGTTAGGCCCGTTTTCACTTTGCCTACCCGTGGTTCAAAACTTATCACTTTGCCCACCTGAACTTCAATCCGTTACTCTCCCGTTGCCCACCTCACCCTCAGACGTTAGAAAAACACATTTTTATTCCAAATTAGAACATAACACGGATCAAGCAATACGAACTCACTCTCTTTTCCTCACGAGCCCTAGAAACGCGAAAATCCCTGTAACTGAGCTGGGGTTTTGATTTTTCTGCATTTGCTTTCGTGTGAAGGTGAGGTTCTGACTCTGGGTTGTCTTGAGGCATTGATTATTCGAAGATAGATCATCACCTTCTACTTTATGGTTCTGAGCTGAGCTGGGGTTTCAAAGTTGATAATCGATGTCTTCTTCGAGTGGAAATTACTCAGGTTCAAGTGGGCATATGTGTACATATGAGACTTGTGTGCTAAGAACAAGTCTGACAGTGGATAATTTTGGGAGAAGGTTTCTGGGTTGTAGCCGATATAAGGTAAATATACTTTTTACTTAATCTAGCTGATTCACGTGAGATTGGAATGTGATGTGTTCAATTCAATTTATGAACAGGTTGGTCCCAAGTGCCCTTTCTTTAAATGGATTGATAATCCCACTTGTATGCGTGGGAATGAAGCTGCCCATTTGGTGCAACAAAAGCTGGATTTACTGCGGAGTGAGCTGCAACTTGTACATGAAAGGGAAAGAGAAGCTACAGAGGCAGCAGCAGAAGCTACCCAAATGGCAGAAATTGCTCAAGACAGGGCAGCAAAAGCCACTGAAAGGGAGAGAAAGTTTCGAGCTTCCTCTGTTCAAGCCAAGGATATTGCAATGAGAGCTTTAGAGCAAGAGAGAAAGTGCAGAATTGCACTAATTCTGTCATGGTTTTTTTTTATTTTGGTTATGTTGTTTTCATGTTTTGGCTCAAGTGAGAATGTTGGAATGATGAGATTGAGTCTGCCTGATGGGTTGTAATATAAGCTGGTCCTCAATTGTATTGTAATAGAACTATGAAAGAATTTTTTGAGAATGAGAACTATGTAAGGTGGTAGATGCCTTTTAAAGATAAAAGTGTTATTTATGTTAGATGCTGTTGGTATTTTTGTTTAAAGTGAATTTGCTACTTGTGAGCTGTGAGCTGTTGGTGTTTTGTTGGATGTTGTGAGCTGTGTTGGTTTGTGCACAAAGTGCATTGTGAGAAGACAATTGTGTTTAAAGTGAATTTAAAGTGCATGACAATCTGTCAACTTGCAAGAAAAGAACAAATGCACACATACACCTGCTATTCAACACATACACCTACTATTCAACTATTCAACACATACACCCTGCACACATAAACAAACTCATATCATAATAACTCATATAACAAACTGCAATAATCAGAATAATAATTCAGAACACCTGTCATTAAGTTGGGAAATTGTATACATATTTTAAGGTGGCATTGAATAGTCTTTCATCAACCACCAGTAAATAAAAGGCATTTGGTACAACAACCAAAACAGTTGCAGCTGCCCAATGTTTACAAAACTTACAAAAATACAAAAAATGTTTGAACAGCTATATAAAAAAGTGTTGCCATTGTCTGCCCTGCCATTGTCTAGAAATTACATAAAACCCTAACACTACTACATAACCCTAATACATTATACACAGCAACAAAAGTGTCTTCACTTAGTCTTCATTTACTGCCCCTGCCCTTGCCCCTGCCTCTCCCACCACAGCTGGCCTTTCCACCTCTTGTTCTACATTTCTAAGCCCTAGCTGCATCACCCCTTCCTCTCAAAGCAGCTCCTCTGGTAGTAGGTGGTCTTGTAGGCTACAAAGTTCAAGAATTCAAATGTTAGCTACCAGTATCATAGTTTTATGAATAAAACATCAAACCTAACTCTACAGTACCTGTGATGATGGTGCTCTACTATCCCATGTTTCTGCAGGGGTGTGTGGTGCTGGCTGGCTTGAAGAGAACCAAGGAGCTCCTCTAACTGTGTACCTGAAGTCTGAAGAGTACCACTGACTTGGGTTCTGTGACCATGGAGCTGGTGGCCCTAACCATGGAGCTTGTGGCTGTGGAGCTGGAGCTTGTGGCTGTGACCCTGCTGCCTGGTTGGATGAGGATGAGGCCATAGTGTAAGGCTGATGTGTTGGTGGGGGCTGAGCTGAGGATTGGGTCTGTGATGAAGATGGGGCCTGGGATCCTTGTCTGTGTGTAGAAGGCCTTCCACTTCCCTGCAACCAAATATGATGAGCATGTTTTTACAGCTGGATTTATTGGCATTTTGCATTTGAATAAAAAAAATTTGTAAAAACTTACAGATTTTTCTTTCTGCAATCTCTGCCTCCTCTCCCATGGTGTCTCACCAGTGACATTGGCCTTGCATCCCCTTGCATTGTGCCCTTCCTGATGACACCTTCCACACCTCAGTGGCCTGTTTGCTCTAGACACCTTATAAGGGTTCGGCTCATCAGCATCTCTCTTCCTCTTCATGGGTGGCCTGCCTGGTGGCTTATGGACAATAGGTGCAACAGGCTTGGGTTGGCCACTTGATATCCACTCAGACTGGCCAGGCATGGGAGGTATGGGTGTCTTGTATGTCTCCACATAAGCATCCTTGTAGTAGCATGGATGGGTGTAGTCTTCTGGTTTCTCACGATTCACAAAAATGGCTGCAACTCCATGCTTGCAAGGGATTCCTGTCAAGTCCCACAATCTACAACTGCATGTCCTATTTACCAAGTCCACCACATGCCTTTCCCTCTCATTGTCAACCTCATACACAAACCTCCCAGAAGGCATTGCACAGAAACCTTTAGACTCTAATTTTAACTGCTCCAACTTTTTTTGTATGCTAGGACACAACTTGCCACCATACTTTTCTATGCCAGTCTTCTTTATATACAGCCTGCTCATAAGCCTAACTCTGATCCACTCCAGCATTGATAAGATGGGCTTGTCTCTAGCCTTCACAATCATAGAGTTAAAACTCTCACTCAGATTGTTGACCATACAATCTGTCAAAGCTCTTGAAGAAAAGTGGGATCTGGTCCACTGTGCAGGCTCTATATCAGCCAGGTACTTCCAAGCTTCTTCATCCAAACTCTTAAGATGGTCCATCCCCCTCTCAAATTCCCTGGCTGATGTTGTGCCAGCACACCTCCACAGTACACTCTTCAACTCCATGCCCTTGTGGTTAAGCTTGAAGTTGTTGTATATGTGCTTCACACAATACCTGTGCTCCACAGTTGGGAATAGAGTCTCCATTGCAGGTAAAAGGCCCTGCAATCAAGTAAGCAAGTAAGCAAGTAAGCATGTAAAAAGCTAAGCATGTAATGAAGTCATGAACATGAGTTAGATGATAATACCTTCTGCCTGTCACTGATGAATACCAGATTGAGCTCCTCTGGCCTGCCAATGTCATCTGCAAACTGCTCCAAGAACCAGATCCAGCTTTCCTTTGTCTCTTGCTCAACCACAGCCATTGCCACTGGGAATATATTGTCATTTCCATCCTTGGCAGTGGCAGATAATAATTGCCCACCAAACCTACCCTTCAAGTGGCATCCATCCAGCCCAACAAAGGGTCTACAACCACCTAGAAAGCCAACCTTCTGAGCATTGTACCTAATGTACATCCTTTTAAAATTGGGCTCTGCATTCTCATTTTCCATCTCTGTTTGCAGAATCACCCTACTTCCTACATCTGTCCTTAATATCATTTCTGCATAATCTCTAAGTAGGCCATACTGAGCCTCTTCATCCCCAGTAATCAGCCCCCTAGCTGCCGTCCTTGCTCTGTACACCTGACTAAGACTTAAATCAATTGAAATCTTCTGCATCACATGGTGCTTAACACCTGAGACCTCCCAATTAGGATTCTTAGCAAAATCCTCCAAATACCTCTTTGCCACATAGGCTGATGTAACTTGCCCATTTTTAAATGTCAGGGGGCAGGTACACTCAGGATAAAATGTCTTGATCTCAAATGTGCATTCTCCAGTCACCATTGAGGCATAACACCTCCATCCACAACTGTTCTTACAATGTACAGAAATCTTCTTCTTCTCATTCAACTTCCACTTCACATCAATGTTATTCTGAATCACATACTCCCTCAAAGCCTTCCTAAACACCTGGGAGTTTGGGAACTTCATCCCTTTTGCCAACCTAACATTTTCCATATCAGTCCTCTCATTGAACTCCAAATTTCCACCCTGCTCATCATCAGAACTATCCACACTTGCTGCATCATCCTCTAAAGCTGGTTCAGCCCACTCTTCATCTAAATCTATGTTTGGAGGAGGAACATTGCTTGGGCCAGGTGCATCTGTGTTTGGCTGAGGTGCAGCTGTGTTTGGCTGAGGTGTATCAGTGTTTGGGTGAGGTGTATCAGTGTTTGGCTGATGAGGTGTATCAGTGTTTGGATGAGGTGGAGAAGACTCACCAAAAATGTCATCAGCAAAGTCTTCTCCTTCCAGACCTTCATTCAACCAATCAAACTCCTCCTCCAGACCATCACCCCCTGCACCAGCCCCTGCACCAGCCCCTGCACCATCAGGAACTTCAACTGCAAGTGGAGCATTACCACTCTCCACATACAGTATGATGGTGTCTCTTGGCCCTCCCTCATTAGGCTTGTACAGGGGTACCATATCTTGGTCATCTTGTATGAGCCTCAAGTCTTGCTCCAAGTTGCCCCCAGGACCTAAATAATGAACCCTACACGGTTCATCAATCCCCAATTCCTCACATATACCTTTTAGTTCAAAATAACTAAGCAAATCAGGATCCCTATACACTATTTCAACTTTCCCACCAAAGTATTCTAAACTAGGGTTCCACAGAAAAGCACCCCCATAATGTACCTCCAATTTCACTTCCTCATCCATCTGCAATAACAAATTACCATTTGACACGTATACAATTAACAATTAAAGAATTGTAAACAACTTGCAAGTAAACAGTTTCATGTTTCTGTTTTGCTTTTGGGATGCAACACACACAGAGGGACCACATGTTTCTGCTTTGTTTTTTATTCTGTTTTACTAAATAGCACATGCAAACACTAAAATTTAAAGCTAATAGAAACTTGGGTACACTGTGAGACACAATGACCACGACAGACAAAATGCCCACAAACAAACACAAATCCAAAGAACAGGTGGTCACATTTTTCATAAGCATTAACAAACACAACCAATAATCTCATTCCATTACATATAACATTGACCATTGATTGATTACTAAAAACACAATAAACAACCACAAGCCCAAAGTAAAAACCCAAGCAGTGACTGATTTCTTACCAGAAATGTAGTCCCTCGAACAACCCGTTGCTCGTCTGGGTTTACACTTGCAACACAATGTCAATATCAGATGCAGTTACAGGGATTTTCGCGTTTCTAGGGCTCGTGAGGAAAAGAGAGTGAGTTCGTATTGCTTGATCCGTGTTATGTTCTAATTTGGAATAAAAATGTGTTTTTCTAACATCTGAGGGTGAGGTGGGCAACGGGAGAGTAACGGATTGAAGTTTAGGTGGGCAAAGTGATAAGTTTTGAACCACGGGTAGGCAAAGTGAAAACGGGCCTAACCTCAGGTGGGTTTACTGTAATTATCCCTTAGATTTATTATCAATAAAACTTGTTAAAACAAATAAACATCAATATCATGTCAAAATAATATGCAGCGGAAAAATAAATAAGACAAGATATGATGACCCAGGAAAACCAATGAAACCAACCAGTTTCACAGTAAAAAACCTGGGGGGAAACCTTCCCGAAAAGCAATCCACTATAGAAAAGAGAAGTTTTAGATCTAGTACAAAACCTTTGTCACTAGACTCTACAATCCCCGTAGATGAACTCACAGCAGAAACCTTCTACCGCTTCAGAACCTCTGAACTCTTCAATATATAAACGCCACCCTTTGATGCACGAATCCCAATACGTGACTAACCAATTGCGCGGATCCCAGTACGCGACTTCAATCACCAACTAGAAGAAGATTGTTGGCTGCAAAGTTCTTCACTTCATCAAGAATGAAGATCAAGAAGCACTTGGTTACAAAACCCTAAGGCGCAAAAACGCAGTAGCTTCTTTTTCAGAGAGAATAATCTTTTGCATATGTTCTCTTTTTATTCTCTTATTCTCTTGTGATACGGCCTCCAAAATAAGCCTTATATAGGTCTAGGGTTGTGAGAAAAGAAACCCTACACAAATACAAAAGCCTGGCCCAAAAATCAAAAAGCTGAATTTCCGTAACCTCGACAGATAGCAGCTATCGAGGAGGTGTCGAGGTTTAATGAATCTCAACAGATACAGCTATCGAGGAGGTGTCGAGAAGGTGTCGAGAGGACAGAAACTTTCTCGATCGATCGACCAGCTATCGAGAAGCTATCGAGATTGCGATAAGAATCAGCTGAAGATCTCGACAGATAGTTAGGTGTCGAAGAGGTGTCGAGAAGCTATCGAGCTATCTATCCGCAGGTGTCGAGCTATCTGTCCAGCTTTATTGAATACCTTTTCTTCACTTGTTTCTTGGTTCAATCTTCATGGCTTTAATACTAGACTTGAACAACATGTTTCTTCAAGTATTAAACACAACTTAGATCTACCCAAATACAAGTAAAGTGCGTTTTGTCAAAGGATTAGCCAACTACATAAAATATGTCCTTAACAAAACCTGTTCGTCAAAAGAAAAGAATCTTTGCTCCTGAATGAGATAATGCTATCAAGGAAGAGGTTCAGAAGTTAACCACATCAGAATTTGTTCAGGAAGTCTATTACCCGAATTGGTTAGCTAATGTGGTGATGGTTAAGAAGGCAAATGGCAAGTAGATGATGTGTGTAGACTTCATTGATTTAAACAAAACTTGCCCCAAAGATAGTTATCATTTGCCATGCATTGATCAATTGGTAGATTCAACAGCAGGTCATCAATTGCTAAACTTCATGGACGCCTTCTCAGGGTATAATCAGATAAAGATGGACGAGGCAGATCAAGAGAAGACATCCTTTATTACCAATCAAGGTTTATTTTGTTATAAGGTCATGCCCTTTGGTTTGAAGAATGAGGGGGTAACTGATAGTGAAATAAAAATTGAACCATCTCCAATTCGTCCATAAGAGTCATGTAGAGTTAGAAAGGTTAGCCCAACATAAGAAGGTCGCCCATTGTCAGGAGGTCGTCCGTGGGCATGAAGGTCATCCATCAAGAAAACACCTGGAAGACCCCTCAACACTTAGAAAATTTTCAGAAATGGATTTGTGTACAAAAGCTTGTAATTCAAACCACGTTCTACTATTTTAAAGTATGAGCCAATCCTTGTTCATCGCTACAATTTCCTACTAAGTACTTAACTTCCAATGACAGTTGTAGAAGATAAGATTGAACATTCTATCTTCTATAGCAGTTGTGGAAGTTAAGTTCGAATCTTTCAACTTCTACACACGTTGAGGAAGTTACTAAACAAGTAACCACTCTAAAGCTTACTATATAAGGACTCATCCACACCAAATGAAAGTAAGTTTCCACTATCCCTAAAGTTGGAATTCTTAAGTTCTAGAGAGAAAAAACTAACTTAAGCATCGAAGGGTTCTTGACCGGTTCACCTCGATCGCCTTTGATCTTGTATTTCTTTCTTTTCAAGCATTCCAAGCAACCACTAGCCCATTGAAGCCCAGAGCATTCAGCCTACTGATTTTCTTTGCATAATCATAATTCATCTCATTTATTATTTCTTATTTAATACATTCCATACTTATTTCTAAACCAAAAAAATTTATAACACAACTATTGCTTTTAGTTGTTCTCTATCTCTACGTTTCTCTCTCTAGAACACTCTCTCTTTTGTTGCATCTCATGCCCAAATGTTTATCATCATTAGCAGATTGTTACAAAAGTTAAAAAATAGATAAACACAAGGACACTCTACCAACAAAAACAAAAGTTAAAAACGAATATAAAAAACTCTGATTTTGAGGATAAATTTGATTTTTGAAGGGGCCATTACAATGACCAATGGCTTATTTCGAACTTTCTGCCTCAGAAACAAAAGGGTAAATTAGTTGATCTTCATAGCTACAACATCTAATGTTGTTGTAGCGGATCATGTCCAATTGTTTGTCATCATCAGCACATAGATTACAAATTAATTTACACAAGGCGAAAAACACTTTTAGTCCATACATTTTCAGGCAATTCCCATTTTAGTCCCTACATTTTATTTTCACTGCTTTTAGTCCCTAAAATAAAAAAATTAAAAAAAAAAAAGTGATCTCGTTTTTGTCCCTACAGTCAGTGCTCTAACGGTAAAGTCCTAAGTGGCAGACGGAACACCTTATTAGCTGATATGGCGATTAAAATATTATAAAAAAATATTACTTGGCATTTTTATATGCCACGTCAGCATTTTAATTTTTTTTATAAAAAGCCATGTCAGAAAATTTAAACCAAAAAAAAATTTTAAAAAACAAAACTTAAATCTAATTGAAAAACGGTTTTAAAAAAAAAATCTAATTAAAAAATAAACACAAACACAAAAATAAGCTCCCCAAATCTCATATCAAATCAAATTTTCTTTAACCTTAATTTTTTTTCTTTTTCTTTTTCTTTTAATCTCATCTCTAAACTCTCTTTATCTCTAATTTTCTCTTTCTCTCTTCACCCTCGACGAAATCTCTCTCAGACCTAAACTCTCTCAAAATCTCATCTCCACCGACTGCCAAACTCCAATCTGACCCAAACTCTCTCAAATCTCAATGATGAGGTCGCTACCGTCGAACTCGTTCAAGACTCAGTGAGGTCACCACTGCTGTTAAAGAAAGAAAACCCATCGCGAAGGTCCACCGATTCGGTAACACACCATAGTCGCCGATTCGGTATGGCTCCGTTGTACGAAACCCTAGTCACCGATTCGGTATTGGAGCCCAGATCAGAGGTTGTGAAGCCGAGATGACCCCAAACTCTCTATTCTCATAATCTCATCTCCGCTCAAACTCAAACCCAAATGGCTCTTTCATCTCTCTATCTCTTAGCTCAGTGGTGTAGATCGTGGTGGAGATATATATTCCGATGGTGGGTTTGTGGGTTGTGAGTTTTGTTGATCTGGGTTTGTGGTGTATGTTGATTTTTGGGTTTGTGGGTTTGTTGTAATGTTGTATTCCGATGTTGATTTCTGGGTTTGTGGTGTGCATGGAGGTCAAAAATCTGGGTTTGAGTTTTGTATTTTTTGTGTTTGTTTCAAAGCATAAGAAAATCTTGTTGAATGCTTATGTTTTGTAAATTTTTATGGGCATGTCTTTTTATTTTGTAAATCTGAGTGATTTAATGGGTTTGGTTGCTAAGAAAATGCAAGAAAAGAAAAGAAAATTTTTAATTTTTAATTTTCTGGGCAAGGTTAGTTGGGAAAGAAAATGAAGAACACGTTACACATAGTCTAAGTTCTTCATGTTCTTCCAAAAAAATAGAAAAAAAATTAATTTAACTATTTGTTTTAAAAATAATTAGGATAGAAAATTTTATATTATTTTTATCTGACGTGGCTTTTTTTTAAAATTAAATTGATGATATGGCATTTTTAAATATGTAAATAATTTTTTTAATATTATTTTAATGGACACGTCAGCATTTAGTGTTGGACTATTTTGGATATTTTTGTTAAATGTGTAAAAGTAAGGACTAAAACATGTTTTTCAAAAGAAGGACTAAAAACAGTAAAAATAAAATATAGGGACAAAAATGAGAATCGCCTGAAAATATAGGAACTAAAAATGGCTTTTCGCCTTTACACAAACATAATAATGTAAGGAACTTAAATCTACAAACAAAAACAAAAGAGAAGGAGAAACACTTTCTTAAAGAATAAAAAAAAAATCCAAAGAAGAGTGTTCTAAAGAGAGAAACGGAGAGATAGAAAACAACTAAAAGCAACAGTTGTGTTATAAATTTGTTTGAGTTTAGAAATAAGTATGGAAGGTATTAAATAAGGGATAATAAATGAGATGAATTAGAATATTAGCATTAATGATGATTTTTTTTTTTACTCTTAGATCTACTTAAATTCAATTGTTTAAAAAATGTGTAACTCTGTAAAAGTTACACCAGGTGTAATTTGAACCCAACATTATTTATATAAATCAAACCCATAAAAATAATCAAAGTCAAATTGCAAAAGAAGAAGAAAATGCAAAATTAGTAGAAGAACAAGGTGTTGAAGCAGTAGCAGCAGCAGCAGTTAATGGAGAGCCCCAAAATCACCATCCATGTAGTGGAAAAATTTGCCCAAAATCACTGGCCATAATCAAACTCAAATAGAAAAAGAGAAAGAAGAAGAATGAGAATGAGAAGAAGAAGATGAACATGTCGAAGATGTTAGAAGGAGAAGGAGAAGGAAAAGAAAAAAAAGAAGAAACAAGAAACAAGATGAAGGTGGAAAATAAAGAGATAGAGAGTGTCAGAGATATTTTGGAGAGTTAGGTAAGGTGGTGGGATTGGTGGGAAATTAAAAAAAAAATGAGAAAAATAATTATTTAAATAAAATAGATGATAGAATAGATAAAATGATATGGTATTTGATAAAAATATGTATGTAAAATAAAAAAAAAGTAAATTTTTCTTGCAAAAAAGAGACAAAAAAATTTGCATGCGGTTGCTCTTAGGCATGGTAACAAAAACTAAAAATCACAAAACAAAAAAACATTTAAAATTTGGGCCAAAATAAACGGAGCGTAAAACAAAGTGGGCCTAAAGCCCTTTTATTTTTTTGTTTATTATTTTAGCTTAGTGGGCTTAAACTCATTCATTGAATTCCTTGATTGATATCAAGAAATCAGATGGATGGTATTAAATGGGTAATTGCCCAAATTAAAATTAAAATTAGCTTTCAAACAAATGAATAGCAGTAAAGTAAATTGAAATATATAAAATTACGATTGTATCCCTTAGTCTACTTTTCTTTGTTCTCCCCTTCCCTGCTCAGCTCTTCCCGATCTGATCTTAGAGCTAAAAGCTTTACCCAAATTTCGCACTCCAAAACCACCGTTGACCAGCGCACGGCACCGTTTTGAGCTTTGGCGGACAAGTCCTCAGCTCATCTCTCATTCTCTCTTGTCAGGTATACCTTCATTTTTTTTTTTTGGTTTCTAATTCTGTTCCTATAATTTTATCAAATCAATTGCAAATTCCATGAACTTATTGATTCCATTTCATGGTCAATATGAAGATACATGTATATTTTTTTATTTATCATTACTGGTTCTGGGTCATATTTAGTTTTCAAAAGGTGACAATATTACATTAAAGAAGAATAAGAATTATTTTAAGTAACAATCAACACTTAAGATTTTCTTGGAATCAGAACCAAACAGGAAAACCTCGGAATCAGCACCTAGTATTTGGAAATTTCCAACATAAAATTTCATTCCTCAATAATCTATTAATCTGTCTTCTATGTTTACTTGAGACTTTTTTAAATAGGCTTTTAGGAGTACATCAATAAGGAATATATATATATATATATATATATATATATATATATATATAAACGTAATCCCACTAATCATATAACAGAATAAAATTACATCAAGGGAAATTCAAATTAGTACTAATTTTGGTCAAGTATAGTTTTGGGTTAGTGTTGTAGATGTGGTAGATCAGGGTCTAGTTGATGCTGGCTCTTCTTTGTTGATCTTAGTACAATTTAACTCTCATCGTCCCTTCCAACGAATTAGGTTGTACTGAACTCCTCCATTTCCGAAATTCTTTACATGTTGGCGAAATGTTTGGTGGTGCTGGATGAGTCATAGGGTTTGTAATGGGATCATGGGAAAGCTGGTGGGAAGTATCATATGGGGTAATGGCTAGACCTTTATAAGCAGCCAAATTCTCAATATTAAAGGTGGAACAACTTTTGTAATCAGTTGGAAAATCATTAATTACGTGCATTTGGTCCAACCCGCTTCGAAACTTTTGAGTGGTCCAACACTATCGGCTTTGTGGGGAAACTGCTTGGGCCTAATTGGAACCATGATATAATCCCCTACTTGAAATTCCATATAATATGATTTTGTTTGAGTTGGTTGCGGTCATTGCTTGTTTGAGATTGTTTACTGATCTCATGATGTAATTCATGATGACTATGTGTTCCTACTGAGCCATGTACTAATTGAAATTTCTTTGCTCATTTCCCTCTCTATCCCTTTTAGGCTTAAAATGCTTTTTCTCAATAGCCTATTTAGGTTGTACTATCCTATAGTCGACCTCACTCACCTTAGGTAGATTCTACAATTCCCAGGGAGTTCGACTTGAGATGGGATGGTCCAAATGCAACCTGGGTTAAGGTCTCCCTTACAACCTTCATCTGTGTCCTCAATTTCATTGTTGGGCTCATGAAATAATTATTCTAGATCTTCCTAATCACTTTATTTCCTTTGCTCATAAATGATGAGAACTTTATTGGGGCACTTGGCATCAACACAACTAAAGCCCTGACATTTAAAGCATCTGAATCGAGAATTCAGAGTGAGGGGTCTATTATCCAATTTTTCCCTTTTCATATACTAATTGACACATTACTGGAGTTAGGCTTGGATTGTGGTGAAACTACTGGTGGTTTACTACCAGAAGACTGAAGGTTACTTGAGTATCGAGTGTTAGGTTGCTTAACACTGTGACTTGATGATTGTTTCATAGTTTTGGACAAGGGTGTAGGCCTCGTCTAAGGTGGTGACCTCACGGGGAACTAACTCTTCCTAGAAGTTGTCACTTAGGCCTCTCCTAAATCTACGCAATGTCAGCAGCTCATCTTCAACCATGTTGCACCTCATCTTATACTCGTGAAATAGTGCCATGTGCTTAGCCATGGGCCTTCTACCATGTTGAACCTCGTCTTATACTCCTTAAGCTTCTCCTTTTTTCTACCCGGTCAGTAATAGCAGGTTGGTTCCTCCTAATGATTTAGATTTAAGTATGAAAGTAAGAACCAGATTCCTGCTGCTAATGGAAGATCGAAATTCAAATTAGCACTACTTTTGGTGTTTGCATCCCCCCCCCCCCCCCCCCTCTCTCTCTTTTCTCTGTTGGGAATTTAATCTCTTGTTTATTAGTCATCCAACCTTGCTCTCATATTTATGAGCTACATTGTTAACTATATGATTATTGTTCATAGGTTTCAAAGTTATGAACTGGATGCAGCGCAAGATCTATCTTTACAATGTCACTTTTGGGCTTTACATGTTGGATTGGTGGGAGCGTTATCTTTTCAGTATCCTTTATTACATAACTTTCTCTAAGGATCTGATCTGCTTAATATATATATATATATATATGTCTTATTGAAAGTTTCAATTCAAAGTGACTTGTGCTTTGGTGTGATGTAGTATTTTTGCTCTTGCTCACATGTAGAAGAAATTGCAAAAATCATGATCAAATTTGGATTACTTTCATGAATTTGACCAGTGTCTAAATAATAATAATAATAATAAAATGAACGTTTTGCAGGTGCCATGTAATAATTCTTGTTGCTTTAATGATTTGGTTGGGTAGCCCAGGGCTTTGTAAAATCTGCCATGGAACTAAGAACTGGAGTTTTAATTTCAAGTTCCTCTTACAATTTAGTTTGTGAAAACAAGATTCCTGAACATGTGCTCAGTTTGTTTGCCATGCTTCTAACATAATCTAATAAATAGTTATATAAGTTTGTTTTGTGAGGCAGAAATGAAAATTAAGTTTGACATCTGATTTGTAGAGTGTTGTCTTGTTGGTTTCATGTGCCACGTCAACCGAAAGTAATCTCCCTGCCCTCTTCTTGTATGCTTGTATGATATTGTCCTTGAGTTCCTAAACTTTACCAGATACGTTGGTGATTGTCTTGATGTGGTTCGTCCTTTACAATGGATCACGATATGTGACTGAGCTCTGCAAGAGGTATCTCAATAACCTTTATTCTGCTTCCTTTCTGCTAGCATAACTACCACACCCCTGCTTCACAAATTAGTCGCTTTGTACGTGGTTACTTTGGCGTGGGACTTATTAAGCTCATGCTGATTTTCTTTGCAGTTATTATGTGTTGATTATCTTTCATGCATTATGTAAGTTTTTGCATATCAAATGCCATGATTGGGGATTTGGAGATCATAGAGTTCATGTCTGATTCAGCATGGTTAATATACACTGTCTTTTTTATAATAACCTTGTTGCTATTTAAAATTGAATTTTGGTTGGTTCAGAAGAAAGAAAGAATGATAAAAGCTAGCCTGGAGAAGCTTGCCAGTTATTTAATGGCAGTATGCGAAAATTCGCCCACCACTTAATGTTCCAGGCATTGCCTTAGACAAGTAGATTATTTGATAGTGTCGAATTTTGCTCCGTAAGGGAGTTTCAGAATCTCAGTTCATATCAGTTTTTTAATGTTTGACTTGGTTTAATTCACAGATGACTCTTCTGTATATATATTTTCTTTCAAATGTTAGGAGAAAATCTCTTTGAATAGCACTGTTTTGCACAATTATCAATGTAGCAGATACTTAATGATACAGGATCAGCTAATAAAAGAAGAAAGGGGGTGGGGGAGGGTGTTCTCGGGCTAATGTTCACAGTACTGTGGCAAGTTGCTGTTTATTCTATGTATCAGTTCTATAAATTGGAGTGTTCTTATGTTAGTGCAATTTTTTTTAGGTGAGAATTATTGTTCCCTGCATTGAATTTGGTGAATCAAATCCTTAAAATGTTTGTGTCTATATGCTAGGTGGGGTTGGCATATTGAACCTGATTGGCAGAATTCAGTGGCAGGAATACATGGGAGTTGAGAGCTGCTGGAAGTACAATGCATTGCATATGCCTTTCTTTCTTCCATTTCTTTCTCTCTTTCCCCCCCCCCCCCCCCCCCCCCAAAAAAAATTCCTACATTTAGGATTTCTTGTGTTATGTATACTCCAAAGGCAAACAAAGCTTTGCTATGCTTTGTACTAATTCTTTATATTCCTTAGTCTTTGTTATATATGCTTTCCATGTCAAACATATTTTGATGAGAAAATGTTGTTACATATGGCTGCCTAGAGATTCGACAACTTGTTGAAACTTGAGAGATCAAATTACTATTATTTTAAAATTATGGATAGAAATTGATAATTTGATACACGCCCAATCAAATATTCAGAAACTAAAATAAAAACCTAGAGTTTATAATTATTATATAATTACCTCTTTGTATTTATATCTACATTAAACTGACTTTTATCTATCTTATTTTTTTGAAAGAAAAAAAAAAGTTTAGAGAGTAAAATATTTGTAACCTATCTATATCCTTAAAATAAATAAAGTTTTCAAGTTTTCAATCACATTCTCTCTCAAAAAAAAAAAAAAAAAAAGTTGTAAGTCCTAGTTAGTTCAATCGATAAAGTTTCTAATGATTGCATAAGAGATTTGAGTTGCAATTCTCACTTACACCAAAAATCGATTGGTATCTTGATCAAATGATAAATCTGGCATTAATAAACAAATCAAATAGGTACATAGTAATAGTATACTATGATTACTAGTGTGTTCTGTAAGTCCAAAATTTTTCTTTAAACAGAACCCATTTTTATGCTTATTTTTAAGTGTTCTTATTCAGTCCAAAATGCATCCGAGTACAACACACACATAGATGTTATGTCTATAATAATTTTACAATATTTTTACAACAAATCACAGTTGGTTAGTTGTTATTGGTTTAAATTTGAAACTAACACTAAAATTACATTTTTGTCCTAACAATAATAATCTGTAACAACCTGTCACTTAAAATTTGTTATAAAAATATTATAAACACGTCATTCCTAAAAAAATAAACAAGCGTAAGGAAAACGCAATCCCAACTTTTCCACGTGGACATCCACTGTCGAAACTCGAAACTCGAAACCTTAACGGGTTGTAAATTGTACTACTTATTTCTCGCAAGTTAAAATAGTTTTTAAAAAGAGAAAAGAAAAAAACGGAGAAGAAGCCCTAATCTAAAACGAGTCGATCTCTGGTGGCCTAGGTTTTCCTCATCGGAAAAGCCATGGTGTTCTACTTCAAAGCTCGACCAGAGGCTGGCGATTACACTATTTTCATGGGCCTCGACAAGTTCGAGAACGAGGAGCTCATCAAATACGGCTTCCCCGAAGACATTTGGTTTTTTCAATTTTCATTATCTATTCACAGCAATAATTCTCGTTTTTTTTATTTATTTATTTAATTTTTTTTGTATTAATTACTGGTTTCTAAGTTAGTCAGTACAACATTGCACTTTTGATCTTAGTAGGGTTTGTTTGTTTGTCTGTCTGTTTGTTTATTTCTAGGTTCCATGTGGATAAAATGTCTTCAGCCCATGTTTATATAAGACTGCACAGAGGTCAGACTATTGATGATATTAGTGAAGGTGTATTGGAGGATTGTGTTCAGCTTGTCAAAGCAAATTCCATCCAAGGCAAACTATCTGATTACTATCATTTTGTTTATTTTTATTCTTTTATGTGTTCAAAGAATCATTGTGTAGCTAATAATCATTGGAATAGATATTGTAATTTGATTATTTTATTGAGGTTTTATGTATGATCATTAAAAAAGGGTCACATATATGTAATAAGATCACTTACTAGACATTGCCAAGAGCCTTGTAGCTCGATTGGCACTTCCTGGTGTTTCCAATGGAGACATCTAGCGATCAAATCCCCCCTCCCCCAATTTTTGAATTATCCAAAAAATATCACTTACTAGACATCAGAATAAAGTAGAAGAGAGTTATCATTTATTCTTTTTATGTGTTCAAAGAATCAGTGTTTAACTAATAATCATTGGAACAGATTGTGAAATTTGATTATTAAAAAAGGGTCACATTTATGTAATAAAATCACTTACCAGAAATCTCACTTCCTGGTGTTTCCAATGGAGACATCTAGCGTTCAAATTCACCCTCCCCCAATTTTTGAATTATCCAAAAAATATCACTTACTAGACATCAGGAAAGAGTAGAAGAGAGTTATCAGTTTTTCCTTAAAATTGACTTCTTGTTGTTGTTCCTTTTTGCTCTGAATTAGGTAGTGCTGTGGTGTTTTAGATGACTCACTTTTTGGGATTATATGGCAGGCAACAAGGTGAATAACGTCGATGTTGTTTACACACCCTGGTCCAATTTGAAGAAAACTGCTTCTATGGATGTTGGTCAAGTTGGTTTTCACAACCCAAAAATGGTGGGGCTCAATATCTTATTTGGGATGCTATTTTGATTTTTAACTTTTGTATCTTTTTGGTTTGAGCATGCATGAGAGTTTGATCATTTTTTGGATTTTTATGCTAAATATAGGTTCGAACTGTGAGAGTGGAGAAGCGGGTTAATGAGATAGTTAATAGGTTGAACAGGACAAAAGTGGAAAGGAAACCTGATTTGAAAGGTAAAATTAATATCTCATTTTTCTTGAGGTTTTCTTTTTAGATGGATATGCTAAGCTAGTACACTTGTTGCTCATTATGAAGGAATTTGTGTGCAACTTTTGGGTCTTATGTTCCTCTTAATGATATTTAGCAATAGACTCTGGTATCACTTTTATATTTATATGCTTGGGAATTCATTCATGAGTAATTCTGATTTTATGAATTAATTCATATTCTATTATCTTGTCATAATGGTACTACAAGTCACTTACTTATATCATGTAATTGCAGCTGAGCGAGAAGCGGTTAATGCAGCGGAACGAGCAGAGAGAAAACTACAGCTGAGAGACAAAGTGAGTTCGGTATACTCTTTTAATGATTGTTTCCCTCTTTGGCCACAATGAGGTCAGTAAGATCAAGAGATATCTAATATCTGGTTGAACACGGAACATCAGCAACCAATATAGATGTAGCGTTATGGGTATACAATGTTCTTAAAACTTGCCAAGCGCACAATTCTGAATTCTACCCCAATTAAAGGAATTACTTTGGAATTAATTTTAACTCAAATAAAGGTTTTGCACAGTAGAATTTGACACGTGTTTCTTGGTGGTGGAACCTTGTTTTGGGCTGCATTGAGCTCAGATTCACTTTAGGTGCGTTGAAGGCTGCTTATTAAAACAGATTCGTATGCTTGATGCCTTGAAATCAACATTTGACTTTTGTGATGTGTAAATACTAAATACGCTTTGGCTCAAGTGGTAAGGGATGGGAGTGAGGTTATGCTAGGTCTAAGGTTTAAATCTTACTGAGGTTATTTAAAAAATTACACTATGGTTTTATGGGCTGACCATTCTGAAGATCTCTTCCATTCAAATATTTTCCTCTGGAAAATCATGTCCAACACAGAACATCATCTTCCTTCCATTTTATATATAAAGCCCGAGGACCAGTAAACATCATAGACTAGTTCTTGCTTCTCTAGCAACTAGTATGGCAGTAGGGTACCTCTGGACGGATGTCCAGTGGATTTGAATTCCAAAATTCCAATTGATTATCTAATTTTCCGTGCCCCTTCCCATTTGATTCCATAGGCTGGCTTTAAGGGGGGAATAGGATTCCTCTTGCTCGAAGTTGACCACTACTCACAGTTTAATGTGCACGATATTCCTTGATCATGAACATCACTATTCATGGAAGGCATGTTGATTCCATCTTTAAAAATAAATATACTCTTTGCTTGAAGTAAGATACCCTTTTTCTTCTAATGGAATGGGAACAACTTTTTTAATGGAATTGTGAGGTATTGAACTTGTCCACTTTCCAGTTCTCTTGCTGAAGTTGTCTCCTCCTCTTACCATGAAATTGTACTTGAGTTCCAATTATAGATCTATACAACTACTTCTTGCTAAATTAGTTATCATGTTATGCTTGGGTAGTTTTCATTTCACCTTGCTTGTGGTCACAATCATTTGACTGCTGTAGGACTTTTTCTCTCATCTGAAAAATGTTATTACTAGTATAGGATAAGTGCCACATTTGACTTTCCCCTTAGGTCTGTGCCACCCATATTATAACGAAACTTAGATCACCTCCTGTTTGGTACTTTTAGTAGAACAAGGACGCTTTCAAAAGGATTTTTTATTATTATTTTTTTAAAAGGGTTCTTAAGTATGGCTTGCACAAAAGGTTTATTGGAAATGTTTTGGTGATTGTCTGGGTGCATTTGTGATTACAAAATTTAAAATGCAGTTAGGCACTTGTCTTCTTCCCTTTTCTTTTTGCTGATCTCCAAATGCTTTATCTTGTTACAAAATTTGAAAAACCAGGTAGGTCTTCTTCTTCTCCTCTCTCTCTCTCTCTCTCTTGTTTACTTTTTGTTTTTTTTTTTTTTTTTTTTTTCCCTGTGGGGGGGGGGGGGGGGGGGGGGGGGCGTTTGTGCTATGCATGCTTCCTATCAAATAGGTAAAACAAAGAAACAGTTCAGTCATTTCCTGTTATCTGAAGTTCCCACAGCATTCAATTTCAGGTTTTTCTCTTGCAGTATGTCGTTAGTCATTGCCATTAGTTTAGGGAGTTCTCCTGCAATCCATCAAATGGTTTATGGTACTTAGTATATATATTTATTGGTCAGCTCTTGAACCCATAGTCTTACCCTCAATCTTGCTCTTACAAGGGAGGAGAGGCCATTTGAGTTAGCGCTCATGGGCTTTTAGGGTACTGTATGGCTGTAGTCTTTGGAAGGGAATTAGAGCTGGTTGGTGGAAGTCCTCTCCTTTCATTTCTTTTAAAATAGGGGCTTGTAGGAGGACAAAAAAATGGCATGACATGTGGTGTAGCTTTGAAGGGGATGAATTTGGGTATTTGATTGCAGATAACACAGATGCTTCTGAATCTTCTTTGGTAGGTTTTAGAGAGGAGGAGGGGGGGGGGGGGGGGCGCTCAGTACTGGAATTTGAGATTTGTTCAAAAAATTTATGATTGGGAATTGGAGGAGGTGGATTCTCTAATGGACTTGTTATACTCTAACCCTCATTTTTTCTAGAGGTACCGATTGATGTCTTAGCATTCAATATTATTATAATTGTTTACAAGTTGCCAGCAAAAGCATTTTACTTGGAAAGGTTTATAGAATAAAAAGGTGCTTAAGAAAGTGGCTTTCTTTGTGCAGACAGCTACCTTGAGTAAAACCTTGACTATAGAAAATCTTTATATTTTTTTTGCTGAATGACTATCGACATCTTATGAAGAGAAATATATCGCTAGTATATTGGTGTTGTCTGTGCAAAAGAACTGGTGAATATTAGACCATCTATTACTCCATTGCTCAGTTGTTTATGATTTGTGGTACTTGTTTTTTTTTCCCTGCTTTGCTTTTGGTGTACATTGGTTAAGGTCAATGGGGCTGGTAGATGTCTACTTTTGTTGGCAAGAGTTGCATGGGAAGCATCATCATGTGGAATGTGACTACTCATTGTCTCATGTGGATGATTTGGAGGGACTGGTTTCAAAGATGTGGAGAGATCAATCATTGAATTTAAGTTGCTTTTTACATCTTCTGTTTTATTGGTGTCTCTTGCAATTAAGTTGATTTTCAGGATCTTTTGAGTTTGCACGTGTAATTATTTAGGAAGCGCTCCTATTTGAGCTTTGTCTTTAATAAAATCAATATTACTTATTAAAAAAAAAAACTTGGTGTTTTGAAGACTAAGGGCCCGTTTGGTACGTGTGTTTAAACAACAGTTTTTAGTTTTTTTGAAAATATGTGTGGATGAAAAAGTGTGTGGAAATACTTGTAATGTTGTTTGAAAACTGAAAACATGTGTTTTAACTCGTGTACCAAGCGGGGCCTAAGTCTTCAATTGCAGAACTTGGGGTGCTTTTTTCTTATTTTTAATATTTAGATGACAAGTTGATTCTAGTGCATATGGTTGTAAAGGAATGGTCAATCTTTTGATGGTTAAGTCACATTAGCTTTAGAAGATTACACACATGTTGAATTGGTAAGTTACATGCACCCAACTGGTTTGAACTCACGACCTCACCTTCCACTCATTCTTTTGGGAGGAGGAAGTGCCATTCTGCTGCACATAATTATGATTTTGATATTAAGTCTTTCTAATATTTTAGGTCCCATCTTCTTAAGTAAGAAACATTGAATTTGTATTCTGTGTGTGTTTTAGCTATGATTACTGGTACTGAGTCGTGAGCTCAGTAACATTCTTGGATTAAATTGGATTGCAAAGCAACTTTATTCCTTAGTTTTGAGTTCCCAAACAACCAAGAGCCTCTTGTAGCTCAACAACAGAGACATCCAAGATTCAAATCCCCCCTCCATTGTAACTATCAAAATTTTTTTTTTTTTAAATTGAGTTAACAGACAAAATCTCACATTTTTAATATATATATATATATATATATATATTGAAGATTGTTGATTAAAGTCTTTGATTTGTCCTTGCAGAAACGACGCGAGGAGATGGAAAGGCTTGAAAAGGAGAGACAATCAGAGCTAAGAAGCTACAAGGGTTTGATGGTTTCTGAAAACATGACATCTAATAAACAGATTGCAACAACAAGCAAGTCCTTGCAGGAACTGGAAGAAGACTTCATGTAAGAGCATCATTTGTTTAAATGTTCAATAGATGCTAGCTGCCAAAGTTACTGGGCCTATAAAGAAGGGTGACATATAGTTTGTGATTCTAGGCCTCAAGTAATTTCATCATGCCTGAATAACACATTCCCTAGTCTGTTTCCTGTGGATGTTAACTAAGAAAATGGTGTCTGCAATGTTAACAGAGGAGGAAGGAGGTGGGGGGAAGAAATCTCTTTTTACCTACCATGTATGTACTTTGATGGTGATGAAAAACATTATTTGTATCTGCATTGGGATAGTGGGTGATAAAACTGTGTTTTCTTGCCCAACTTTATAAACAAAACGGATGTCTATTTTATTTAAGGTTTCATCTGGTTCAGATTGTCTAGTATATATCAACCTATGCATACATGCACACGTTATGTTTAACAAAGGGGGTGGGGGGATGAATCTTCTTTAACTACCAAATATGTAGTTGGGCTATGATGAGAAACATTATTCACATCTGCATTGGGATAGTGGATGAGAAAAACTGTGTTTTTTTGTCTGACATTATAAAAAAAAACCTTGTGTCTAATTTATTTAAGGTTTCATCTGGTTCAGATTGTCTTATATATATATATATCAATTATGCACGCACATATGTTAAATTTAACAGAGGTTGGAAGGGGGTAGGGGAATGAATTCTCTAACTACCATATTCATACTTGGGTTATGACTAGTAACATTAATTGTATTTGGCATTGGGATACTGGGTGATGAAAGCTGTGTTTTCGTTGTATAATTTATAAACAATACTCATGTCTAGTCTGTTTAAGGTTTCATCTGGTTCAGATTGCCTCATATATGTCAACTTACACACACACACACACACACACACAAATGTTCTATGATTTACTTACACTATGTTCTAGAGTCATAAATTTTATTTTATTTATTAAAAAAACACTTTGTTTGAGAGTTCCTAAAAGAATAGGATAATGGAATTGGTATGGTGTATTTTCTTGTGTCTGGGCATTTATAAAAGAAGGATGAAAAGAAAGAAATATATAATTTACTATATACCCTTGACCTCTTACTTATCTTTTGTAAAAATAGATATAAAATTTATATTTCTCCCTTGTTTCATAAACAATTGTTCTCCCCATATTTGGAATGAATGCTTAGGAGGGAATTTCCTTCCAAATCCTTCCATAACTTTCTATTAAGCTCCCTAGCATAGGAATATGTGAATATCACTTAATACTTTATTCCATTGCATTCCATATCTCCGTCCCAAACAAGTTGTAAAGTAATGGTCTTAGGCTATTAGCAAGATTTTGTTTTGAGGTTGGATAGAGAAGGCTACGGACCACTTATAAATTATAATTGGTGCTCTTGGTTATTGTTTATATTCTAATTACAAAAGCAAGAATTGTATGTGTTTTGTTAGGTTTGAATTTGACTCCTGAACCCTTAAAAATTGCTCCCTTGCTACAAATGGAGAATGTAGGAAGAACTGTGGGGTCCCCCAAGCTGGTTTTGCAAAGACATAAATGTCTGAGGATGTTTGTATTGACGTTCATCCTTGTTTCTGATGAACTCAAGGATCTTGCTTAGAATTCTCTAAAGCTCTTAGGGAAATTCTATTGTAGAGTTCTTAAAATCTAATCATTCATGGTTAAATGAATAGTTCAGATTTTGCCACATCATCACCATTTTCAATGGATACCACACGTTGTGCTAGTCTGTTCGTTTTGTTGATGATGTGACAATCTTAAACATTCATTGAACTATGAATGGTTAAGATTTTTAGAACTTTATGGCGGAGTTACCTTAATTACTCTGGAGGATAATTCTCCCAATTCCTGACGGAATAGTTACTTATCCTCTTAAAGACTGCAATGGGTAAGTGTGATACACGCTAGACAGTAGACATCTCCAATCATTGAAGAGATCAATACCCCTTAGCTATTTACCCTGGCTACTGAAATAACTAGTGTATTTGATATGTTACCACACAACTGCTAGTGTATATTGACTCATTGAATGCTGGTTGAAATTCAAACAGGGCCATAGATGCCTGTAGTTCCAGAAGCAAAATCTCTTTAAAATCCTTGTTTCTTTGTACAATGTGCTGCATTCTTTACACTTTATCAATAAACCACTTGTTTGAATCAGGCAACGATTAGAGATTAATAAGAAGTCTATATATAATGCTGGGTACATTTCTTGTCTTTAAGGATCCAATTGGCCACATGGGCCTAGTTTATATGGGCTATAATGACTGATGACAATGGCTTAAGACAGTGACAACTGACAACCCTGATTATAAGTCTATGGGTCCGTTTGGATAGAGTTTATTGTTTTATTGTTGCTGAAAGTTACTGAAAATTGATTGTTGCTGACAACATTGTAGCAAAATAATTTTTAAATGTGTGAATAGTACCGTGGGTTTCATTTTAATATTTTTTAATGTATGAACAGTACATAAACAGTATGTGAACAGTGTTACACTGTTTATGCACAGTATATTTTGTCCCCCAAAGTCAAAAAAGCCTGCCAAAAAAAGAAAAAAGAAAAAAGAAAAAAGAAAAAAGAAAGTGAAAACGCACCGCACCTTACCTTGCTAGCCAAGCCGGCACTATATACAACCATATAAAGAGCGTTCAATTTTCTAAAGTAATTGAAAATTCAGAACTCTGCCTAGGCAGTAATAAGTACTTAAAAAGATGCAGTTTGATTGTGTCATAAATTTCTGGGCATGTGTATAAAAAATCTCTCAATTGGCTTGGGAAAAATAGGAAAAAATTTCATTCAATTCAGGTACATGAGTACATGATCGTGCAGAGTCCCATATGATTGTGCACACGCTTTACTATCTTAGAAAGATTTCCTTCTAAAAGCATTTATAGATTTGATTTTGATCTCAAGGGGTTTCAGTTCTCTGCGGTTCTCGCTAGTCACTGCTGCATGTGTTTTTGTATTCGCCCTCAAAAAGTGAGAGATGTTCTTACGTAAATGACCATAATTTTTTTTTTAATTATACTAATTTTCTCATGATGTTTAGAAATATATGATTCAATTGGATGGAAATCTTTAAGAAAACCATTTTTTTTTTTGAATTTTTTTACTTTTTATTTTAAAGGACTTGAATGAGTCATGAATGGCTTCAAATGGTCTATAATTAACATGTGGATTTGAAATCATTTATGTGCATGTTGTTATGTTTAATTTAAAATACTAGTGTTCTTATTAGAGCAAAATACTTAAAACCTGATATATTACATGTTAAAATTGCATATCTAGAAGTAATTATTCTTCAAATTTATTGACTTTTTTTATAATCAAAATTATTGATTTGAATCCTAAAATCTAAGACAACCATGTCTTTTTGAAAATAAACTCCTTATACTGGCAAAACATTGTAATATCATTAACAATAAAGATATATTTAGTATATACTCTTTCAGTTCTCTACCTATACCAATTAAAATATTTGAATTTAAAACTTTTACATTTTAAGCTATATATTTTTTAAAAAAAAATTTAAATTTAAACCATAAACCCATTTATAGTGATGTCTCTAACATGTAGCTATTTTAACACGTGCCTATTATACATACATATTATTTCACTTCAAATCACAACTCAACTTTACATATAACGAGTTAATGGTTTGAATTGAATTGAACTTTTAAAGTGTTTGGATTAATTTGAAATTTCTAAAAACATAAGGGTAAATTTGAATCCACTTTAATTGATGGAATTTAAAATGTAATCTACCCAAATCATAAACAAGAACATATTCCAATTTCGATTTAAAAAATTGAAAGTCTCTTTTACACTAATCATATCATTGACATTGTTATATATGCATCCTAAAAAGAGAAATGTTAGATCTATTCTTATTGTCTATATAATTGGACTAAAAAAAAGGAATCATCTACTCTTTATACAAAATATAGAGAAGTAATCTCTGATTTTGACCTAACTATTACACTTCGAGCAAATAAAGTACTTTAAAAATTCATGAATTAATAATATGGTGAATAAAACTTAGGATTAGAACAATTAAAAATATATAAATATCCCAAAAGTATATAGTAAATTTAAGACTAGGAAAAAAAAAAAAATTAAAAAGTGAATTATGCTAGGGACACAACTTTTGGCACAATTTTGTGCTACAACTTGCTACACATGGCGAGTTGTAATTGGTAAGGCCCACTGACATACCCTTACTAATCACAACTCGTCACGTGGCGAGTTGTGGTACAAAATTGTGCTAAAAGTTGTGTTCCTAACATAATTTTTAAAAAGTGGGTCCCAGTTTGGTTCCATGCTGACGTGGCAAAGAAAGGAACAAAACCAAAGGAATTGGAACTGTAGAGAGAAACTAAACTCACAAGCCCGGTCTACTGATCAGTTCAAACACAGTGTACTATATATACATAAAGCCCCCAAATACATTATTTTCTACAAAACCCTAACACACAAAATAACACAGCACCTTCTGTCTCAGCGTCTCTCTCTCTCTCTCTCTCTTGCTATCGCTTTCTTTTTTCAAGCTCTCTGTACAACAATGGCAACGCATTCTCTGGACGAAGAAACTGCGAAGAAAGTTCTCCGACAGGTCAAACAAACACCACTGATTCTTGCTACTTTTTTGGTTTCGCTTTCATAGGCTTCGAAATTCGTGTTATGTATATTTGAATGCTTATGGGTTTTTTTTTCTTGGGTGCTCTTGTTTACAGGTTGAGTTTTACTTCAGTGATAGCAATCTTCCAAGGGACAATTTTCTCAAGAAAACCATCAGTGAGAGCGAAGATGGATGTATCCTTGCTCTTCAGTTCATTGTTTTTTTGGCTTTATACTCTCTCTCTGTATGCAAATATATGATATGTGTGTACGTGGGTTTGTGTTGGTACATACTAAAGTACTGTTTGCTTTGGTGGAAAATTTTTCTGGGCAAGATTTTCCGAGAAAATAGCATGGTTAGGTGTAAAATTATGCTTCTATCCTCCTAATTTGCCATTAAGTGTGAATGAAGTACTATTGTGAATTTTTTTTTTTTTTTGACCCTTCAGAGTATTTTGAGCTCTTTGTTTTGGGATTTGGGATTTTGGGTATTGATATTATTTAAGTATTGTTTCAATGCATCCCTTTTTTTTTGTTGAACTTGACTGAGAGTATAGTGGTGGATTTGGCATTGATATGTTCGTTTTCTCGGATGAGAGGTCATCTCAATTTGGGGAACATGAAGCCTGATGAGGTCCCTGAAGATACTGTTAAAGCGGTTGCCGAAACTCTTAAAACTTCTACTTGTCTAAAACTTTCTGAAGATGGTGAGTTGTTTATTTTTTATTTTTTATTTTCAAGGCTATTATTGTTCCTGTATTCTATATTGGTTTCCAAGATTATGCAGCTAATGAAAGGAAATAGAATATAAGTGTAAATATTTGTTGTAATACTGTCCTTGTATTGGAATAAGAGAAAATTGATAAACACTGGACAGAGTTTTGTGCCTTAGATGAATTTAGCTTCTATGTATTTTGTGAACTGGGAGAACATAAAAATTTAATTCTTTTTCTATTTTTGGTGAATTTGTCTGCATAAACTTGACTATGATGAGCAATGTCACTATCTACTAAAGTTAATTTTTTTTTTACCTTTCCTTATTAGATATGCCCTGAAAAAAAAAAAAACAAGATAATGTTGGGAAAAGGCATCTAATCATGTGTTTTTATCATTTGGGGCCTGTGAATATTAAACCATCCCTCAAGATTTTTCTTGATTCAGCTATTTCAGTTAGTTGAAGTTCTCAGTTTTCCCCTGAAATTCAGTATTGATATTTAATAATTGTTGTTTTTTTTTTTTTTCCCCCTCTCTATATCTTGTCAATCAATTACAGGGCTGAACTTTATTGGTACTATTTGTTTAGTGTATATGAATTTAGCTTGTATCTATATTGATTGTTTAGCTTACGTCTATATTGATTGTTCTGAGGATTAACACTTCTTATATTTTTTATTTTCTTAAAAAAATCCTGGTTTTTGTGTTTCAGGGAAAAAGGTGGGTAGGACTACAGAACTTCTAAAGCCAGAAGACGTAATAGAGCAGTTAGACATAAAAACAATAGCTGCATCACCTTTTGAGTACGACGTGACTCGTGAAGTTTTGGAGACATTTTTTAATCAATATGCCAAGGTATTGGTTGTCCTAATATCATTTGTTTGTCAGTAAGAAACTAAGATTGTAACAAGTTATCTTGTCATCAATACTCTGAGGCATGCTTCCCTCTGTTGTTCTTTTAGTGGTTATAAGATTGCACTTAGCCACTTACTGTGGGTTAAGTTTAAAAAGAGAAAAATAGAGCTCAAAAGTGTTACACACACATAAGGTTTGGACCAGGGATACATTTCTTGATTTGGAAAAAATTGAGTTCTCTATATTTTTTAGGATGGCAGATTTTGTTTATTATGAAGTTGGTTTGAAATATTAGTTCTTTGAATTTTTATGCTAAGATGAACTCAATTGCTTTGTTAGTCTTTTACTAAAAGTCTAAAAGTGCATGGTGGTAGTAGATCTTGTGTCTCAATTTACTGAGAAAATATATGCTGCTTTAGTTACACTCCTGTTTTTAAGAGTTTGGTTTAACTTGTTTCAGGTTAATAGTGTGAGGTTGCCTCGTCATGTTGGAGACAAGAAGTTCTTTTGCGGCACTGCTTTGATTGAATTTTCTACAGAGGAGGATGCTGAAAAGGTTTTGAAGCAAAGTTTGGTTTATGCGGGTGTGACATTAGAACTAAAACCTAAGTAAGCTGTTCCTCTAGCTGGGGGTTTTAAGAATCTTTCTTTGGGAATTGTTTTTAAAATTGAAATTCATGTCATTTGAGTATACTTGAAACAACTAAAACATTCACAAGTAACTTTAGTGGTCTGATGTTGTTCATCTGTCAGAGGCAATGCTGAGAGCTATCATCACTAATGATGTTGATGTTCTGGATTCTCTTCACCCAAAGAAGAGAACGGCTAGAACAGTGGAATTTTTCATGCAATTTAATTTTGTAGTTCATTCACCTCCTAAGAAGACAATTATTATTAACTAGTTGGAAAAAAAACAGCTCATGTTGTGTAATGTGATATTTCCTGATTGAAAAATTTATCATTCAAGTCAAATTCTTTAATGTTTATTCGACATATTGCTTATGGGAAGAAGAGTTTTTGTTCGTGCTTGTGGGTGTGTGGTACCTTTGTCCTGGCATATGTGCTCTAACAGAAATTTCCTGTTTCAGGAGGGATTTTGATATAGAGAGAGCTAGAGAGATGGAGGAATATGAGAAGTCTCGTTCCCTTGGGGTTTCAAGTCGTAAGAATAATTCAAATGCAGAAGCAAAGTAAGTAGCTGATATCACTATTTTTTACCCTCTTCCCAGCCTATGTATTTGTTAACATGGTTAACTCCATATATAATGATTGCAGCTACCCAAAAGGCTTAATTGTTGCATTTACATTGAAGAGCAAGTCAAATCGTGGCTCCACAGAAAAAAATGATACTAATGACACAGCCAACGATGTTAAAATTATTAGCAAAACAGATGGAGGACTAGATTCCTCAGAAAATGTGAATACAGAAACTGAAAAGATGGTTGCAGATGATGTTAGCAAAGATGAAAAAACCCCTGGAGAGAATATTGAGAAGGATGACAAAGAAAATGTTGATGAGAACAATGGTTTGGGAAGTGAAGAAAAAGAAACTGAAGACGTAGAGGAATCTCCTGAAGCAGGTGGTGATAAAGAAGAGAAATATACTGCTTCTGTCTACAAGGATGACATGAACGTTGTTTTGCGTGAGGATCTGAAGGTCATCTTTCAAAAGTTTGGCACAGTCAAGGTATCTTGTGGATTCCCCTTCCTACTTCCTTGCTTGAGATTTTACACATGAAATATGTTACACCTTTTGTTTTAGTGACATGATTTTTCATGTCATATCCTTCAAAGCTCTCTTTACTCATGTTTTCATCCCTATTGTGATTTTAAAACATAATTAATTATGCCAACCCAAGTGGATTGTGCTCTTATTGGCAAATTTGCACATCTTTTTGTTGGGTCATTTGATCATGATGGTGAAAAGGATCTCCGTTAGTGTCCCAAATGGTTGGGACTATGCTTTCTTTTACTTGATTCTGACATATCTCTTTATGTGCTTTTGTTTTTTCTTGTGAAGTTCATTGATTTCAAGATTGGAGAAGAGTCGGGATACATTCGGTTTGAACAACCTGAATCAGCTCAGAAAGCTCGTGCTGCCGCTGTCCTTGCTGAACAAGGGGGTCTCCCTGTGAAGAATTTCATTGCCACTCTAGAACCAGTAATTGGTAGGCAGCAACTTTTATCTTCTCACACACACGTGCATATAAAATGTTTTTTAGAAGTTCAGTAGTGCTTGCATGATGATTAATTTTCTTTTCCTAGTTTTAGTATTTAGAATGTTCAACTAATATGTTGAGTGGCTAGCATAGCTAGTTTGGGAAATGGTAAAATTTATGAATATGCTACAGAGTGAGATGCTATCCACCTTGGTGTTTGCTATTAATGTTGAGATGTAAATAATGAGAAAACATAGCAGCACATGTGGACTGGTATGCAACTATTTTTTGTGTACAGTAAGACAGTTCCTAATTGAGTTTGTTGCTGAAGGTTTGATATTTGTATAGTGATGTCCATATTGTAGCTATTATCTTTTCTTTTCTTGGGGCTTATCCATTATTTATGGGAAATTACCCTATGGGACTACTTCTGTTTATGTATGTTTACACCTTTTATTCTGCTCTCTCATTTGTGGATATACAGCCTGAGAGAGAGTAATTGCTGCTGTCATTCTTTTTTGTTATTCAGGGGGCTAAAATAATTTATTAAATGCATCTGAGTGGTGTCATTCACGAGTGTATGACATTTATTGGTCTTCTTTCTACATTCCTTTGAGCGTATTTACTGCCATGCCAACCTTTATTCTGACTCTTAATGAGATGAGGCAATGTACACTAAAGTCTTGGTGATTTGGGCATTGCAAACAGTTGCAGTAGAGGTTCATTCGGAGATTATTTGGATCTGTGATTGCTAATAGTGACACATATTTTGTGTTGTTTTTACTGTCTAAAACCTAAGCCCATGTAATGCAATTGTTGCCTGTTTGATCCCTTGATGAAATTTATTACTATAGTTATTATTCATGTTATGAATTGAGTCACTAATAGAGTGTTTTGCCCACCATGCTTTCAGGTGACGATGAAAAGGAGTACTGGAGCTTTCTCCGTAATAATCAAGATAATAGGCGCCGGGATAACAAGGGCAACCGAGGAAGGTTAGTATTGAGTGTAAATCCAACCAATTTTCACGTTCATCTAGATCAAAAAGTTTTACCTGCAAATTCCCTACTTAATACTTCTCCCACTTTTTGTGAAAATTTATTTGCACTTGTTAGGGGAGGAAGATACAATAATAGAGGTGGTAAACATGGCCGCTCTAGAGAAAAGGACTCGGGAACAGGTCGGCCAAATAAAGCTCAGAAAGTTGGAGCTTAATAAGAGCCATCAGTGAAGCTTAAATCGGTTGTCGATCATTTTTTTCAGGGCACCTTTTGACTTTTGGCGAATAAGTACGCACTGCTTATTGATCGCCTGGTGTCTCTTAGCTATATAAGTTTATGCTCTTCATAGTATAAAATATGTTTTTGTTCCCTTTCAATGTACTCTGAATAATTTTACTAAATTGCCTTTTTTTTGAACGATCCCTTCTACTATCAATGTACTCAAAAATTTTGTTATTTGGTTCTACTTGTTACCATTCGTAAATATGAATTGTCTTTTAGGAATTCGTAATTATGAAGAAATTATATAAAAGAACTCTGAGAAATCCTTCTTTTTTTTGCTCTCTCAGAAAGAAAAAGAAAAAGAAAAAGAAACCCTTTTTGAAAAACTTGAAAAAGAAAAAGAATTTGCTTTGATGCTGAAAGAACTCAAATTAGCGAAACAAATTTTTTAAAAAGATTTTGTTGAAGTCTATTTTCTTAAAAGAGAGAGATGAACTAAAATCTTTATCGCCGGAATGAATGCTTTAGATAACAGTAGCAGATGTGTCATAAAAGCAATACAAGAAATGTTTTTGGAAGAATAGAGATTTGTGGAGTGTGGATATTATTGTTAATAAACTCGGGCAAAAATTAAATTTAAAACATATCATATTCATAAAAAGCATAAAAAAGAAAAATTAATGTGTAGATATAATTCTAGGAAATTTAAACCAAATGAATGCGATTATGTTATATTTGTAAAATAATTTTTAGTCATTTAATTAGCAATAAAAAGTTTTGTATTTGTATTGTACCTGAATACTTTATTATTAGAACATATAATAAAACTATTAAACATTTTTTGAAAACAGTAAAAAAGTTATTGAAGAGATTATTTAAAGGTACAACAACACTGCAAATTATATTTTCGAAGGTGAATTTCTTCAAAGCTCGAACACTTTTCTTGTGTATTATCTTAGCAAGAACTATCATGAAGAATTGCTAAACAAGTAGCTAAAAAAAATTAATATTTATACGGGAGTCTATGAATCCTAAACAATGTGAGTGCGGTGTTCAAAGGATTCCAACCAAGAATCTTCACATCATGACAACGATGCCATTCTCAAATTAATGGCTTCAAAGGTTGCTTGTTACAAGGCCCATGATATGTTAGAAAAAAGCTACACAATCTTTTCTTAGTGCTATGGAATTGACAGATTTTTATTTTGAAAACTCTAAACAATACTATTCAGAAATAACAGATGTAACTCTTCATAAGCATTAGTTTTTGGAAAAGAAGACTATTCCACCACCTACATCTATTGATCTTAACTCCAATGACCATGAGAATGCTAACTATAAAGGTTATATACAAGGAAATTTAAAATATCCCAAGACATACATATATTAGAGATCTTGAGTTCAAAACTTCTTGCTGATATCATGGGGTTACATCTATGGAATTACTTTCTGTAATAACTCGGTGTATGTGGGATGGAGAGACTGCATATATCCAAGGAAATAATCAAATAATTGAAGAAGTTTGGACACCCTCATTTGTCAATATATATATATATATATATATATATATATATATATATATATATATATATATATATATATATTCTTTATTTATAGCTTAGAAATGAAAGACTTGAATTTATCTCTTCCTCTTTATCCTTGAGATAATTTGAAACTAGCATTTTAAGAATTTGAACATTTTCATTACATTAGCTACCTAATTAGAAATATTACTTTCTCCTTATTCCATATTTCTTTGGGACTTTAAAACTTATTCCCATAAATTTTTATCATTCATCTTTTTGACAAGGAAAATCTATTATCCATTTATGGACTCTATCATCCAAAAAATAAATATTTTTCCTTAACTTTGAAGAGATATGAGGCTTGTGTCTTTATTTTGATTTTCAATTAAATTATTTAAAAGCTTTTTCTTACACTTGAAGATCTCTACATAATGGGAGGTTTCCCCTCTTATAGGGAAGAGAAAATAAGGATTACCAGAAAATAAATCCTAGCTTGCCAATTTTAACAAAGTATCCTAAAGTAATTTTATTTTTGTTGTGAGTTGGTCTTCAACTTTTACAAATGAGAAGTACTACATCTACAATATTTTTCACAACAAATTAGAGATGGTAAGTTATTATTGGTTCTAATTTAAATATATCATTGAAATTACTATTTTGCTTATCAGTAACAACTAATAACAACTTACCACTTAAAATTTATTATGAAAATATTGTGGATATAACATTTCTCTTTGCAAATAAGTCCATTATACTTTCATTAAATCTATGATGCTTGCTTTTACGATGATTGATTTTTACCATAAAATTCGACAGCAAAAAATTCACTAATTGTACTAAACTACAATACACAACATACCATTTTTTTTTATGTGACTTTTAGGTGTATCCCACTCCCAATACAAGAGATGAAATGTACCCTAATTGTTTCACATAATAATAATTTGGACCCTTGGTAAGTCTCTGTTCCCTAACAATAGTAGAAACCCAAGGGTGGAGCCAAGAGGTTGACCAAAATTGCCCCTTGACCCCACCAGAACCGGCCAAACCTAATAGAGTATACTTTGTTGTGATAAAATTTGTTGCCGACATTTTATTTAGTCCTGTCCAGTTGTCATTTACACTAAAATCTTTGACTTTGACAAGTAGGATGTTTGGTAGTGTATTTTGAAGAACAATTTTTAGTGTTTAAATAATATTATATGTATTTTTACATATTTTTTTACCCACATATATTTTCAAAAAATATAAACAATGTTACTAGAACAACATTACCAAACGGGCCAAGTTCTAAAAATTCATATGAACACCATCTGGCATTTCATGTAAACAACCCAAAAAACAATAATTTTCATGAAGCCATGCCACTGTATTAGGATTTGCTAAATCCCCACATGCCATCTCAGGTATTGTCTGCTTTGGGGCAAGGGTGGGATTGGCTTGGCCATGTCCGACACCGCATGATACCCGCACGGTTTTGTTGCCAACACCTAAGTGCAAGGCACGCCTTTACCACTACTACATAGTAGTGAGTGTAGGCAAGCAAGCGCTTAGCTTAGACTACATCCCACATCGGCAAGAGATGTGCCCCACTCATGTGTAGTAGTGGTACACTCATGGTTGCTCCAATGGCTTATAAGCCATGAGTGGGGCGCATCTCTTGCCGATGTGGGATGTAGTTCAAGCTAAGCGTTTGCTTGCCTACACTCGGTACTGAGAACCAAAACCTTGTGAGTTTGCCTCCCCAAAAAGGACAATAAGCTTGCAGGGGTTGGAACAAAATCCTCCCCTACAGTTTATATTTATTTTTTATTTTTAAATAATGGGTTGAACATTAATGTAATTGTCAAGGGGCTTGTAGTTGAATTGGTACCTCCTCATGTACAAAGTGTGGATCTAAAGGAAAAATAGTTCGAACTGTGGAGTTAGTAACATATTTTTATAATCTCTATAAAATAAAAATAAAAATTTGATTTGAGACAAAAATTCAGTTCTGAGGTTCATAGTGTAATTAAGCCAAGGAGGGGGAAGTGGGGGTGAGTTACAATGAAGACTGAAATAAAGGCAAGGATCCAAGAAAGGAAAGTTCTCTATGGTGTTTACCAAAGAAAAAAGAAAGTTCTCTATGGTACATTAAATTGTTCCTTATAGTTGGAAGTGATGAAGGTTGGGAAAGCAAGAGATATATCATATATATATATATATATATGTTCATCTCAGTTTTGGAGGAGATATAAAAGATCAAATCATTGCTAGGTTAATTTCTTTAGCTCGACTTAGATCCTGTGAGAGAGACACAGATATGTTGGAAGGAAAAGCTGTAGTAATAGATACAGACATGTCATTGGAGATGCAAGCTCAAGCAATGGCTTTTGCTTCCCAAGCTCTTGATCTCTATGAAGTCTTTGATTGCAAAAGTATTGCTGCCTACGTAAAGAAGGTAAAATGCTTATGTTATCTAATATTTCCTTCATTGTTTTCCTTAACTTTGTTTATTTCTTTCTTATTTTCTCTATAGGAGTTTGACAAAATGTATGGCTCTGGGTGGCAATGTGTGGTGGGCACAAGCTTCAGTTGCTTCTTTACCCATCTCAAAGGAACTTTCATATATTATTCACTAGAAACTATCAACTTCCTTATCTTCAAAGGGGCCTCTTCTTCATTCTAATTATCAAACTCAACCTTTTTTTTTTTGTTGAAGTGAAAGAAAGAGTAAAGAGAAATAAAATAACAGTGTGTCATTGAGATAATAAGGTGACTTTTGTGGATTCTCTCTGTTTGATTGGGAATCATCTAATGTTTTGAAAGCACATGTACAAAAGATCTTTTGTTTGCTTGCATAATTGATTACTTGAAGATGCGTTTGTAAAGTTCTCTCTCTCTCTCTCTCTCTCTCTATATATATATATATATAGTATAATACAATTGCTTAAGCTCATTTGTTTGGGGCTTTGCACACAATTTTTTTTTTTTGAACCTGAGTTCATACCTATTTAAAATAAACTCTATACTTGTGTAGCATGCACATATAATAATAATAATAATAATAATTTTTTTAAAATTAAAATTGATCTTATTCTTAATTCTTATTATAGTGACTTTGTTTTCAATTATTTATTAATACTACAACAATGAAACTGAGGCTAGTCAATTACTTTGGGATGTCCAAAACACAACTACCAACACAAAATTATTTAATCCCGCCAATAATAGGGTTGAACTACTAAAATTTTAAATTTCCTAGTTTGTCATATAAAATCTTATTTATGTTTGTTGTATCTAATCGGTAATATACAATTGCAAGCGTTCCGGGTGATTTAAAAAAAAATAAATTAAATATTAAGACAAATTTATAAAACTGTTTTAAACTTACTTGTGTTCCATTTGAATATCGTTTATTTTGCTAAAAACTGAAAACACTATAGCAAAATAATTTTTAAATATGTGAATAGTGCCATGTGACTCATTTTTAATGAAAGTTTTGTTAAAAAAAAAAAAAAGGTTTGTGAATCCCGTGAATAGCATACGGGACCCACTGAACAGTGATTATGCACGTGAAAACTGACTTTTCAAAAAAAAAAAAAACACGCAAAATGCAAAACGCGCTGGGTTTCATTTATATGCAAACGGATACTTTGAATCCGTTTGGTAATATTGTTCTAGTAACGTTGTTTGTATTTTTTGGAAATATGTGTGAGTGAAAAAGTATGTGAAAATACATGTAATGTTGTTTAAATACTGAAAAATGTTGTTCAAAATACACTACCAAACAGCCCTTAAAGATTTCAAATTCCTTCTTTGTTTGGAAAACTAAATTGACTGCTATTTATTATTCAGGACCAAATTTTTTTTTCAAAAGAGTACTCAAACTCATAGGTAGTGGTGAGTAATTGCATTATTGGCTTATTTATGGTGGAGTCCTTATATAAATGGTACATTCACAATTTTTTTTCCTTCATAATTGATATTCATAAACCAACAAAATAATTTTTAAATATGTGAATAGTGCTGTGTGACCTATTTTTAATGAAAGTTTTGTTAAAAAAAAAGTTTGGTGGGTTTCGTGAATAGTGCACGTGACCCACTGAATAGTGATTATGCATGTGAAAACTGACTTTTCAAAAAAAAAAAAACAATTGAAACGCAAAACGCGCTGGGTTTCATTTGTATCCAAACGGATACTTTGAGTCTGTTTGATAATGTTGTTCTAGTAACGTTATTTGTATTTTTTAGAAATACATATGAGTGAAAAAGTGTATAGAAATACATGTAATGTTATTTAAATACTGAAAACTGTTATTTAAAATACACTACCAACCAGCCTCTAAAGATTTCAAATTCCTTACTTTGTTTGGAAAACTAAATTGACTGCTATTTATTATTCAGGACCAAATTTTTTTTTTCAAAAGAGTACTCAAACTCATAGGCAGTCAAGCCGGTGAGTAATTGCATTATTGGCTTACTTATGGTGGGGTCCTTATATAAATGGCACATTCACAATTTTTTTTCCTTCAAATGCCATAATTATATTCATAAACCAACCAATTTTTTTCTATCACTCACAATTAAAAAAAAAAAAAAAAGCAATTCAAAAATTATGAAATTTATAGATTTATTTATTTTTTATGGGAATTTCTCTATTTATTGTGTGTGTTTGTTTCTAAAAATTAAAAATAAAAAGTAAAAATAAAATTTCAAAAAAATTTCAAAAACTCCCTAGTTATTGTCGGTGAAGTCACTAGACTCACTACTATGAAAATAAAGGTCAAAAGCACCCGTGCCATATTTCGAATTATTACTTTTAGTAAGTGGGTTAAAAAAGAATATAAAAAAATGAAAAAGAAAAAGAGCAAAAATTAATTTGTCCGTTGAACTTTTTTAAAAAAAAAGACCCAGCAAGAAATCAGAACAGAATAGTCCACGTGTCGAGATCAAAACCGTCCAAATAAGCAAAACTTGCTCGAGGTTTAGCCTATAGGGTTTGAAAGTCCAAGAGTCCGCCCCTTTATGTTTGAATGAATAGAGCACCAGACCGTTTCACTCTCTCTCTTTCTCTCTCTAAAAAAAAACGCATTTAGCAGATCGAGTTTTTTTTTTTTTTTGGTTACCAAAACTGAGAGAGCTTTTTTTTTTTTCCCCAAATCGCTCACTTGGATCTTCAAATGCGCACCGTTTTGATCCCATCACCGACTTTCTCTCCCAACAAATTGATTCTCTACGCTTCGCTTTCTGATTCTGAAGCTCAGTTCGGTGAGTTTTTGTCACTTCTCACTCTCTCACTGTGCCTTTGCTTTTAATCTAAACAAAAAATTTTTTTTTATCAGTTTAAATTTACTTTGGCGAGTGTTTAATTTTTTTTTTTTTAGGTTTTGATCTGATGGAATTTTTGTTTGATCTTTAACTTAAGCTTCGAATTTATGCTAATTTTATCGTACTTGAGTTCGATGGATTTTAGATTTTTCTTTTTTTGAGACATGTTCAATGTTTTGTCGGAAGCATAGCATAGGTATTGATTTCTACTATGTTGTTTCATGTTTCTTTGTGTAAATTCTTCGTGTTTTGAATCTTATTTAGCTCAATTTTAAGTTACCGATCTCTCTCTCTCTCTCTAAAAATGTCGTGTAATTAGCAAATTATTCTGAGCAAGACCGCCATTTAAACTCGCTGAGCTGAGGAATTGTAAATATCATGGACAACTATTGTTTATATGTGAAGCTTTTTTTTTTTTAATTGTTTGTTAAAAAAAAAATCATTATATGAGATTATGAATTTTAGTTTTAGTTCAAGATGATCGATTGGCTGCTACTGATTTTAGTGTTTAATTTTAGCTTTGGATCCGCGATTTAACTCTCTCTAATGCTTTGTTCTTACTATCAATTTTACAATTGGGTTATTAATTTTATGATTTCTGTTTTTTCTGTGCAAAAAGGTAGCTACTGCCTCTGCGTAGGTAGAAGATAATGATTTGGAGAGAATATTCTGGAGATAGTTGTTGTCGTGTGGGAATTGGGGTATGTAGCTTTACCTATTTGTCAAGAAACTATGGAAGGTGATCGGAAAATCTCTACCACCCAAGATGGGCTCGGGGATGCTAGCCAGAAAATGCGAGCTCTACACGGGTAATTTAGTAGCCTGTTTGGTTATTTCATCTTTAGGTGTAATCTCAAAATGTAGCCATTATTCTTCCTCTTGTTTATATCTTGGAACCTTTTTCAATCAATCGATAAGGGCTAAGCTGTCTCAAGTTCATTTCGGTGCTTGCTTAATAACTTTAGCTGAAACTCATTTTAATTGGTGCTTAACACCTTTTCTCATAGAGATAGAGTTAATGTCGTTGAATTCATGCAATATTGGGATTTTCTCTAGTGTATTATGCCAGTGATGTAAAAAATGAAGTTGTTGAGAGACAGTTTCTCTAAATTTTTTTTGTGTTTTTATAGAACTACAAACAACAAAATTTAACATCAGATTGACTTATTGAGGAACTCTTTTCTTTAGCGATATTTTTATTTTGGAAACCTTGCTTCCTAGTGCAACAAATTCAAAGATGCTATCTCAATTTTACGCATATCAGGGATTATCTATGCTCTGATTGAGGAATAGACAATATAGCAACTGAATTTTTCTTAACATTATATTAATCTTTTTTAGGAGGACTAGTGGTCCTACAAGGCGTTCCACCAAAGGACAATGGACACCGGAAGAGGTAAAGTCTATTTTGTTTTACTACTTTTCACTGTTGCTGCTATATTAATGGAACTAATATAACTAGTTCTTAATTCATTGTTGTGTTTCTGTGAAGATTATAATTGTTTAGTTGTATAACATTATAATTTTTTGTTATATTCTGGGTATGTGAATGCATAAATTTTCCTTGTGTTTTAGGATGAGATTTTGCAGAAGGCCGTTCAGCGTTTTAAAGGAAAGAACTGGAAAAAAATAGGTATTATTGCGTGTTACCAGTGTGTTTATCTTTGGAAGCTTATTTTATAACAAATTATGTGAATCATTATACTTCAGCATTTATTTTGTCCTTGTGGTTTTAGTTATTTATTTATTTATTTTCTTTGTATATATGCCCTTTTAAGTTCTTCAAACATTTTGCTGTATAGATTTGCTTATATTTTGTATATTATAGATTTATGAGCTATTGGTTACCGATTAATTTACACACTCTATATGAGACAATGAGTAGCTGTATAGATGGCCTAGACTTTTTCAGGCCCATGATAATGTTCTGGTTAATTAATTTTTACAAGAACAAATATGGCTATTATTGGATATTAGCAAAGGAAACAATAACTTTAATTTGCAATTTCAAACAGTGGACACTAGATTACCTAAAAAGGGAGGAATCTTTTCAAAACTAACACTTCTATTTGTTGGTTAGGTTTTCTTGCCTACTCTGTATAAGTTCAATGAAATTTAAGGCAAATTTGAGTCCTGCTCAAGCTTTTATGTCTGAAAATTGTTCCAGATAACTTTCTCTTCTCACTATCAATTTGTGTTATATGAATTTCTTATTCCTTCCTTTTGGTGAGTATCATGGACAAAATGTTTATGCCACCTCCCCCTCCCCCTAATTTATAGCAGACAAAGTCAAGATAGAAGCCTTATGGAAAATTGTGAACTTAATTGAACAAAAAACCATGTTAAGAATAATTATTAAATGATAGAATAATGATTAATTTCTCCTTTTTCTTACTGTTTAAGCTTTTGGGACAATTAGTAATTTATCATGGTATCATAGTAAGAGGTCCTAAGTTCGAACCTTGTCTCCAACTCTCCTCTCTACCTCCCATTAAAAAACAAAGTTAAAAATCCTGTGTTGCACCCCACAAGGGAGAGTTTGGACCAACAAATGAGGGAGAATGTTTATTTCAGCCAATCTACTATAATTTCTTAGTTGGTACTACTTTTGAGCCCCAAACCATCTTTAGCATTAGCATTGTTCTTTGATTGCCTAAATTTTGAAAGTCACTTTTTGTTTGATATCTGTTACATATGACCAAACCCTTCAGCCAGTGCTCCAATTTCTTAATTGGTGGTACTTTTGACTTATCATAATGTTTCATATTTTTTAATTGTAAAATTTCTCTTTGCAGCGGAGTGTTTTAAGGACCGTACCGACGTACAATGCCTTCACAGGTGGCAGAAGGTCTTGAATCCAGAGCTTGTCAAAGGTCCATGGTCTAAAGAGGTGACCTACAATTGCTGGTTCCGGTTTTCTGTCAATTCCCTCTCTGCATTTCACCAAAGTTGCATTGCCATTGACTATATAAAAACGTGCTTTTTATGGTTTAACATGACCTTACTAGTTACTTTTGTAAATGTAAATAGGAGGATGAAGTTATTATTGAATTGGTGAAGAAGTATGGTCCAAAAAAATGGTCGACCATTGCTCAGCATTTACCTGGACGTATTGGTAAGCAATGTCGGGAAAGGTATGCCTAAAGTATACTTGTACCTAAAAAAAAGTGAGATTTTAAAAAATTGTACATAATCAAATAAGCTAAAAGCTAAACAAAAAAGCCTGTGGCAAACAAATAGTTATAATTTTACTCTTCAACTAGAAATTGTATTTTGCTGTTGTGTCCCAGCAACTGTATGGTGCATGTATACTCATGTAAATTGATACCAATTACAGGTGGCACAATCATCTTAATCCTTCTATTAACAAAGAGGCATGGACCCAAGAAGAGGAACTGGCTTTGATTCGTGCTCATCAGATCTATGGGAACCGATGGGCAGAGCTAACAAAGTTCTTGCCTGGAAGGTAAATATAGTTAGTTGTATAA
Source organism: Quercus glauca (assembly GCA_023736055.1). Lineage (NCBI taxonomy): Eukaryota > Viridiplantae > Streptophyta > Magnoliopsida > Fagales > Fagaceae > Quercus > Quercus glauca. The sequence goes on along the minus strand of CM043326.1, from coordinate 16,554,791 downwards.
GAGGCTGCACCTTTCCCATTTTTTCTTTATTTTAGTGTTCCTAGGTATTCTTTTGTTCCTAATATGCTCTATTTCTTGCATCTTATGTTCCATGTTGAGTTTTATGCTATAACAATCTGCTTATTTGACTGGCATTTGATAGTTGCAATCATCTTGAGTTTTGATATATCTGTGTTCATGTGGTCAACAGGACAGACAATGCTATTAAAAATCACTGGAACAGTTCTGTCAAAAAGAAATTGGATTCTTATCTAGCATCAGGTTTACTTGCTCACTACCCAGTCCTTCCTCATGTTGGACATCGAAATCAATCCATGCTTTCATCTTCTTCAAGGATGCAGAGTAGTGGAGATGATAGTGGGCTCAAAGGGATAGAAGGTGAGGAAATTTCAGAATGCAGTCAAGATTCAACCGTTGCAGGTTGCTTTCAGTCTGCAAGTGAAATGGCCAATGCAGTTTTACATAACATAGAGGAACTCCCATTGACTCAAGAATCTGGTTTGGCAAAGGAGCAAAACTCCAGTCCATTATCTTGTTCTGAACAATATTACACATCTCTGGAAGATGTTGCTTTTTCAATGCCAGATATGTCTTGTGAAGCTGGTTGCCCTGACAAATTGCTTGAGCAAAATTTCTCGCATGATGCTGGAGCTTCTGTGAGCAGGGAAAACAAATTTAATGTACATGGGTTACCAAATATCTCGTCACTGGAATTGGGGCAGGACTCATCACAGTTGCAAACTCATTGTATAAGTACTAATGAAAGCCATGAAATGGTGAATGTTCCTTGCCAAGCTTCTACTTCAATGGGGTATATGGCTATGGGTTCCTATAATAAAGCAGAGCACATGTTGATACCTGATGATGAGTGTTGTAGAGTCCTATTTTCAGAGGCAATGAATGATGGTAATTTTTTCACTGGAAATCTCACAAAAGGCTCAAATATGGTTGCCTCAGTTGGAGGCACAGATTCATTTCGCTGTCAATCATCAAACAGTATGATATCTGAAACTGCTGCAACTTCAGCTTCACAATCATATTGTCCTCCTAGGTCTGATATAATCGGAACTTCTCACTCTCAGCATTTTGTGCCTGCACCGTCACTTATATCTGTTGATGGTGGTACACTTATATACAGTGATGAACCCAACCAGTTATTTGAAACTCAAGAACAAGAGTTTGTCATTAGTGCTCATGATGGCTTTGTCTATACCAAGGACTCTCCCAATTCCCCTTGCAATAATGGTACAAAGAACACAGGATTGCAAGAACAACCAGATTTTGTAAAGGAACCTTCAAAATTAGTCCCTGTAAATTCTTTTGGTTCAGGATCAGATATAAACCATACTTGCCCTTCTCTGGGTGAAGGATCACATGTACATACAGAGCAGCAGGATGTTGGAGCTCTATGTTATGAGCCTCCTCGTTTCCCAAGCTTGGATATTCCATTTTTCAGCTGTGATCTGGTACAATCTGGTAGTGACATGCAGCAGCAAGAATATAGTCCACTTGGAATCCGCCAGCTTATGATGTCTTCTATGAACTGCCTTACCCCATTTAGGTTGTGGGATTCTCCATCTCGTGATGATAGTCCCGATGCTGTGCTGAAAAGTGCTGCTAAAACTTTCACAGGTACACCATCCATATTGAAGAAACGGCATCGCGACTTATTATCTCCATTGTCAGATAGAAGAATTGACAAAAAACTTGAGATTGACATGACGTCCAGTTTGACCCGAGATTTTTCACGTTTAGATGTTATGTTTGCTGACAGTGGGACCCAAAAAGCACCTTTGCTCTCTCCATCATCTAACCGTAAGAGGAATTCTGGAACTTCCACTGATGATAAAGAAAATCTTGATCATGCCTTTGAAGAGGGGGATGAAGGAGCTGCCCACATTGTGAGTTCTTTTTTCATTTTTGAATTTTTTGAGCATTGGTTTTCTACGAATGAAGAAATTAGTAAAGACCCCTTTTACTTTGGTATAAATCTGTCAAATTAAGATGTGGTAGGCTCTGGCTAATTAGCTAATATGTAACTTCCAAGTGTGATATTGACTGTCTTCATGGTGTTGATTATAATGTTGGGCTTCCAAAAAAATTGTATTATTATTCTCCTTTTTGATTAATTTGTTGATTCTTCTTTTCTTGAAATTTGGATTTTTCATGTTTAGTACAGCTTTATCATTTTTCCTTTAATTGCCAACCCACCAATTTGATATTATCAGTGTCACGGAGGGGATTGGTGGATAAAACTGAAGTTTGTTCAATAGAGTCATCATGTTTACCCGTGTGTGTTTTCTCTCTCTCTCACTAATTTTTACCTATTTCTGGTTCAGCAGTCTTCTGGAGTGCTTGTTGAACACGACATGAACAATCTGCTGTTACATTCCCCCGATCAAGTTGGGTCCAAAGCAGACAGAGCATTATTAGGTTCAAGTGCTGGAACTCCAAGAAATCAACAATCTAGGAGCTTGGGGGCTGCATCAAATCAAGGAATTCCTAACAAATCATCATTTGGAAATCCATGCGTACCTGTTAGCTCCCCTACTGTTTGTGGGAAGAAACATGAAAGTCATCCAGTTGGAGTTACATGCTTACAATCTGCTTCTTTGTCAGTTCCCCTCGAGAATAGAAGTGATAATGCTGGGAATGATGCCAGTTTTGAAGCCTTTGGCATGTAAGATTCAGCCACTTTTCCTTTTGTTATCATTTTCCATATTATTGCTCTAGTGTTTGCTTTGGGAGACTATTTGTGATAATGCTGGGAATGATGGCAGTATTGAAAGCTTTAGCCTGTGAAATCAGCCACATTCTTCCTTTAGTATTTGTCAACCATTGAACCTGCCCTTGCATCAAGAGCTTTTATTCATATGAAACTAGAAATTTTATGTGAAAAACTTATATTACCAGCAGCCTGAATGTTGTTGTGCCTGATTTCTTGTGACACTGAGCTTTGAGCTTTGCGTCCCCTGCTGATTTCTTGCTGATCATTGAAGATTGACCATGATTGTTTCTGACTGTGGTTGCTTTGTTGATGGTGTTTTCAGGTTTGGAGGAACTCCATTTAAAAGAAGTATTGAATCCCCTTCAGCATGGAAATCCCCATGGTTCATAAACTCTTTTCTGCCTGGCCCAAGGGTTGATACTGACATTACAATCGAGGTATTACAAGTTTTGGTTGAATAGTATTTTCTGTATGTGTTTGATATACTTTATGGTTCTTTATTAATACTTGCAAATTATTTCCAGGATATAGGGTATTTTATGAGCCCGGGGGATAGAAGCTATGATGCCATTGGGTTGATGAAACAGATAAGTGAGCAGAGTGCTGCTGCATATGCCAATGCCCAGGAGGTTTTGGGAAATGAAACTCCAAAAACATTACTAAAGGGAAAATCCATCAGCCAGGGGAATCTGGACCGAGAGAACAGTCATATGCCACATGATCCTCTGGGAAACCGTTCCCATTTGGCTCCAAATGTTTTGGTATGACCATTTTTGCTTAAGTTTTTCTTTTTCAAGTAAAAAAAATATAATATATCCACAGAGTTGAGACAACAATGGCCCATTCACTTGAGGGAAATAAGCCTGCCACCTATAGTAATAATAAAAACATTATGGAAAATGGTTATGAAGAAAATAGGCCTACAGTAACTCAAATCATTATGGAAAATGGTCATGAACCTTTTATCTACCAGTCATAGACTCCCTGATAGATATCAAGAAGTCTGCTGAATAGATTTTTTGAAATGTTTGCAGACGGAGTGTCGCATCCTTGACTTCAGTGAATGTGGAACACCTGCAAAGGGAACCGAAAATGGCAGATCCTCAAATGCTTTAAGCTTCTCAAGCCCCTCTTCTTATCTGTTGAAGGGTTGCAGATAGCGGTTCGTTCTATAGCTAAAAGCCTTATTGCTGTCATAATTTGAAGTTAATATATACATAGTCCTCTCTCTCTCTCTCTCTCTCTCTCTCTCTCTTTGTTTCATTGCTGGATCTCGATTTAATTAATTTACAGAAGATTGTACAAGTGTATTCTTTCCAAATTATGTTACCTTATTTTGCAAACAGACCCATGCCTAATAATCACAACAGGGAAACTCCGTTAGAAGATGATGCATCATACTCGTATCACTTTCCCGCAAATCAAGCTTCTGCTATGTTAGGGTTTTATTTATTTATTCTTTTTTTTGTGAAACAAAACAACTGTTCACTCTTCAAAAGACATTTGTTACAATTTAGGTAACCTGGGATTTCAGCATTACAATTTTTTGTCAAAAGCTGAAAAGTAGTATCCGGTCCATTTCTTCTGTTTATTCTTGTTCACTTCGGCCCATCTAGTTTATTTTAGTCCTTTAGAATGAGAAAGGACAAGTTTGAGTAAGGAGTATACCCATTTTAAATCTGAATTTATTAAAAAATATAGATTTTAAACTTGTTCACTTGTGCATGGAACGCATTTGCACTATTATGCTTTCAACTTAATTGGATTTACTAGTTAGATCTCAGGATGCATGAACTTAAAAAAATCAAACACACACGGGGAGAAGGGTTATTTGTGGTGCGGTGCAATTTTGGGCCATTTAGTGCGGTGTGGTTTAGAATTTAGTCAAAATCATAATTGCACTGCATTATATTTTTGTTGTCACATGTGCGGTACAGTGTATAAGATGCAGTTTGAATAATTTGAAGTCAGTATATTTTTCAAATTTTGGGCTTTTCTTACCTAGTCTAAGACTAATTTTTCCCATTGTTTTGGGTCAAGTTTTAAACTATTGAGTTAGATTTTTTTTTTTGGCTGACTTTCCTAGTCAACACTTGCTATTATCGAACTTTTTTTTTATTTATTTTTTTATTTTTTTATAACTAGGGTTATTAAACTATTAATAATATATTTAATATTAAAAATAAATAAATATATTAATATATAGAGATGGTGTAGTGTTTGCGGTTTTCTTATTATAAAACTGCAAATCGCATTGTACCATACAATGTAGTTATTCCATTTTACGGGCGATTTTGGTGCAATTTGGTACACACCTGAGAGGGAGAGGGAATGAGATTCTAACTTTTAACCTACTAACCTTATATTTGTGCGAGTTATATATAAACTTTACCACAATCTGGAATATTTATATTATCCAAATTAAAATCTATAGCCTTTTTTATGCCTTATACACAAAATAAAGTTTAGAAAATCCAATATCAAGTTTTTATAAAAGTTTATTTTATAAATAGAAAATGTACCTACAATTATAAATAGAAATATACATATATATATATATATATTTTTTTTTTTTTTTTTGAGTTAACAATAATTCTTATTAGAACACATACATATATTTGATATAAACTTGTCCTAGAATATATTTTTACATTTAAATCTAGTTTGTTTATAAATGAAGCCTCAAAGGTGGGCTTGACTAATTGATTATATATATATTGAGAAGATAATTGATTAAATAAATAAACATGAATAACTTTTTTTTCCAAGTTAAATCCATGATCGTATATAAAACCATTTAGATAAGTTATGTAAATAAAAGTAAACGTGGATGATTTATAAATCATCACATAGCTAAAAGCCTTATTGCTGTCATAATTGAGGAATTTTCCTCTAAACCAATTTGGAAGAAAACTTTGACCTTATATGGTCGAACTAATCTTTCTCAACTTTTTCTTCCGATGTTGTCAAAGTAATAGAGTATTAAAGAAATACTTTTCTAGAAGCAACGTGAGCGCTATAAAATTTAAGCTGCAATAAAATTCTCAGCTTAAAACAAATCTTTTGAAATATTCCTCCACTTAACAAAACGCTATATCTTTAAATTCTCAATGGTTGAGGGCTATATCTTTAAACTCTCAATGGTTGGGGGGCCAATTATTACAACAAAATAGTAAAGGGGACGAGTCCATCGAAATGGGAAGGCCTTACAGTCCCAATAGAAAAATGTTGCCAGCAACAAAATCAGGCAAAACTAGTAACTGCTGCATGAATAGCATCTGCAAGATGAGGGACTGTCCTGGAGCTCAGACCTGCCATGCTAATCCTCCTGCATATTTGACAGAAAGCAAGGACTTAGTAATCAGAGTTGACAATTGTTATGTCTCATAAGAATGTATTGTTTCACGCAAATGCTTAATCATGCTTCTAAACTTCGTCCCAAGGCTTTGGATTTGAAAAGTAATATTTTTCATGCGTCTATCCAAACTGGATCACCATTATGACAAAATGAGAGTACTGTGTTTTCAGCCCAAAAAAAAAACCCTCAAATTAGGCAGGAAAAAGAAAACTGCACTACCACAAATCCTAACTCCACAGCAGAGACACTTGACACATGTTTGGATTTTTATTTTCAAATCTATAATACTAAAGATTTTATTCCTTCTCAAGCCTTAGCAATTTTATTATCTACTGTAACATTTTAAAAAGAAGCACATAATCTTGTATTTTGGGGGGATTAACTGTGTCGTGGATACATTTATGCTGACTATAGTTTAGCAATGTGTCCTCCAGAGCTTCCAAGTAAGGCTTTGAGGATAATTGAAAGATAAGTGCATAGATTATAGGTGAGCCCCTAATAAGGATGGTATTTCATTTAGCACAACAAATCTATTCGACATGAGGATAGACACATCAAACACCAAAATTGCTTCTTACTGTAATCAACCACATTGCCATGAATTTGCCAAAGTCACAATTTCATGCATATTCTTAAATTACAATCGAAATCAAGCTTCACAAGGAACTTAGGAACTAAGCATGATATATTTTCTAATTGTGTTTTGTTTAATAAAGAATGTTCTTAGGTAGACCATGAATGAACAAGATTGTGATGCCTAGGAAGCAAGGATTGCAGGAAAAGATTAGTTCTTCAAAATCTAGATGACATCATAGCCACCATGAACAATGTAAAATGGATTCAAGCAAGTGCATAAAATTAATAAACATAATTAAAAATGTCACATGGACTAATGCATGGTCACAATATTAAGCAACAGATATAAGAGTCGCGGATATCCTCAAGTCAGGAATTTCTTTTATTAAAAAAAACAACACCTCTATATTAATAAAGTCAGGAAAAAGCTTCTTACCCATCAGATGTCATGTATATATGGTACTCCCTAGTCATGAAAGCCACTTGTTCTGAGTTCAATCCCGTAAAAGTAAACATACCAATCTGCTTAATAATGTGACTCCAGTCCCCAGGTGTACCTGCCAAATAAATAAGCAACATGAATGCCTATATTATGTACACTTTTTATCACACAATTAAAAGGCAAACATGCATTCATCTTATGCACACCAATGCCTAAACCAGAGGCCAAAGGAAGAGGGGGGAGAGAGAGAGATAGAGATTGGATCAATCTATGCTTGTTCACAGACTTTAGCTAATGCACACTCAAGACCAACACAAACCCAATAAGTATACATTAAAAAGAGTAAAAACAAATCTTATGCTACTATTGAAGAACAAGAAATGAGTTTAAGAGCACCAGAGAACAGTAAACTAAAAAAAATGCCGACCTCTAGCACGTAAGGCATCAAAAAGTTGTTGACGCATGCTGATAATACGGTCAGCCATTGCCTTTAACTCAATGGTCCACTCAGTGTACAAGTTCCTGTGATGCAACAGAACAAAATAAGAACTCCACAAGTGAAGGAAATTCATCACGCATGCTGTCTATTGTTAGGATCTCCTTTTTTTCTCATTGAATAAAATAAATAGTGGAAGCCACCAAAAACTTTATCACTTTTGATTTGGTCAGTTTGATATCAGTTCTTAATTAATTAATTTTTTTCAGAAAATGTAAAACAAGAAAAGGAAAATCTAGATACTTTAAAGTTACTCCTCCCTTGCCTAATTGTGCTATAGCCAGGCATCTTGTCAAGCTTTAGAATGACTACCTGTCCTTGAGGATTGTAGCAACAATAGATGCACCATGAATGGGTGGGCTTGAATACATGGGTCTGATCACAAGTTTCAGCTGGCTCTCAACCCTGCTCGCAACATCAGCTGACTTGCAGACCTATAATCAAATATAAGGTTGAGACAAAAATAATCAGAGAGATGGAAGAGGTGGATAAAAAAAGGCAAAAACTTGTTTTACAGTGTGTGTTCTGTGATATATAGCTGAAAACATGATTTAAAGTCACATTTTGAAGTTATAAAAACATTAACACCAGCCAAAAAAAAAAAAAAATCCATTCACATTTAGTAATATGCAAGATGCACAGAAGAATAAAAGAAAATACAAAGTTATGAACATATAATTTATATGGATATACAAATCAGCCTACTCATCCTTACAATATTGAACCATTAAGGTAAGAACTGCCCCCTCCCCCCCCTAAACAAACATTAATTGAGTGGAAGAGTCTTACTATGCTCAAGGCACCAACACGTTCCCCATAGAGTCCCATGTTCTTGGCATAACTCTGAGCAACAAGGCATTCACCACCATCTGCAACAAACATACGAACAGGCTGTGCATCTGCATCCAGACTCCCACTTGCAAAACCCTATGACACCAGAAAGAATAATTTGAGTTCACAAGAATGGAATGGAGTTAAACTAGAATAAGCACTTGAATTGTAGTGATAGGGAAATTAGTTGCTGCCAATGAGCTCTAGCTCAACTAGCACCTCCTCCCCTTGCAAATGCTAGGTGGAGGGTGCAGTCATGGGATTCAAGACCCACTGGGTGCATGGAAAACTTTATAATAAATAATAAATAAATAAAATGCTTGCTGCATTTGTTGCATACACAGTTACCTACCTGATAAGCACTGTCAAAGAATGGCAATAATGCTTTTGATCTCATCAGCTGCCTGATCTGCTCCCACTGCTGAATGGTTGGATCAACACCGGTGGGGTTGTGTGCACATGCATGAAGCAGCACAATAGCTCCAGATGGGGCAGAACCAAGGTCTTCTAGGAGGCCTGTTAGCCATAATAAAGTAACACATAACATGAGAAAGAGCCAAAAAATTATTATGTTCTTTGTGAGTTACATACGCAAGAGAAACATAACTACTCTAATATAAACAACTTAAGAAAGAAATATAAAATTAAAGGGAGGAGATCATAAGATAAAAACAAAATACAAGAAACATAAGGAAAAATAATTAAGAATATCACCTGATGATATTTCTCATCTATGTATATAGATCAAATCTACATGAATAGCAATATGCATCTAAGAGCATCAATTAACAACTAGTACAGTAGATAGTTCCAAACCTTGGAAGTCCAGTCCACGTGTTGCTGGATCATAGTAGCGGTATGTTTTCACAGATAGACCTGCCAGAGTGAATATTTTTGGGTGGTTTCCCCACGTTGGCAGGGGAATGTATATTGTAAGCTGCAGAAAAAGATAGGTGGCAAGGTTTATGATGTCATATAATTATCAATTTAAAACCAAAAAGACAATTCAATGAGTTTGAAATTTACTTCTTTTTTTTTTTTTTTTTTTTTTGATAAGTAATAAGAGTTAGAAATTTACTTGATGATAGTGTCTAGCCAAAAATTCACCCCCAACTCTCAAAGAGCCTGTACCAGACAAGCATTGAACAGTGGTAACCCTGTTCTCTTGAATAGCAGGGCTGTATCCATTGCCAAAAAAACAGAAGGGTAAGCAATCAGGCAAAGAACCAGCAAGAAACCTCTTAAATCAAACATCCTGATATTCCATACAATGTGTAATCAGACGCTACTAGCTCTAATTTATCACATAAAACAATGGGCTAATGCACCTGTCAGCGCCAAGAATAAGCTTAGCACTCAATTTGTTGTACTCAGCAAGTCCAACAATTGGAAGATACTCCTTCACACGTGACCTGGTTATCATGTAAATTGGAATTCAGTCACTAGTTTGCACAAACTACAGGGTTAAGATCACAATGATAACCATAAACATAAATTTACCTGTCATTAACAAGCTGCTGCTCTGCTTGCCTCACTACATTCAGAACAAGAGGTTTTCCTTCCTGTTATGCCATTGATACTATTAGCTCAGAAAACAGATATAAAGACATTTCAGCACAATCAAATTCCTCTTAAGCTGTTTGTGACTTTGCGTACAATCAATTAAGCCAAATTTGCAGCCAATTACACTTGGCAATAAATAATCTGCCTCTCACCTTCCATATCTAATTAATGGAAAAAGTTAATGAATACTTAAGGGCATTTGTTAGTGAACTATTTTAGGAAAGTTTTTATAGGGAAAAAAAAAATCAATTTATGTTTTGACAACTTTTTTTATTTCCTATAAGAGTAGTATTAAAACTTTCTGAAAATGGGTTATTAACAATTGTCCTAAGACCATTGATTAAGTGTGATTAAATTCATTATTTCCTATCACCTTAAGCTTTTAGAACAATCGATATTCATTATGGTACTACTGCAGGTGATCTCAAATTCAAACCCAATTTTTGGGCTATCTCTCATTTAAAAGGTTCAAAATCCCATGAGTTTTTTTTTTTTTTTTTTTTTGAGAAACCAAAATCCCATGAGTTGGACCCCACTGATTACAGGAGAGTCTGGGCCCACATCTGAGGAGAGATGTCAAGATTTTGATTAAGCGATTAAATTCACTAATTCCTATTAGCTTAAGCTTTTTGAGACAATTGATAATTTATCATTATATAACAAATTTTCAACAAGAGTAATTGAATTTCAAGTCCATGAAAAGGAAAAAAGACTCACCTCAGTTCGATAAGCACCAACGCCCAAGTTCAGCTTAATCGGGCTTGGATCTTTGTTATACGCAACAGTGACCTAATTTTCAAACAATGATACATATAATTATTACTATTATCAATACCAATAAACAACAATAATAATATCAACCAATAAAAACTCGACAGTCAAATAATAATTATTATTATTTTTCACTCGGATCACATAATAATATCGTTGACGCTCTGTTTGGATGCTGAGAAAAATACAGAGAAGCGAAATAAACTCAATAAATTTTTAGAGATCTCACCGTCTTCTGCGTTCGTGATCAACATCCTCTACACCGACAACGAACAATTTCAATCACAAAAATAAACAAAAAAATAATAATAATAATAATACGAATCACAGAGAAATCAGATTTTCTTTTTCTCTCAGTTTTCTCTGCAACCAAACAGAGGCTAACACGTATCTACCAACATACATATACATAGATAGATAAAACAGAGAGTAGAGAGTAGAGCGAGAGAGAGAGAGAGAGAGAGAGATTACGCCGAGGATAGGATCTTCGGGAGCGCGAACGAGGTGAGCGAAGACGGAATCGGCATGGAAGGCAGAAGAGGTGGGAGAGGGAGAAACGGTGTCGTTAGGGTTCTGAGAATGAGAATCCATCACAGGCACAGGCACAGGCGATGAGTCTACAAAGTGTCTTGCGAGAGCTTTCAATCTCCGATCACTGGCTGAAGAAGATGAAGAAAAAGATGAAGAAGAAAAAGCGCTTTCTGTTATTGGAGATTCAAAACCGTGGGCTTCAAGTGACGTAACCTGTTGGCGCATTTTTTTTAAGTTTTTCCTAATACGTTATGGAATATACAAATTTCGCTTCTGCTTTTTTTTCTCTTTATAAATAGCTACTTTTAGTTTTATGTGGTATGTATGTGCACCCTTTTTTTAATGAGTAGACTCTCTCAATTGCGGTATTGCCTTTTAATTTTTATAGCGTGTACAGGTTTTCTGGCTGCTTACGTGTCAACGCTCTACACTGCTGCGTGTTCATGCACCTCTCTTCTCAAAATGTGTAGAGACTCTCTCTCTCTCTTTCTTTTTTTTCTTTTCTTTTTTCTAATTTTTACCTTCTGTATATGTTAGAAGGCTTTAAAAAGTTAGTTATTATTTTTTTTTTATCAAAAATACCCCTAATATAATTAATCTATTCTTATTCCTTAAAAAGAAAATTAAGGTTAAGATGGTAAATTAACTAAAATTTTTCCACTACCCCACATTTCTAACCAAAAATAAGAAAGAAAGGCTATCCACCCAAGGCTCCTTAAAAAAAAAAACAAAAAACTTCCATAAAAAATTATTAAAAAAAATACTCACATCACATAAAATTAAAAAAAAACACTAGCCTTTGAACAACTACTCACATTACATAAAATTATTTCACCACAAATGCTTAACATGTACCCTTAGATTTTTTTTTTTTTATAATTGAAAAATATATTAATTCCAAATTATAATTTATATAAATTATTAACTTTTACAAAAAAAAAAAAAGAACCTTTGAGTACGCGCTCACGCGCGCTAGTATACTGTCTTTTTTCTTTTTTTGTTAATTAAATATGACAGTGTTTTAATTTTAGTCGTCCTATTATTAAATTAATTAGATAACAATGTTTGTTTTGTTTTTGATTTGATTAGAAATTAATATTAATACATAGAGACCACATCACTTCTTCTAACTCAATGTCTTCTTCGTCGTGTACTTAAGGCATTGGGAGATATCGTTCTACTCAACTCACCTGATGGTATAAATAAATTCTTACAAAAATATTATAATTATATCTATTGACAGATTATATCTATTATTAGAGTGTGACACAAACTGTTGACACTTTTGACTTGGTTATTGGTATAGTAAGTAGTATTACTGTTATCTTCTTTTTAGTTGTTTGACGTGACAAATTGACAAGTTAATTGCATACTATAGCTTGGGAATGAGACAAAAATAGTTGGATAGTGACTGTAAATAGCATTAAGCCATGACACATGCGGGCTTTTTTTTTTTTTTTTTTTTTTCTGGGAGAGGGGATGATCTCTTATACATTATCAATTTTATATATTAGGTTTATCAAAAAAAAATATATATGTGTTAGGGAAAAAAAATGATGGAATTTATTGACGATGATGTGCAGTCATTCACTACATTAAAGTTGTTTTTACTCATGAGGTAAAACCAAAAAATAATAATAATAAAAATCATGTATTAGGGAAAAAAAAGACAAAATTTAATTGTTAACGATGATGTGCAGTCATTCACTACATTAAAGTTGTTTTACTCACAAGTCACAAGGTAAAACTTAAGTATAGTGTATCAAATGCATCACTACTTTGATTTTTTTTTTTTTTTTTGAATTTAATTGTCCTTATATAATACTATTGTATAACATTAATATACTTTGGACATCATTATAATCATGTGTTTGAATTTAAATGGAATAATTAATCATCATTAATACTTAACTTAGTACAAATAAACATAATTTCTATCCTCAAATTTTACTTGACTATTTTTTGTACAATTTACATGTACTCTAGTAAAAATAATAATAATTAGACTATTGAGACTTAACCATTTGGATTTCATAATACTTTTTTTTGACACGTTAATAGTTGGAGTGGATAATTTTGAACTCCTAAAATATCTCTATTGAAAATACTAAAATATTTCATTTAAATTACAAAACTTTTAATTTGAAAAAATTATTTTATAAGATGATGTTATATATAAAATTGATACATATTGAAAGAATGAGGTCTCATGACCGCGTCATGAATGAGGTCCCTTGACAAACACTTGACATTCCATAAATCAAATAAATAATTTAGCAAAAAAAATACTAAATAAATGGAAGACTCAGATCCGCTCAGATCAGATCAGAAGCTGTTATCCAATGATGTAGATTTTTAATGGGACCTAAGGATAAGGCGAGGCTGGAACACGTGGCGCCAGCTTTCTAGTCTTGGTGGCACGTAAGTCGATGTTGAGGCAGCTTTCTGACGTTTTAGGATGCAACAATTGGGAAAAACGTCAAGAAAAAACACTTGTGAGCATTGACAAAGGCACATCGTTCAATGATGATTTCCAGGCAGGATAAAATTTAATTTAGTCAGGGTTGGAAATGTAGGGAGTTTTTAATTTTTATAAATATATCTTGAAAATATTTGTTTATATGTGTTTATTCAATCTACTAAAAAAAAAAAAAGTTTATTCAAAAAAAGTATTTATTAAGTTTAATTTAAAATATTAAATAAATCAAATTTAAACAAAGTAATATAGTCATGAACAAATTTATGAGTATAAGACAAGCAAAATAGGTGAGTACTTAGTGCTCTTAATTTTAAAATTATATAGCAAAATATCTATTTATCCAAATATTTAGCAAAATGCCTGTTTTAGAACTTAATTTTATCAAAATCGAGTTACGTGTAAAACTTGATATCTTCAAAATTGAATTCTATGTGTATTTTTAAATAAAATTCGATATTAGCAATATTGAGTTTCACTTAAATTTTTAATAACATTTAAGTGGCAAAATATATAATGTCGAGTTTTACCTATAATTTGATTTTATTAAAACTAGATTCCAAAAATATGGACATTTTGCTAAATACCTTGGAAAGAGGAGTATTTTGCTACATAGTTTTAAAATTAAGAGTATTCACCTATTTTGCCCGTATAAGACTTAACTAAAGTATATATTAGATTATATGTTTACATAGATGAAACATTTAAAATATAGAAAATAATTCGATAGTTACAAATTACAATGAGGAAGTGAGATTTGAGTCCTAGATGTTTATGTTAGATTACTAAAAATTGCTAATTGAGCTAATAAATATACTTATATAGGCTGAGGATTGAATTGTATAAGTTTGGACTTAAGATACTAAATTATTATTTATTACTTATTGATAATATAAATAGTCAATTTTGTAGTAAAATCATAAATAATTCTTAATAATGAAAGGTTGTTGAGGGTAATTTTATTCATATATTTAATTCACTCAAATATAATTTCAACTATAATTTAATTATTATGTTTTTTTTTTACATCAATTATTATGTATTAACTTATTTGTAAATGGGTAAACTAATTTAGACCCAGTGTTTACTATATATATATATATAATTACATTTGGTGATAAACTTGAATTCAGTTCATATTTGAAATATAATTAAATGAATAATTTAAACTTTTAACTACTTGGCTCAGTTAGCTTGTTTACAACCCTACAAATTGGCCAATAAACCAATTAATCATATGATTTTTTTTTATATAAAATATTATATCTTACAGCATCATGTCATATTTCAACTTCTAAAAAGATTACGAAGTTTTATATCCAACCCTCTGTTTGTTTTTGGAAATACACATGTTTTAGAAAATACTTTCCCTATTTTATGATATTGAGTAAAATGAAAAACAAGCCTAGTAGAATATTAGAGTGAAACACACTTTTAACATCATTACATATTCAACATATTATTACAAATAAATTTACATCACAAAAAAAATCTAAATAATAACTTTTCTTTCTCTCTACCCCTTTCTCTATCCATAGATCAATTGTTGATTGACTATTAACTTTTTCTCAAACAAAACATTTTTTTCTCAAACTATTCAATTTTCCAGTTAATTTTATTTGTATGTTCTGAATTTGGGGTTTGTTTTCCCATTTGTGACTCCCAATAGCAGAGGAAAAAAAAATCCCATGTGGGGTAGGTTTTCTTAAATGAAAGTTTGTTGATATAATTATTTGGGATTACGATAAATTGATTATTTTTCATAAGAATCGAGCAATATAATATGTTTTATGGCTCATGTTTAAAGTCACAATCAAACACAAAAAACAATTCATCTGAAAATATTTTATGTCGAACCAAATGAAGTATAAAGTAAAAAGTAGCCAAAAACTTCCCCCAACACCTTAATCTCATTTAATTAATTTTTTAAAACGGGAAAAAGGTTATACTAAACTAAGCCAAATTCTATAAGAGAGAGAGAGAGAGAGAGAGAGAGAGAGAGAGAGAGGGTATAAATTCAAATAGGTATGTACATTTTAAAACTTAGTATGCTGAGTGCTGACTCCCCCGCATGACTTCTAAGACAACACAATGTTTAAAGTATACAGTATACATTAGGTGTTCTCTCAAAACATTAGGTGTCATATTATAGAATTAGAAAGTCATGGTAAAAATTGTATGCAACTCCCAAATTCCTCATTGAATTGCACAAAAGAAGCAGAGAGGTACCTGTGTACTTCCACACATAATGTACCCACCAGAAGAAATAAGGTATCTACAATTACAATGACAATGACAATCTAAAAACTATCAATGATCCTTCCTTGAAATTGCATTCTAAGGAGGCCTTTAACACATGATAAAAAACTTTGGCATGGGTTTGCTCTGTAGAAAACTTCACATTTTGGACATACTGGTATTGAGACACTGAGTACAGAAGGCGAGTTAGGTGTTACAAGAAAGGAATGGTTAAAATCAGATATATTCAAATAGCCACCTTGAGTCCTTGGCTCAGTGCCTATAGCCCAAAGAATAATGGCTATCACAATAACACACAGCTGCAAAATAGGTACTACAAGTGTCAGTTTTATTTTCAAGAGAGGACAACCAATTTGTGTCTAAAACACTGATTCTTTTCAGAGTAATTAACTAATTTCCCAAAAACTACATTGTAAGCTGCAAGTACCAAGATGCCAGAAAACAATAAGAAATTATTTCTGCTATGAAAATCTTGGCTAGAAAGTAATCCAAGACAATAATGGAAACCAAAACCATACGCCCAATATTATTATATAAAGAAATCCTTCTATTAAACTACCCCAAAAAATAAATTTATGTAGGACAATAAAGTTTTTCTTGTCAAGACTAAACAAAATTAACAAAACTAAATCCACAGGCAGTACCAATAAAACCAAGATGTACAAAAAAGGGTCCATTTTATAGCATTCAAATTATTTTCAAGCAAAAAATTCACTTAATGTGGATGCAAAGTAATCAGAAAATTTTAAATTATACTGTATGCTGCAATGTCAATCTTTCTACGTTGGATATTATTAGAAATCAGATAAATTGTTGTCATTGTTTTCGTCCAGCATGGAGACAAGAACATCAACCACCATATTTGTTTTTCTAGCTATATTGATATAGCCAATTTTGTTGATGTTATACAATCACAATCATAGAAGACAATATGTTTCTGCAATGCTGAAGGTGTGATAATATTATTTTAAGTTCATAATCTTAGATGAAGATTCAAATACCTGTGGTACCAAAATCATGATTAGAATTGAGCGGCACATCTTTATATGGAAGAACACAAAAGTCTTGAACACTGTATGGTTCTCGTCGATGTACTTGGCAAGTTCCTGTCTCAAGAGAAGGAATGTGGACAAGTATAACATGAGAACATATAGCTGCATCAGAAGTTTAAGACAATAATTATAAGAAAGCATACTTCTGCCCAGTCCATCTTGAAGAAAATGGTGACAAGCACAGCAACTTCTAGGAAAAGAAGCGAGAAGATGGAGACAATGTACTGAAAACTAGTCAAGGATGCCTGAATAAATCATAAGATGCACAAAAAATTTGAAGAAAATTTTGCAATAGAATTATGGAAAATGAGGCTTATCATGAAATTATTCCCAATGAAACAGGTTTTAACCTCAAGCTCTCCTCCCAAGACAAAAGTCCTTAAGGAAATTATTTTTATAGTAAGAAATGAAGCCTAAAGACTAAAAAGCCAGGCCATCAAAAAAAAAAAAAAGACTAAATTGCCTAAAAGAGTGCCATGCTTCAAGTTACAAGAATATTAAAGAGGATACTATGCAAAGTGTATAATTGCTAATACAATTAGCAACCATACAACCAGAGAGAGTGCTCAGGCAGACAGCAATTCCCACGCCTAAACATGTGTATATAAACCTGATAAAGGAAAAATATATATATATTTTCTTAGATATGCAGTAAAAATTACAAAGATATGCAAATTTGCAAGAACAATATGAAAGGAAATTAGAGCTAGACATATATTTGTGAAGGAAAATTCCAATGCTTATGATTAAGTTATCATAAAAGTTGAATGTCATTGAGGAGCACTCTTTGCAAATTAAATTGGAACCGTAATTGTGGTTTAATTGGTTGTGTTCTTTTGAACAAATAAAATTTTTCTGCTCTATTTACTTTACTTTTTAAAAAGAAAAAGAACTTTGAACCAATTCAGGCTTGAAGTTTTGCAGAGAAACTGTGTGTTTTTATGGAGAAGAGAAGGGAAATTTACCAGGGTCTAGGTAGAGAAGAAACAGAAGGCAGGTCAGCAACCCCATCTTGCCACTTCTTGAGCAACCAAAGTGAGTATATGATCATTCCAACCCCACAAATATTCACTATCAGATTCACTGCTCTGATTGAGCTATGCAAGCAGCACCTTCTACACCTTGCCATGTTCTTCAACACAGTCTTAACTCTCAGTTTCCTCCCATTTCAAATGAGTCTGCAGCTAGCTTCACTAACTCTTAACGTGTCTCTTTTGAGCAAAAAATTTGCTACAGTTCCCTTAGGTGTTTGGTTGAGATATGTGTGTTTTTTTACCATCTGCCACAGGTGTTTGTACAGAGACCCGGAGTAGGAACTGGACAGTGACTACATATACATATGCCCACCTACCAGTCAAAACATAGCCCTTTTTTTTTTTTTTTTTTTTTTTTTAAATAAGTAACATTCAAAACATAGCTAATGAGGCAATATTAGCTCCATGTGTTTTCATTTATGCCAGCTTAAGTTTTTGGATAACACTCTTGTTTTCATTAAAAAAATAGACCAAACAATCTGGGTTACCAAAATCTAGAAGCATTCTATTAAGATGATTATGATTCTGATTATGATTTTTAATTTTGGCTTTTATAGTCCAAGGCATGCAGTTCTTGTACTCTTATATATTTCTAAGTTTTGATTGATTCATGAAATAAAAAATGGAAAGACGTATGTTAATGCCGATGCCAACTAGCCATGTGAAACGTAATTATAGCAACAGCAACAGCTTGTGCAATTGCAATAATTTAAGGCGGGTCGCTTTAAGTTCATTGCTATCGTGCATGTCCTTGTCTCTCAATTGCAGAATCTTTAAATTTTGTGTGGTTTAGACAATAAGGAAAAATGAAATCCTCTCCAACGTCTTGGGAGAACCCTTTTTTTTTGGGGGCGGGGGGGGTGGGCAGGTAGTGTTAAATTAAAATCAAGCAAAAATTCGTGTTCAAATTTATTTTATTCTTTTGCTTGGTACCACTTGCAAGTAATAATTGGTGCTTTCTTCGTAAGCAACGTCGATTGCTGATTACTTGAATTTATTAAGAGAAATAATATGTCTATAATATTTTCACAACATTTTTACTACAAATCCGAAGTGACAAGTTGTTACTGGTTGTTATTATTAGGACAAAAAAGTAATTTTAGTGTTAGGTTCAAATTTAAACCTATAACAACTAATTGCCTGTGATTTGTTATGAAAATATTGTAAAAATATTGTGGACGTAATATCTCTTATTTATTAATAGACTTTGATTTATTCTTGGGTGAGGCCGAGGGTGCTGGGTCTGTGAGTATAGGTGGTCATTTGAATTAGAACTCAGTAACAACAAATAATACATATTTATCTGCTGGAGGATAAGGCATTGAAGAATAATATTCATAAATACTAGTATTATATTTTTTTTTCTTTTTGTTAATAAAAAAATTATATTTACTTTATTACAACTTATATAACATTATCCTCTCAAAAAATAATTATATAACATTATGTGGCATATAACTAAGGGTAGCAAAATTTGACACAACTTGCGAACAAGATACGAAATTAGCATGTTATGAGTTGAGACTTAACGGATTCGTGTCATGTTCGGATTGACGCGATTAACCCGTTTAATAAACGAGTCGAGTTAGTGTCCAATCCATGAAATCCTTTTAATTAAATGGTATTTTACCAGTATACCCTTAAAATCCTAAGTATATAAAATTATTAGTTATTGTAGTTTATTTTATTTATTATATTGTGATATTGAGATATTTTTAAATTTTAAATGATTATTTGTGATGCATTTATTTGTTAGTTCCTAAGTTTATATTTAAAAAAAAAATTATTTTTTTGATTTTTCATAATTTAGATCAATTTGGTTACTAATTTTTTTTTTCGCTTTGATAAAATCTGATAACTGAGTTGATACAATTGACCTGTTTAATAAATAAGTTGTGTTAAAATTGATGAATCTTGACCCGTTTAATAAATTTATCGGATCAGCCGAATACTTATTAGTCGACACGTGAACACAAATTGTCACCCCTACATATAACTACACAAATTTCAATAAAAAAATATAAAAATCAATTCGATTATAGTTTTATATATTATCCAAATTAATAAAAATCTTATCATTAATTAATGGGGAGTATAGTCCCCTGGTTTACATTATACATCAATTGCATCCATTCCCACAAATACCATAAGAAACATTTGACAAATCATAAACCATTGTAATTTTAAATTAATTTAGTTTTACAAACGAAAACAAAATAAAATCTATTACACAGTTCACAATTAGAACGGACTTACCAAACAGCCCCCCGCCTAGAATAAATCACTACCGCCGCCATTGGCTATAGAGTCACATTTTGTCAGAAAACAAAAATTATCATTACTTTTAGAGTCACATTTGGTGAGAAAACAAATATTATCACAACTTTTAATGATCATGCTATGGATGCTCTTAAAGACATTTGTTAATAGACTATTTTTGAAAAATTTTAATACCACTTTCATTGAAAATATTTAAAAAATAAGTTGTCTATTTTTTCTTTTTTCACAAATTTTTTTTTAAAAATACTTCAATGCTTTTAATACATCCGTCATCTTTCTCCAACTTTTTATAGGTCTATTAGATTACATTTGTTCATGTACACCAAATTCCATAATGGTTGAAAATTAAATATTCAAACAGATCTAACTTAAACTAAAACTTTAATTAATAATCAATAGATCATGGAAACAATCGTTCAATATCAGCAACATCAATTACTGCTGATTAAGACACCTTACTAAGCATAGCTACAGCAATGATATTAAATTTCAGTAAAGCCAATGCAAATGTCTTTAGTAAAGAACCTGCAACCAAACGGCAATTTTTCCTTTTCATGACGCCAGGATGGCCAATTATTGTCGTCGTTGAATGCAATCAAGAAAACAATAGCATTTGCAAACTACTAATAATTAGGCCCCACAGAAGAGATTTTTTTTTGGACACTTAGTGGCCCCTAAAGAATTTAGTCTACCATTATAAAAACATGCCTAATGCACTATTTGGATATAAGCTAATTAGTATGCCTGCAAAACAAAATTGCTACCCTTGTTCTTAACAAGAAATTATACTGAGGTTTAAGAAATGCACCGCAACTTGAATCACATATTAAATAGCTAACCACAACCACTAATTCAAAAAGGCATGGAAATGATAAATAAGTAAAGGAAAAAAAAAAAAAACGATGTCTATGTCTAGTATAAGAATCGAAAAGAACAAAGGCATGACCACAGGGGCCAACACTAGAAGGTGATGGGCAACTCATTCCAGCTTTATCCTGTCCACATCATTGATCACCCCTTCAAGCTGTTACCAAAGAAAACATGGAAGATCACTTTAAACAAATAATAATAATAATAATAAAATAAATTTCTAGATATTGGAGTGACAGAAAATAGCTTCACAGCACCAGAACATGCATACCTTGACAATCTGTCTCAAGAAGTAGTCCCCATATCTCTTAGCTGGTCTAGATTCAACAACATGAATCATGTCCTGCAGCAATATAAAAAGATGACTACCAGCACTCTTAAATGATCCTCTTCTAAACATTTCAATTGTTCAACAACCTAGTCATGTTTGGCTTTAAAACTTCATGTATGTTTAGCTTATTTATTACTTATATCTTAGCTACATAGACTGAAGTAATCCAAGTCTTATTTTACTGAACATCGATATACATAAGAGATATAACAAAAGAACATTAAATAGGCAGGGCCACTGAGCAAGAGAAGGCAAGGTCACAGTCACCAAAAGTAACCAGAGACTTGAAGTACCATTTTATTATTCAACAAACATGTTAGTACCACTTGTAATCCATGTAAGGGTTGAAAACGCATGCATTGACACAAAGTTAGGGATAAGGGCATGACTTCAGCTGACCATATTACATTAAGTTAGGCTATGAAATTTCATATTTATTTTGCAGAAACTCCATCAACAAGAGCTCAAAATTGTCTTTGAATTCAACCATATGATAAACTCTATTTTGCAGTTGAACTATTTCTGACCCATACAAGTTTCCCAAGGACCAAAAACAAAAAAAGGAAATAAAATAACTGCAGAAGACAAAGTGGCATACATCGTCAATGTAGAAATCCAAATCAGCATTGGATATAATTTTTCCATCACCATCAACAGCATGCGTCTTATGCTTGTATGTCATCAAGATAGTCCTGTAAGGCAAAGCAGGAAAATGCTCAAGATACCATTTTCACATATTATCATACAAAGAAATAGGTATTAAGCCAAAACCGTGTTTCTCATGAAATACCTCAACGTGGGTTCATCAACTTCCATATAGTTTGCAAGCTTCCCAAGAGAGATGGTTGAATACACTTTCAAGAAGGTCCTCACGCCTGATAATAACTGTTGTTGCTTCACCTCATAAAGGAATAGTTTCAACTGAAGCCTATAGGCGTCCTGCAATAAATAAATGCAGTTGGTAAAATAAGAGAGAGAGCAAGCATGCAACCAAACATATAGAGTAAGTTAAATAACCCAGCCAAAGTATGCTTTAATTTTAGGTAACCCCACAATGTGGAACGACATGATTTTTTTGTTAAGTGTGGAAAAATTGAGGATCATAACCATCTTTAAAAAATTAGTGAGATATTCACATAAAAAAATGAAGAGGGCAGACAGTATGCTTGCACAAAGTGATGGTGAAACAATGGAAGCCCCTAGAGCATAATTGGAGAAGCCCATACCTTGTTCAGAATGCCTAAAGTTACATTTGTGGGGAATTATTAACAATCACATGATGATATTTCTAAACAAGTCATTTCACATCTATTTAAGGACGAACCAGTTGATGTTCCCAAAGAATCAACAACAACCAAGCCTTAGTCCCAAAGAATCTAGCACCTAAAATTAGTTCGCAAATTACTGAATACTGTTAAAGATGAATAGAATATTTACTTATAAAAAAAAAATGATGAATAAAATAGTTAAACCATATAAAATTAGTCTTCATGAGAGATCTCTACACTGGCTATTTTCTTTCCCCAGAAATCCCCTTTTTGGCTTTAAAGTTACAATATCTAAAACAAAGTGGTTCATTTAGCCAATGAGAAAAGAATATCTTCACTTCTAATCTCAAAAGTATTCCGTCAAAGACACTGGTGGGGAAAAAAGCCTAAAGGAGATACACACTTAGTACAAATCTTTTCCTAGCACATAGGCTCCAAAATTAAAGGGCAGGTAAATACCTGGTTGTAATTTACAAGAGGCTCCTCAAAACTTGGAGCCGAGGGGGTAATGAACTTAGGGCATGCATATGAGAAGAGCTCATCATAAATAGCAAATGCCTCATCATCATATCTTTGCATTCTGATCATCTTTTCACCATACTTCTCCCGCAACTGAGAGTTCACAGTTTCCTCAACAAGCTTCACTTGGGGACAAAGTGAAAGGCAAATAGCCAGCAAGGCATACATCTGCTCATTCTTCTTTAGTATTTGCTCATACTGTGGAGACTTCTGATGATATTGCTTGGTCTTGTAAATGTACAATAGAATCTTATTGAATTCACGAATTGCCTCCACATACCTGAAAGATACGTAACAGTAGATGTTGAGCTCAAAAAGCAGGGAAAAAAAACGTGTAGAGATCTAACAAGAAAATTTATAGTAGTTTTATAACAAACAGAACAATTTAAATGAAAGTAGTTTTGGTGTCCACCCAAACTTAAAGAGACTCCTTAACTCTCAGAATTCATACTGTTTTGTCAATCTTGGCGCTACTGTATTGTCAACAAAACAATCTAAGAACTACAGTATCAATAATATTTGTCTCATGTCTAATCCATGTCCCACTCCCCTGTTAATCTTGGTGCTTCCTACGTTTCTTCTACCAATACAGACTTCCTAAAAAATACTCAATGACTACTATTAGAGACATCTGAATTTTGATTTCACAATCATAAATGATCATAGTTTCCATTAGAATTTTTTTGAATTTTGTTACATGCTTGCACCTCTAAACTCTGCTGACAAGGCAACATTCTAAATCATTGTTAGGACCAATACTTTTGAATTGGGAAAGTAAGACAACCAACCACAACTTATATATACTGAATAGAAGACACTAGTAGGAATCCATAAGTTTACTTTAATAACTAAATAATCAATAATAATTAGGAGTAAAATAACAAAACTAAGAGAATGGATACTGAAATCACACAAGACACTAGATAATATTGCATCTTTAGACAAGCAATAACAGCAAACATTCAAAATTAAAATGGTTATAAATGAAAAGATAAAACAGAAAACTGGGTAAACATACCTCCGCAACATTAAATTGGCAAACCCATAATGATATATGGTGGTAATGTGGCTACCTATCACACTTGTATAAACACCTTGTTGACTAATGTCAATAGGCTGTAAGCACTTTAAACCAGTGTGATAATCACCTAAAAGGCAATGAACCCTCAGCAATCCCACCATGCTGAAATAGCCCAATACCTTTAAGACATTACTCCCTCCATTGTAATCATATCCATCTGTTGAAGTAAATTGTTCCAAACCCTCTTTCTCCTGCTCAAGAATCTGAACGATCATGGACTTCTCCACAAGTGCTTGCAAGAAGTTGAGCACACCATACACATTCCAAGCCTGTATTAAAAACACCATGACGCAAAATTCAATCCACAGATTGTAGGAAGAGATTAGAAGAGGAAGTACCAGTTGAGCTATAGCACACTGGTAATCCCCTATAGTTTCAAAAGTAACAAATTAAACCCTTACCGTATTTTACATCCTAAACACAATGCCATTCAACTTAAATGGGTGGAGGTTTAATTTGTTAAATTTTAAAACTTAGGGTTTAATTTGTTACTTTTTAAAACTTTTTCACTATTGAAAACTATAAGGTTTAATTTGCTTTGTGTGAGTGAAGCCCAGATGCATGATTGAACGTTGGAATGTTGGCGAGGTATGGCGAGCCTTGCCCTTGTGTGTCATGTGGAATGAGCATATTTTGCAGACATTGTTTGATTGGATACATGCTCTAGGCGGCACCCCACCCATGTCTTTTGTTGAAAAGGGTCCAGTACATAGTTTTTTTTTCTTTCTATTTTTCTTCTTTGCTGTTTGTACATATTTTTCTGGCTACTTCATTTTTCTAATGAAGTAGTCTTCTCTTAATACAAGTTTTCTTACCTATCAAAAAAACAAAAACAAAAAAGGCCTAATACCTAGGAAGAATGAACACTTCATTTAGGGTGCCATACTTGTGTTGTACCAGCAGTTTCATGTTATAATTTTTCAGAAATTGCTTGTGTTGCTGTGTCTAACCATACCCGTGTCCGTGTCCGTGCTTTCTAGACCAATACACATCCATTTTGTGTCTTTCCCTTTCTTTTTCCTAATAATTTTTTTTTTTTACTTATAAAAAAAAAAAATAAGTTCAAAAAAAGTAATGCTATATACACAACAATTTTCACATCAGTTGAGTTGACAAGTTCTCACTGTTTCTTATCAGCCCAAACTAACATTACTTTTTTACCTACCAATAACAACTTTTAACAACGATAGTTGTGAAATTTTTTTGCAACATTAGACTTATTGATGCCAAAATATTAATTTCTTATCACTCACCACATTTGTTCCAAACAATTAACTACAATGCAATTTGAAACTATATCAATTCAATTTATGCAATCAAATTCGCCAACCGAGTAACCCATTCTCATAAAGCAACATAGAAACAAAAGAAGAAGATGATGAAATGACCTGATCGAATTGAGTGAGAAGCGCAATCTCTTGTTCAGTCTTGTTCTTCATCTTAGCTCTATACTGACAGAAGCTCTGAAACTGGTACACAAACTCATCCACCATATCCCAAAGCCACTGATTCGGCAGCTGCATGTTCACAACACCGTGAAGCACAACCTGAAACAAGCTACAGTAATTGTCCCAAGAATCGATCCTCTGCTTCAGCGTAGGTGAAAGCCTCGCGTACAAGTGCCGAAACCACATCTCACGGTAGAGGAGGCAGAACACGTGGTCGTTGTCGACGTAGTGAGCGACGGCGTCCACCGAAGGCCACGGCGTGTCCTTGAAGAGTCGCTCGGAGAGTGTCTGGAACGAGGTCTCGTACATCTGGTGGATCTCGTACACGTTTTTCTCTCGAATGTGACGGTACAGGTGAACCACGAAGGATTTGACGGAGTCGGGTACGAAATTCGGGTCGTACCCGAGGGCATCGGAGGACGCTGGTGGTGGTGGAGCCGCCGAGTTGGGTGGTGCGTCGTCGTGATCGAAGTTCGCCATTTTTTGTGCTAGAGTGGTGTTTGAGGCTGAGAGAAGAGGAAGAGAGAGTGAGAGGAGAGAGAGGTTAGGGTTTATGCGTTACTGTGGGGGAGAGAGAGAGAGATAGAAAAAGAGAAACGGATCTATCGTTATTGATATTTGGGTTTTTGGATGATTTTGGACTTTTGGTTATTGTGAATTTGTGAGAGACCCAAATACCCAAAATCCAATATATTGGCCCTAACTATATTATGGCCTCATAGGTTATAGCACAGCCTGCCTGATGGGCTCTTTTTTGTTTTGATAATTCATGGACCTTAGAGAAGAGGGAATTTGATTCATTTGAACTTACAACGTTCCCATTGGAAACTTCAAAAAATGTCAATTGAGTTATAAAATCTTAGCTTACTCTATAGGCCGTTAATTCTTGAGATGAATCCATCCTCAATGGTAAATTTTCATGTGTTTCACATTAACAATTTAGCATAGTAATTAAATCGAGACTTACCCGACCAGTCAAATTGATGAATTGGTTATTAGTAAATGTATTTGGATTACTTATGTACTCTAAATTACTTATTTATTTGATAGTTCATTTTTTTAAAATAAATAGTTTTAGGAGTTTAGCTTGGATCTAGTGTCCTGTACACTGGACTCGATAGGATGCTACCACATGGCAGCATCCTATTGGGTCAGTGCACAGGACGCATGAAACGTAAACCTTTTTCTCTCGTTTAGAATGTAACTCTTAATTTATATAATGATCATAAAGAAACAATTACAATTTTAAAATCATTTTCATTATTTTCAATTCAAATCTTTTATTTTTGCATTTTATTTTCTTTACATTAATTATTTTTACTTTTACTTCTATAAACATCCTAGTATATATTTAACTTTTGTTTCATTACTGGTCAAAGTCTCGTAAGCACCAATCCATTCACATGCAGCAATTTCCACGGCCTAATCACGTGGAACAATTCTATGTTTGTAGGCTGCTTGGCTGGGAAGGCGACTCAAGATACGTTGAAAGTTGAAACCACAATTTTAAGCTTGTCCTTGCTGGACTCCCTGCCAAAGTGGCAAAGCAATCATTTCAGTGCCATTTTTTAAAAAATAAATTCTAAGAATAGTTATTAGATTTGAGATTTAAAACCAATTCACTCCCATATTTTGCTTAAGAATAGCATCCCTTTTTTCTTTCCCCAATCTTCTAGACTTATAAATGCTTGATAAATAGCTCAGCATATTCAAATCTTAAGAGAAAAACAATAAGAAAGAATATTTAATTGAAAAAAGGCATCCATTTCTGTAGCCAGGTTTAAGAACATTGTGCACACACGCACAAGACATCAGCTGGAACCAACTAAAAATTATGACCACTCATGACCACAGCCAGATTAAAGTAAGCACAACACCAGTCTCATAACTAGTAACTTGTGGTAGACTGGTTGTGCATATTGACAGCCATATTAAAATATGCACAGCCCCGTGCTCAAACAAGGGATCTGCACCAACAGGTGCACCATCTGACCACCATGTTTAGTCAGAAGCAGAAATTTCTCACATCCATTAGTAATTATCAGTCATCAAAGAATTCCCAGAACTAGATACAAAACCCAGCAAGGGTATAACAAATGCTTCCATTTCCGTGACTCAGGCTTCCCGACTCTTTCCCCAACCCCCTTTTTTTCCTCTTCTTCCCTCTCCAAGTAGTTAATTATTCACAAGATATAAAGATTACCTAAGAATAAGATGACAGAACCAACACCTTATACAGTGTACATCATCCCAATCCAATTTAGCATTAACTCGTGTTATAATGACATCAGTGGGACCATCACAAAGCTCATGCATTCAATAAACAAAACTGAACTCCTCTCCCAATGCTTCAGTCATAAGATGCTTGCAAGGAAGATGTCTAGCTAGTTTAAAGATCACGTTCTTTGCCTGTTAGAATTAGTATGAATAATATGAGGCACTTCCTGATAACTCTCAGATTCATCTTCTTCATCAGAGGATAGGAGGGATGACCCCATCCATGCCTTAAACCCTTCATTAACACGCCTCTCCACCTCTGGTGTGACGTCCAAGGGATGTGCTTCCAACATTTCCAGCCCAAGGTTTCGACCACCAGAGTCTCTCTCATCAAGAGAAACTGCTGCTTTCCTTTTTAGGAAAAATGCAGTTCCCCCATAAAGAATAACCAGCCCCCATGATGAGATCTCATAGCACCAAAACAGGGGCTCAGCACAGCTGTTCCCTAAAGTGAGGAGGGTTGATCCAAGAAATAATGCAAGAAGACCAAAGATGATGGCAAAGACAACATTCAGCACAGACAAACAACGAACCCCACCTGTAGATTACAAGGAAGCTTAAAATCCATTTATTTGACGTTGTCAGTCAACACCCAAACAACCAAACAATAATTCACTTAAACAATAATTGCAATCAAGTAACTTATATTCCAAGCCAAAAAGGTGTTAATTATTCATATAAATCAGCCTCAAATCAATAAAGTCGTATCCATACTACCTAGAAGCTATAAGGCTCCTACCTTTCTTTCTTCAGTCTTGTTGGCAAACAAAGGAAGTATAATATGGCTAACTTAGGGAGAATATATCATCATAAACCAAAATTTTGCAGGCTAAATTGAGAATAAACTCACCTTTGTTTTTGTTATTGTTTTATTTTATTTTATTTTAAATATGAATTTAATTAGTTAAAATCTGAGCATTAGAGATGAGAAAAACACCAATGATTCAAAGAAGAGAGCATTGAAATGCCGAAATATTATGTCCAGCTATTCCTGAAATACAACAGAACGTGCTCACTCCTGATCTATTTTGTAAATAATTATTTGTTTGATGTCTTCAAGAATTGAAGAAAGAGAGAGAGAGCAGGGGGTGTTATTTAGCCAAACATTCAGCAGGAAAGAACAATACCACATATACCAAGTACCAACTAAATTTTCATTTACACATGAGAAAAAAGCCAGTCACAGAGAGGGAAAGAGAGAGCATACCTCTTTTTGAAGCACAGTAATTATTCTCAACTACTTTTAAGCACCCATGTCTTGTTGGAGCAGAATAAGCAACGGTGATTCCTGTGGCAAAACTAAAACTATGAGAAATGAAAATCATCAGGCTTAAAAAAAAAGTAGGAGATTACCTACTTATAATTACAAATAAACAATGTAGAACCTATGTGAGAAATTTTTCAATAAAACAATATCCCTCAGATTTGATCCCAGAGCAACTAAATATCAATGCAGACCATGAGTTTTCCATATAATAGTGTACAACTGAAGGATCAGAGCTTATCTACAAGAGGCCAGAAAATATTGCCAGGTTCTTTCGATAAACAACAATGCTGCAAATAATACAACCCAACTGATAAATACATAAAGTACACAACAAAGGGAGTTTGGTCCTTCATTCTTGTCACATATATCAGTTTACACAGCAGTGCAGTGACTTCAAATGCTTCAATGCTCAATTTTGCAAACCCAATATCTAAAAGATCCTACATTAGATAAAACAAGTAACAAAAGTTTATAAATTTAGATAAAAATTCTAGGTCTTTGGCCAGAACCCTATGCCTCAGACATGATGGGAGAAGATAAAGATATAATTTCATAACAAGAAGTTTGGAGAACTTTTGTACTTTCTTGACTTAGCACAGAAGAAGAGACAAAAAGGGTTTGCATAAGGCAATTATAGAGTTCCCAATTAGACTCCCTGCATCTCACTGTATACATATTTCAGACCGGATTCCCATTCAAGTAAGTATGCTTTATGCTTAGGATGTTGCACAGACAGCATATCCCCATGCTACAGCATGCAAATCAACTACTTAAGAATCCAAATTAAATAGTTGAAGATGTTTAAGTCCGAAAACTTAATTATTCATTTTTTCATTTAAATTTTCCACACACAACCCTATAAATCAAATTATACATAAAATGACTAACATTTGGAATCAAACCGAATACTTCATTATTAACCTTTTCATTTAGATTTTTTTTCCACACACAACATGCCCTATTAATTAAATTATACATACAATGACTATTTTTTGGAATCAATATCAAGTTTAGAAAGGCAGAGAATCCTCAGAATTTGATAATCTTATAAGCTCCTAAATTATATAAAAAGGTCGCCCCAGTGCACAAAGCTCCCCAAATACTATAAGAGCAAATACCAAATAACCCTGCATTCCATTTCCCATATATCCCAAATCTGCAGCTACATCTGAAATTCACACTACTGTCCAAAAATTTAGCATTGACATGAAACAGAGGAAAGCAGCCATAAGCAACAAAAATTTTTATTCTTTATACAGCTTTAGTTTTATTCTTCTTTTGATAAGAAGCAAATCACCTATAATTTTTTTCTATTCACATACCAAACCAACACAAAGAACTGAAAACTGAAAAACCCAATTCACATATCGGAAAACCGAAACAAATGAGACAACAAAAGTCTGCAAAATTTTTGCTTACCCGCAACAAGATATGCAAGCGATACAAAGAAAATGAAGATTGAAGGAAGGAACACAACCATCCAGTAATAATCCACAGTTTCCTGATCCGTAAGAAAAAAAGCTCCCGGAAAATGCTCGATATAGCCTCGGCCTTTAGCGTTAAAAGGCAGAGGCTGAAGCCTCTCGTCGCTACAAAACGGTCTCTTTCCATTGCTACCGGGGAACACGATGTTCAAGCTGATAATTGTACTTACAATCACCGTGACCGAAACGAGCGCCATGAGAGTCACCACAAGAGGTCTCTGAAGCTTTCCCCAAGCTTTCTCTTCGTCCCTGAGGCTCTCGTACTCGTGCTTCGGCATAAACGCTTGGCGAAGAGCGTCGCCGATTATCGCCATCGGAGCCAAACCAAAACGAAAACCCTAATTGAAAAGGCCCGAGTTTGGGGATTTTAGAAAAATCAATTTTGAGGAACCCTAATTGGAAGATTTGGAGACCTAGGTTTCAAAATTAGGATCTGTTTGATATAAATAGTAATGAATGAAAAACAAAAGACACAGATTGTGTCGTAGCTTTCAGATCTTGGAGAACAACATTTTCACGCATGTTTTATGTGTTTTTTTTTTTTTTTTTTTTAAGGGATTTTTGGCGGGTGTTCTCGTGCGGTGACGTGTACAGTGACTCGAACACTAGGATTGGTTCGTAACGCATGTTCTGTTTACTTTTATCCATTGTTGTGTTTCTTTTAATTCGGTCATAGTTTATTGTAACGTGTACACTTGTTCAACGATTTGAGTTTGACTCGGAAAAAGTACTCGTTTATGTTTATTGAAAGTTGTTAGGCTCGAGTGTTAAAATACTAGTTTCGACTTTCAAATAAATATTTGTAATTCATTAATAATAAAAATAGTTCATCTAATAGTCAAAATCATATATAATTTTAATAATATAAGGTTAGCAAATCTAATTTTTATTAGTTCATGAGAAAAAAAAAATCATTGTATCTAATTAACTTAGATATATGGTATAGTTTATAATTTAGTTAGTAACTTTTAGTATAGATTTGAAAGAGTAAAAAATTATTAATCATTGTGTTTATTATATATGAGAAAAATAATTATTTGATCAAGTAATTCATGAACAAGCTTGAACTTGTTTAATAAGAAAGTAAATCAAACTTGAACATATAATATAGTTTGATGTCGAGTTTAAGCTTGATTTGTGTGTGAAACAATGTTAAATTAATAATCATGAACTTTGAATACTTAGCTTGTTTATAGTCCTATTAAGACCACATCCACATCCACATGGTGACCGCACTACTTACTACAAAGTGCCTCCTACCACCCCCAAATGTTGGACCAAAGCTTAGGAAATAGGTTGTATTATCCTCTCTGGCTCTCATTTGGTGGCAATGAATTTTTGTTCATTCCACCACCATGTTCTATTACAATCTTTACTGTAGTCTATCTCTTAAATATTCACCCTACAGTATCAAACCTATCTTTTATCCTTATTGATTTTTATATAATTTTCACTATCAAATTTACATTAGCCATTTTCATATGAGGATACCTTATATGCATTGTAGACTAGACTTGCCAAGCAAGATGAAATTCTCTTGTTCGGAGATAGAAAGTTCTCATTCTTAATCTAAATTATTGTGGGTTAAATATAACCATGGTTTTGAAACTCGGACCATTCAAAAAATTGAAAAAGAGAGAGGGTAAAGGTTTTAGAGGTCGGACTGAAGTTCAACCGAAGTTGGATCATGATGACGTCATAATGAATTAATAATTAACTAAAATATAAATAAATGAAATAAATTAAAAAAAAACTGAGCAATACTGATTTAAAAAATATATATCTAAGCAAAATAAAATTATTCTCAAAAAATTATAAGAAAATTTATAAAAATAATAAAGCATAAAAAACATTGAAAGTTATGTTTGATTATTTAAGAATAAAACTATGAAATATGAATATATTTGAAGAATTTTAATTAAAATTATTTCAATATATTCCCCTTAATGATATAATAAAATATTATTAATATTGATTGTAATATAAATATATAGTAATGAAAGTTTAAATTATTCGTATGGCATTCTGTTAAATATACTTCATATATATTAGTTTGCCATAAGGAGCATAAATAACTAGCTATGGCGAAGTGGCATAGTGGTTGACTAGTTCTGTTGAACCGTCCAGTTGAATTGCGGTTCATTTCAATTTGGTTCCTTATAACCCGATTGGACCGCCTGATTCGGTCCAGTACAATTCGGGTTTCAAAACCATGAATATAACTTGATTTTTTTTTTTTATCATTTATCAATGCATTGCCTTCCAATAATATCTTTCACATAAATTTCTAACAAAAAAATAACATCTTTCACATAAATTGAGGGACAAAGTTTAGTTATAAAATTGGTTGTAGTTTTAGTCTTTTAGACTACAACTTTATTCAATATCTTTTTACTAGAGGTGAATTTTGACAAATTCACAATTGGATTACATCTTCTTCTAATATCCTCCATACTTACAAAATTTATAGAAAATTAAAAATTAATAATTATGTCATCAATAAGTTATTTAAATTGCAAATTTTTGTCGTTTAAAATTATGTATAGAATATAAACTTATAGATTATATAGTAAATAATATTCGATTGACACAAAATTTGACATGTGTATTAAAAGTGTAAAGAACATGCAATTCAATGATTATATTTTCAAAATATGTAGTAATGTTTATTTTATTGAGTAAGGTTATAACCTAAAGTTACAACCAATTTTGTCCTAAATTGAGGTGACATGATTTTTATTGGCTCTCGTTAATTTGGGTTTAATACTAACATCATTTATTATTTATTATTCACAACTTGTCACCTTAGCATTTGTGAAATATTTTGTAAAAATGATTGTGACTCAAGACCTATTAAATGGATAAAGTAATGTTACATACACAAAATTCGAGGGACAACCTACTTGATGTAATTATAGCTTTTCCTTTTGCTAAATTGATCTAATTACAGCTTAGTGAGTTTGCTAATCTTGTTAAGCTAACTCTTTATTTATCCAAATTGATATAATTACAGCTAAGCGGGTTTGCTAATCTTGCTAAGCTATCTCTTTAAACATTCAAAATTGATATAATTACAGCTTAGTGAGTTTGCTAATCTTGACAAGCTATCTCTTTATATATAAACTAAACATATTTGTTTGAAGTTATTTTCTGTCAAAACAAATAGAACATAAGTTGTTGACATTCATGTCATTTCACTGTTGACCGATAGCTTTTGTGATGTAATATTGTAGGGTAAAATATAGGGTTTTATTTTTAACATCTATCAAATTTGTATATTTTAGTATAATTTTTTGTAATTTTAGGATTTATGATTTTATCTCATTGCTTGTAGGTGTTTTTAAACGTTTCACAGTTAAATTAGACTCATTATTTGGTACTGTATCAATTATGATGGGTTTAAGAAGATTTTTAGTTGTAAATTTGGTATTTTTTGGGGAGAATTTAAATATAATTAGAAAGTTGTAAAATAAAATAAAAAATAAAAAAATCAATAAAATAAAGATTTTCTATTTTTCAAGTGGATGCTAGTTGCTACAAGCCTACAACAATGCTACTCCTACCTAATTAATTGATGCTGATGCCTTCATGATCCAGGATTCCATTTTCTTCCGCTAGATGAATAAGGTTTATGGGATAGTTCATAGTTGGTATTGATTTGTCTTGCAATTTGTCGTAATGTTATTCTTTGATTTCCCAAAAGGACAAAGCTGATTCCATGCAACTATGCAAGTGGTGGGTAAGTGGGTTGAATTTTCAATTTCCAACATTCATCATGTTGTGTGTTAATTGGAAGTAAGCTTGTAACTCCTAGCGTAGGATAATATTTTATAATGCTCACACTATAAAAATAGTTATTGATGTTTTCAACGGAGGTATTTCTGTTCAAATTTCCTTACTCTAACTATTAATTATTAAAAATATATATATAATTAATAAGCTCAAACTCATTAACTTAAACAAAAATCCATTTTTCTCACAGTTTAGATATCCAAGAATTTGCTTGAATTTAGATTATCAAATTCCCTGTATTAAACTCATGCGAAAATATCAATATTTTTCATGCGAATATTGATATTTTTGGTTCTGAATATTCATTTTTTATTTGTTATAAAAGCAAATCAATTCGATAACTAGGACTTAGGCCCTAAACAAAAGTTTATGGTTCTGCCCCTTATATGATATCAAGAGACAAATAAATTTGTTGATGTAATTTGGCAAATTTGGGAACTAAAATTATGCTTTCTCAAACTTTTTGTTTGTACTGGACTTGCCCCTCATCATCCATGTATGTATTTATAGGAAGTACTCCAAGGGTTACCTTCTCCTAAACTAGTTTAATAGTATGTAATATATATTTTTTAATATGCTACTAAAAAAAGTAATATATTATTTACTCTTAATTAATGTGTCTTCTCCTTTTAAAATATTATCCATTAAAGCATTTGCAACCATTTATAATATGAATTTTTTTAAAAGAATCAATTATATATGTGAAGTTATTCAGCAAAAAAAAAAAAAAAAAAAAAATTATATATGTGAAGTTATTCATATTATCCTTTTTGTTTTTTTCTGTAGTGATCAGTTGGGACAAATACAGTCAACCTTTAACGTGCGAACTCTAATGTCGAATATATCCTCTGACTCTCGGGAAAAAGAGTCAGTTCAATCTAACAGTAACTGGTTAGCTGTTTCTGCTTGCTTCCATGGCATCTCTCTCACCTCTCCCCAAAATTTTCTCCCAAAACCCACATGTTCATGCAAATCTCCATGATCGTTTGCATAATCCCAACGTAATATACCGAAACCTTTCATTTTCTGGGATTGGATTTCGGTGTTCCCAACATGCATCGCTCGGAGAAACGAGAATTGTGGGAAAAAGTTCTAATCAAACTGAAGTTATGGTTGGTGAGTTTTCCACTTCTCTTTATTCATTCATATATAAAGGAGTAAGGACTCCCACTGATTCATGGCTTAGCTATAGTTTCTGTTATTAACTTGATTTGATTCGTAAACTTTGAAAGGGCAAATACAGATAGCTATGTATGTGTGCCAAGCTTGCATGTAATGCTTTTAGTTTAATTGCACACTGATGCGACCTTGACTTTTGTTATGGCAGATTCTGCTACTCAAGTTTTTGATGTTCCACTCTTGTCTTGCTTCGAGGTTAATTTCTTAGTCTCTTCTTTTAAATTAGCTATTGCAATGGATTGGTTTATGCATTTTTTTAAAAAAAATTGAGTTATGCCAAAGTTGAGTCTTTGGGTTTCTAGACCATACTTCAGAAATTAGTAGAATTACTGTTTCATTGAGTAATGATTTGTTCCATCTGGACATTTATTAAGGCTATTGAAAGGCTAAAAACAAACCGAGAAACTCAAAATGTCAAGGAACCGTTTCTGGCCATGTACTCTAGCGTTTTTGGTGGAATAACAACGGATCCTGCAGCTATGGTGATCCCCATTGATGATCACATGGTCCACAGAGGCCATGGTGTTTTTGATACTGCAGCTATAATGGATGGGTTAGTGATTTCAACCCCATAACAAAGAGATTTTGTTCTTTGAACTTTATAAGTACATTTTATGCTCTTCTTCGCGCACACATGCACATATATCATACCAAGACCTCAAATGGTTTATATACAGATATAGCATATTATGAATATATATCATATTGATAACTTTTATAGAATTAGAATTGGTCTTAATCAATTGTGAACTTGAACTATTACAACTCTTTCTCGGATAAAGCAGAATCAAATTGTAACTTATGCATGTTATTCGAATAGCAAAAACAATTACTTGTACATAGTGAATCATCTGACAAACTTTGTTGGTAGCAGAAGAAAACGGCTAATATGCATTTTCTGGTTCAAGTCTTAGATCAGTTCAATACTTCAATTCTATGTAAATATTTTAGTTTTAACCTGGTCTTTTCTAAAGCTAATTATCAACAAGGCTCCCAATTTTATGTTTGCTTTTTACCCCAGATTCCTCTATGAGTTGGACCAACACCTTGACCGAATTTTAAAGTCTGCATCTTTGGCTAAAATTGAGCTCCCATTTGATCGGGAGAGCATAAGAAGAATACTGATACAAACTGTGAGTGCCTCCAAGTGTAGAACAGGATCACTGAGATACTGGCTCTCAGTAGGACCTGGTGATTTCCAGCTCTCCTCATCTGGCTGCCATCAGCCAGCTCTTTACGCTGTTGTCATTCAAAGTGAATCACCATTTGATTCAAAGGGCATTAGAGTAATAACTTCATCAGTCCCAATAAAACCCCCTCAATTTGCTACCATGAAAAGTGTGAATTACCTTCCAAATGTGCTTTCAAAGATGGAGGCAGAAGAAAATGGTGCATATGCAGCTATTTGGCTGGATAGTGATGGGTTCATTGCTGAAGGGCCTAACATGAATGTGGCATTTGTTACAAAGGACAAGGAACTTCTTATGCCTAAGTTTGACAAAATTCTAAGTGGGTGCACAGCTAAGAGAGTTTTGACTCTGGCGGGAGAACTGGTTAGAAAGGGTGAGCTTCGGAGAATAGAAATGAGAAATGTGACTGTGGAGGAAGGGAAGAAAGCTGATGAGATGATGCTTATTGGCAGTGGGGTTCTTGTTCGGCCTGTTGTGCAGTGGGATGATCAGATCATTGGTGATGGTAAGAACTTTTCTGCAATGTACTCACTGTGAACCCCCTAGAAACAATAATTTGTTTAGTTACACTTTAGGTTTCTTGTAAAATCAACATGGCATTATTTCCTGTTTTGCTTATAAAAAATACATGACATTATTTCCTGAGTTGACTTAGTTATATATACATGATTGGAACCACAACGTTAGATTGATTAATGCTAGTCATGCTTAAAGGATGCATTATATTTCCTCTGGTATGTGGTTTATGATGAGATTTTTGAACTTATAAGTGTTGCGAGAAGCATTAGTTCCTCCCATAAAGAGCTCTAGGAAGCATCATTCAGCAGGTACAGCTCATTTGGCATCATTCAGAGCAGGTGGAGCTTATAATAATTTGAACATTTTTTCTTAAACAACAAGTCTATAGGCACTGAAAACTTCACAGAAATTTCCCAACCTTCCTTTTTCCTTTGTGTTGTAGTGGACCTAAATGAGGTGAGGGGCAACTATACATGAGAGAGTGAAATATTTAGTGCCAGTAGCATAGCTGTTTTTTTAAAGAAGTGTTATTCATGTTTTAGTTGCTTCTCTATGCACTACATTGTAACATTGATTCAGAAATATCAAAAGTAATGCATTATCTATCATTCTATGGCCCTCGAAAATCATTCATCCTTCCTGAAGTGGAATATCCCCACTCTTTAAATTGTTGAGTTGAAATCATGTTTGCTTATAGAGCTTCAAA
Source organism: Quercus glauca (assembly GCA_023736055.1). Lineage (NCBI taxonomy): Eukaryota > Viridiplantae > Streptophyta > Magnoliopsida > Fagales > Fagaceae > Quercus > Quercus glauca. The sequence goes on along the minus strand of CM043326.1, from coordinate 16,516,463 downwards.
AGTTGCAATTTTTGTTTCCTTTTAGGCAAAGAAGGTCCTGTGGCTCTCAGTCTCCTAAATCTCATTTTTGAGGACATGAAATCAGGCCCCCCTACAGTCCGAGTTCTTGTTCCTTATTAAGCTTGCTTAATTGGTGTTGCATGATCAGAGCTCTGAATGCTGGAATTCCTCTAATTGTAGATCACTTCATGGTTGTGATCTTCCTTTGTGACAAATAAGTGCTTTGAGCTCTTGACGTATTGCCCATTATCTATCTTTAGTACTGATGGCCGGCAATGTCAGATTTGAGATAGCTTATCTCTTTGGTCTTGTATCAATGACAAGAATAACAGTACTCTTCATGTGTGTTTATAAGCTTCTAGGGTGTACAGCTATATATTTTGCCTTTTTATTTTTCTCAGTGTAATAGGTTAGTATGAACGCATAGTGCAATGTTAAAATTTTTTCCCTCCCTCTAAAATGCCCCCTTAAAAATTCATCTCAGGTGCTGTAATTGCTTGAATTTTGCAATCTGAGCGATGAAGGAGTTCGTGGGTAATTTTGTTGTTAAACTTTTAAGAAAATGTTTGTTAATCATCATCATAAATTCAAATCTTATCTCATATATATAATGTTATCTAAGATTTATTGCCGTCTACAATAGTATACACAAACTAAAAAAATTAACCCGTCCCGGCATGAAATTGGAGATCATAGATACAATATGCATAAAGCGCTTGAAGGTTTAGGGGGAAAAGGATTCGAGTTACGGGATTAGCAGCATATTGTAATTACCTTTCAAAAAAAAAAATTCATATAAAACTCAAATAATTGCAGAGATTAGGCTCTAATCTAGATGTTAAAAGGAAATGCCAGATAATTAGATAAATTGTTAGTATAATTTTGTATAGGAATAACTAAATATATGGAAGTTCAAACTACGAGCCATGGAAGAAACAGACACATGTTTCGTGCTCATGTCGATTATAAAAAAGCTAGTGGAGCATCCATCTAGTGTTAAATATGCTGGGTAGTTGTTTCCTAAGCCGCTGCTTTGCAAAAGCTGATGCGTACTTGTTTTCTTCTTACCTTTTCGCATACCAAAAAGATATTCCAATTCACATTTTATTAAGTGGGGTAGAATTATATAAAAAGCATCTTCTAGTTCTCACAATGGCTTATATATATAGTTTAGCAAAAATGGCTTATATATACATATATAGCATGGTGGTGTTGTAATACTCACTCTATACTTCAAAAACAAACAATGTTTTCTCTATTCTCCCCTAATTATCAAATTATTAAAAAAAATACTAATTAATTAATAATAAACACTATGTTCATTATTGATTGAATTTCCATTTATTTTAATAGAAAATTCAAAGCTCTATCAGACATAGTTAAGAAACAAATATTGTTTTTTTAGTTATATTTAACAAAAATCATAATGGAATGAGGTAACAACTTACTACTAATAAATTCAAGGGGGCATTACTCAGTTTAGAAGTTTAGGAGGACATTACAACTACACGATAGTAGGAGGAAAAATGCCTCTAACCCTATAAAAAGGTTTAATATTGTAACTTTCCATCATATACTATGGAGGCATTTGTAGTGTGAACTATAAATTTCAAAATTTGTAATCAACATCCTAATTTTAGAATAATTTGTGATATGGCTCCAACCATTCAAGTAATAGTCTAATGGTAATAATATCCGTTTGGGAGTTCATAAGGGAATGGAATGGAATGATCATAAGGGAATGGAAATGAATGGAATGGAATGGAATGTATTTAAGTAAGAGAAAGAAATGGAAAAGAATGGAATTAAGTAACCTTGATTGTATGTTTTAAAATAAAAGAATGAAAATAAATGAAATGTAAGTAATATTGTTTAGGAGTAATATGGAAGGAATGAAATTGAATCATTTTATGACAATATTACTATTAGATCCATATTTTAAAATAAATGATTGAATATATAGGGGTGTAGGGATAAGGACCCAAATTCATATATTGGGCTTTGGGCCTTAGCCGAGGACCTCGGTTTGTCCAAGGACGGATAAATCGTGGTGAGGGTGGCAAGCTTAGAATCCCATAAGTGAAATACAAGCAGAAAAGCTGAGAAAGTTGGTCCAAGGAGGATTATCTCCTCGGATCAGCAGAGCACGGATCAAGTACATGCCTTAACACTCAAAGCAACCTTCCAGGAAAATCTACTGATGGAGACGGGAGATATGATCGTACGAAAGGGATGGGAGCTCAGAGGAATCTAAGGAAAAGCTGCTACCACCGCATTTAATGCACTACAACTACTTTTCTGGTCGCATTTATGTGGAGAAGTCCCCTGAATAGTGCTGTCTTGGCTACCACAACTCACAGAAAGCTAGAAGTGGTGTCTGATGGGACATGCACTCAAGTGATGGTTTGGATGATCAACAAATGGAAGGCCAATATTACTAGAAGGGAGATATATAATGTAAAGGACCCTTGAAGGAATGGGGATCGGAAAATCGAGAAAGAAACACTGTAGCAATCTAGAATCAAACTTGTAATAACGATTCAAAAGTAATATAAAAGAATCAGTCTCCTCAGACTTGGCCAATGATGTTTTTCTTTAGAAAACGTCTATAATCTTTCTTCATTTGTCGTCAAAATCCGTTGACTTGTTGCCTAATTCACTAAAGCCCAGTTTTCCAACCCATTTTTAACAAATTTATTGTTTTGGGCTTGAGTCCATACACCATTTGGGTTAAGAGTTCAAATCGGATTCTTACAATGGGTATTTTGAGAGTTTTAGGAAAAAAATCATTAAATCTAATTTCATTTCCTCCCATTCCTCCTAATTTTGGGAGGAATGAAAATTTGAGATTTGAAAGGAATAGAGAGGAATGAGTGTTCCTTCTTACCCATTCCATTCCCTCCCACTTAAACTCCCAAATAAGGAAATGAGCTTTCCATTCCCTCTATTAAAACTCCCAAATAAGGGAAAGGAAAAATATTCTATAAAATTGTTATTTTGATTCATTTCCATTCCATTCCATTCCCTACTCCCAAATGAGGCATTGGTGCCTCATATTTGTGATTTGAACTCCATCTCGCCCTTCTTCCCTTCACTATCTACATTTTTAAAAAGGTATTGCACATTACAAATGTTTTTATGGTCTGTGGAGGGTGGACATTTTTAGTACTCTCATAATTTAAGCTTTTAAGAGGTTCCCACCAAACTATCAGTTCTTACACTAATTAAGGGGAAATTATTGTGTACTCTCGGAGTACCATAAATGCGTATTCCTTCTTCTCACGTGAATGGTGAGTCTCACTAATTCATGTGAGAGGAGCGAGTACGCATTTATAGTACTCCAGGAGTACTTAATAATTTTTCCTAATTAAGGGTTGTTAATAATTATGAGTTGACCATCTATTCATTCATTGTACGGTTGCTCTGGAGTTGTGGGATATGGTTTTTGGTTATTTGGAGTTTATTGGGTTATGCCAATGTCTGTTGTTGAGCTTTTTGCTTGCTGGCAAGGTCGATTTGGTCGCCATCGCAATGGAGATAAATGGATGGTTGTTCCTCATTGTTTGATGTGGTGTATTTGGAAGGAAAGAGATAGTAGGTGTTTTGAAGACAATGAGCGTTCTATGCCTGATCTTAAGCTTCTTTTTTTCAGAACCTTATTGGACTGGTTCTCAGTGTGGAGAAACCATCATTTTTCTTATTTTTTGGATTTTCTTGATTTATGTAATTTTTGTATTTGATATGTACACCCCTGTATACTTTTTATGTTCTTGGGTGTCTCTCTCTTTTTGTTATCAATAAATCATTTTTACTTATCAAAAAAAAAAGAAAAAAGATTTGTACTGCACTTTTTTTTTTAAATGTATAAAAACATCATTTATTGAGAGTATTGAATGCCATATAAGCTATGCTATAAGGGCACTCAATTTAAAAAAAAAAAAAAAGCCTTCATTTAATAAAAGATGATACATGTAAACATAAGGTAGTTTAATAGTGACCGTATATATTTTTGTGAAGCTTACATTGGAGGTCGAAATCCTTTAATTGATATTGAGCTTAAAAAAATAAGGAAGGTTAGACAGTCTATAAACACAAACTTTTGCATTTATTTGTAAATAGTAAGACATGATATATGGTCTAAATTTATAAATGATTTGTTTAGATGTCAAATTATTATTTGTAATTTGTTGATAAATAAAAATAGTCAATTTCTTAGTTATATATTAGATATGACTTTTCACTAAACAAAATTAGTTAATCTAGTTTGATAAATTAATAAATGAACATGATTTTATGTAGTTAACTCTAATAGCATAATCTAAATTATAATTTTTTTTGATAGGATAAATTATAATTTTTATATAGAAAGAAGTTGAATGAAACTTTGATTGAAAACAAAGTAAGTAATGTCATGTGTGGGGCCCGTTGCCCGAAAGACGAACAGAGTACATAAAAATGGGCTTGTGGCCCAACGGCCCAAACCAAAGACACTCACCCGTCCGAGGATACTCTTTTGTCCGAGGATAAATCCTCCGTCCGAGGATATTCTCCCGTCCGAGGATGAGATCCATCCCTCAAGCCAGCTTTAGACGTGGACGTAACTACCTTAGTTGAAAGGGAGTTTTGCAGAGTCACATGCAAACTAAACTAAATAAATATTGATCAAAGAAGGAACCGGAAAAGGTAACAAATATCTCCTGAAAAGCTGTTACCTCCACATTAAATGCACCCCACCTAACTCTCTGGCCGCATTAATGTGGAGGTGATACCTGGACAATAGTCAAGCAGCCTTACAACCACCAAGCGGAGGATCCGGGACGTGCTGGATGGGACAGAAAGATGATCTCAAAAGGGAGCTTACGCGTGTACGGTGAGAATGAACCGGAAAAGTAGTATATAAGAGGAAATCGAAATGCTCTAAAAGGAGAGAAAAAAAAAAAAAAGGAGGGACACTAAAGACTACACTGAGAAAAAGAGAAATATCATCCGTTCTTTACTACCTTGGGAATTCCTTCTGCTGCGCCAGAACGACGTCTTTCTCTACTTACTGGGTCTAGTTCTTACGCCCGCACTCTACAAATTTTATTGTCCAGGGTCTAAGACAATTTGAGTCCCTACAATTGGCGCCGTCTGTGGGAAGAGCTTGATCCGACCGTAGAAAAAGACAAGTGCAACAGCTGATGGCAGAAGGAGCACCACCGCAGGTGGACACTAGTCCACACCAAGCAGAGTCTAGGGGACCCCAACATGGTACACCATTGATGGACCGTGAACGAAGGGGAGATCGCAAGGGAAGCGTGCGAACAACCCATACGGAGAAAAGCCGGACTCGAGGAAAGAGCCATGTCTCCCATGCGAAGGATGGCAAGGATATGCAACGCGAGATCGATATGTTAAGAAGGGAATTACGGTACGAGCGACGGAAGCAAACGAATAAGGAAGCGAAGCAAGCCTCCGATGAGTCAGACGATACGAGTTACCGGCGACGGTCCAGAACCCCGCCCAGTGAACTTTTTTCCCTTGGCAAAGAGCGTTACAGTCGACGGACGTACAAAAGTCCACCTCAACATGGCTTAGGGAACGAGGCTTTGAACAAGGCGCTGAGTCAAGTCTCCAAGTCGCCGTTCACGCGACGCATAGAGGACGCAAGCCTCCCTAGGAGGTTCCATCAACCTACATTCACCATCTATAATGGTCAGACGGACCCGGTGGAGCATGTTAGCCATTACAATCAGAGGATGGCCATTCATTCTAGAGACGAGGCCTTGATGTGTAAGGTTTTTCCTTCAAGCCTAGGCCCGGTGGCGATGAGGTGGTTCAATGGCCTGGAGGAAGACACTATTGATTCCTTTGAGAGACTCATCCAAGCTTTTGGGGCTCGCTTTATCACCTGCAGAAGGGTTGTTCAGCCCTTAGGGTCGTTATTATCCATGTCTCAGCGAGAGGGAGAAACCCTGAAAGCATACTCTGACAGATACTGGGAGATGTATAACGAGGTAGAGGGAACCAACGACAGGGTGGCTATTAACACCTTCAAGGAGGGCCTTCAAATCGATCATGAGCTGAGGCGTTCCTTAACTGGTGAGCCTGTTACCAGTATGCGAGAGCTTATGGACAGGATTGACAGGTTTAGAAGAATAGAGGAAGACCAGATACGGGGTAGAGGAAAGGCCAAGGTGATCCCTTAGGAGAGGAGGGAATTTAGGCAGGATCGGTATAATAACAATCGACCTCGGAGAGATTTTGTGGGGCAGTCGGGATCCACAAATTCCCAAGCAGTCAACGTTGTGTTCCGAGAACCAATCCAGTAGGTTCTAGAAAAGATACAAAACGAGCCTTTCTTCAGAGCGCCCAATAGGATGGCAGGGGACCCTGCGAAACGCAACTAGAACCTCTCCTGTCAGTACCATCAGGACCATGGGCATACAACTGAGGACTGCAGAAACTTGTGGGACCACTTGGAGGAGCTAGTCCGAGAAGGGAGGTTGACCCACCTTCTGCACCACACCAGTGCCCGAGGAGGCCAGGCAGGGCAGGCGTTGAGGGGGAACGCCTTTTCAGGAGTCCCCCTGGGAACCATAAACGTTATATTTGCGGCCCCAGGAAGAACAGGGTCTTGTCCCTCAAGAATACTGTCCGTATCGCATTGCTCGGAGGGGAGCTCGAATGCAGCGCCAAAGAAAGCGAAGCTGAACACCTCACTGGTACTAGGCTTCTCAAAGGAGGACAAGAGAAGAACTATACAGCCGCATGACGACGCTTTGGTGGTTACGCTGAGAATTGGGGGGTATGACGTAAAGAGGGTGATGATCGATGAAGGGAGCGCAGCTGAGGTGATGTATCCCGACCTATATAGGGGGTTGGGTTTGACACCCCGAGATCTGACGGCCTATAGCTCCCCGTTGATAAGTTTCGAGGGCAGATCGGTCATTCCGTTGGGTATGGTTAGGTTACCTGTCCAGGCAGGTTCTGATGTGGTGGAGGTGGATTTCATTGTGGTTGACGTTTTTTCCCCCTACACGGCGATTCTGGGAAGACCTTGGTTGCATACCTTGGGGGCCGTATCCTCCACTCTTCATCAGAAGGTGAAGTACCCGTCAGGTGGTCAAGTATTAGAAATATTGGGAAACCAGGCCATGGCAAGGCAGTGCATGGTAACTGCTATTCAGCGTAAGCCTGAGATAGGTTCGTCGGCCAGGGCCGAGGATGAATTATAGCAATTACAGGACCGAGGAACCTTCTCCAACACTACCGCAGGGGAGGCTGAATGTGAGGAATTGGAGAGGGTGACTGTCGGTAATGACCCGGAAAGGTACTTCCAGCTGGGAGCGCTATTACCCTCGACGGAGAGGGAGCAATTGGTCGAGGTCCCAAGAAGGAACATAGACGTGTTTGCATGGAATGCCTATGAAGCGCCAGGGGTTGATCCAGACTTCATCTGTCACCATCTGAATGTCAATCCATCAGCTATTCCAAAGAAGCAGCCACCTCGGCGTCCATCCAAATTACATGCCGAGGCTATTAAAGATGAGGTGGACAAGCTCAAGCAGGCAGGGGCTATCAAAGAGGTGTTTTACCCCCAGTGGTTGGCGAACACCGTGGTGGTGAAGAAGAAGAGCGGAAAATGGCGGGTATGCGTTGATTTCACGGACCTCAATAGAGGTTGTCCCAAGGATCCTTTCCCTGTGCCCCGTATAGATCGGCTGGTTGACGCAACAGTAGGCCATCCTCGGATGAGCTTCCTAGATGCTTTTCAGGGCTATCATCAGATCCCACTGGCACTGGGCGACCAAGAGAAAACAGCTTTCCTCACTTCCAATGGAAATTATCACTACAAGGTAATGCCGTTCGGCTTGAAGAATGCGGGGTCAACGTATCAGAGGATGATGACAAAGATGTTTGAGCCACAGTTGGGCAACAACATAGAGGTTTACATAGATGACATGGTAGTAAAGAGCAAGGCAGCGTCCGAACACGTGACGGACCTCATTAGCACGTTCGAAGTGTTAAGGAAGCATAAGTTACGACTGAACGCCTCCAAGTGCTCCTTTGGGGTTTCCTCAGGGAAGTTTTTGGGTTACATGGTGACCCACCGGGGAATTGAAGTGAACCCCGACCAGATTAAAGCCATAAGTAACTTGCAACCACCTAGGAATCCCAAAGAAGTTCAGAGGCTGACTGGGATGACCGCCGCATTAAACAGATTTATATCCAGGTCGGCGGACAGATGCAGACCCTTCTTCCTTTTACTCCACAAATGGAAGGGGTTTGAGTGGACGGAGGAGTGCGCATTAGCATTCCAGCAGCTCAAAGAGTATCTATCTCGGCTGCCTATTTTGTCTAGCCCTGAAGTAGACGAGGTTCTTTTTGCCTACTTGGCGATAGCCACCTACGCTATTAGTTTTGTTATGATATGGGTGGATAATGGCGTACAGCGGCCGGTGTATTATGTGAGCAAATCACTTCATAAGGCTGAGGTGTGATATCTGCCATTGGAGAAGGTTATTTTGGCAGTGGTGCACGCTACCAGAAAACTTCCCCATTACTTTCAAGCGCACACTGTGGTTGTCCTGACTCAGTATCCACTTCGAGCTGTACTTCGAAGCGCTGACTACACTGGCAGGGTTGCTAAATGGGGCACAATACTTGGGGCTTTCGACATAAAGTATATGCCTCGTTCCTCCGTGAAAGGTCAAGTTCTCGTCGACTTGGTGGCCGAATTTACCGAGGGCCCTGAAGAAACAGTTGCAAGCCCACTCGGCATGGACGGGAAGTCTGTTGGCCTTATATCCACGCAGCATCTCACTCCTTGGAAGGTGTATGTGGACGGGGCAGCAAACCAAAGAGGGTCAGGAATGGGACTTGTCCTAGTATCTCTCGAAATGGCCGTCGTCGAGAAATCTTTAAGGTTGGGATTCCCAGCCACTAACAATGAGGCAGAATATGAAGCTTTGTTAGTAGGGATGGCGACAGTCCAGAAGCTTGGCGGAAAAACGGTGGAGATGTTCTCGGATTCAAGCCTGGTAGTGGGCCAGGTCAGAGGAGAGTTGGAAGCCCGAGACGCCAGAATGCAGAGTTACTTGAGCCGAGTTAGGCGTATGCAAGCGGATTTCGAATCTTTCGAGCTATCCCACGTCCCTAAAGGTGGAAATGCGCATGTGGACTCCTTGACTACGCTTGCTACCTCCTCGGCCAAGAACTTACCTCGGATTATCGTTGTTGAAGACTTAAGCTCACCCACTCCAGTAACGGAGGACCCTATTCGGGTCAACCAGATCAGTTCGACGCCCAGTTGGATGGATCCTATAACGATGTACCTTGAAAAAGATATACTGCCTGAGGACAAGTTGGAGGCTGACAAAATAAGAAGGAAAGCTCCTCGTTTCTGGCTGTCCGAAGATAAGAAGTTATATCGACGCTCTTTCTGCGGGCCTTATCTGCTCTGTGTGCACCCCGAAGCATCAGAGGCACTTCTAGAAGAGCTGCACAAAGGGATTTGTGGGAGTCACACAGGAGGGAGGTCTTTGTCTCATCGGGCAATTACTCAAGGTTACTGGTGGCCGGGCATGCAAAAGGAGGCTCAGGAATATGTCAGAAAATGTGACCAGTGTCAGAGGTTCGCGCCGAATATCCATCAGCCTGGGGGGGTCCTTAACCCTCTTTCTAGTCCGTGGCCTTTCGCGCAATGGGGCTTAGACATCGTTGGTCATTTCCCTAAGGCAATTGGGAATAAGAAATACCTGCTAGTCGGCACGGACTACTTTACAAAGTGGGTGGAAGCGGAGCCCCTGGCTAATATCAGAGACGTGGATGTAAAAAGATTTGTCTGGAAGAACATTGTCACCCGATTTGGGGTTCCTCATGCCCTTATCTCGGATAATGGCCTTCAATTCGATAGCAAAACCTTCAGAGAATACTGTTCTGACTTGGGAATAAAGAACAGATATTCTACTCCAGCTTATCCGCAGGGAAATGGTCAAGCCGAGGCTGTCAACAAGGTCATTGTGAGTGGGCTCAAGAAGAGGCTAGATGATGCGAAGGGAAGATGGGTGGAGGAGCTGCCGCACGTTCTGTGGACCTACCGAACAACCCCCCGACGGTCAACCGGAGAAACCCCGTTCTCAATGACGTATGGGGCGGAGGCCGTGATTCCAGTAGAAACGAGTTTCCCCACGTTAAGGACCAGTAATTTCACCGCCGATGGCAATGACGAGCTTTTGGGAAAAAGTTTAGATCTGGTAGATGAACGACGTGAAAGGGCGATGGTTCAGTTGGCCTATTACCAGCACAAACTGAAACAAGGCTATGATGCGAATGTGAGGCTGAGGCCGCTAGCTCCGGGGGACCTGGTGCTGAGAAAAGTCGTTGGGAATACCAAAAATCCAGCTTGGGGAAAGCTAGGGCCCAATTGGGAAGGACCGTATCGCATCACATCTGTGGCGGGAATAGGGGCTTACTATTTGGAAGATCTTGATGAAAAAACGATACTCCACCCTTGGAATGTAAGCAACCTAAGGAGGTATTACTATTAACGGAAACAGTTCTATCATACATTCCTTTCCTAACTTAATTGGAGTTCTACTACTTGCATTCCTTGAGTAAGATGAAGTGTTAGACAGAACCAAGGCATTGTATGGTCCTCGGACACCAGCCTATGGGGAAACTAACCACTGAAAATAAGAAAACTAGGTACTGGACAGAACCAAGGCATTGCATGGTCCTCGGACCCAAGCCTCTGGGGAAACCAGATACTTCAGATGAAAAAATGAAGTGTTAGACAGAACCAAGGCATTGTATGGTCCTCGGACACCAGCCTATGGGGAAACTAACCACTGAAAATAAGAAAACTAGGTACTGGACAGAACCAAGGCATTGCATGGTCCTCGGACCCAAGCCTCTGGGGAAACCAGATACTTCAGATGAAAAAATGAAGTGTTAGACAGAACCAAGGCATTGTATGGTCCTCGGACACCAGCCTATGGGGAAACTAACCACTGAAAATAAGAAAATTAGGTACTGGACAGAACCAAGGCATTGCATGGTCCTCGGACCCAAGCCTCCGGGGAAACCAGATACTTCAGATGAAGAAATGAAGTGTTAGACAGAACCAAGGCATTGTATGGTCCTCGGACACCAGCCTATGGGGAAACTAACCACTGAAAATAGGAAAACTAGGTACTAGACAGAACCAAGGCATTGCATGGTCCTCGGGCCCATGCCTTTGGGGAAACTAGATACTTCGGATGGTGAAACAAATTATTAAACAGAAATTAAGTCGCAAAAAGTCCTCAGTCCACAACTTGGCAGAAGATAATACACGCCAAGAGTGTTAGCGCTTTTGGGATAATATCTATGTGATTATCCTTATATACCAAGGCAAGTTCCATTAGCATCATTTAAAAGCACTTTAGGGCATTCTATACTTCTAAGGACAAACTATTCGAGACACGATCTCCACTTTCGCCTAATTCTCAATTGGCATAGATAAGATCAAATTTTCTCTCGCAGTGTTGAACTTTGCTCTTCTATTTCTCAAGACAACGTAAGCGTGAAAGTATATTCATGCAAGAAACTATACGAGAAAAAGATAGACCCATAATATCTTATACAATTCAAAAAAGGGAGCTTTGCCCTGAATACATCAACTATTTGTTTAATTTTATTTGCATCTTGGGAGGTGGGACGTTGGCCGTTTCCTGAGGACGAGCATCCTTCTCTTTCTCTTTCTCCTTTGGAGCCTCCCCAGCAGGCAAGACGGTGGAAGCTAAGTCCTTCTTGAAGGTTTGAGAAGCCTGCCCATCTTTAGGGGCCTCTGCGACTTTGGTTGAAGAGGTCCACTTTTCCACCTCGGACACTTCAGGCTGTTTCTGCTGACTGGTTGGGAGAGGATTCTGGCTCTGAGCCTCTTTAGCTGAGCCAACCGCAGTAGAGGAAACGTCTTGCTGCTGAGGAGGAGCGCTTGAGGCTCGTATGGCCGAGGGAAAAAAGATGTTCCCAGGACTTCTCAGTGCTGATGAAGGCTCGACCCCCGCGCGGTTGAGAGCTTCTTCCCAAGTCTGAGCACAGTATGCTCGGCACACAGTTGGGACCTCTTTTCTGAACCTGTCCTCGGTCTCTGCCACGCCTTCGTCATACCCTCGCTGTTCGGCCTCATCCTTCGCCTTCTCAGCCTTGGCTCTTGCTTTTTCAGCCTTGTCCTTCTCTTTCTTAGCTCGAGCCCTAAGCCTTTGAGCTTCGTCCAGTTGTTTCATCAACAGCGATGCGCTTTCCTTAGAAGCTTTTAGTTGATCACTGGCCTCTTTGAGTTTTTTCCCTTGGTCCTCAACTTGCCTTTGGAAGCTGGACAGGGCTAGATCAGCATTCTTTCGAGCGAGCTCTTCGTCCTCCAACTTTTTCTTCAGCGTCCCTAAGCTTTGCTCATTGGTGACAAGCGCCTTGGAAGCTTCACCTCTAAGCTCCCTCTCTTTGATCTACTGGAAGTGAAGGTTATTGATCACCTCCTCTAGCCGGAAAGTGTTTTGAACGACCTGCATACACAAAACGAGATAGTCAAAAATGAAGTAAGCCAGAAGGAAAAGGGTGAAACGGCAAGGATTCTATACCATGCCCAGATGCCTCTTTATATTCATGAAGAGCTCGTCTTTTTTCATCTTCTTCAGTTCGGCCATATCCCGAGGAAGAATGAGGGTTTCCTCTAGGGCCGAGGCGACATTGCATCCAATCCCACCGTTATAGTCCCTGAGGGATGCGTCTGCCCTCAGAGGTTCACCACCGAGCATGGGGGCAGGAAGCCAGGCTTCGGGCTCCGAAGGCTGAACAGTTTGCTTTGTACCCGTTCTTAAAGCCCCACGAGTTGTTTTCCGCTGCTTTAGGGGCTGCTGGTCCTCACTTTCCTTGGTCGGAGGAGACCTCCCAGTGCCCGTCACCTCTTTACCCTTCTCCTCTCTCTTCCTCTTAGGATCAGTAGATTCAACCCCCTGAGATTGAGGAGGTTTAGGAGGAGGAGAAGAAGGGAGAATAGTCTGGGATGACCTCCCTGGAGCTTCTTTCCCAGGTGCACCTTCAATGACGTCAAACAAACTTCTTTGGCTCTTTCTCTGGATGCCCATGTCACCAATAATCATCTCGGGAGAATGGGGTTGGTCGAACACCTCGAACCTGTCCGTAGAGTCCGAGACTTCTTCTTCTTCTTGCCCCTCTTCCACCTCCCGAATAGCAAGACGTGACAAGGAAGCCCCTATGGAAGTAGCCGCCTCGGGTAAAGGCTGAGAAAAAGGGGTGCCTTCAGGGATGGGAACGCCCTCTGGAACTATGAAATTGCTCCTTTCGTAAGCTATGTTGATCCGGCGCAGCCGAGGGTCTTTAGCCTTTATCACGCACTTGGGTTGAGAAAAGGAAGTTGAAATCGGCTTGTACCGAAGGATAACGTGTGCTGCCCTTAGTTGGCCGTCGGACGGATTTATGTATATCTCAGACCTTAGAATCTTATCCAGACTCTCCCTATTAATAAGTCTGGGTTGAGGCTTGGTGGCGCGTTTATCTACAAAGATCAGCAAGACAGCAATGAAATTCCGTTAAGAATAAAGTTGACCGGAACTAAAGAACACAAACTGAAATGCAAAGGTATTCGGCCTAAGAATCCCCACCTGGTGTGCCCTCCTGAGTCGGACAGGGTAAACCGTCGTGCCAAGCACCAGAAAAAATAAGAAAGTCATCCTTCAAACCCTTGTTCGACGAAGGGAGACACTGGATTAACCTTATCTCGGGGAACTTGGACCTAAGGTAATACCCCGCGTCCTGTAAGCGTTGGAGATTATATACCCAGTTCACATCGTGATGGGTAAGGCCCAGGTTTAACCTCGTATTAAGGGCTTCTATACTTCCTAATACCCTAAACATGTTTGGGGCACATTGTGTGGGGGACAATCTAAAGAACCTGAGGTAACTACTAGTAAGATGGCCCATCGAAATAGTCATTCCCCCTTCTATGAAAGCGATTATGGGGATGACTACTTCCCCTGTTTTTCTTTTGTCGTACCACTCCTCCACGGAAGCGTATCTCATACCCACCGTAGGAGGAATTTTATACTTAGTCCTAAATGTCTCTATTTGCTCCTCGGAATCAACTAAATTCTTAAACGGACCCATTTCTTAAAAGATTGTGAAAAGAAATTAGAGAAGATAATGAAAAAGGAAGAGGGTCATAGAAACTTACAGTTGTGGAAAATAGACTCCTCGGACAAACTCCAGGTATATATGAGATCGTTGAGAAGAAGGAAAGAGGGATAGGTTCAGCGAATACTCGATAAGATCGTGAGATTTTTTGTGTAACTGAAAAGAAATTTGATTTGAAAAGCTCTTATTAAGGGCACAGAAATCGTAAGCGGGAAAAATCTCGCTCATAAATTCCGAAAATCCCCCACCGTTGGATCCGCATCCTACTGAAACGTGGAGGATTGAGAAACTGCCATCATTTAATGATGGCGTGCTCCTGACGGCGAAACGTCAGGGACGTGCCTTGGGCAGGTGAAAAGGCAGTCCGAAACGTGGAAGAGCCCAACGCGGGAGTTAAGGAGGTGATGTCAAAATCCCCCTTTTTTCTGTGGCAACAAAAAGTGAGATTTTGAGGGGCTATTGTGGGGCCCGTTGCCCGAAAGACTAACAGAGGACATAAAAATGGGCTTGTGGCCCAACGGCTCAAACCAAAGACACTCACCCGTCCGAGGATACTCTTTTGTCCGAGGATAAATCCTCCGTCCGAGGATGAGATCCATCCCTCAAGCCAGCTTTAGACGTGGACGTAACTACCTTAGTTGAAAGGGAGTTTTTGCAGAGTCACATGCAAACTAAACTAAATAAATATTGATCAAAGAAGGAACCGGAAAAGGTAACAAATATCTCCTGAAAAGCTGTTACCTCCACATTAAATGCACCCCACCTAACTCTCTGGCCGCATTAATGTGGAGGTGATACCTGGACAATAGTCAAGTAGCCTTACAACCACCAAGCGGAGGATCCGGGACGTGCTGGATGGGACAGAAAGATGATCTCAAAAGGGAGCTTACACGTGTACGGTGAGAATGAACCGGAAAAGTAGTATATAAGAGGAAATCGAAATGCTCTAAAAGGGGAGAAAAAAAAAAAAGGAGGGACACTAAAGACTGCACTGAGAAAAAGAGAAATATCATCCGTTCTTTACTACCTTGGGAATTCCTTCTGCTGCGCCAGAACGACGTCTTTCTCTACTTACTGGGTCTAGTTCTTACGCCCGCACTCTACAAATTTTATTGTACAGGGTCCAAGACAATTTGAGTCCCTACATCATGCATTATAAGACAAAAGATATCCAGAGGAACCTCTTCTAACCATGCTCAATTGTAATCTCGATTGTCATGCATAATGCACTACAAGAGAAAACAAAGTAAGTAATCTCAATTGTATTTTAGTTTTTAATTTTAATTATTAGTATAGGTTTTTAAATGAGTAAAATAAACCCGTTGAAGCGTTTTTCTCTATACTTAAAATGAATAAATTAATCAAATAACAATGAGAAGAAAATGAATCAAGTTTAAACTCATATTATAGTTTAATATTGGTTGAGCTTGTGTTTAAAATAAAATTTATACTTTTAATATTTGATTTGATTGAAAACACACCTCACTTTAAACACTATTTTTTTTAGCTATCGGTCCCAAAAAGGTCCATGGACACACACTTTGTTACACTTATTTCAAAGTGGTCCCATATTTTAGTCACAAGTTAACAAATAGAGTGATTCTAGTGTCATATAAAATACCACAATTTTTATTACAATTATCCTGCATATCAAGTTATGATTGTCTGTTTATCATTTTTACATGAACTTATTTTTTTTTTACCACCCACAGTTTGACATGTGAATAATTGTGACACAAATTGTACCATTTTATGTGATTTTAGAATTTTTGTAACAAACATAAATGCAAGTTGTAACAAAGTATCTGATAAGGTGCGTGTCTCTAGAAGAGTTTGATAAGTCACATTAACTTTTATAAAATATTTTACAACTGTAAATATGATAAAAAATAGTAAATGAGATAATAAAGTGGCGTAAATTGTTGACCAAAAATGAAATATATTATCGATCAACTGTTTTTATTTTTTATTTTTTTGTAGATTCACAGTTGCACGGGATAATATCTCGAAACTAAAAAGTGGGCCAGTGGCAAGCCTAACGAGGTGGGCCCACATATAAACACGAGGGAACTACAGTCAGCACCACTGGATGAAAATGGTCGGCTTTGAGAAGTAATACACTTCAGAACGGCACGCGTGAGCTGTGACTGTAGCAAACACGTGGCCCATTATGACTGGTCCATCATTTTAAAAACAAGTTAAATTTTACCTCTGAAAAACCAAAAACCCAAATGATAGAGAAAACAATTAACGAAAACTAAACCCAAAAAAAAAAAAAAAAAACCAAACAAAAAAAAGTTTTCCTCAACAGAAAAGTAGCGATCTCGAAGAGAGAGAGAGAGAGAGAGAGAGAGAGTTTTTTCAAACAGAATAGTTAGAGAGAGAAAAAAGGGGAGAGAGAGAGAGAGAGTCGCCGGAATATTTTGGTGATAATCGGCGGAATTTGTGAGCGATCTTTGGCGGCGTTGAAATTAGTGGATCCGAGAATTTGAGCGGAGCGGAGCGGAGATGGTGAATTCGATGGTGGATAGAGCGACGAGCGATATGCTGATCGGTCCAGATTGGGCGATGAACATCGAGATCTGCGATATGCTCAATCACGACCCTGGGTATGCCTTTTGCACTATCTACCTAATCTTCGTTTTCACTTTTTGTTTTTGTTTTTGTTTTTGTTTTTTTTTTGGTTTGTGCTAGAATTCAGTATTTTCAATTATTCAAATTTCTCTATCATTTGTGTTATTTTTCGCAATTTTGAATTTTTGATGGATATGAGTTGGGGATGGTGTTTTAATTTGATCGAACAGTTACCTTTGGCTTAGGAATAAGAAAAAAAAAATTTTTGAATTGAATTCTTATTCTAAATTTTGAAAGTTGAGGGGTTCGTTGCTTTCATGCCTCTCAAACGGTTAATCAATAAGCTATTTTATTTTATTTTATTTTTTTATGTTTTACATTGTGTGAAGCAAAAGAGAGTTGGATTACAGGTAATTGGGTACGTTGGGCCATAATTTGGATCTAGGAATATGAGCTGGGTGGTTTAGCTGATGGGTTTAATAAAATTTTGTATCCATTTTGTGATAAAGTTTAGTTTGTGTTTGTATAATTTGGCGATGAGTGTGTTTGCTCAATTAGAAAGGGGTTGGGGGAGAGATTGTGGTTTAAATGGACCCACCAGGTATGTGTAATTTACTAATAAAAAAGATTTACAAACTTATGGGAGTTGTTATATATATATTTGAATGGTTTACTTATGGAAAGGCACAGAAAGATAGGATTTGAATGAAGAAATTTGCTTAAAGATTGTAGTAACCGTTATTGATGAAAGGATGAGAGAGAGTAGAGCAGAGCAATTAATGGGAAGAAAGAGTAGTTGATCAAGAATAAAGGAACGGAAAAAAGGTAGAGGAAGACCAAAAATCACATTAGTAGAAGTAATAATAAAGGACATTTCCATTAGAGAAGTTACAGAGAGTAGGATTTCAGATAGAATATAATGAAGGAAATGATTATATGTGCTGCTGACCCAAAATTTTTGGGACTAAGGCTTTGTTTGTTGTTGTTTAGTTAGTTGAGATAAAATGCAGCTCATGGTTGGTTATTTGTGATCATATAGCCAGTGGGGTCATTTAAACGATTAGGATTTCAATCATTTGAATGGTTTACAAACTTTTGGGAGTAGTTATATTTATATTTATTTGAATGGTTTGGTTATTTGGGATAAAATGCAGCTCATGTTTGATAATTTGTGATCATATAGCTGGTGGGTTCATTTGAATGATGAGGATTCCAATCATTTGAATGGTTTTAAAATTATTTTTCTATTAGGAAAATTATGGATACGGTCTTGATACTTCGTGTTCACTATCATGAACATAGAGTTCTTGTTTCTTTATTAATAAATTCTTATTACCTATAAAAAAAAGTGTGGATATGGTCAATATAAACTTGTTTGTAAGAACTTAAGAATGCCATCGTATGACTTCATCTTGTTGTTGTAATGCACTAATGGTTGGAAACGATGAATCGTATGAAGGTGGCATATATATATATATATATATATATATAAATAAAGGTTGTACTTCTTCCGCTACATGTTGCCTGGTGGCTCCCTATAATGAAATAGGGTCCTACAAATCATTGGGCTACAAGGGGAACCACATACTTGGTTTGCGTATTCATTGTTAATTCTAGTACTTGTGTTTGAGGGTGTAAATGGAGTTATATGTGTTGATATTCATTGTCTTTCTCATTCAATTTTCCTAAGTTTAGAATTCTTATCTTTATTATATATTTTTAGGCAAGCAAAGGATGTTGTTAAAGGTATAAAGAAGCGCATTGGCAGTAAGAATCCAAAAGTTCAACTGCTCGCCTTAACAGTAAGTTCACAAAACTTGGTATTGATACACATCTATGTGCGCGCGCACATGCACACACACAGATTTGTATAAGTATATGAATTAAAAAAAAAATGTAAATATACTTATCAAAAAATAAAAATAAAATGTAAATACAGTTGATTTCTGTGACCTCTTTCCGCTTGTGTTAATTTTTATTTATGTAGAGGTATGTACTGTATACGTTATAAATTATGTAGAAAAATATTAGTTATATAAAGATGAGTGTGTGTATCCACTTTATAGTGTTTCTCTTCACATCCTGTTATTTTCGTTGGGAGACTACTTGGCAGAGCTTGTGGTCATATTATTTTCTCCACTGTTCAGGGTCAGTTATTTATGGAAATTGAGAAGGGTTATGCGTGCTGTTTGAGGCTTTGAACGGGCCTTTGTTTTGTGTTGTATGCTGGACTTCTGGAGCATGGGGAACTCTTTTAGGATATATCAAGACATAAAGTTGGCATTTGGGGAAATGGATTTAGTTGGTATGGTGTGGATAAAGTTTAAGACAATACTTACTTATCAAAAACAAAAAAAAAAAATGTTTCAGACAAGAGAGTCTGTTTAGACTGCACTCTTCTATGGTGATTTTTTAGAGGGTAGTGGGTTATACCAGAGATTTTTTTTTATATAAATATTTTCTCAATGGAAGATGGTCCAAACATTTTGATGACTACAAACGGTTGATTTTTGGGAGAAATTTTCTTAGATTAATTTGCTTAACCTTGACACCAGTTTTATCATACACAAGATGATAATTGCAAACCTGTTGAACTGTTATCTTCACCTCAACTGGTGTCCAGCTTGCTTAAAATGGTGTGAAAAACTTTACTTGATACTCCTTTAGTTAAGATGTCTGCTAGTTGCTTTCTTATCTTCACAAATGGAATACACATAATGTCATCATCTAGCTCCTCCTTGATTAAATGTCTGTCAATTTCAGTATGTGTATCCTGTCAATGGAATACAGGATTGTGAACAATATTAATAGTTGTCTTGTTGTCACAATACAATCACATAGTTCTCGTGTGTTAAACCCCTACTTTTTCAACATCATTTTCACCTAAAGAATACCATGAACAACTGCATGGAATTTTGTCTCTGCACTGGACATGGCTACAATGGCCACCTGTTCCTTACTTCCCCAAGTGACCAAATTCCCTCCAACAAAGGTGCAATACCCTGAGTTGGATCTCCTATCAGTAATTGGACCTACCCAGTCAGCATATGTATAGGATTATATTGATAAGTGATCATGATTAGAAAAGAGTAATCCTACCAGGAGCTGATTTCATATGTCGAAGCATAGGAAGTCTTACTAATGGAAAAATCATAAATGTTGAGCCTTTTTAATTTAACTAAATTGGATCTATCAAACCTCTTCACTTTCATACGCAAAGAACACCAATCCTTCCTCCATCGCACATGCCCACCACTCCACAGTGCAGCCTTTACGTTTCCCCTCCACCTGTTATGTGATCCACTTAGTGCCTCTCTCGATCTCAGTTGGGGTCAATTGCAACGATTTAAAAAAAAAAAATTTATTAGTTTATTGAATAAGGGAAGTCTCAAAAAGAGAGCTTCGTGAATAATTACACACGAAAGTCCCAAAGATCTAAAAAATAAACTAACAAGTTACAAGATAACTGCTCCCTCCAAATCACCCACGAGACAATGAGGAACCACATTACATATGATGCTATTACTATGCTTCCCATACAACCGATGCCTACAAATATAGACATCTAACCCCCTCTTCAACATCACCCAATAAACCACAAAATCCAGTACTTGTCACACATTAAGACAACATACTAACACCAACCTAGCCCAAACTATTCTTTCACCATTCTCAATGTCTTCCACTGTTTGCCTTGTTGGATTTGGAAAAATATTGAACTCCCATACTAAAATTTAACAAGAATAAAAAAATAAAGTCAAGGAAATATTTATTTGTCAGAATAAAAAATTAATGATAATATTGCAATTATTAAGCATAGGCTAAATAAATTTTATATTGTCTAATAAAGGGACAAATTTGGCAAGCTCACTAAATTGATTAAAGTGGAGATCCCTTGGTGTATGTTTTTTGCAGCTGATATAGTTTTAGACTTTTTGTGGATAAAACTAGACGTGGATCTAATTTCACATTAGAAACTTGGTGAGACATGTTAGAATCTAATGGCTTTCCGTTAATTAAGACTAAAACAAAGTACATGGGATGTAAGTAAATGTAGAAACAAAGATGAAGGAGCCATAAGACTTGATGGTCGAGATACCAAAGAATGAGAGCTTTTGATAGCTTGGATCAATAATTCATAATGATAGAGAGATTAAAGAGGATGTGAATCATAAGATAAGAGTAAGGCAGATGAAGTGAAAAAATGCATAAAGAGTATTGTATGATTGTAGAATACCTATTAAGTTAAAGGTGCAATTTTGTGAGATTGCTATAAAACCAGTTATACTCTATGGTATGTAATGTTGGGCTGCTAATAAATGAGTGGAGTTGAAATGAGACTGTTAAGATGGATAAGTGGAAAAATACAAGGAAATATTTCATTCAAAATGAGGAAAGTTGCTTAAAGATAGGGGCGACCCCTATTGATGAAAACATGAGAGTCGCTTGAGATAGTTTGATCACAAAGGAGAGTAAGTTGATTCATGTTGAGGGAACGAAAGAATGTAGAAGCAGACCAAAAATAATATTAATTGAAGTAGTAAAAAAGGACATGTCAATCAAGAAAGTAACAGAGAGTATGACTTCAAATAAAATGGAGTGATAGAAAAGAATTTATGTGCCTTACCCTGACTAGTCTGGTAAGGATCCATAATCGACTCTAAAAATTGGGACTAAGGTTTGGTTGTTGTTGTAATAAAGAGAGAAATCAGCACAAAAATTTATAACCAAACAATTTTATTAGTTTTTATTTGTTTTTGTTAGTTTAGAAATTGTTTTTAATTGTCATTGCCCGAACAAATTTTCAATTTTTTGTTTGTTTTTCAAAAAACAGTTTTAAAGTTTTTTTTTCCAAATAAATTTATTAAAAACAATAGTAAATAATTTCCTGTTCTCACCTTGAAAACATGTTTTTTAGAATAAAGAGTTGGAAATTGATCTGGTAAAGCGCTATATCTTTTGTCATTTTTAACAACTTTGTCTTACAGAGGACCAACTGACTGGTGCTACATTTGTAAACCTAATGTGGAGTCATGGATTATCTTTTTTTACATTGTGTAATTGCGTGGAAGGTGTAGCAATTAGTTTTTTGTTTTTTTTTTTGGGGGTAAGTTAGGTATTGCCAAAATTTGTGTTGCTCTTTTGGCTTCTTGGAAAGGGAATTATGGAAAACTTAAAAGAGGAGATTTGGAAGGTAGTTCCTTTGTGCCTAATGTGGAGCAGTTGGAGGGAAAGGAATTTACACACTTTTGAGGGAAAATCTATCGGTGGTACAACTCAAGGTTTTATGAATGGACTTGCTACTAGTCAATTATATTTTTTGTTTCTTTGAATATCTAGATAATATGAATTTCAGACGTTAATTTCTTTGTATTTCCTTTTCCTTTTTGGTTCTTCCTTTGTATATTTCTTGTGTACTAGGGTTGCGCCCTGTTTTGCGCTTCTCTTTTTTATTTTATTTAAATGAAATTCGTTTATGTATACAAGAGTTTGGTTGCTGTGTTATAGCTATTGGAGACAGTCATAAAGAATTGTGGGGACATTGTTCATATGCATGTGGCAGAGAAAGATGTTCTTCATGAAATGGTGAAGATAGTAAAAAAGAAGGTAAGAATGTTTCTAGAATATTATAGTTGCAGCCAAATGTTGTTTTTGTTATTTACTCTCAATTTGTATAATCTGTTCATAGTATTTCTGATTTATATTGTAGCCCGACTTCCATGTCAGAGAGAAAATATTAATCCTGATAGATACTTGGCAAGAAGCATTTGGAGGACCAAGGGCAAGATATCCACAATACTATGCTGCATACCAAGATTTGTTGGTACTTCTACTTAATTTTTTCTCTTGAAGGTTTTCAGTCACAGAATTTTTACATAGTTGATGAGCAATGAGATAAGAATCTTTTATGCACTACTAAATGAGCATGAATGTGTCATTTCAGTTCCGTTACACTGTCATAGTGCTTATTCTCATAATTAGTTTTTAACATTCTCTGAGTCAAAGCACTTATTTGTTTCAGCGTGCGGGGGCGGTATTCCCTCAGAGATCTGAGAGGGCTGCGCCTGTATTCACACCTCCCCAAACACAACCTTTGACATCATATCCTCAGAATTTGCGCAATCCTGATAATCAGCTAGAGACAGCTGAGTCATCTGCAGATTCTGAGTTTCCAACCTTGAGGTACGTCCGTAGCTCTGTTATGTTGCTTGAATGGAAACTAACCTGACAATCATTTTGGTAGTCAACATATAAATTTATCTGGCGACTCGAGATGGTACTTCTCTATTAGTTGCCCATGATTGGATGATGGCAAGACTGTTATTTGATTTTTGAGTACATCTGAATGTGGGGCAGTATGTGTTTTACTTATCAATTTATATAGCCAGCATGTGACTTTCCTTGATTTTCGGGCCAAGTGTTCTATTCTGTCCTGTCCTTCGCTTGCAGATGAATTCAATAATTTCCCTCTCCCCCTGATTGAACTCAATATATTAATTGAGGGTAAAATTGTGTTTCCTGGTCTCATCTTGTCCTTTGGATAGTTAGTGGTAGAATATCCTTCCACTACTCATTTAGTTCTCCAGAATTCAGGAACCGGAATTTAGATAAATTTGATCTGTTGGGTGCGATTAAAGGGGACTTGAAGTAACATGATGCTGATGGTTTAAATATTTTTCCTATGAAAGTGAACAGAGGGATGTTCTTTGGATCAGAAGACTTGTTTGGTCAATATAAGAATGAGCATAAACTAATTTTTTCCAGTGCTGATGAGTGCATAACATTATATGCCCTTTTTAATCGTTTTTTTATCAACTAATGTCATTTTTTTTAAGGAAAATTCTTTTGTTAGCCTGACAGAAATTCAGAATGCACGTGGTATCATGGATGTCCTTGCAGAAATGCTAAGCGCAATAGAGCCAGCAAACAGAGAGGTATATTTGAAATGTGAAGAATATTGAAACTAAACTACCATTATCATGTGATCAATGCATCAGCAATATAGAGCTGAATGCTTAACAAATACACTATTATCTTCATCAAAACTGCACTGCTATAACTTGATTTGGATCATAATTTCTCTAGTTTATAATGTTACGCAATATTTTTGTGCATATATAAATTTCAAACAATTAACACCAAATCCTGGAAATATTTCTCACTTTTTTTAGTGCATATTACAATTCTCTTATCCAATCTCTGTTTGCATGCTGGAAAATATTCGTTCTAATTTGCAGGGGCTTAGGCAAGAGGTTGTTGTCGACTTGGTGGAACAGTGTCGTACATACAAGCAGAGAGTGGTGCACCTTGTTAACTCGACTTCGTAAGACCCTTCTGTTTACATTACTCAAGCTCTTTTATAAATAGATCCAGGCTTGTCTCTTCAGCCATTTTAGTAATGCTTGTAAAAGCCGCCCTTTATTCAGTTTTATTTCTTCTTCTTACCATGATGTATTGCATGTGGATGTTTTTTTATGTTATCATGTTGGTATTCTGATGTGTTGTCCCTTCCAGTGCCCTCAGTATTTTTTTTTTTGGGGGGGGGGGGGGGGGGTTGGTTTCAGAAAGATGTTGGCATTACTCTTGGATGTGCTTCTCTGTTTGTTTTTGATTGGATTTGTTAACACTGTAGTAAGTGCCTATGTTGGCTAATGGTGCCAATCCTGAACCTGGCTTAATGCCAGTTCATTGGGAAACAGTTCTCTTTGACACAATTAGTTAAATCTTTCAGCATGGTCTCTCTATAACATGCGTGCATATTGCACAAACATACACATACGTTGTTTGTGTGTCTTTGTGTCCAGCATCATCTATCAACTTTCAGCAATGACATTATTCTTTTGAAAAGTCCTTTCTTTAGTGAGCAAATCCCACAACCCTGTGAAATGTTATGTGGATTTATATAGGTAATGTATTTGGTTATCACAATCATAATTTCATCTATCTCTTCAGGGATGAGTCACTGTTGTGTCAAGGACTATCGCTGAATGATGACTTGCAGCGAGTACTGGCCAAGCATGAAGCTATTGCATCAGGAACTTCTGTTCAAACGGAGAAAACCAAGCCTGAACCAGTTAGATCACTCATTGATGTTGGTGGTCCTCTGGTTGATGCCGGCGATAATACTAAACAGCCTGATGGGAGGTAATAGGGCTTTCTTAAACTGTTTACATTCACTGCACTATCTATTGTAGTACAATAACTAAATCCACAGGTAAACTGTGTAATTATTGAGATTGAACTAATGTAAAAATCATCATATTTTATTACTTATAATTCTTTTAAGTAGGTATTCACTGCCTATGTTTTTTTTTTCCATTGTTGACACTGCTAGGTTTAATGATTGGTTTTTACTTTTTATAAAAAATTGAAGTTCTAAATTCCTTTTTACTTATTAAGAAAAAAGGTTGTGAGTCACATATTGTGCCCTTTTATAAATGAAATTGGTGTTCTAAATGCAGCACTATTTATAGATGTGAATCTTTGTCCTGCATCTTCTCTTGTCATTGTTGTTTTTAATGGAAGCATGTTGCTTGTTGGTCTTACATACATCTTGAAATTGATAATGGGTCTCAGCTGGCCTGTAACTCCTGGGACTATCTGAAGTTCTAGATCTTTCTTTTTGCTAGTTCTTTTCCCATCCTTTGTTCTTCTTTTAAATTTTTTGTAGCGCAAATTGAACTAGGGTCTTGAGAAATTTTTAGTGAATTTCATCTACCAAGGATTTGTGGAATTCATATTTTTGCAAGTGCTTGGTTGAAAATTTCTGGCCATTGCACAAGGTAGGATTATATGCATCTTGCCTTCAAGTTCCACCTTTTGAGCCTACTTGTTTTTGGAATGTTTTGAATCAAAACTAAAGGTGCTCGAAATTGGAAGGGATTTTTGAGTTGTGTGTGTGTTGCAAACCTGATCTTTTCAGCATACAAACTGAGGACTTAATGGCCTTTCCCTCATATAAGCAAAGGGTTGAGCGGAAGGTCATGGTCCTGTCAAGAGGGTCACACGAGTTTTATTTGCCTATAAAAGGAGAAGTTTTGATGAAATTTAGTACATTGATCAGATACCATCTGGTTATTTGAGCTGTAAGAGGCTAAGAGCTGGACTTTTATGCAGATCCACTTCAAGTGCCAGTGCAGGGGCACAGCCACTGAACCAGTTGTTGCTTCCTGCACCTCCCGTAACTAATGCTGCAGCTCCTTTAGCAAGGGTTGATCCCAAAATGGACCTGCTGAGTGGTGATGACTATAGTTCACCAAAGGCAGATAATTCACTTGCTCTTGTTCCTGTCGGGGTACAGCAGCCAAACACTCCTTTGTCTCAGCAGAATGCCCTTGTTCTTTTTGACATGTTTACAGATGGTAACACTCCAAATTCTGTCAATACTCAATCTGCCAATGTGGCTGGACAAAGCAATCATTTGGCTCATCAAATCCAACAGCAGCAGAATACTCAATCCCCCCAAGGTGGATTTTACTCAAATGGAAGTGCCCCAAGTGTTGGGTCGCCTCAGTATGAACAGTCAGTGTACATGCAAGGGGCTGGCTCAGCCTGGAATGGCCAGATTCCCCAGCAGCAGCAATCTCCTTCGTCAGCCTATGGTGCAGTTCTCACTTACATATTTGCTATTCTTTACTATAAATACATATTGCTTTTGACAGATCCTATTTAGCCACATTCTCCTATCTCGGCCAAAGCAGTCTCAGCATGCCACATCACTATCATGTCAAAAACTTGTTAATGTTTACAATAAATGCAGGATCCTTACATTTATGTTTTCACCAACTAGTATGCTGTGATTTGCTGGGCTCAAGTTGTCAGCTTTTGATCATGTAAACGCTTGGATTTGTGTGCTGAGAATGATGGACAGGAACTTAAATGCTTACTTTTGAACAGGTGCTCAAAGCAGTGGGTCATTTCCACCACCACCTTGGGAAGCTCAGCCAGCGGACAATGGTAGCCTTGTAGCTGCTGCTCAATACCCTCAACCGGTGCAAGCTGGTCAGGTGGTTGTCACTCATCCTCTGGGATCACAACCAATGAGGAATGATCAGGTGGTAGGTATGTATATCCAGCCAATTACAGGTGGCCATTTGTCGGCAATCAATGGCCAGGTTGCTCAGAGCCAGCAGTTGGGTTTGCACTCTCAGCCGATCCAGGGAGGGCCATATATGGGAATGGTTCCGCAGCCAATGCAACCTGCCCAGATGATGCCTACGTATCCTCAACAGATGTATGGTAACCAATATGCGGGCTATGGCTATGGCTATGGTCAGCAACAAGGGATGCAATACGTAGAGCAGGGAATGTATGGTTTATCTGTTAGTGACAACAATGGCTCGAGAAACTCTTACCAGGTTCCTACTTCATCTTATGTCACACCTAGCAAACCTTCTAAGCCAGAGGATAAGCTATTTGGGGACCTGGTTAATATGGCAAAAGTGAAACCAATGAAACCCACTCCTGGAACAGCCGGTAGTATGTGAAGTCATGAAGATTTCGTGATTTTTATTTTTATTTTTATTTTTCCGGTTTGCTAACTGGTTTCCTCATCTTATTATTTTTTTCCTTTTAATTTTTCAATATATATAGTTTTTGCTTTTGACCCACATTTGTGTTGTTTATCTAGCATTGGAATCATGTATATTCCTTGTAGAGAAAAAAAAACCAAAAAAAGAAGAAGGATACCTCCCTTTGGATTAGGATGGCATAAACGATATTTGGACTCTATTTTCCTTCTATTAGTTGGAAGCATTCTTTCTTTTAGATAGCTCCATTCGTTTTTTTCTTTTTTCATAGATGATTTCATTAAATTTTTCTCTTATCCTGGCTATTCCTGGGAACTTTTAATGCGCAATGAATTTGAGGGGATAAGAAGTAGGCTCAACTTTTATCTCTATTAGAATGGCACACACAAGAGGGTCGTTAGGATACTGTGTATAGATTTTTGATGCAATAAACCTTCAATTACAATACGAATATTTTGTAAGCAAGCAGATATGAAGTTCACTCCAAATTCATATTTTATTCCCATTTGTAAATCATGCATTCTTATCTGAAGAAATTTTAATAAAGCCTTCGGATCTATAGCACATGTTTGTTTGGCTAAGTAATTAAATGTAAGGTGAAAAGTAGCATGTCCTATAGTTTGTAGTTGTACCTATAGTCATTTGAAGAAAGTTTTGATTTCCTGTGCAGAGTTTGTTCTTCCACAATATTTAATGGTTTATATTTATGTTTGTTAGAACCTTTCCCAGTCGAGAAGGTATACATTGGAATGCAATCATGCCCCTTCAAATTCAAGGCATGTGTTTGAAAAAAAAATTCCCATTAATCTTAAGAGTTATTATTACTTTTAATGATTCGAACCGTTGAAAAATTTCTTTATGCTCATGATGTATTCATTAACATTTCTGCTCCATATCTAGCTCCGATCAAGGATTTTTTTTAAAAATAACTATAAAAACCCAAACTATATTATTAGTTAGGCAACGTTTCAAACATATTTGGTTTCTAACAATTCGAGTCCAGATGACTCAATTTTTGGGTTATAAATCGAGTATATTGTACTCAAGTTTCTTGTTTTGCCAGCAGCTAAGGTGGACAGGGTGTCCACGTAGGCCCAGAAATCGAGTTTATTGGACTCAGTTTGTATGCCCAGAAATCAAGTTCATTGGACTCGGTTTGGTTTAAAGGAAATCGAGTCCATTGTAGTCGTTTATGGAAAACGAGTCTATTGAACTCGATTTCCTTTTGGCCCTCCAGTGTCCATCAAAAAAACACAGATCGCACTCACTCAAAGACTCAAGTTCAAAACACACAGCGTTCTCACTCTTACTCTCATTGCCTCTCACTCTCAGTCTCTCTCTCACTCTCACTCTCATTCCCTCTTGCTCCGTCGTCGTCGCCCCCTCTTGCTCCGTCGCCGTCGCTGCCTTTTGCTCCTGTTGCTTCGTCTCCGCCTCACTTAACCTTTCTCCCTCAGACACTGATTTTGGTTGGCTCAGACTACCTCACAAAAGTAAGGACTCTCTCTCTATTCCTTGCAACTGATAGCATCATATATCAGTTTGCTTTGATTATTTCTTTTTTCTAAGTTTATTGGTAATGGATGATTTTCTATTGGCATGCATTGTACTTGATAGATTTTTGGGGGGTGTAGAGTTTGCTACAAATACCATATCTAATACTGTGAGGCATTTGTAACTTTGTATAACCAAATTTATGTGAGAAAATGATTTGTTCAATTCAAGTAAAATGTAGGATTTGATTATGGTCATCTAACTGGCCTTTAATAAAAATGTGCTCAATAGAGCTTTTTTTTTTGGGGAAGTTACTTATTTAAATCACAGTTAGGAATTAAGATCACAAATGAAGAAATTATATATATGATGGGTGTCTTAATTTTGAACCCTCGTGTAATTCTAGGAGTTTACATAGAGAAACTTGTCTTGTGTGATAAAATTGAGCAATGTTATTGACACAACATTTTTGACAACAAATTTCACACATGTTGAGTTCACATATTATTATTAAATCTCATAAGAGTTCATCATTAAATACTATTTTATTATCCACTATTAACAACTTGCTACCTTAGATAGTTATATTTTTGTTCTACTTATATTTTAAACAAAATAAACCAATAGAAATAAATTAAATTATACTAAATTACCACTTAAAAATAAACCAATTCGACACTATAAATCCCAAAGAATTAGGATTATCCGAAGTCAACTCAAAGTTACATTTTCTTTTTCTTGCCTTAAAAAAAAGGTTACATTTTGTTATACATCCGGCCCAAAGCTTATAATGAAGAAATGTAGAAGGCTTAATTAATTAGCTCATACTGAATTTTTGGCAGTATATTGAGTTTTTTATATGTATCTTTATTCCCTGTGGTTGATTGTCATACTTATCGTTTGTGCAAGAAATTAGGCTATACATTCAGATCTTTGCCAATTTATCTTCAACATGTGCTTATATTACTCTTAACTCTCTAAACTTCGTGCAGTATGGTTG
The DNA here is from genome assembly GCA_023736055.1 of Quercus glauca. Lineage (NCBI taxonomy): Eukaryota > Viridiplantae > Streptophyta > Magnoliopsida > Fagales > Fagaceae > Quercus > Quercus glauca. The sequence goes on along the minus strand of CM043326.1, from coordinate 16,486,691 downwards.
CTGTTCCTGCTCAGATCCCTGATGAGTTCGGTCCTGGTCCCACTGAGGATTCGGTGTTAAGGTTTCTAAAAGAACATCGATCGTGTGCTATTTGGGAAGTCAAGTTAAAATTAAAACCGACCACTTGCTGAATATTCTCTTCTTATCCTTTTACATTATGTTGATTTTTTTTTTCTTCCCATTTCTAAAATTCTAAGTTTGTCAATGGTATTACTAGCTTTGAATGCATAGTCGTGCCCATTAGTTGGGTTAAGTTAGATTGGCAGACTGTTGCACACCCTTATATAAAGGTTACACTTAGATAATTAAAGACATTACCATTGATAAGATTTAGAGAGGTTTGACTGTTTCAATCTTTTAGCATTGGACTAAGATAAACAAATTGAATTGTGAGAGACAGAGAGAATCAAATTTTTGATGTATGTATTCATTGTAAACATGGTGGGTAATGGGTTTGATTGCTATTATGGCAATGTTTACACCAGCATGCATGGCATAAATAGCAAGATAAACGGCTAAAAACACTGTGTTTCTTTCCCAATAAGCATACTTCTTTTAACTTGTAACAAAGATCACGGTAACAATGGAGTGATTTGTTCATTGAAACACTAAAGAGTGGATAAATATTTTTGAAGTTATGGGTATATGAAAATGTGTTTGTTGTTTGATGGAATACTCTGTATCAAATATAAAATGTAAGATAATGAGACAACTCAAAGGGTACATCTTCCTGGTTTTTCTCCATTTCCATAATTTCTTCCTGCAAAAACCAAAATAAGGTTAAATTGGGGTCTCTCACAACCAAAATTACCAAATAAATGACCAAGAATTTTTTTTTTTTTGGATAGAAACGGGGTCTTATTTATATTAAAAGTTTAACCATCAACATCAGTGAACCTTTGAGCACAGAGTCTAGTTGCTCCAAGGCCTGCCAAGTCCCTTACATACCATACATATACAAAACTGGGATATGAACTATAGAAAGATAAAATGTGCTGTTGGTGAGTTCCCCGCTTCGCTAAAGCATCCGCACACGCATTAGCTTCATGATACACGTGAAGCACCTGAACCACCCAGTCCCGGTCCAATAGGTTCCTGCAAAGATTTTTTTTACTTTCGTTAAAAATATACCTGTTTTCTCTGTAATTCTTGGTTCATTTCTTTAGTTTTTGCAACTTCTGCTTCCAGTTCCAAGGTATAGGCCTGCCAGTTCCAAGGTAAATATTTACACTAACAAACAAAACAAATATTCCCATATATTGTAATAACATAATAATTAAAATATTTGGTACTAAATATTCCCAATAATCACAATATTTGGTACTAAATATTCCCAATAATCACAATATTAATTTTTTTAAAAAAAACTTAGCAAATAATTTAATCACAATATTTACACTAACAAAAAAAAATTCCCAATATGTTGTAATTTAATCACAATTATTTAGTACTAAATATTCCCAATCATTAATCATAATATTACTAGTCATTATAGATATTTTTTCTTAAGTAGATTCATGATCTTTTATAAATGTGTCCTAATATTAATTTCAAAAAAAAAAAAAAAAACTAGCAAATAATCACAATATACTAACAAATAAATTAATCACAATATTTACACTAACAAATAACAAAAACAAAACTTTTCCTAATATGTTCTAAATTTTTTTTTAAAAAAACTAGCAAATAATCACAATATTGTAAAAACATTACCTGAGATGAGTGTTGTGTGAGATAAGTGTTCTGTGAGTGTAAGTGAGACAGTTTAGGAAAGTTGTTTTTGAAGAGAATATAGAGCTGAAGGTGTGAGAGCTTGGTAAAGAGGAAAATAGGTCCCAGCTGGGACCCACGGCAACACGTGTAGGGCTAGGGACCATTCATAGAAATCGAGTCCTCTGGACTTGATTTCCAACTCAGTACCCACGTGACTAGAAACTGTTGATGCTGTGGGATGAGACTAGTAAATCGAGTTTTCTGAACTCGATTTCTATGTATAAAAACCGAGTTCAGAGGACTCGATTTTTATGTACAAAAACCGAGTTCAAGGGACACGATTTTTATGTGTAAAAACCGAGTCCAATGAACTTGATTTTTGGGCTTACGTGGAACCTTGTCCACCTCAGCGTTGGCAAAATAGGAAAATAACAATCCAAAAATCGAGTCCTCTAGACTCGAATTGTTAGAAACCAAATATGTTTGAAACGTTGCCTAACTAATAATATAGTTTGGGTTTTATAATTATTTTTTTTTAAAAATCCTCCGATCCATCCAGGTTTAAATATATATATATATATATATATATCGTCTCAATATATGTATATATATATATATATATATTATGATCAAAAGTGATTTGGCCTAATATCAATTTACTTCTTCTTCTTCTTATTTTTTTTGAAAATTGATATTATCAATAACGTGCCTAGGGATGGCTAAGGGTGAGGTAGGTTAGATAATGATTATCATCTTCGTCCCGTCCATCCCTCTTGTGAGGCAGATTGGGGCGGGATGGGTTGGGGCCTTGGAGTTATTTTATTTTTCCTAATAAGATGACTTTAATATTTATGAGAGAGAGAGAGATATATTTTTTTTTGGGTCATTTAAACTCATAATCTATAAATTAATGCAAAAGGAAACAAAACAAAACAAAGAATATAGTAGAACTCCGTTTTTTAAGTTCGGCCAAATCCGAAGACTTGGAAAAATCCTCTCGATTGTCTTTGATGGGACGTGTAAGGGTGAGGCTACACGTTGTGCATAAACAAAAAGTTTCAATAAAGAATGTGTAATGTGTAGGCTTAAAGGAAACCCAACATTCGACCTAAAAAATAAAGAAGAAAACCCAACACATTCATAATGTAAATGTCTTTTCATCCTAAGATTTTTTTTTTAATTTTTTATTTTTTTAAAACTGGATAGTCATGAACTCTTTTATTAAACAAAATAACGATGCAAATACATCAAGGGTTGGGCTTGAGCCCATCTTTTTCCATAGCCCGAACTATACAGGTGGGAAGATCAAAGATCCACCGACCTTGACCGCCTATAAAACAAGGCCCAATAAGCCTAACAAGGTGTCATGTTACAACTTACAACCTCTGCACCCAAAAGAAATGGAACAACTGTAACTGTTGAGCAATTTCCAATGTTCAATGTGCATTTGGCATTTCAGATTTTTTTACCATTCGGCTTATTTTTGCTATAATTTGTAGGTTCCATTACACTTTTTGGTACTATTCATAAGTCTCACTGTACTATTTCAACTACATTTTAACTTTATCTACAGTACTTTTAATAAAAAGTTTTCAGTTTCAGCTAAATAAGTTGTATCATCAAGTACAAAATCACAATCCAACTCCAACACTTCAAGTTTCAATCTATATATTCTCCACTCTCCACTACAACCAAGATCCTAATTAGTAATATTACATTAGATCGAACTCATAAAAAAAAAAAAGTCCCCCTTTATCCCAAACACATGCCCCCCCCACACCTACAGCTTTGGCGCCAAGTCAAAATAATTTCTTGTTAATTTTGAGATCTTGAAAATTTTAAGTACTAGTGGCTTAATTCCGATATCTTAGAATTACATTGCTCGTGCTTAGAATTCCCAAATAGGAACGGGTTTAGAATTCTAAACTCATTTAATTTTAAGATTGTGAGAGAATAATTAATGAAAATTCTAATCACTATTTATACAAGGTCTTGAGATTTTGAACCACGAGGTTTTAATCTTGAGAAATGAGAATTCTAAGAGCATTCACAACTGGAAATCTCATCCCATCCTATTTTACCATCTCAAAAAACTACTTTATCATTTATACCATACCATTTTTCAATATACCTAACATCCCAAAATTCTATTTTTTTCCCATTTTATTTAAATATTCTTTTTTAATCTTTTTTTTACTATTTATTTTTTTCTCTTCCTTTTCCTCCGTCTCCCTCAGCCTCTAGCACCGGCCGAACCCATACCCAGCAAAATCACAAGAAGCAAATCACGACAAAAAATCACCCAAATCAAACAAGCACCAGAAATCCACCTGCCACCCCAGCAAAATCACAACAAATCTAAAAATCCAGACTCTCCACTTCGGTGGATCGCAACCCAGATCGTACACACACAGAACCTAAACTCTCCAGAAACACACACACACACACAAAACCCAGATCGCAACCCAGAAGAACCAGATCGCAACTCACTTCGGCGACGCAACCCAGACCGCAACCCACTTTAGCGGCGTGTTTTGACCCAGATCGAGTTGGAGCTCTCCAACATCTGCGACGAAATCCTTAAGCTCCTTGACACCAGACTCATCCCCTCTGCCGCCACCAGCGACTCCAAGGTCTTCTACCTTAAGCACCAGCACAAAGAGAGAGAGACGAGAGAAGTCAGAGAGAGAGGGAGACGAAATACTCAGAGATGCTGAGAAAGAAATTTTGACACAAAGGAGAGAAAAGCGTTGGGTTCATGAGATGAGTGAATCGGTAAAGGGATTTGGAGATGGTAAGGGTGAATCGGCATTAGGCAGAGGCTTAGTGATAGCAGCTTGGTGATTCGAAGAGAAAGAGAGAAGCTTGACAATGGCGAGAGAGAGAGAGGGGATGAGAGAGCAAAACCCGGACTGTGTAGCAAGAGAGAGAGAGTGGCTTGAACGGATTAAACTACAATATTTTGTTTTGGCATAGCGCTACAGTACCATCTCACATATGAGATGGTATTGTAGCGCTATGCCAAAAAAATTTGGAATTTACCAGTTTAGCTATCCAATTGCTGAGCATATTTTGGACCTAAATGCCAAATAGCCTTTACATTTAGCATTTGACCAGCCGGTTGTGAATGCTCTAAGCATTAGGGTTTTGATTCCAAAAGTTTGCGAATTCAAACACTAAGAGTTGAATTTCAAGATTTTGATTATTTTAATCTTTGAGGGTTTTGCTTATGAGAAACAAGAATTTTAAACACTAAGAGGGCATTTGGTTCGTCGTGATATGCCCTTGATGTGATGCACATTACGGTAATGTGACATTAAGTGTACGTTTGGCAAAAACTATTTTTGCCAACTTATTTTACTATTCAGCTTATTTTTGCTACTATTCATAGGCCCTATTGCACTTTTTGATATTATTCATGGGTCTCACTGCACTATTTCAGCTAATTTTTACCTATATCTACAGTACTTTTAGCAAAATAAGCGGATCCCAAATGGACCCTGTGCATTTGGCATGGATTATTTTTGTCAACTTATTTTACTATTTAGCTTATTTTTGTTACTATTTATGGGTCTCACTGCAATTTTTTCTACTATTCATGGGTCCCACTATACAATTTTAGTTAACTTTTACCTTTATCTACAATACTTTCAACAAAAAATTTTCAGTTTTAGCAAAATAAACGAATCTCAAATGGATACTAATGTATTTGGTTCACTTAGGGTTGTTTGGTTCGCTTAATGTAGCATCAAGGTGTAATGCTACATTATTGTAATGTTAGATTATGGTATTACGTTACAGAAATGTAACATTATCATGTTTGGTTGAAAAGTTGCACTTCCATCACATCATAATGTGTTATTTTCTTTATTTGATTGGTTTTTAATATTCCAAAAATATTTAACAAATTTTCTATAAACTTCCAAAAATACCCTTTTAAATAATTAAACAAAGTTTTATTTCATCTTCTTCCCCTTTCTCACTAACCAAACAACTCAAGATACATAAAAATATTAAACAAATTTCTTGCACTTTCGCACATTTTCTCACCTACCAACCAGTGGAAATCCACCAAAAATAAGAAAAATACAGAAAAGCCCTAAAAAATCTAACCCTAAATCAGAGAAATACAGAGAAGTCTAACAGATCTAACACCAACAGAAGCCATACTAAATTTCACATAAAATAAGATATAGGATTCTTGGAATCGATGGCTTGGGATCTAATATCTGAGATTGTCTCCAGCGAGGTAGCCACCACGAGTCGACGACAACCTTAAAGCCACCTCTAACTCAGATGAGTCAGAGCCACTGCTTGCCTATTATCAACCCCTGGAGAGCAGCCTGGACGTAGGCTATTACAAGGCACACTCATTAGCCACAAATTTTCCTCATTTTCCATCATTTTCTCGCCAACCAAACAGAGCATTATCAAACTCACCATCCATTTGTACAATAGATTCTTATTTCCACCACGAATAACACCTCCATTTAAGAGCTTTGTGCTCAAAGAGAAACACAAAGAGTGAGGGAAAGAGAGAGGCTAGGCCACTAGGGTTCCAAGAGAGAGAGGGGCTAGCGTTTGAGTAGAGAGAAAAAAATGATGGCTAGGTTTGAAAATTTTTAGTTTATGATGAATATATTTTAGGGCAATATTGTAAATACAATTTATTAGTATGGATAATATTGTCAATTCAATAAATTAATATATCTCACCCATATTTAATGTAAGATCACACCCATTTAAGAAGGTGATAAGATTAAGGTGATGTGGAATGTTTTGTAATCTTACATTACCTTAATGTTAGAAAAAATAAAGTGAACCAAACACCTTAATGTTACATTACCATAATGTGCATCATATTAAGGGCACATCACGGCGTACGAAACACCCCCCTAATCACATCATTTTCTTAAATGGAGGTTGTAGGGACCTGGGGTCGGTAACCAAGACTGGCTCAACATTGTTAGGATAGGCCCAGTCTAGTAGCCGTAATATGTGGACATAGAATCCGTACTCGGGGATAGCTATTAGTTGTTGAACTAGGCTTGGTCCGATGTTAACAAATGGGTTGAGGATGACCGAAGACTCACTAGTCAAATATGGGGTCGGTAACCGAACACTAGTAGTGCCATAGGGGAATCCACTGCCGAACGTTGTTTGGCATATGCTGCAAGTTTCAAGAGAATCTTCAGAATGGTCCAATTTATGAGGTACTCTGGGTAGAAGTGGGGACCATGTGGGATAAGGTAGAGAAGTAATCATTTGGGTCCCCACTAAGGGGAGACTATAAAAAGGAAGGGAGGAAGAGTGAAAGGGGGGTTGGCAAACACAGAGAAGGGTGTGAGATAATGAGAGAAGAAAAAAAGAGAGAGAGGAGAAATCAAAGGGAGTAAGGGTTAGGCTTGTGACAAAAAAATATTAGAGGGTTGGGTTGTCAAGGCAGCGTTTGAGGCAATAACTAGTAGGAGTGCAAGGAAACACACCAAAAAATAAATTGGGAGCCCAAATTCTCCATCCCTAAAGGAAGGACCACTAGGTTTGGGAAACACAATTGGCGCCATTTGTGGGGATCCCGCTCAACAGAAGACTTTAAGCTAGCCTGATACTTTCCAATATGGAAGGCCTGCATGGCCGCATGTTGAAGAAGAGAGAGTGTAGAAGAGAGCAGCAACGCATGCAAGAAAGGTATCAAACTAGACTTGATTCGGATGAAGGATCCTCATAAGGGGAACGAACTGTATCTTAAGTCCCCGAGTAATCGTATCGCAGCAAGCGGGACCAGGAGCTGGAAAACTTACGAAAGCAGGTAAAAGGGCTGGAGATAGAGCTTAGAGGCTGACGCCGTAGGAGGGATCGTGAGGGGTTGTTTGATGACCCCGACTATACTAGGGGGTGGCATTGTAGAATCATCTCACTGTAGCAGTTTGCGTCGATTGAGGGATTGATCCCATGAAACCATGGGACGCCATCATGATTCTCCCCATCGGGATAGACGCGGGCATCATAATACAGCTTTGGACAACATGAGCCAAGTGCTGAGGAAAGTTGCCTGATCACCTTTCTCTGATGAAATAAAGTGTACAGAAATGCTGAGGCATTTCAATCGCCCGCCATTCACCTGTTACGATGGCAAAACCAACCCGGTGGAGCACATCAGCCATTATATTCAGATGCTGTCTCTTTATTCCCAGAATGACGAGTTGATATGCAAAGTGTTCTTGTCCAGCCTCAGGCCGATGGCAATGAGGTGGTTCAATGGTTTGAAGAGAGGCTCTATTCATAGTTTTGGGGAACTAATTCAGGCATCCAGGGCGCGATTTATAACTTGTAGTAGGGTTCCTCAACTTATCGATGCGCTGTTATCCATGAAGATGGGAAGTGGAGAGACTCTTCAGTTGTATGCAAATAAGTACTGGGAGTTATATAAAGAAATAGGAGGAGGGAATGAATAGGTTACTACAAGTACATTTAGGCTTGGGCTATCATAGGAGTCGGATTTGAGGGACTCTGACCATGTGTCCTTCCGAGAACATGCACTAGCTAATGAGAAGAATTGAGGAACATAAGAGGTTGGAGGACGATAGGCTACAAACTTGCAAGGCAAAGGCAAAATCCCAGCCTCCTTCCAGTACAATAGAGACTCTTGGCCCGAGAGATACCAGTAGAGAACCATAAGGGAATTGAGGGTCTCGAGTCTAAACTTAACGCTGCGGCCCTAAGGTGTTAATAGGACCTTCAAAGAGCCCGTCTACAAGATCCTTGAGCTTATTAAGGATGAGCTATACTTCCGATGGAAGATGAATATGGGCGGGGACTTGGCCAGAAGGAATCAAAGTCTGTACTGCACTTACCACAAAGAGAAGGGTTATACTATCGAGCAATGTTGTGCACTGAAGGACCACCTGAAGTAGCTCGTAAAGGCAGGGCATTTGAAAGAATTTGTTGTCAGACAAGGAAGGTTGTTTATGGTTATTTTTAGGTGCTGAGATTTTCTGAAAAGATGGAATGTGATGTTTATGGGTAAGTGTACATGGGTATTTATGGATCAAAAGCCGATTTATGAACTAAAGAACTGATTTATAAGCTGAAAATAACATGATAGGTGAGGAATTTTATGAGGAGATTTTGTCACCTTGATGAGTTGATGGTAGTTCCTTTTATAGTGAACCTTAAGGGATTGATTAGCAAAATTTAGAAGGGACCAGGTCTGACAGCAGCAAAATCTTAGAATATCTCTTTTGAGATTTGGCCTAAAATGGTGAGACTTACTTTTAGTGTTTTTCATAATGCAGCTGGAGGTTGAGATGCTCCTAATCTAGGCATTAAATGCTGGGATTTGGTGATTAATTTCGTCCAATAGGATTTGAGCAAGCATGAGGACTAGAGATCTTGTTTGCTGCATTTAGGATCAGAGCTCAAGAGGGTTGGTTGACACTCCAAGCTAGGTGTTAACCATTGATGCCTCTGTTGGAGGCTTCTGCTGGACACCCCTTTATACCTTCCAAACCACTTTTCCCTAATTTTTTCCTTTTGGGATTCATGAGCTTGGTTCATGAATCAATTACATACGTTTTTAATAATAAAATAAACTATTTAGTTGAGGATTTTATGAGCTTGGAGGTCTTGGTTATGGCTTCCTTGAGTTGTGACCAAAACTTGGAGAAGAAGGGTATTTATTACCCATTAGCTTTTAGGTGCCAGTCCAGTCTCTGGTACTATTCACGTTAGAGTTGGCAGTGACAGAGAGGCTAATGGGATAGGTGGCCAACTCCTAATTTGGTTTAGGAGGTTAGGTGCTTCTTGAGATGCTCTCTAGCAGACCAGTGGAAGGCAGAACTGAAGGGAGTTCTCTAGCTGGGTCAGTTTGCACACATGGGTTGTTTTGGCTGAGATTTCATGTTGGGCTTGGCCATAAGGGCTAAGTATTTTGATGGGCCTCTGACTTGGTGGTTCTCTCCACTTGGGCCTATCCATTTGCTTTCTCATTGTGAGCCCTACAAAATGGACAAAGCTACCATATTTTGCCATGGATTTTTATTCCACATGTGATTTAGTTGTTAGTAAAAATGAAATGTATTCATGAGCTTTAATAAATATTTATGATAAGTTTTGGGTATTAATTTCCATGGGATTTAAATAACAATTTGTATAGTTTCTCATAAATTTTGCCATGGATTATTTTGCAAATGATATTTTCTATGGAGCTTTTAAATAGTAACCTCCAATGTTTCTTGTGAATAATATTTACTATAAGTTTTAGGTTTTGTTGATACTGTATTTTGCCCTTATGATAATTGATTAATTTCCCTCGAAGCTTTGAAAATTTGAATTAAGCTAGCTCATTCACACCAAAGAGTATTAAATCAAAGAATTTCATGAATTTAGATTTAAAGTCTTATTTTGACCAAATTGGTCGAACTTTTAATGAGTTTGATGAACATTGACAAATCTTTATCGGCATACTTTTAAGTTTTAACCTAATCAAACATCGGGATAATAATTTTCACAAATTTATGGCCAAAGCCAAATTTCGGCCAAATATATGACTGTTTGACTTGACTAAATATGGTTCCATCTAAAAGAGTACGAATTCCCTTCAATTAGACTATTTATGAGTAAAAATTAAGCTAGAATTAAGTGAGATGTTGAGAAAATACAATAAAATTACCTTATTCTTAGTTTCTTGCCTCAAATAGCAATAAAACCAGCCACCCAAGTCACTAATTTCAATAGCATTTGAGTTTAAGAATTGGCTACTATAATGAATAGAAATGGTTATATGTTATGCACGTATTAATTTAAAAATAAATATTTTATAGTAAAGCGGTATTGCACATACTGTGTGACCATTTTTTGTATTATAGTTAATAGAATTAAGATGGAGACGTCAATTTAGATAATTCTCAAATCTTAGGGGTCAATTATTCAAAATTGACAGCATAATGGGTTAGTTTATAATTGAACCAAACCCCTGACCATTTTTTGTATTATAGTTAATAGAATTAAGATGGAGACATCAATTTAGATAATTCTCAAATCTTAGGGGTCAATTATTCAAAATTGACAGCATAATGGATTAGTTTATAATTGAACCAAACCCCAGGAAGTCTCTTTGCATTTTGGACTTAAAATAAGTTATGTGAGTAGACACAGAAAGTTAGTTATACAAAAGAGTGAGACTACAAATAAAGAAAGGAGAAAAGAGAAACTAAAATAAAAAAGCACTGAATGCGTCACTTTTAATTGGGAATAAATAATATCTAAACCTGTAATATTTGTTTTATGATGACTGTTTTTTTATCATCAAGCCGAGAAACTAATCGATTTTTGGTATATCAGAATTCGAACTCATGCCCTTATTCAATAACAAATGATTTTACTAGTTGAGCTAAGAATCCATGGAAGGTACATTAGTTAGAAGTGATGTTAGTTTACTAAAACGGTTTTCTTGAATTTTCCTTCAACTATTCTAGTCTTTATACATGTTTGATATTTTAGTAAAACTATGTAATTTACAAAAAAATTATTTTGGATATTTAATAGACAATACTAAAAGAGGAGAATCCCCTTCTTAGTAGTAAAGACTCACTTTAGGTAAAGATTTGTTCATATTTAAATCCTTCAATTTTCTCTATTTTTTAACCATATTTGTGACACGTGTTATTTATGTATAGTGTATAATTGTATGTAAGTTTTTTAAAAGAGGAATAATATGTCTACAACATTTCTACAACATTTTTACAACAAATCTTAAGTGGCAGGTTGTTACTGGTTGTTATTGTTGGGGCAAAAAAGTAATCTTAGTGTTAGTTTTAAATTTGAACCAATAACAACTAAACACCTGTGATTTGTTGTAAAAATGTTGTAAAAATGTTGTAGACGTAGCATCTCTCTTTTTAAAAATGTCACATATTTTTGATTTGACTAAAAATTAGAGAAAATTTAAGAATTTAAATGAGATCCTGTTCCACTAGTATCTTCTATAAAAATTTAAGGTATCACCCTTTTCAGCATAAAAGTAATGAACATTGTCTGCACCTACACCGAAATTAAAAAAATAAAAAAATAAAATAAAATTGTAGGCAAATAAGTGAATTACTCCACAAATATTTGGCTACAACGGCAATCCCAATCCAATAGGTGTTGTTATTTGGTACTCCTCTGGTAGTGTGATTGGGGGTTTAGCTTAGCGGATTCACCGGGGGAATTTGCAGGCTATTACTGTGAGGGGGTTGTATATAGTAAGTTAACAAACGCTTCAAAGAATAATGGAAAATAGCATCTCGAGTTTTTAAAACTCGAGATCAATGACAAAAATCGACGCTTTCAAACTCGAGTTCTACTACTGTCGTGTACCAATTTAGCCACATAATTCTCGAGTCTATAAGACTCGAGTTTTAAAAACCAAAACCGAGTCTTACAAACTCGATTTTTGTCGGACTTGAAGAAAAACAAAACCTGAACGCAGTGCCGGAGAAGATGATCTGGTTGGAGATCTGCAGCACCGAAGAAGACGATCTGGTTGGAGAAGAAGGTAGAAGAACAGAGCGATCTGGGTGGGCGATCTGGTGTTGGTGGACGATCTGATCTTCAGCAACTAGGTGGTCTTCTTTTTTTTTTTTCTTCTTCTCCGTGTTTTCTTCTTCTCTGTGGATCTGTTTGTCATGTACCCACTGGAACTCGAGTCTCTAAGACTCGAGTTCCACGTGGAATTTTCATCCACATCACTAAGTCTGAAGTCTGGAACTCGAGTTTTTAAAACTCGATTTGCTATTGAACTCGAGTTTTAAAAACTCGAGATGCTAGTTTCCCACTTTCTTTCCCAACTGGTCAATTAACAAAATTCTTCTAATAATAAAGTTAAATGGAAAAAAAATTCCGGATTCACCTCCCAAACTCTTCTGCTAGTCGATGCATGCTTTAGCTTGTAGGAGGGTGGTCCTTTTTACTAAGGAAATGAGTATATTTACTTTATTTAGAGCTGATTTTGAGGGTGATGCTGAGTTAATAACTAAAAGCTCTTTAGTCAAGAAACATGAGCAATCCTGAATTTGGTCACATTCTGTATGATTCTCTTGTGTTAGCTTGCGACCTTCGTGTTTGTTTTTTCTCTCATGTAAAAAGAATAGGCAATTTTGTTGCTCATTTTCTAGTTAGACATACCAAATCTAGTGATAAGCTGCAGGTTTGGGTTGAATTATCTCTGATGACTTAGTTCCACTTACAATTCGTGGCTCTGGGTAGTCTTTATCTGTGTTTCTATTCTATTTCTAGGCTTTTGGGTCTAGTTTCTCCAAAAAAAAAAAAAAACGCTTAAGTCTTTGTTGAAAAACGAGTTATTTTTACCATATCAACGAAATTGCGAAAAGAGAAAAAAAAATGTATGTTATCTGTATCCATAAATTAAAGGATATTACACAATTTTTTAATAAGAAAATTAAACATTTAATTATTTGTTATAAATTACAATGCACTTTTTTCAAGGACATGTCAACATGTTTACACGAGAAAAAATACATGTAAAAAAAATTCACGAATTCAACCTTTAAAAACACAGCACAAATTCAAAAATGATGTTTATGTTTTTTTTAAAATAATATTTATGCATAATTTATATTTAATGTATTTTAAACCCAACTAATATAACAATTAAAATAAAACCACCCCTCTTCAAAAAAAAAAAATAAAAAAATAAAAAATAAAACCACCCTTTCATAAAAAAAAAAAAAAAAAGACCACCCAAACATTTTTTAATTTTTTTTTGGAAAATCAAATTCACCTCTATCAAATTAAATTTACAGTGGTGGACAAAAACAAACAGAAAAAAAAAAAAAAAAGAATTTATGATATATATTGTACGTTAGTTACAGTAGCATAGGTTCCTTAATTAAAATTTTGACACGTGTGTAATTTAATAACCAAAACAAACGGCGTTATTTATTTTTGATTTTTCCTTCTTTTTCCTGTCCTGCAACTGCAAGAGAACCCACTGGCTTAACCTATCGTACCTAAGTTACTGTATCAAAAAGCGTGTCACAGCAACACGTAATCAAAATTGTTCACCACGGGGAAGCGCATCGTGGCTTTATCTACCGAATCTCGAAAGCCCCTCTCTCTCTCTCGCTCTTAGATTACTTCAATTGGTTAGTCTTTTCTCTGTCTCTCTCATATTACTTTTGATGGATCCGCTGTATATTATGACTTTGTTGTGTAGATTTTCCATCTTATTCTTGTTTGGGTCAATTTCCCTCTAAAAAGCACCAAATTTTCTGTTATTGTTGTTGTTGTTGTTTAGAACTAGAAATTCGAATTGGGTCTAAATTTGTTTTTATTTTAGTCCTAGCTGATGACAAATTTTTAAGGTTAAAAAAAGTGATCCCCAGCACACAAATTTGTTTTTAAGCGACTGGAAGAAGGTTTTTGTTGCTGTGATTTGTGGGTGTCGTGTTAACTGTTAAGATTGTCTCATAAGCACTTTTCTTTTTCTCTTTTTTGATAGAAGCCTCATAAGTACATTGATAATTCATTTTAGCCTGTGGCTAAAACTTAGGAATAGTTCCTTAGATAGGCTTGAATTCACGTTGCCATGGAAAAGATAACATTGTTTGTGCGTTATTTATAAATGGACTCTATGGTGTATTCATAACGGATTTTGCACAACAATGGCTGCTACCTAGGAAGCATGGATACTTCATTTGGGGTGCTGTACCGGTGTTGTATCCGTGACATACCGGTGTTGTACCCGCTATGTCTATGTTATAATTTATTAGAAACTGCTTGAATCGCTGTGTTGTACATGTACCCGTGTCCGTGCTTCCTAGGCTGCTACTCTAATCTGTGCATAAGACTTGCAAATAGCTGAACTACCTAATTTTGTTGCGTATTACAAATTGCCAACTCATTAATTTTCTATCATATATTGACATGGTTACAGTTACATTTCAGATTTGACGCAAATTTTATAGACAAGGGCACACAATGCAGGTTAGTCGCTTTAAATCAGATTAAATTTCTTTTTTATGTTGTCTATTTTGGTGGGCATGTGTAAGTGTTATTTATATCTTGATTGATAGGTGGTGATATTGAAGTCGTAACCAGTAGTGTTTGTTATTCTTTTTGTTGTTACGCATTATCTAGGTTAGATTTTGAGAGTTGAAACATTGATTTTGATATAAGACATGTACCTAGTTGAGCAGCGCAGTTGCACTCTACATGAACTTGTAGAAGATATGGATCTAGACTAGTATGTCCGTTAAACAGATTTGTTGTATGGTTTAGGTCTTTTCCTCATATGCAGGAACTTTTATTATGGATTGTGTTGTCTTCAGGCATCAAGGGCAAGGCTTTTCAAGGAATACAAAGAGGTGCAGCGAGAGAAAACAGCTGATCCAGATATTCAATTAGCTTGTGATGATTCAAATATATTCAAATGGACTGCTCTTATCAAGGTATGCTCGGTTTTTGATTCCTTTAAATCTGGTGTACCACGTTGTTGCTTGATCGATTTTCTTTGTTCAGGGACCATCAGAGACTCCTTATGAGGGTGGTGTCTTCCAGCTTGCTTTTGCTGTTCCTGAGCAGTATCCTTTGCAACCTCCTCAAGTGAGGTTCTTAACAAAAATTTTCCATCCAAACGTTCATTTTAAGGTATGATTTTTTGTATGATACCTCTCACAATAACTTCAGGATACATAGGTATTTGCATGCATATGATCTTGTACTGTATTGTAGAAGGTTCCTTTACGCTGTAAACACATTGGGAAGCCAAAATGTACAATGGAGAAACAGTGATATTGATCCTTTGTATGCACGAATGCTTCATTTAAAGTTGCATTCATGTATTAATTTTGATAGCTTTTCCATGTGCCTAAAAAGGCCCCGGAAAGATGCTAAAAATAGGGTTTCAAGCTTGTGGACTTGTGTGATTACCACACAGAGAAGACTGTTACCAGAAAATGCTGAAGTGCTTGTGAGGTTCTGAGCAGTTATGACTTATTTTGTTGAATTACCAAAAATTTCAGAGTACAGTGTCAGAGGTTTAAAAATAGTTAAAATTTTGAAATATGCAAAGTTTAGGACTTCATTGTTGAATGAATGAATTTGTTGTTGAGTGCATGTTGGACGTGGAATATTGGTGAAGTGATGTGAGGATAATCACCTTTAATTCCTGGAAACAAATTCAGTTAAAACCAAATTAACAGTTTATGTTCAGCTGATAGGTGAAACAAATCTCATACTATTGATCTGTAATATATTTTAATTTTACAAAAGATAGAGTTGAGGCCTATCTAAAATCCAAATTGTCCTACTGATTGGTGAATTTGAACTAGTCTCACCTTTTTGTGAGCTGTTAGCATCAAAAGGTAATAACAGATGCTCAATATTTATTTTTAATACAATGTTGCTAAAATGGTACTGAGTGTTAATTTTTTCTATAAGTAATTGAATGTCATTTATGTTATATAATTTGTTTCTCCTGCAGACAGGAGAGATTTGCCTTGATATCTTGAAAAATGCATGGAGCCCAGCTTGGACACTCCAATCTGTTTGTAGGGCTATAATTGCTTTGATGGCCCACCCGGAACCTGACAGTCCACTTAATTGTGATTCAGGTAGTTTTCTGTAACTTTATGTGTTATTCTTACATTTTTTATAATGAAACTATCAGATTCTAAAATTTTAAGAGGTTATGAAGTGCCCAGTTTTTAGTTGCTTAGAACCAAAAGAGTGATTTTTTTTTTTTGGGGGGGTGGGGGTTGGAGGGGTGCATTTATCAAAGATTGAAATACTTGTCCAGCAGTCTTGAGGTAGCTGGGATGTAGTAGGGTGGAGGAAGTTGATTTGAGTTTTTTGTTAAAGGGGAGAAAAAGAAGGGAGTGGGGAGGGTCTGGTTATTCTGAATACTGAATAGGATGTGGAATTGTTATTAGCAGTATTTGCCTCTGATTTTTTAATGGATTTGGAAGTCCTGTCAAATTCGAATGCAATATATTCCAGGATAGCAAATCCCCTTGTAGAGCCTGGCAAATTATGTACGGTGCAAGTCATCAAGTTATGTGTTATCACATGGTAGTTTTATTTGTGATTTTTACATGTGAATGCCATTTCTTTTGCCATTTGGTTATTAAGAAAATGAATGCAATTTCTTTTCCCACTTTGGTTATTTTATATGAGAAAATTCAATATCTTTTAGGATAACAATTTCCAGTTCCATTGGCCTTTTTTGTTTTACATGGCAATTCCACACCCCCCACACCTCCCCACCCCCCCCTTCCCCAACTAAGGGGGAAAAAAGCACAGCCTAAGATGTTTTTATTTCAAATAGATAAAAGTAAATAGAAGATGCACTTGTCAGGGTGCAGCCTAGTGGTTGGAGGCTTGGGATGACCTGTTGACCCAAACATATTCTTGGGTTTGATCCTCACTAGAAGTTTCCCTGGATTGCCTGATATACACAGTTTTGGTGGGTGGAGTTGTGTATCTGTGGTTTACTCCCCAGGAGTGAATTCAAAGGGTCTTGTCTTGGTGAGGTTCCATGTCATAAAAGAGAGAGAGAGAGAGAGAAGTAAATAGAAGATGCAATTTAAGCTTGTAGCGGTACATCAGAGATTCAGAATTCAGTTATGTGGGGATATTTTTTCTTGTGATTTTGACATTTAGATGAGTAGATCTGATTACTTTTCTCACTTAGGTTATTTCAACCAAGACAGCAGAAAATATTTTGTTGGTTTGGCATTCTTCATTTAACTTTGAGGTATTACTCACTTATGGTTTTTATTTCAATTGGATTATATTTGCTTGGGCCAGGTAATCTTTTACGCTCTGGGGATATTAGAGGATTCCAGTCCATGGCAAAGATGTATACTAGGCTGGCTGCCATGCCCAAGAAAGGCTGAATTGCTCAAGTGCTGTTCGTTCTCATAGCATTGAGTGCAGTGTTGCTTCTATTGTGCAAAGAAACCTTAAATGCAATTGATGCCAGATGGCAATTGTTTCTTGTTATTTTTCTTTTTCGTAGTACATGTAATATGCTTACAAGTGAATGTTATCTTGGGTATGAAAATCTCCAAAACTGAAAGTGGTCGGATTTTGTCACAGCCATATTTTGTAGAGAATATATATTGCAAAAATTTGGATATAAGGACTGTGAGCCAGTATAAACAGGGTTTAGCTTGTGCGAGTGAACTTGTGCACTGGAGGTGACACAGACATGACACATGTCAGTCTAGTGTCTCGTCTAATATATAGGAGCACTTGACAGAAGCCATACTTGTAAAAATACTATACGATCTCGGTTTACATCTTTCAAAAAAGATAGGTGAAAGTATTTTTCAAGATGAACATGTGAGGATCGTGTGTAATTTATTATGAATTTGGCTCGTGTCCAATGCACTAGATGGAAGCCTTGCTTGTTTATTAAATCTATTAAACTATGACTGACCTGACTATAACTAACCCGTCATTTTGCAGTCCATTAATCTAAGCCTGTTTCTTAAATCTATTAAACTATAACTGACCTGATATTCTATACGGTCTATCAGTCTAAGCCCGTTTATTAAATCTATTGAACTATAATGTCTCTGACATTCTATACAGTCCATCAGTCTAAGAGAATATACATTTGTACTCACAATCCCGACAGCAACCATTGGAATGCATCATCTAGAGTATTGAAATGCTTAGGGTAGATTATGATTCTTGGTATATGTTATTCTGGCTATCCTGCTATCTTATTTGAAGGTTATTGTGATTGCTAACTAGATATTGATAGTGACCAAACAATTTCCACCGATAGATACATTGTTTCTTTGGCAGACAGACTTGTAAAACCCAATCAACTATAGAGTCATTGCTCTAGACTACGCAAATAGAGAAGCAGAATGACTGAGGGATCATTTAGCTAATATGAGCAAAATCGGTTCTAGCTTCTATACATTGAGTTTGTGACTGATAGGTTGCAATTGCTCTAGCAAACATTATATACTGTATAATGGTAATATTAGACATACGTAATGCGTCTGAGAAGTAATATTATGATGCAGCTAAGTAGTGACAGGAGATATCCCTAGACTTGGTGAAGTCAATGGAGAATTCAGAAGATCCTTTGACTAAGGGATTGGCTATAAAGCCAATTGAGGATACATCAAAGGGATGGGCTTTAAGCGAAGTCTATGAGCATTTGGGCAACATGAAACTATTATAGAGAACTATAGCTCTAGGTTCATCCTTATGGTGTACATAGTGCTAACAGCAATTTGGGAGGTTGAGTACAATGCTCTTAATGGATCCATAACCCGTTCCGGGTGGTGTGTTTTAGTTGCAGTTACACACTAGATGGAATCCAACCATGTGAATGTGAAGGTATTCTCTAAGAACATCCATGAAAATAGTTAAGAAATATGGCTGAAATGTGACAAATTGAGGACCCTGTTTGAATGGAGGAATGTTGTCTGTATGACACTAACAGAGTAATAACCGGTTCACATCTAAAGATTTAATCTGATCAAGTTTCTAATCTCTTTGTTTATACTAAGTGACGATTCAAGTGAAAAGACATCGGCACCCATGTACTTCAAGTGAAAAACCAAAGAAAAAAAGAAAAAAAAAAGAACCATGTGTGGGATTCTTGGCAATCTATTATTAATTTGATATCAAGTGGATTTGTTATATACTTAAGGTCAATGAGTGATTTTTACATTCCTTAATGGCAAAAAACAGAAGACCAAATTCAGTCATTTTTTGGACATTTTTTTTTTCAGGCTGAACTAGGGGATTTTTGTAGCCGAATGAGCCCACATTTTGAATACTAATGGTCCGTTTGGATTGAGAAGGGGGGGAAGGGGAGGGAGAGTAGAGTAGAGTAAATTTGGCTCATAAGTAGCCTATTTTTAGCTAATTCTACTCTACTATCCTCTATTCTCCCTCCTTTCCCCCTCAATCTAAACGGGCCCTAAGATGAGCCCACAAAATAATGCCAAAAGATTTTGCCGCTGCCCTGAGTATTGAGTTTGAGTCCTATTGAACTCGACATAATAATATTTTATCGAAATTATATGAATTGTTAGAAGGTTGCAATTTTCAAATCTCAATTCTCATTTTTCATGCCTTGTTTAACGTGAATCACATTGTTTATATTGCTCCTATTTCTAAAGAGTTAACTTTTAAAATATGGATTAAAAAAATTAAAAATTTTAATTATTGTATCATTGATGTGACACCAATTATCGGACAATAAAATTTCAATTTTAAACAAACCAAAGTACAAATCTCTATTTCTTTAGTCTATATAAAAATAGCAGTATTCTTAAGAATGTTATATCAGATTAAGATTTGGTATACAATTAACCCCTCTTTCTTACAACAATTTTTTTAATTCAATGATTGAGATTTAAAGTTATTTTTTCTAACTTTAAATCTCATCTATTTATAGCTACTGCATTAGTTGCACCTGATCTCAATCCTGTGATATCAACCTAATAAGGTAGTTTTTTCGAATAGTTTTTTTTACTACTGATGGTTTTTGTAGGTAGCTGGCGAGTGGGGAAGTGGTGAGTTTGATTGTGAATATATATTTACTTTTTTGTCCTTGAAAACTTTTCAATGAAAGTAATGAACTACTTTTTTTTTTTTTTTTTTTGCTTCTTAAAGAGTAACGAACTTCTTAAATTTAACTGATTGGTGTTTTGGTTAGATGATAATTAGCTATCATCAGAAGTGGATGCCATAGGTTGAAATTCTCTAAAAAAAAAAAAAAACTGGTAGTACGTGTAACATTACCAACCACTTAACTTCTTAATTTTTTATTTACTTATTTTGTGGTTTTACTTTACGTGATGTGTTTGGTTTTGTGTTCAAACATTGTGTTAAGGACATATTTTATGTAGTTGGCTAATCCTTTGACAAAACGCACTTTACTTGTATTTGGTTAGATCTAAGTTGTGTTTAATACTTGAAGAAACATGTTGTTCAAGTCTAGTATTAAAGTCATGAAGATTGGACCAAGAAACAAGTGAAGAAAAGGTGTTCAATAAAGCTCGATAGCTTCTCGACACCTCCTTGACACCTGGCTATCTGTCGAGCTCTTCAGCTGATTCTTATTGCAATCTCGAGAGCTTCTCGATAGCTGGTCGATCGATCGAGAAAGTTTCTGTCCCCTCGACACCTTCTCGACACCTCCTCGATAGCTGTATCTGTTGAGATTCATTAAACCTCGACACCTCCTCGACACCTCCTCGATAGCTGCTATCTGTCGAGGTTACGAAAATTCAGCTTTTTGATTTTTGGGCCAGGCTTATGTATTTGTATAGGGTTTCTTTTCTTACAACCCTAGACCTATATAAGGCTTATTTTAGAGGCCGTCACATAAGAGAATAAGAGAATAAGAGAATACAAGGAGAACATATTCAAAAGGTGACCGATGCCTTATTCTCTCTGAAAGAAGCTACTGCGTTTTTGCGCCTTAGGGTTTTGTAACCAAGTGCTTCTTGATCTTCATTCTTGATGAAGTGAAGAACTTTGCAGCCAACATCTTCTTCTAGTTGGTGATTGAAGTCGCGTATTGGGATCCGCGCAATTGGTTAGTCACGTACTGGGATTTGTGCAACAAAAAAAGGTGGCGTTCATATATTGAAGAGTTCAGAGGTTCTGAAGCGGTAGAAGGTTTCTGCTGTGAGTTCATCTACGGGGATTGTAGAGTCTAGGGACAAAGGTTTTGTACTAGATCTGAAACTTCTCTTTACTATAGTGGATTGCTTTTCGGGAAGGTTTCCCCCCAGGTTTTTTACTGTGAAACTGGTTGGTTTCATTGGTTTTCCTGGGTCATCATATCTTGTCTTATTTATTTTTCCGCTGCATATTATTTTGACATGATATTGATGTTTGTTTGTTTTAACAAGTTTTATTGATAATAAATCTAATTAACAACTTGGATTTAAAACTTGTTAATTCTATCAACCAGGGTCTAAATTTCCCAACACATTGGTTGTCTACCATTGAACAAAACCCAATATATATATATATATATATATATTTTTGTACATGTGATTCCTTCGATTAAATAAATTAGTGTGTAATCCTGTGCATATACACAGATGCAATTAAAAACAATCATACATAGTATTAGCTCACACTTTTTTTAAATCATACATTTCTAAAATATGTAATGATTTCTCATTATATATATATATATATATATATACGATTTAGAATTTAATTGGATTTAGATTCTTCGGCTTTTGCACCTAATAATTCAATTGCCACAAAATTAAAAAAATAGATGGACACATGGAGGAAAATTGGACTCCAATTGAAATACAATTTAAAATCTAATTGGATTTGAACTCTTTGATTTTTACACTTAACTAGCTTGTAACCCCATGCATATGTATGCATACACTTAAAGATACACAACAAGATATATAATATAATTCTTACATATATAATTGAAATACTATTGATAGTCATTTTTATATTTTGTTAACTCTTTAAAAAATTTTGTAAGGATATTATTAGGTATAAAATGTAAATTTTTCCTTTTTTTTATTATTATTGTGAAGCACTTTTTTTTTTTTTTTTTAACGATTCATTTATTCTAAACTATTTGGTTTTTGTACTTAATAACTCACTTGGATGAATATTTATGATGTGGTCCCACATTTGATTTTAAAATTAAGAAATAAAACTCTTTGAGAATAAATAATTTAGGACACATGGCACAAAATTAAAACTCTAATTTGAAATTTTAATTTGAGTTTCTCTCAGCTTCACCTATTATTATATATATATATATATATAGATAATTCGCTTGACACAAAATTAAAAATTAAATGGGACACGTGACGCAAAATTGAAAATTCCATTAAAATCTAAATGAATTTTCTCTACCTATTAATATATATATATTTTTTCAATTATGCATCTTACTTGATCATCAAGTCGCCAAAATATCTAGATCATTATATCTTTAAAAAATCAAGTAAAGTAAGATGTACTTCATTATTTCAAACTTTTTGTTTTGTTTGTTTTGTTTATCATGTTGGGTTGGGTTAGATTCTCTTAAAAAAAGGGAAAAGTTGGGTTGAGTTAGGAAAGAGAAGGAGAGGTAGATGCATAAAAATAGTCCAATACAGCTTTGAAACTATTAAAGCATTTAAATATTAAAATGAATTAATTAAATAATATATGTAAAAAATTAGAGTTTTATGTGATTAATTAATCTTAAGTAAGAAATTTATGTTATTTATTATTAAGTGACTTAAGAGAAATGAGACAATTCAAGAACTGTGAAATAATAGATGTAAAATGTGATTTGAATCACCTTATATATTTCAGAGGAAATGTCCCTATTTGAGTATGAATAATAATAAAGCACTCATGATATCAACTTTTTTTTTTTCCTCCTTTTGATAATGGGATAGTTAGAAAAAAGATATTTAAATCCTAAATATTTTTGTTGTGAACACTCAAAAATTCAGTTGAACTATAAAGTTATTAAAAATGTAAATTTTTTTAATTGATAATATTTTAACATCCCGATCTCATTTACTAATGAATAAAAGTGTCAAAAGGGCGACCTTAGTTCCACATCGGCAAGAGATGCGTCCCACTCATGTTTTATAAGTGCTTGGTACACTCATGCTTATGCCAAACACTTATAAAGTATGAGTGAGGCGCATCTCTTGCCGATATGGGACTACGGTGTAAATCCTCAAAGGTGAAAATCTTGACCTCCCACATCGCTTGATTCCGAAATATCTTCAATAATATGAAATTTACAAACCACTTCTCATTTGTTTTTGATTAAGTTTGACATAACATGGCATGGCGAAAAATATAGTGGTCACTATATATGCAGGTTGGCAACGATGGCATTGCAATCATCACCATTTGTAACCCACCTGTTAACGCGTTAAGCCTTCCAGGTACAAATCTCAGATCTTTTTATCTCTTTACATTTTTGTTTTCTCATAACGTTTTCATCCACATCCACACACACACGTGTGTGTGTGTATATATATATATATAGGACCTTCAGATATAGGCAATTTTATTATTATTATTATTATTTTTGATAGTTACAATTACATTTTCATTTATATCAATGTATATTACAAGATTTTGCTTCATAAACGTAATATCCTTTTTTTCCCCTACGTGTACAGAATATTATAGAAAGGACACAAAAGCCACTAGAATTTTCCTATATGTTTTCACTTTTTAATTTTATTGCATATACAGTTTCTTATTATTTGTCAAATTTATTTAATATATATTCTGCTTTGATATGTCTCATGAGTCATGACTGTTTCCTTTTTCTTTTTTGTAACGCTGCAGGCAGTAAATTTTGTGGTGGCTTGGACGTCAACCTATTGCGAAATATGCAAAACACTGGTATACTACAGGTAAAAAAAAAAAAAAAATGAACCTGTTTACTTGGGTTGTATATCGTATAAAATTAATTTCCATTTCCAATTCTTACAAATAAAATGCAATTTTGACCATTTAAAGTTCATTTACTTGGCAGGGAATTTCTCATCAATTGTGGAAGATTCTTATGATCTTGTTCAAAACGCAATTGAAGGTCTAGAATCTAGATCACTATAAAAGAATTTCTATGAAATGTTTTAGTAAAACAAGTTCTCGTTATTGTATAAAACAGATTTATTTTTTATTTTTTGGTCTTAGGTGGCAAGAAGCCTTGTGTTGCTGCTATTCAAGGATTTGCACCTGGAGGTGGCTTGGAAATGGCAATGGTTTGTTGGAATATTGGTCTTTTTTATTTCTCCAATTAACTTCATTAATTCCTTAATAGTTAACTAACAAGTTTGTGAGGTACTAACTCATAATTCATTTAATTTCCCCAACTGATATATATATTGTATGGTAGGGATGCCATGCACGTATTACCACGCCAGCAACTCAACTTAGTTTACCAGAGCTGCTACTCGGAGTTATTCCTGGACTTGGAGGTACCTACAATTGGAAATGGCAACTAATGTTTGTATTTTAGGGCAGTAGTGTTTATTACACACCACTCAAGTGTGTGTATATAATAACACTAAAATTGTGAGTTTAACTCATGATTTTGAAAATAAAAATGTAAGTTAAACTCATGATTTTAGTATTATTTAACAATTATATGTATACACACTAGTGTGTAATAAGTTTTACTCATATTTTTTTTAACTTTTTAAGGCACTACTTAATGTCTTCCCAGGCTGGTTGGGGTTCCAAAGGCTATGGAAATGATGCCAGTAATTTAATTTAATTAATTTTTGAGTAATAGAGGTCCTGCAAACATCATTTAGTGCTTAATGGCACAATATCAGACTCACAGTTCAAATTAAGCCAAAAGCATATATTATTTAAACTTATTTATCATAACTCATTACCTTCACTAAGTATGGAGCCTACTATTTTTACATTTAGCCAATATTCTTATGAAAATATTTTACTACAAATTTTACTATATAAAACATCCAAACGATTAGTGGGTTTCAATTACCTAACTAATAAATGAATGCTTGTAAATTTTTTTTATGATTGATGATACATTAATTCATAAGCTCTATATAGTAAAATTTATAGTATCTTTAACATTATTCTTATTCTAATAAAAAAAGAATATGTTGTCAAGCGTCTTATAGTTTAGTAACTACAAGTCTACAACATAACTTAAAATGCATATATAGAGCTACCTCCTAAAGTAATTTTTTTTTTAGCTGAGAACCTCCTAAAGTAATTTAGATTAAAAACAATTTGCACTAATTAGCTTCTGATGTTCATTAATAAAATTGTTAAATTGTTTATTAACAACTGTCAAAATGCATGTGCTACATGATGCTGGTTGCATGGCACTAAAAATTCAGTCATCTGAGTCGATCATAGGGTGTGAAGAAGGGAATTGAAGTTAGGGCTCGTTGATGCTATGCTTCTCCTGAAGAATTGTTAGAAGTATCACGTCTATGGGCTCTAGATATTACAGAGGATCGTAGACCCCGTATCAACTCTTCAAAGAACTGACAAACTTGGCTCTATCACTGATGCACAAGACACATTGAACACAGCTCGACAAAGAGTGATGAAAATTGCTTCAAATTTGCCTCAGCAGAGGGCTTGCTTGGATGTGATTGAAGAAGGCATTGTTTCTGGAGGTTATTCTGGTGTTTTTAAGGTAAAATTTTATCTTAGTCCTTAGCCCATATAGATGCCGAAACATGCACAAACTACATGAGAGGAAGAGAGAGAAAGATGAGACAAATGGGAGAGTGAAAACCTGAATGCTAGGTATACCATTTATGATCTTTTTCACAACAGTCGATATGATAAATTATAATTTAAGTAACATTATTTTCATATAAATCTATCACTAATATCATTTTTATTAGTGCCAATTACAATATATCATTTCAGCCATCTTAATAATTATGAAAAATATTTTAAAAATTGTTGTGTTCTTAAACTTAAACTTATTGGAGCTGAGTGAAAAATATCATACATTGGCTGTGCGTGTGCATTTTGTATTATTTAACTGATTTATTTTTTGGAAAGTGAAAAGTGCTCGTGATGCTTTGGAATAGCTAAAGAGAAAGCATGACTTACCCAAAAAAAAAAATAATAATAATAATAAAGCAAACAAAAAAGCATGACTTTATTCAAATAAAATAAAAATCATTACTTTTTTTGTTGGCTTGCCTTTCGCATTCAGGATTATGAACTCGCATGGTCAACTACAACTTGAATTTATACGAGACTATATATATATTGAATGCAGGAAGGGAAAATATATTTAAGGAGTTAGTGCTGTCAAGCACTGGAAAAGGACTTGTTCACATCTACTTTGCTGCAATATCTAAGGTACAATTATTGTTAATATAAAAAGAGAGGAGGCACAATCATTTATAGAGAGATATTTTACTCCAACTATTTTAGAATGAAAACCTAAGTCATGATTTACATTTCATCCTTTACATTGTCTTATTTAGAACAGTTGCATGTATAGTTATATTTTATAATCATGAATCCCCTTAATTAGGTGTGTAACATATTTAGACCATTTCTCCTTTGCATGCTTTAAGGGATGGGACCATGATTTTTTCTTGGATGAGTCAAAGCATAAAAAATAGACTATTTAAGAATAACAAATATATACAAAAATTCACAACTAGATTAATATATTTGTTTTAAAATCCATTCAATATTAACAAAAAATATAAATGAAAATATAGGCTAACATATTTCAATTCAGTCATTTGTGATTTATTAATATGAAACTCAACATTATTTTAAATCATGAAAATAATTTATGATTGATTTTGTATTGAAAGTTGCAATTATTTTTCTTTCAATACAGAAAAGCAAGGAATCCGCTGGAAAATTATTTTGGGTAACAATTGCAAACGGCTTTAAAAGAGCAAAGTGATTATGAATTCCCACACACAGCCAATGTGTGGTGGGGACTTTCATATATATATATATATATATATATATTAAATTTGAACACAATGAAAGGCAACAAATCTGCCATTATAATATTTACATTAAATGAAAATATCCTAGAATTTCCTTTATTTGGCACGTATTTGACTTTGGTGCTTTGGTGTGATTGCTTGATTCTATATATATATATATATTAAATTTGAACACAATGAAAGGCAACAAATCTGCCATTATAATATTTACATTAAATGAAAATATCCCATTGAAAGATTTCCTTTATTTGGCACGTATTTGACTTTGGCGCATTGGTGTGATTGCTTGATTCAAGGAGCCTTGATTCACGTGTGCTTGATGCATGGGTCCGTGATTCCGAAATATCTTCAATAGGCTTCCTCACATCCGCATGAACTCCACAAGTCTAAGATTCATCCCTAGGCCCCTATGAGAGAAGCATTGAATACAATTGTTACACAAGATACCAGCGCCTTCCATACATAGCTTATATATATCAAGTACCCATTCAAGCTGAAATAAAAAGAAGTGAACAGGATGTAAAAATAATCTAAAAATTCTAGTTCAAATTAGCTTCGGCCATAGACATGTACCTCTGCCACTATATATGTGATTGTTTTCTAATTTGTACTAATACAGGTACCTGGTATTACTGATGCTGGGCTTAAACCACGGCAAATAACAAAAGTTGGAGTTATTGGTGATGGTTTAATGGGTTCGTGTATTGCTACAGCTCTTATTATAGGCAACATACATGTTGTTCTCAAAGAAATCAATCTCGATTACCTGCAGAAAGGGATTAAAATTTAAAAGGATTGAAGGTTCGTTTTTTCATCCATCTATATTCTATAATTTATGCGTGGAAATCTTGCCTATGTAGCTGGGTTGTGGTATAAAGTATATGAGGAGAAACATTCTGTCAGGTCATATATAGAACGCAGTGTCTGTGCATGTATATAAAGTTAAGCTCTTCAATCTTCATGTTTCTTACGTTAAGACTCGGTGCCTTTTGAATTAATGTTCAATATATATGTTCTTTGGATAATCTCCAAGGCCTAGTGACGAAAGGAAAGTTTGAGCTGAAAGGGATGGAGAAAGCTCTTTCGATTCTTAAAGGTGTATATATTAGATTATTCAGACTTTAAAGATGTCGATATATGGTCATAGAGGTGAGCCATTATGTATTCTATTATATATATACAGATAGATAGATATATATGGCCTTTGATTAAATGCTCTAGCTATATCATCTATAAGTAGACTCTTGAATAAGCCGTATATGACTAGTGCCACCAAATGATTTACATCTTATGTGAATTATGAACTGTGGCCTAAGCCTTTAAACCTCTCTCTCTCTGAGGCTGTTTATGAAGACGAGTCACTAAAACAATCAGTATTTGAAGACGTTGAGAAGATTTGTCCTGCTCACTGCATCTTGGCATCGGGCACATCTGGTATTGATTTGAATGTAATAGGAAAAAATACCAGATCTCAAGACCGCATTGTGGGGGCACTTTTTTTCAGGTCACTCCATATCATTTTTGTGAATATATATGTGTGTTTATTCAAGTATATTACAAAGACAATATAAGAGTCCAATTTACATTCATTTTTCCTAGAATAAAACTAGGTCTATAAATAAAACTAGGTCCAATTTAAAACTAGGTCCAATTTACATTCATTTTTCCTAGAATAAAACTAGGTCCAAGTTAAAGGCATGTTACGAGGTCTATAAATAAAACTAGAAAATGTTTATATTTATAATACACATGTAATTTTATTCATAGTGCTTATCCTCTTTTCAATTGAATAGTCCTGCTCATGTGATGCCTCTCATGGAAACTGTGCGTACCGAGAAAACTTCAAAGCAAGTAATTCTTGATCTTATGATAGTTGGGAAGACGATTAAGAAAGTTCCAATTCTTGTGGGAAACTGCACCGGCTTCGCTGTTAACCGAACCTTCTTCCCATATGTACTTGGAGCATATATCTATTCTTGGCTGACCTAGGTGTGACAGAGTAATCACCGACTTTGGCATGCCAATGGGTCCTTTCAAGTTGAGTTATTTACACTTTTATTACTACCATTATTCCATTCTTGTGTACTTGTGTGCATGACTATATGTACACATTATTGCATCAAATTCTGTTAGTGCACTACATTTATTTTCTTGATCTTTTTACCAATCTTTTAAATATATATATATATATATATAACTTATAGTGATAAGGCTACTGAAGTTTAAATTCTTGTCAAAAACACGTTGAGATACTGAACTCTTTGCACCGTTTATATAAGGCCAAATTTTGACATGATTTAGACATTTTCGACAGCAAAAGGTAACCAAATGAACTTTTTTTTTTTTCAAAATTAAAATTTTGTATTGATTTAAAACACGAGAATGGTTTCTCTAATGGTTTTGACTTCTGATCATGTGCAATTTCATGTCTTCTATTATTTTATGCAAGTAATTATGTGTTTATTAACACACAAAAATATTTTCAGGCTTCATCATGATATTACTGGATATGGTATAGCCATAGCTTTCGGGAAAGAGCATGCTACATCCTTCCCAGATCGCACATACCAGTCTCCTTTCCTTGAACTCATGATAAAAAATGGCCGCAATGGTACTACAGAAAATATCTTTTCCCACATCAAAATATAGGCTAGGGGTGATATATATATATATATATATATATATATAGGAGCTATTTTGATCCAAGACCTGCACTTTCACTTTCAAGTTATAATCCATAATATATGATTGCAACCTTCAAAAAGATTTTAAAAACAAAACAAAAAACCAACCACTATGAAACATGCATCATCTACCCATTTTTGTCATGCTATTATGCTATTATATAATCTTTCTTGGGTTCCACTGAATGTTTTTGATTTTGTGGGCAAAAGCAATGGAAAAGGTACCTGACCCATCTGTGCTACCAATTACTGAGGATTCTAAGAGGATTGCTAACATCATTAATTCCTGATGAAGAAAAGGTTAGTCACACATACTTGGTTTTCATAATCATCTCCATCTTTTCGAACATTTATGACTATATATCAATTGGAGGCCCATGTACTTGTAGAACAAGTATATTAACCTTAGGTTAGTCTATAGTTAGCCTAGAGTTAGTCAAGTATTCTCTGGTATATAAACTTTATATTGAGTTCATTGTAACACAAGTGCTTAATATAATATGTAGTTGTCAAAGACTTTCTCACAGTGAATATAGGCCACTAGGCTCATTTGTCGCTCATCATTCAATCATTACACACAATCACATAGCAACCTTCACGTCAACTTAATTTATACTCACAAAAGTGATGTAGATGCAATCCTTAACATATCTTTTTTTTAAATTAAAGGCTGGTTTTGACATGTTTCATGATATGTGTACGTCTATATGTGTGAGTGACGAAGAAATCTTGGAAATGGTTTTCTTTCCGGCGGTGAATGAGGCAATGCCGTATTATAGATGAAGGAATAGTCGCTCAAGCTTCTGACCTTGACGTTGTGTGAGGAGTTTATTTGGGCATTATTTATATATCTGTTCCTTTGAAGAGGACTATGCAAAAAGATTAAGGTAGAACAAAATTTCATATTCATTACCAAAAAAAACAACAAAATGAAAATCTAAACACAAAAAACAACTTGACTCGGACCTCTATAACTTAATGAAAAATAAATTTACGCAAATATATAATATAGTATTACACATCTTTTATTTTTCTACTTTGGGATGGGATGTTTTTCATTTGTCAATCTTGGGCAGGCAGCTGGCGCAAGAGTCAGAAGAGAATCACAAAAGTAGAGTTAAACCACAGTTTTCAGTTTTACACTTTTTCACTCAAAACCTAGGATCTCATTTTATACTAATTTCGTAACAAATTGTAACATATTTTAATCATAAAAATTAAAATTTAAAAATTTGTTTTAGTTGATAATTTCGCACATGTAATTGGTCTTGAACTCATGATCTCACCTTTCACATTGTTTTTGCGTTATGTAAGAAAAATTAAAACAAAGCAATCTTTTCAAAATGCTCTTACATGGACCACCAAATTCAAGTGAATATAAAGTAAGTTGAATAGATAAGTACTGCCGAAGTAAAAAAGCTTATATGGCATTTTCTTTTACTTTGGTTTACAAACTTTACAGCGGAGGTCTTAGTATTGGCCTGACACAATTGGCTCCAAATACATATACACTAGTCTCAAGAAGTTTCTTTAAAAGCAGTGCTTATTCCTCTATATACTCCATTTGAGTTTCAAATCAATGTCTGCATGTAAAAATATCATTGTGTAATCAATTCTTCTTAGGAGGGAAAGAAATGAAATTAGGAAATTAATCTCTTCCAGCTAGAGGAGGAAGTTCCAGAATTCAGAATGCCCCCTTGATTTGCTCTTAACTAGAATTTTTATTAATCCCAGTAAAAAGAAGTTGCATTCTTATAGATCTTCATTAACAAATCTCATGCAACAAAATCAATCTTTTATATTTAAAGACTCATCAATTTAGTTGAAGTTTTATGAGAGCATATTATTAATTCATTTACCAACACGTGTGATCCATGCTAAACTTTGGCAAAAAATTCCATGGTCTTGCAGAATGCACCTACTCTAGGATAAGCTTTGAGGCATCACTTAAATTAATTGCAGTTTGCATTGGCATGAATTCATTTGTAATTTTTATGTTATTATTGTAAGTTGGATCTTGGGTGTCAGCAGATTAATAATCAAATGCTTTCTATTAGAGTAAGCCGCCAGTACTTTTGGAAGGTTTTGCTCATTTGAGTATTGACCTAACAGTAAGAAATTATATTAGATGAATATATAGTCTAAGTTTTCGTTTTTTATTGATCAGCATCATACACTTCAATTTCTAAGTGCTTAGCAGGTTCTTCAAACAGAGACAACATAGGAGATTAGGAAGAGTTTTAAAGGAATTTATAATGATTAAGAAGGCTCATGAGTCATGAAGGATTTGATTAGGTTTGTTAGTGAAGTAACCAGTATCATGGCATTTTATTTTTATCTTTATTTTTTTGCTGGACATCTTAGCTTGAACTTTGATATACGTCCTTGAGTGAGCTCAAACATGCTGGCTAGTAAAATTATCCTATCGATTTAAAGCCTGCTGCATTTCCTTCAATCCTCATTCTCTCATGGTTAGCTCTATGTTCTGTTTCTAAAGGTAGAAGTTACTATAATTTATAAGAAAATTTCTATCACATTCAATCACAAATGACACAAACCTAGGCCTGATCTACACCTTCCCTACTCTCTAATGCCATCCAGTGACTTCACCGATCAACCTCATACATGAACAGTTTTGTGAAGCAATTAAAACTGGGTAGTTGTGCACATAATTAGATGAAGAGGTGAACTGAGCTTTCTAACAGACACAGCAGTGCGCACATGGCAAGCAACATTCCAGCAGTACATGAGCATCACCAATGCAGAGTAGTTTTAGCATTCAGCTATAAATAGCAGAGATCCATAGAAATATTCATTAATAATATTGTTAAGTTTTTGTACAAACGCCATACTACATTTACAAGACTCAAAATCAGGCCCCACTCACAATGCATACATCACTCGAACCAATTGAGCCGAAGCTCAATGGTTTTCAAATACATATCCAAAGACAGGACAAAGTAAATATAATGAGATACCACATACATAATAATTATAACAATACAGTTTATTTCTTGAAGAACCTGTCAAACCAATCGCTAGCTTCTTTTACCATCAGCGATGTCATTTGGTGGCCAATTCCAGGTTGTGCAATCAACTGCATGTCAAGGAAATGCACTAAGAGAATTATAAAAGGGGACATACATAAAGAAAAATGAAAAAAAAAAAAATACACTGCAACAGCCATATCTGTGAAGTCCACAGACAAAAACACATTGCTGGTGAATCCTCCTCACATTAATGTTTATCTAGTCAAATACGAGTGAGAGAGGAAAACAGACAATTTGATTGTGCTTTTGCAAAGGACATTCAACAAGGAATTTCCCATGAAATGAATTCTAATTGTTTTTCCACTTCAAAGGGTTTCCATGAAGTTTAAGTAATCTGAAAATTGTTTGCAGTTTTATGAACTTTCAACATCTGCTGTGAGTCAAACCTTAAACTTATCCAAAGAATTGGCCTCTCCATAAACCTTGCTTGCTCTTGATACAGGAATATTCAGACCAGCAAGCGGACACCGTGGATCTTCCGCACCTAAATTTTCAAAATCCAAAATATGCTTCAACACATAGTGAAGATATACCCACACAAAATGTTGACCTCAAGGATAATTCAATTGAAGGAAAAACAGCCTAGAGGACCACTAGCCTTGTAGCCAAGTAAATTTTGGTAGTAAAGTCAAAAGTCAGTTGAAAATCTACAAACATGTCAATGAAAGGGATGATAACCATGTGCTAGAATCAGGGAACAAGTGCATTATTTTATATTTATATTATACAGGACATATTTGAATCTTCCAGATGTTCAAAAAGATTATGGGTATAAAATCATTGTACCAAACAGGCATGCATGCAAACAAGCACAGGTGCATGTGCATGGAAAAAAAGGCATGCGAGCAAACGGACAGGCACATGCACACATAAACACACGCACATGCACTCCCACACGTGCAAAGGCGCAAAGATATACAAAATTTATATGCATATAGTTGAAGGGAAAGATAAAATATTACCATTGAGAATCAGCAGACGGTGTGGTTCCAGAGCTGGAATTGAGTAAGGTGAATCAAAGTGGGAGTCTAGACCAGGAGCAATCCTATCCCAAACCTGGTCAGTGAAATAAATTCATAAAATGTAATTCAATTTGAGATGCACATTGTGAAAGAGAAACCTCTTGCATTCGATTTTAGAAGAACGGAACATAGAAAATGATGCTGGATATGTCTTGCTATATCAAAATGTTAATTCTAAATGGCACAACTGGAATTATCCATACAATAATCTATGAAGCACCATTTTATGAATGTAGTTGCATACTAGAAAAATCATATCAGAAGTAAAAGGCTAACATCCCATTCAAGCTTAGTGACAATCACACCACAAGCTATACAGCAATATCCACATAATAAAACATATTTACAGTCTCAGAATGTAACCAACCTTCTCCACCACTTCTTTGTCAATCTCACTCTTTCCTAAATCAATCCGTGCTACTGCATCAAGGAAATAAGGACATCAGAGAAACAAATATCATGGCAACTGCAAAAGAGATGTACCCAGTGGAGCTATGCTTCAAAAAGATCTGTACTTTGTATTAAGTGCATGAACAGACAATGCGGGCTACAATTAAAATGAAAACAATGTGATAAAAAATAAGTACCAAAACCTAATCATGTTAAAGACGACTACAATCATATGTTTTATATTCTTCAGTTTCTCTTACCCTCAAAAAGAGGCTTTATACTGTCAACTCGACCTTGCCACTTATCATTCTCTATGGCCCATCGAAACCCCTACAATTGAATTGCACAAAATGCAGCTAGTTACTAAATAAAAAGTATTAGCTTACAGTAGACATAATTTTAAATTTCTAATTAGAGACACCACCTGAACTCCAATTATAGGAACAACCACTGCATAGCGGGTGTCCGCAAATGCACCAAACCATGCATGCATACCTGCATTTTTTCAAAATGCCAACATGAGTTTGCATGTCAAATCATCACTTCTAATATGCCATCCTCTAAAATTTTGTTCAACCAACCTCCAAGTGATTCACCAGTGATTCCTATTCTGGCAGGGTCTATATCCTCCCTCTTCTCTAGATAATCTGCTAGTCTTTTCAAGTCCCAGGCCTGTGAGAATCAAAACTGTCCCTTCTTAAAAACCAAGATAATCAGAAAACTAAACACAAAAGGTTCTGTTAACTACATCAACTCATTAACTCTCCTATTATTAGTTAAGAATTGACTATAAACCATATGAATCCAACAACAGTACGAATGGAGGACTTACTGTATCAAATATGAATGGCATTGTATCACCTTTTTTCCATGATGAAATAAGAGCCTGCACTTGAATAAACTAACCTCATTAGGGATGAACTTTATACAGGAAATACTGTTTTACTGCTCAAGAGGCACTAGGATTTTTGTTCTTGCAGCAGATTAGTTCTCTAACCCGTGACAGAATGTCCCAAAAAATATTGACTATTGTGTTAGCTTATTTTGTAGTCAAGAGCTTGTCTTTATGAGCCCATAGTCCATATAAAAGAATTGCAAAATTCATAAGTATCATATGGAAAAAATAATTTGAACTGTGTACAAGAAAAACAAAGTTAAGGTATAAAATGCACACATCTTGATAGGTGGTTTTACTGCTGGCACGTTCACCATGGTAGCGAGAATCGATAGCAATGGATACATATCCCCGAGAAGCGTATGCCTGAGGCAAGCAAAACAAATCACCAACTCCCCAACCCAATGAAGCAAAAGAAATGAAGACTTAATGCCTGGAAAATATCATTATGGTAATTTACCTCTAGCAATGGCCTCAACCACTCTTTGTTCTTATTTGTACTATGAAGAAAAACAACAGCAGGCTTTCTTTGATGATTGTTATCCTTCATGCTTAAAATCAACAAAGGCAAGCGTCCCTGTTCTCCTGCCTAGAAATGATCCTTAGGAATTAATTAAGACCTCTATATGGAATTCCTTGATTTAAATAAGTGTAATAGCAGAAAACTAAAAACATAAATGTAATGTAGTTGATTGTGAAAAAGAAAATACCGGAAAATAGATAAACATGTATAATAAACAATTAACTACCAAAAAGTTTGATTTCAAGTCAGAAACAGACCTAAATCAGGGATATTAAATGTGTATGTTATGTGTTGAAAACTTATATTGATCACCCCATTGCCCTTATATTGACTTTCTTCAGTTAGTCTTGTAAAATCATGTCCACCTTAGCTCCCTTCCAAATGTTGTTAACAACAGGAAGCAAAAAATTTATTAAAAAATAAAAAGAAAGAAAGAAAGAGAGAGATAATATTGGAAGAACTTGTGAATTTGGTCAACTGTAAATTATCCCAAAATCTTTGTGATGCATGAAATTGGGTTTACTTATAAATTTTTTAAAAATAGGTCTTTACAATTTATGGAAGAACTTTAGTGAATTTGTTAAAACAAGATGAAGCTCTAACAGTAACACCAATCATCTAGCAAAGACAAGCACCACATTTCCACAACTAAAAATTAAATTAAAAAATCTTTGTGATGCATGAAATTGGGTTTCCTTATAAATTATTTATAAAAAAAAAGGGGTCTTTACAATTTATGGAAGAACTTTAGTGAATAACAAGATGAAGCTCTAACAGTAACACAATTCATCTAGCAAAGACAAGCACTACATTTCCACAACCAAAAATCAATTGGGTAAGCTTAAAACTGAGTTGAAGTCCCAATTAACTATACATTACCTCAGTAATTAAATAAAGGTTTTCCTCCTTGAGTAAATCCTTGAACCCAGTAATGTTTGCCTTTGGACAAGACTCCATTGCCTAGTTTGTTAATAACATCCAACAATATAATAGTCAAAAACAGAGAATACCCAATTGAGAATGGTTAGAATTAAAAAACATAAATAAAACACAGAGAGAAAAATCTGAACCTCACTAGAGCGTGGGGGATCATCCTGAAACAAAGGGTTGGCCACAGGTTTTGCAACCTCAACTGATAGCGGAACTGAAACAAAAACAAGAAAAAAAAATGAACAAAATAAATATAATTGGTGCATGAATCAAAGTCAAAGAATTCTGGGGTTTTTGTTTAAACCTCGAGCGGTTCTTCTGCTAAGCAAAGTTTGGAGGAAACGAGAGCGAAGTTCGACGTAATCGATGGATTCTTGTTCCATTTTGATAGCGATTGCTGAAGTTTTTACTACGTTGTTGTTGTTATGGGACTGGGAAAGCTGTATATTAATATAGGGAAGTGAATTTGGAAGGTGGGTTCGCACGCTTGGAGCCACGTGGCTAAGACCCGCGATGTGGGCAAGCGCAGGTCGCACGTGTGAGATGAGGGTCAGGCTCATACTCAAGCACAGACACAGACACACTGATGAGGAAGAACCGAAGAAGTAGTAGAGGGAAGCATTGGATTTGAAATAGTCATTGAAGTTTTGGAAAGTGCAAAGGTTGTCGTGTGGTCAACTGTGGTGCCTTTCTTCACTTCAATTAAATAGAGACAGAGAGAGACAAATAAATAACCTTCTTGTTCAAACTAGGTTGGTCTATGGCAACATATCTAGAGAAAGTTTGGGTCCAGATTCTCCAAATCAAAATATTTGAAATGCAAACACTCTCTTAAGGCTTCCTTGTTCAAACAAAGCTCTTGGTTATGGAAAGAGATTTGAAAAACAAAATCACTTATTAAGAAAGGAGCACGCTATTACTCATAATTAAGGATTTCCTAAACTTAAATCACAGTATAATTTTTTTTTTATATAATTAAATCACGATATAATTAACAATAACTCTTATCCATTCCATCCTTTATAAAAACTAATAAGATTTTATCCAAAATCTTTAATATGATACCTAGATATTATTTTCTATAATTGTTTATTACTTGTGATTGGATATAGGATTTGCATAGAAGTGGGGTCCAAACTCGACACAAGTACTGAAATGAGTTTTGTTTGCATGAAAAATGTCCAACAAATGAAGGTGGAAAGAACAAGCACCTTAAAGACAAGAATCAAATTGAAAATCCGGGTAAGGAAGGTGCAAGGAAGCTCCAAGTATTAGAGCCTTGTAACTAGTGGTGAAGTTAGAAATTTTTTCTAGGGGAGGCCAACCTGGGGAAGTCCCACTACCCAATCCTATTAGCATACTAGTGAGATAGCAAACTAGACCAAAATCTACGACAATGCTGCTTTTCATTTTTAGACGGTTTATAATTCTCACTTTTATGTGTGATATGACCAAACTTTGAGATACTCTATATTCCCCATAAATTACTCATACATTGAACAGTAATTTGTCAATTTTGAACATGTTTTCTTTTAAAATATGCATTAATTATATTGTAAATTACTTATATTTTTAAAACATGAATATTAAATTTAATAATCTAGTTTATAGCATCTTAAAAAAAAAAAGAAAAAAGCAAACGCTAAAGTTTATGCTGTCAAATAAAACCAAACAATTGAAGCAAATGTGTCTAAATTATTATTATCAAATATAAGTGTATAACTAATAAACAAGTCTATAAGTATGGCTTAAATTTATTGCTCAAGAAAATACTTTCAATTAAACAATCAATAGAGAAACACTATTATTAAATTCAAATATAAAGCAATTTGCTGATATAGAGCATTAACATCAGTCTGTGTATGATAAAAAAATATGTAAAATTTACACAGTTTTGCTTAAACATGATCTACATAAATTTGTGTATAATTGTGTAAATTTACAAATTTGTTACAGTAATCGTGTAAATTTATACTGACACTATTCATTTTGTATATAGTTGTTTCATTACTAAAAATGCAGGCTATAGCCACATTTTAAAAACGCGGCTATATCTCCTAAAAACGCGGCTATAAGTCCATTTAGTCTATAGCTGTGTTTTTAAACGTGGTCTATACACTGAGGCAATAGACCGCCAGGTCTACAACCGCATTTTTTCAAACATGACCATAGGTTGTAGACCTCTAGCCATGTTTGTAGAAATGCGGCCCTAGATAGGTTGTAGACCTATAACTAAAAAACGCGGCTATAGGACATATTTTAGCCACGTTTGTTAGACATGGCTATAGGAATAAATTTATTCTTTCTTTATGTATTTCGAGAATAAAAGAAGAAAGTAGATGGTAATTGTTGTATGTGAAGAAAGAAAAAAAAAATTAATATTTTAATAAAATATAATGTAAAATAGATAATTTAATGTGGAGTGTTTTAAAAAATAATATATAAAATAAAAAAGTAAGTTATTATAATAAAATAGACAAAAAATTTTATGCAAGTAAAATGCTAGGTAACAATCCAAATTTTTATAAGCTATTGGTCAACTTCTACAACACTAACATCTTTTTTTATTTTTTATTTTTGAATCCCACTATGGTACTACACCGTCTACACGTACTAATCTTTATTGTTTGGTTGAACTACGCGTATCAATACCTATAAGCTACTTCAGTAACTTTATTAGAGCATTCACAGCAGTGGAGACATATTGCTATATTGCTAAAATTTAGTTCCACAAACACAAAAAATACCCCACAACAGTGGAGCAATAGCTAAAATTTTTAGCTTAATTGCTACAGTGCACATCTATAGATGTGCACTGTAGCTTAGAGCAAAAAATAAAAACCAATTTTTTATTCAGTGGTACAACTTTCTTCCTTTTTTTTAATCATTTTATTACAGTCGGTACAATTTTTTATTCAGCACTCTCATTCACTCTCTCTCTCTCGTTCACTCTCATCTCAAGCTCACTGTCATCTCGTCAATGTTGCCGCCGGCCAGACCATCGTCATCTGCCTCTAAAGCTCATCTCTCTCGGACCAACGTCGTCCCAGCCGACCATATCTCTCAAACCGACGCCATCCCAACCGCCCATCTCTCTCAACTCCGGTCTTTGCGTTCTCCACCTCAAAGGCCGAACCTCCGAGCTCCACCCTCTCTCTGCTATCTCATGCCCAGCACCGATGTGGGTTTGTGTGTATCGATCTGTTGTGGGCAGTGGGCTTGTGTTTGTGTTTGTGGCAATGGGCTTGTGCTCGTGGTGGGGTTTTTTTTTTCTTGCTGTGGATTGTTGTTGGTGGTGGTGGTGTTGGTGGTAGTTGTGGCTGTGGTTGGGGCTATGGCTGAGGAAAAAGATTGGAGATTTGGGATTTTTTTTTTTTTTTCCTGCTGTGGTGGTGGTGGTGGTGGTGGTGGTTGTGGGTGTGGGTGTGGGTGTGGCTGATGGTAGAGTGGTTGTGGATGGTGTTGTGGTTGTTTTTTTTGGTAGTAGAATATATTATTTTATTGTAGTGGGTATATTATTTTATTGTGATGTGTATATTATTTTATTGTGTTGAAAGCTAAAATAGATCCACTGCTGCAGCATGTGTCTAGGTAAAATAGATAAAGTGACTTTTTGTGTAGCTAAAAAGTTAAAATTTTGCCTCCACTGCTGTGAATGCTCTTACAGTCTAAAGAGTCATTGAAAGTTGAAACTTTTTATGTTTTGAGAATAGAAGTCATGTTTACCAAAAAAAAAAAAAAAAAGAGAATAGAAGTCATAATAAACTTGAATATAATGCATGCACTACACACGGAGAGAGAGAGAGAGAGAGAGAGAGAGAGAGAGAGAGAGAGAGAGAGAGAGAGAGAGAGAGAGAGAGAGAGAGAGAGAGAGAGAGAGAGATAACAGGGAAGCCATGGAGACGAGACTGAACTGGTCTTTGATGATCAATCTTCGACTGGCCATGGGTTTTGGGGTTGTTTAGGATTTATTTTATTTTATTTTATTTGGAGCAGTCTTAAAAATAAACACATGATAAATTGTAATTGATAAAACATAAAATGAAACACAAAAAGTAGTACAGAGAATTTGTATTCCTAATTTAAGAAGATTCCATGTAAAAGGGATTTAGGGTTTTGTTTTTTAATATATTTTTTTGGTTATTTACTGATATTATTATGATTTGATTAAAATTATTTTGTTGCTGGCAATTTTGTATTTTGGAGGAACTATGGGCCAACAGATGGGCCAAATTCTATTTTTATTTTTGGTTCTTTATATCGATTTTTTTTTTATAGCATTTGACGATTGAAATAGCTATACGTATATTTTATTTTTTTTTTTCATTCAAAATTCTAGGGGGCCAGTAACTAAATTACTCTTTAATTTAAAGATAATTTCTTCTTTTAGTCCTACGTTAAAAGGGAAATTTTGAAAATCCAGGGCCCTTGGCCCTCCCCCAGGTTCGCCAATGCCCATGTATATTGTCCCATTTCATGGTCTAAATTATGTCAATAAAAAAAAAGGTGGGAGTTTGGGAATTAGGAAGGTGGAAGATACAAATTTAGCCCTCTAGTCCAAACTAGCTAGGCTGGTCTATGACAACAGATTTAAATAAAGTTTAAGTGTACATTCTCAAATCAAAATATTTGAAAGGCAAACACTTTCTTAAGACTTCCTTGTGCAAACAAAACTCTTGGTTATGAAAAGGGGTTTGGAAAACAAAAATCATTGATTAAAAAATGTGCATGCTATTACCAA
Organism: Quercus glauca; assembly: GCA_023736055.1. Classification (NCBI taxonomy): domain Eukaryota; kingdom Viridiplantae; phylum Streptophyta; class Magnoliopsida; order Fagales; family Fagaceae; genus Quercus; species Quercus glauca. Next base: position 16,445,271 of record CM043326.1, on the reverse strand, counting down.
TAAGGATTTCCCAAACTTAAATCACGATATGATTATAACAATAACTTTTTCCATATCCTTTATTAAACTAAGATTTGATTCCAAAATCTTTAACATGACACCTAGTTATTATTTTCTATAATTTTTTTATTACTACTTGTGATTGTATATAGAATTTGCCCAGACGTGGGGTCCAAACTCGACACACAATTAAGTAGTATTGAAACAAGTTTTGTTTGCATGAAAAATGTCCAAGAAACGAAGGTGGAAAGAACAAGCACCTTTAAAGACAACAATCAAATTGAAAATCTGGGTAATTTAAGGAAGGTGCGAGGAAGCTCCAGGGTATCAGAGCCTTGTGAGTTAAAACGGTAGCACCAGTTAAGAAATTTGTTCGTTCCAGTTAAATTAGCATTTCTCGGTTTTACTCCCATGCATGAAATTTACGGCTATTCAACACATGAAACTGTTTTGAACAGCTAACAACGCACAATATGTAGTGCATACTAAGTAACAGTCTTCAATTATTTAACAATTCAAAGATTCATAGACACTGACCTCCGGCCATTTGCAGAAGTGGGAAAAACCTTGATCAAGTACCTGAGCAGGCCATGTAAGCAACAGGGCAAAGCCCTTGAGGTATTATACACTACAAAAAACACGTTTAGAGGCTGCGTTTTTTAAAAACGTATAGCCGTGTTTAGAAAACACGGCTATAGAGCAGCTCTGAAGCCGCGTTTTATAATGTTGAGGCTGCGTTTAGCTAGAAAGGCCTTAAGCTGCGTTTATAAAAACACGGCTATAGACCCATCCAGAAAAATTTTAGTTTTTTTAATATATCCCAAAGCTGCGTTCAAAAAATGCAACTTGAACCTTTATATAGTTTTTTAACTGGAAGCCATATGATCTATATATATATATATATATATATATATATATCTCTCTCTCTCTCTCTCTGAAAAAAGACATCTAATTCGCCACATATATAAGCAAACATTAAAATCAATTGACCCCTTTTCACGATGCAAGCTTGGGCCAATTGGCCCAATTATTCAATGTCGCCACTACTTCTGCACGTACTCAACATGAATTTTCTCTTTATCACACATTTGAGTACAATTTTTAATAAATGCTTGCTCTTTTTGTTTCTTTAATGTGTGAGAACAAATTGGATTAATTTCACGTTATTTGGGGGTGACCAAGTTTGGATGATGAGAAATAAGGCCACTTTTGAAGAGACAGAGAGGCATTGTGATCCAATACCAATGGCATGCAAGAGAAGCCAACGGAATCTTTGCCATCCAAAAACAAGCAAGGAAATTACGACAAGAAACCACTCCCAATCCCTACTAAATGGAACCTTCCACTCTATAGGTTGGATCAAAATTAATTTTGATGTGGCTATACAAGAGTTCTGGGTGGTATTAGTGGTAGTTTGTAGCTAGAGATGAAAACAACAAAATCTCTCTCATGCTTGGACAAAAAAGAAAATCCCAAAAGCAGACCCTTTATGGGGGGACAACGGCGCTCTATATATTTGCAGATGTGTGCACGCATTTGATCTAGGTTGTAGACAAGGTTATTTAGGGGATGCAGTCAATGTTTTTCTATCTAACAAGAATCATTTGAACGTGCCATCTTGGACTATATTTCCCATAATTGATGATTTTTCTGTTATGCTAGATAGTTTTAATTATTGGTCCATCTTTGTTGTTAGAAGAGATGCTAATTTTGCCACCCTTTGTTTGGCTTAGTGAGCTTTTCGTTGTAACAAGTTTAAATCCTTTATTCTCTCTCAGCTCTGTGTTAGAGTTGATCTAATCTTTCTTTTGTCTTTATAAATGCATTTTTATTCCGGAAAAAAGAAAAGAAACTCACTTGATCAATGCTGGCATAGAAAGTTGTATGTTATAACTTATAACATACAACTTATTTTGTTGAAAACTGAAAACTGAAAATAATAAAAAAATATTTTTAGGTTACTGTTTATTAATGAAATCACTGTGCATTTGCCTAATTACACTGTTCATGTCTCATGAACAGTGCAAGAGGCGCTGGATTAAAAAAGAAAAAAAAAAGAAAAAAAAAAGAGGCAAACGTAGGAATTATAATTTCGATCCAAACGCCTTCTAAAAAATATGAATGTATAAATGCCATTTTAAAAAAAAAGATGAGTAGCGATAATCATACACTATATATACAGTTGAAAAATACAATTTTACAAATTGCGTGAACAACTGTGTGTAATAAAATGCATACAACAATAATTAACCTTCAAAAAGAGTCATTTATATTGTTTTTTTTTTTTTGGATAAATAATGATAAAATTTATGTTACGTTCAAGTCTATCACTTTTTATTACTACTAAATTGTAATTTTAGAATATAATAATTAATCAGTTAGTTTTTGGACTATAGGAAATTGTGTATTTGCATGCTGTGGCAACGTGGCATTATCTTGCTACAACATGAAGAGGAGTATTGTGGTGGTATGGTGGAGAATTACTGTAAGAGCAACTTTAATACTGTCTCCAAAAGTCCAACTGGTCGTTTATTCAGTTTGACTCCATATCTATAAATTCTGTTAGTACTAAAACTGACCGATGCTGGAAAGTGTGACCAATATTTTTCTTTCAACCACGTGGATCTCCAAAACATGCATGCATGACAAGTGTTTACCCAACGTGTAGGCAAAGAGCTATTAATACTTTGTAGTTTTCTTCTGCAGAAAAGAGAATAAAAATTCTCTCTCTCAAAGTAAACAGGAAAACACAAAACTGAACGAAACCCAGAAAAGAATTATTCAAATCCAGACCAAATGAGCAACTTCACATTCACCCAATTCTACGAAAACTGGTTGGAGCAATTGCACAAGCTGGTGAACCAGTTGTCTTCAGCTCCAAGACCACCCTCTAGCCCAGACCAACACCACCACCTGGTCCAGCTGGTTCACAAGGTGATGTGTCACTTTGCTGAGTACTACAAGTTGAAGGCACAGGCAACCGAGCGCGACGCAGTGTCGGTGTTGACGGCCCCATGGGCGAGCTCGCTTGAGCGATCGCTGCACTGGATAGCTGGGTGGAGACCCACCACGGCGTTTCACTTGGTGTACACTGAGTCATCCATTCGGTTTGAGTCCCACATCGTTGATATCCTCCGCGGCTTACGCACTGGTGATCTCGGTGACCTCTCCCCCTCTCAGTTCCGCCGTGTCAGCGAGTTACAGTGTGAAACCGTACGTTATGTTACTTTATCTGAGTTCATTCTTGCTCAACTTTAGGACACACCCATATATTACGTGATACCAAGGGTGGCTCTACTTGGAAAAAAATATAATTATTATTTATAAATTTTAAAAATTTATAATTTTTTTTATCTTTAAACAAATTTTGTTATCACTCTACATTTTTTCTTAGGCCCAATATAATTAAATTCTAGACAAAATTTAGTTACAACCATAGTTATAGATTAAGGCTATAACTCTATTTAATATTCTTTTATTGAACGTGAATTTTAACAAATCCATCATTTAATTACATTTTCTTATTAAATCTTTCATACTTGCAACATTTCAAGAAGATAAAAGATCAATTGTTATATCGTGAATCAAATATTTAAATTTCAAGTTTTTGTAATCTAAAATTATATATATAAAAAAATAGTTTTATAGATTGAATGGCAAATAACATCCGAATAGTATGAAATTTTAAATTTTAACATGTTTTAAGAATATAGTGAACATAGAACATGTAATTCATCGATTAGATTTTCAAAATATGTAACAATGTTAATTCATTTAGTGAGACAAAATATGTAACAATGTTAATTCATTTAGTGAGAGTGACTACAACAAAGTTTGTAGCCAAATTTTATTCTTAAACTGTGGTCTCCCTAACAATATATTAGGTCCTTACAAATAAAAATAAAATTCCAAGAAAATTTTTATTTAACTAAAATTTTGAAGAGATGTAACTTACAACATTGATAATGAGACTATCAAGTAACAATTTTGTTGTAGCCAAATTTTACTTAAACTTTGGTCTCCCTAACAATATATTAGGTCCTTACAAATAAAAATAAAAGTACAAGAAAATTTTTATTTAACTAAACTTTTGAAGAAATGTAACTTACAACATTGATAATGAGACTATCAAGTAACAATTTCAAAATACAAATTTGTAGAAGAAAATTATAAGATTTTATATATTTTGTATAATTTAAGTTTCTTAAGGACTATTTTCAAAAAAATTTCTAGAGCCGCTACTTTATGATACTCTAATTTATCGTATTTATGGTGAATCATACCAATTAAACTACTTTTTTTTTAATCTATATTCCTGGTAGATACTACCCTAAACTTAATTAATAGATCTATTGTGAATGCAAGAAGAGTGATACAATATCACGTCATTTGTACTCCAACTCTCCAAAAGTACCACATCATTCTTCGTCCAAATCCACAATATACAATATGCTTAGTGTTGGCGTATAATTTTTGCACCCATATCTACTTTCTTATCAAGTACCTGAAATGGTCTTATATGTCAATGTGTTATAATTTAATCATAAGATGACACACAATAAGCATGTTTTAAAAAAATGAGTGTAGATTTAAATTAAATGAGGCTACGTTTGAGTTAAGTTAAAATGAGTGTAGGTTTGAGTGTGCTAGATATATAATGATGTCTTATTTATTTATTTATTTTTTGATGAGATATAATGATGTTCAATCAATATCTTTGTGAGTTGGTTTTGTAATGGTTGGGGTAATTTTATTAACATGTCCCAGTTGAATTAGGTAAAGGAAGAGAATGCTATAACGGAGGAGCTATCAGAGTGGCAGGATGGTGCTAGTGAGGTCATTGGCGAGTGTGGTGATGAGTTCGAGAAGAAGATCGGACGGTTGATAAGTGTTATTAAAAGGGCTGATGATCTACGGCTGAAAACGGTCCAGAAGGTGGTTGAGTTGCTTACCCCACAGCAGGCTGTTGAGTTCTTGATTGGAGCCGCTGAGTTACAGTCTGGGATCCGTGGCTGGGGGATCAATCATGACCGGCGGCGTACCAATCTTTGAAATTCCTTTTTTCAAATTTGTTCTGTTCAAACTTCAAAGTGAAAAGTGATCGGTATTTGCGGCCATTCTAATTCAACAGCATCAAAGTGTTTTGTACTGCCGACAATGTATACAATGTGTATACTACCGGGTCTTCAATTGAACAATTCGAAGATTTATAAGATTTGCCTTGTAACAAGACATTTATGGCCTGTTTAGAGTTAAAAAAAAAAAAAAAAAAAAAAAAAAAGGGGAGTAAAGTAAAGGGAAGGAAAGTAATTCAATTACTTTGTTTTGAAATTTTTTAAGGAATAAGAGGGAGGAGTTTGGAGGGGTTTCAAGTTTCAACTGCCTCTAACTCTTTTATTTTTAATTCCTCCAAATCTTTTTAATTTTCTCAAATTAGAGAGATTTGGAGGGAGACTAGAGTAGATAAATTATTGACTAAATGAATTTCACAATTTACCCTTTCTAAATTAACAAAATTACAAACCGATTATATAAATAATCTTTGTTTGTTTCCTAATAAAATTTAAGCATTGACTTTTTGATTGCTGATTTGAATCCGAAGGAAAAAAAAAAAAAAAAAAAAAACCACACATATAGTCCAAGTCTTCTTCTTCATCAATCGAAAAATCCAACCCCGTCTCTGGATGCATCCCGATATTTCTCGCGAAAGCCAGAACCTCATCGGTGATCCTGACGCTACCAAAACCACACTCCTCCAAATCCGATTTCGATTCCATCTCCGATCCAAACGAGTCGGCGTTCATCTTCGTCGAAATCATGGGTGAAAGTTTACCTTTGTTACTGACATCCTCAACTTGAAGAAAAGAGAGAAAAGCGAGCAATTTGGGTTTTCGGTGATGGAAGAAAGCATGGGAGGCGTGTCGCTCCCATCGAGACCCGACATGAAGAAGCAGCGCGTGAGCTACTTCTACGAGCCGAGCATCGGCGACTACTACTACGGCCAAGGTCACCCAATGAAACCTCACCAGATCCATATGGCCCACAACTTGTTCAAATTTTGTCAATCCTCCTCTGGCGGGTCCATTGGCGCCATCGTAAATGATATTGTGCTTGGCATTCTTGACCAAATAGAGTAATAAGATTCAATTTCAGCATTTTCACAAATTAATCGTAAATCAATGTTGCAAGTTCATTTTCAAATATGGGTAAATTTATCTATTTAAATAATTTACTCTCTTTTCTATCCTAATTTTAAAACATCCAAATAAGAAGAAGGGCTAATTACTCCATTTTCCCTTACTAATTTTAAAAACATCCAAACAAGGTGGAGGATAACCATTCCCCACTACTCTCCTCTGCACTTCTCTCTTCCCCTCTATTCTCCTTTACTCTCTTCCATCTCTAAACTTCCAACCAAGCCATTACATAATTAACAATGTCCTCCACTTATAGAAGTTGAAAAAACCCTAATCAGTACCTGAGCAAATCATGTAAGCAACAGGCAAAGCCTCTGAGGTAGGGATATTCAACTGGAGGCCATATGATAGTATATCTTTTTGATAACTATGGGGGAATATGGGGAATAGACGGAGGATTTCAACCTTGACTTTATTAAAAACATTAAAAGGTGCCAGTTGAGCTTCATGGCATATGATATATATATTAAAAGATATCTAATACACCACATATATAAGCAACTTAAAAATTGACCAAAATTTACTTGCTATATAATCTAGAAAAGATTGTATAAATGCTATATTCAGAAAAGGGCCCTAGTTATGTTGATTCTTCAACCAAAAACATTTCTAACAAGATGACCTAGGTTCAACTTTCTAACCTAGCGGGAAACTGCAGCTGCATATCACTGAGACATGTTAATTTAATTTGAACTGTTTCTCTCAGTAGCTACAACTCTCTGTCTGTACTTGGTTTGATCTTCTCCCCATTTCCATTGGGCAACCCAACCTTCGATGACAAATCTTCGTTATCAGAAGTGACTGGATGGGCTCTTGAAGACGCTTCAGCACTTGCCAGAACTGGAGACTTTGTAATGCCATTGCCATAAGCCTCCTTGTGACTTCTCGTTTCACTGCCAGATTTTACATTCCCATTTTCTGCAGGTTTTTGTTGGCTTCCTGTACCATTTTTGGCCACCGGCGAAGACATTGTTTCTGCATAGTGATAGAAACACAACTGTTTTTATTAGATTAATAATAAAAATGACAGATTTATCTATTTTAATATATAAAATATCTATAATTGATGTGAAAATGTCCACATTTTAAAAAGCAAAAAAAAAAAAAAAAAACACATTCCAGGTGGATGTAAAATTAAGCATTAAGTTAAAAAAAAGGTAATACCTGTGTACAAAACTCTTCACTTATACAAGGATTGAGAGAGGTCATGGTAAGTAGTCTTACCCTTAATTTATTGGAGAGATTGATTTTGGACTCAAATCCGTGACATGTTGCTTATGGTAAAAAGCAAGGCTCAACCTCTAAAACTAAGCTCCAGTTTAAATATCTAAAGGTCATTATAAAGTACTCAAAACACCCAAAAGCTCTAACCTATGGCTATACACAGACATTTTTTTCACACATTCATTCAATTTACAAAGGAATGTCGATACTGGAATTAAAAACCTTTTATATCAATAACTAAGAGGAAAATTCACTCGAGAACTGGAAGCTAGAATATGAGGTCTTTTTAATTACAACGTTCTATAAGCTAAAAATTGAGTATGCTTGCCTTCATAGGACTTTCAATCAATTTCATGATGGAACCAAACCTTTTGTTTGATTGTCCTTTTGTAGTTAAGAAAGCCCATGTTCAAGTTTCTCATTAATAGTGTAAGTCTGAAAGTTTAGAATTATAAATTTCAGAAACTTACCTCTTATGCTCCCACAAGCAATGATTCGGTTAAGAAAATCCCGGAGCCTTGCTAGGACAAGCCTTTCTTGCTCCGCATAGAGTTCTGACCCATGCCCATTAGATGACTTCTGACTTGTGTTTTGACCATTGCCCAGCACCCCTTTTGGTGACCCACCATCCATGAACATTGTGTCTTGTTCATCACACATCAATGCAAGTGTTCCAGGAGACATTGGCCTACCATTATCCATATCAACTCCATCAGAACCAGAATCAGTGCTTCCATCTCTATCCACTTGATTCCTACTCAGATGGTTACCAGGAATAGCTTTCTGGCTACCGTGTCCGTTCTCAACAAATTCGCTCTCTTGAGTGGACAAAGCAGTAGAAATATTCTTCCTGTCTGTCTCCCTATCCATTTTGCCACTATTATTTCCTGGAAATGTTACATTAAAGACTTAGAAGGCAAATGAAATGTTTTATAAAAAATATAGTTTTCGGTACAATGTACTGCTAAGCTAAACACATATACACAGATCAATAAGAAAAAGATTTTTCAAATGCCTATATTGATCAATTTTCCAACCAGTCCACTGTAAAGGGTTTTTGAGCACAGTAAAATTACAAGCAGGCTTAAAGAATAAAGACCCCTTGTTCTGGAAGGCACATGTTGAATGTGCGACCAATATGGAAATTGGAGATATTTTCATTCATCTTCAAAGGAATCAAACCAATCGAATAAGAGCATGATGAAAACTACTTTATGCAGTTCTAATGATGTTTACATCGAACAGTTGACATAGAAACTTATAATAATACAGTCAGCATAGTCATTTCAGTCAAATAATAAGCTGAAAGTTAGAACGAGCTTAAATGTAAAAGAACCAGCAAAAGTTCTATCTATGTCTATATGTTAATCATAACCTGTACGTGTCATTGTTGCTTCTGCTGAAAGTTCGACCAAATGTGAGCAAAGATCCTTCACGTCCTGTGGTTGGAGTATGTTGGCCAATGTAGATCTTCAATCATGAGCAGTTATGACAATTAGTTTGTGTAAAACAGAAAGAGAATATTATATATATATATATATATATATATATAAAATTTACCAGGTGCATCAAAGTGACATAATATGCCTACCTGTACTTAAAATTAGAAGATCCTGATACTGCTGCATTAGCAGTGCATGAATCAGGGATGGATGAAGCTCTTAGATGATTTTCCTGAATAAAGTTTTAAAAATAATTACTGCATTTCTTCTTCCTTTTTTGCTGAGAAGATGGAGGAAACAGTGAACAAAAAAAAAAAAAACAGGAATCTTATAGCAAAATGAGATTAAAGAGTATGCTAGAGTATTCAGTTCTTAAGCCCCCCTCCCCCCGCCCAAAAAAAAAAAAAAACATTTCAGAGCATAAATAGTTAGTGCAGCTTGCCCTCTCTCCCAAAGATTATTCAGAGCATTAACATGTTTTTCACAAGTCCCAAAAAGAATTACCCAAAATGTTTTTCATACAGAAATTGACTTTATTATATAAAGTGTGTGCTTGGCAAAAATTAAAAAACCAGCTTATTTTACTATTCAGCTTATTTTTGCTACTATTTATGGGCCCCACTGCACTTTTTGGTACTATTCATGAGTCCTACTGTACTATTTCAGCTAACTTTTACCTTTACTTACAGTATTTTCAATAAAAAATTTACAGTTTCAGCAAAATAAGCGGATTTCAAACAGATCCAAAGTGTAGAAAAGAGGAGCATAGCTGTTGTAATTATATGGTTTTTCTTAGTAAAATTCCATCCGTAAGAGTGGTATTACAAGAAATCAGATTTAAATGTGGATGAATAAAATCAAACTTACAGGAACTAAAATCACATGACACGAGGAAAAAAGGATTTGAATAACATATGTCCCTTGAATTAATTTCTGAGCATAAATAGTTAGTGCAGCATGCCCTCTCTCTCAAAGATTATTCAGAGCATTAACATGTTTTTTACGAGTCCCAAAAAGAATTTCCCAAAATCTTTTTCATACAAAAATTGACTTTTTTATATAAAGTGCAGAAAAGAGGAGCATAGCCGTTGTACAGAGGTAAATTATATGGTTTTTCTTAGTAAAATTTCATCCATAAGAGTGGTATTACAAGAAATCAGATTTAAATGTGGATGAATAAAATCAAACTTACAGGAACTAAAATCACATGACACAAGGATAAAAGGATTTGAATAACATGTCCCTTGAAGTATCACTAGCAATACAAAAACTTTATAGTCTACTGATCCAGAGTTACTCAACAAATGATCCTTAAAAATGGAAAAATTATATATATGCTTCACGGTCATTAAGATCAACCTAGACATCTCATATTCAAGGATTCTAAGAAAAAGTACCCGTTGACAGAGTTCATGGCTTTTTCTCTTCCTGGGCACAAGGGGAGTCCCATAACCAAAGGATCCAATAGCCCCACTAATGGCTGCATTGGCTAATTTAGCCTGTTGGATGTTGGCCATTGCATTATGGTCTTCATGAATAAGATCCCTTCTTTCTTGGCTTCCTTCAAAATTTTTACATTCCATGCATTTACAATTTTCAGAGCACAGAACATTGGCTTGGAAGCACTCGCAATACTTCTTGAGGCACCCTGATTTCTTGCATTGACATCCTTTGCTGTGCTTTCCCACCACTTGAACTTCTGCAACATCTTCCTGATTTGTTTTAAGACATAATCAATGAATGCCAAGTTTAATGATTACAGATAATATGCTTGACCCACCGAACCAAAAAAAAGGTTTCTTCTTCGTAAAAATTATTAGTAACATATACCGTTTTAGTTTCAAATTCTGGTTACCATTTGTACAAAATACACCCCTGAAGTTTGTGCATCTAAAATGTAACATGATTTTGGATTTAACAAATTATGTTAAACTTATGGTGTGTACATCTAAATTATGGATTTAACAAAAGTTCTATTCTTATGCTACTTTATGGCCATGTATCCTCAAGAACAACTTATGTTACTTAATGGTTACCATTTGTTAAACTCATAAAATGTTTGTTAAACTCATATAGTAACCATTTGTGCATCTAAAACTATAGAGTTTGACTTAAAAACAATATCAAATTGTGGAGTTTACTATATAATTATTTCCTAAATTTATTACTTATATACTTGTTTTATGAAGAATAATAAATTATTACACAAAGGATTTTTGAGCTCTTAACACTTTTGAAAGACTTTTACTTCTTTTTTTTCTTTTTCTTTTTTTTTTTTTACCATTGTTCTTCTTTTATAACTTTTTTTTTTTTACCATTGTTCTTCTTTTATAACTTTTGAACTTTAAATACGTTGATAAAATAGGGAAGATTATTTCTATTTCTTAAAATGAAGTTTGATATGTAAAAGAGATATCACCAAAAAAACACATAAAGAAATGGAAAAAATAAAAAAGGAAACAAAAAATGCAAAGTTTGGAAAATAGAGGGTATTTTATTTCTTTGGTGGGGTGGCGGCTCACATCATAGTTCCAGAGAATTTAAATTGAAAATCAGAAATAATTTCTGCACATGATCTGGTCAATAAAAGTAGACAAGGACAACACAAACAATCCATCCAAACAATGACAACCAGCAGACCAAAAGGTTAAAGGATCAATACAGCTACAATGAAAATAGCAAGGGGTATCTCATGTTCAGTACTTAAGGGCAGAGGGCAACAAGGGCTGTGAAGTAATTTTTGTGTCTGCGCTGTAGCTGACCTGTGTACTCTTTTGGTTTAGGCCAAATGTTTTGATGTTGGCTTTTGAGCTGGGTTGTATGGTTGCTGTACACTGAACTGTGTTGTATTTCTTTGCATTTGGAATGAAATCTTCTCATTCATCACAAAAATAAAAATAAAAGAGTAAAATCTCTGCACAAATCCACATAAATGATATTTCTTGTACAAATCAAAATACTTAGAAAAGACACTCCCGTCAACATTTAATTCAGTTAAAGTCAATGCAAGAGCACTCATCATGCAATATTGTTGCACAAGTTGGAGTCAGATTATGTACCCTACTATCTCGAGGTTCATGTGGACTACTTGCTATCTTTGGCCTGAATGCATTTGGATTACGCTCTAAGGTCACTCCAACTGCCTCCTGCCTGGCAGCCTCATTCTCCACATTATTCTGACAATTTAAGCAGTTGCAATTATCACAATAAATCCCAGCTGCGAAGCACTCACAATACCTACAATTACATAACTTTGCTTCTTAATACTTTAGAATGTGTGGGAAGAAAAGATGATGCACCACATACATAAAGGTTAAAGCTACCAGTAATCTATGATAAATCACTAAAAGACCAAGCAGTTGCACTCCTATTAAAGTCATATAGAATTTGAAAATGGATTCAACAAATTAACCAATAATTTAACCAACCAAACCCATTCAAGATACATTTGGAAGAGACCTCTGTCATATTGAAGAGAAGAAAGAGGGAGGACTTTATTACAACTCCAGGGTTGTTATATGAGGATTACTTCATGTCTCATCGTGTGTCCTAAGAAGATTTGGCTTGTATCCTTTCATTTATATTTTAGTGGACCACAAAAGGCTCAATTATAGTGAAGAGGAGAAAAAAAGCATAATGAAGGAGAGAGAGAGAGAAGTGAAGATAGGGGAGATGAAGAGGGGAAAATCACTACAAAACTCATTACTATCATGCATATGATACTTCCAGAATAGGCAACTTGTATAGTCATTATAAATTTCTCTAACCTATGTCATCCAATTATTGAGCAATTTGGCAGCTATCCCTCCTTGAGGAAACAAGTTATTAGAAAGAGGACAATTGGAGACCCCTACAGAAGATAGCTTTCAAAAGCCTTATGCTTAATGCAAATTGCATGACAAACCCATCAGTCGATTTCAAGTTGCACTCCTGCCCAAGTCTTGGTTTGTGAAAGGAGAATTAGCAGAAATAAAGGAGGATGCTGAACAAGGAAAATGGAAGCCTTATATTGTTCAACTCAAACTTGAAGATGATCTCCTATTTATATTTGGCAGCTTAAGCCTTGTTTGAACTCCAGTTGAAGAGGTGACTCAGCTGCAACATAGTTTTGCAGAAAAATCGCCTAGTCCTTCATGATCAAGTGTCAAGGTCAGAAGAAAATAATTCAAACAAAGAGATACACCAGATTAAAAGGAACAAGTAGTGTGGCTCGTTCTTTATACTTGCAGCTTTATGGTCTAGTGGCAGGACCATTGTCTAGTTTATATGGTATAATAATATCTACAAGACATGCGGGCCCAGAAATGGCTAAAGTTCTTTAGAAGCAAACATGAAAAGTAAAATAAAATCACCTTCCCCATCTGGATGGGGGGTTAATTAATCCTCCTCATAAAGGCAAGGAATTGATGCCCTTGAGTTCAATTCTAAAATAATTCCATGTAGGGAGGCAAGTTTTGCAAGAGCACAAAAGCAATGCTACAACCCAAGTGCATTTCATGCTAAAAATGTATGAAAAGGAGTCTATGTGCTTACAGCTTCAAGCATCGGGAACTTCTGCAATTACATTGTTTTTGTTTCTTTGGAGTACTATCCTTTGCTTCAGCATTAGCCCGCGGTTTTGGTCTAGGGGACTCTTGCTTGCTGAAGAAAAAACACAAATGTGCAACAGTTAGAAGAACAAAACAATAGAACTGAATTCATAATTGTATAAAATGTTTCCAATTCCATGAAGAAGCAATAGCATATATAATTAAAAGCATGTATACACAATATAAGCTTCTCAAAAGATATCTTCATTAAAGAATAAAGCAATAATTAGCAAAAGGTGAGACCAAGAAAGGAAAAAGAAGAAGAACAAGAAAGTCATATGGGTTAAGTTTTCTGCTAACAAAAATGTTAAGGATTAGGAAAATCAATTATCTTGAACAACCCAAATATAATAAACCCCTTGTAGCAGTGGTGAGAAGATCAGAAGAATTGCTCCAGCAGTTGCATCCATGTCCAACGAGAAGGGAGCAAAAAGAACATCTTCATGACAGGTAATACAGAAATTACCAGTCTACTGTGGAACAATGAAAGAGATATCAAGAGTAGGGTTGTTTCTTTCTCTAGATATATAGCCCCTTTACTGGATTTAGATGTTCAAAATGGGAAGCAGTTCTCAAAATTTTGTCCTGTAACTTTCCATATGGACTATCCTGTAGCATTTTGTGGCATAGCTTCTTGAGGAGTGTGTGCGGTCACGGTCATCCCTTGATTCTACATTATGTTTCAAAATTATTCAGTTGACAAGCACGTAGATCATATATGACAACAACAACAACAACAAAGCCTTAGTTGCTAAGCTCTCTTCCTAATACAATTTCCATCCCATAACCCATCTCACATTCCAATCCCTTTTAAAAATTCTGATTGTCCCAAAAGCTAAAGCCGTTAAAAAATGGCAAATTTAATCATTTAGCAATAATTCTAACACCCTTAAACGCTAAACAGATTCATCATTACAATAAAGCCTCCTGAATTTAGCTTTATTTGTTGCACAACGCACATGATTGCTGTTTTACAATGTTTTTGAATGCTCAATCATACTGCCTCTTTAAATATTCTTGAAATCCCATTAATTCTATGCTCTTAATTCTACTATTCAAACATATCAAACCTATATTTGGAAAAAAAAAAAAAAAAAACAAATCCATACCAAAAATGAATTAAAGTGATTCTTTTAACCAATATTTCTAAACTAAGACATATCTGATATCACCTCCCAAATCAAATCTTTTTCAAGAAATAATTTTTTTTTTTTTTTAAAAGCTTATATTAATATGAAAGAAGGTACTATAAAAGTAATGGAGCAAGACTCACGTCACTGCCGGTATTGGAAGTTTATGCACTGGATGAGAGCGGAGCACTGGCTGCTGCGGCGGCCGCGGTTGCAATTGCGGCGACAAAGGCGGCAGCGGCGGTCGCACACGCCATTGCGGCGACATTGGTGGAGGCGGCGGCGGCGGCCGCGGTTGCAATTGCGGCAACATTGGCGCGTGCGGCCGTAACTGTGACTGTGACTGTAACTGTAATTGTAATTGTAATTGCAATTGCAATTGTACCGGTGAGAGAGGCTGCGGCTGCGGCTGCGGCTGCGACAGTGACTGTGATCTCATTTGCAATTGTGGCTGTGGCTTCTGCGGCGAGAAATCCAATTGCCTCGCCGATTTCTTGGGCGCCGAATCTGAATTCGTTTCGTCGTCCTTCTCCATTTTCAAGAAAAATCTTGAAACACAAACACAAAGTTCAGAAGCAAATCTATATAATCGAATTCGAATACACAGAATATATTAAACAAACTGTTTCAAAACCTCAATAAATGTTAGAAGACATTGAAACCGTGAAACGCCGCCGTTTCTTGGCCAAAATTGGCGCCAAAAAAAACCTCTCTCTCTTCCTCGCGCACACACTGACTGAGACGAAAACAGTGTCGTTTAGAGTCCGAAACGCGACGACGATCGGAATCGGAAAACGTAGAATTGTACGGAAGAGATAAGCGTATCAGCTTATTATAGCTTAGCTTTAGCTTAGGATTGGTCTCAGTCTCTCTCTCTCTCTCTCTCTCCCTCTCGAGGTTTTGAAAAATTGAAATTGGATAAAATTTGACGGTTCGATGAGTGGACTAGGAGATCGTACGGATGAAATTGAAAGGATTGTTTTGATGGCTGAGATTGGGTAATAGGTGGATTAGGTTTTTGTAGCCGTTGGATTGAGAGGTAAAGGGTTCTTTTTACCTGGGAAAGTGACGAGAGAGGAATTTGGCGCTAAGAAGTCTGAAACTGTTGTGAGTGTTTGTTTTTTGTACACGTGTACAGAAATGTAGATTCTGACATCACCACTATCTGCTATAAATGACCGACTTTTTTTTTTTTTTTTTATCAAAATGAACGGACGATATTTGAAGGAATCAAATATCCAAAAACTTTTTGATTAAAAAAAAAATCCAACGGCTAAGGTTATGTTTGTTTCATTATAAAATATTTTTTAGATGCATAAGTAAAAATAATATTATTTTCGATATTTGGTTGTGTTTTTTAAAATACTTTGTAAATCATTTTCGGTATTTGGCACAATATAAAATAAAATAAAAAATTCCATAAAAAACAACTTATTCACTTGAACAAAAAGATAAGACTTGAACTCAAACTTTAACAAAGAAAAAAATAATTAGAGATGATTGGTTTAAAATAATTAGAGATGATTGGTTTGATGCACTAGTATGGAGTGAATCGAGTGATAATTCTATTCAAAATTATGTCTAAGACTAAGCTAGTGTTTTGCCTTCAAGGCCACTTATCTCCAAGGTATATTTTACTAATTGGAGTGCACATCTAACAACAGGAGTCTCTATCACCTAAAGATTGCAGCCACTAATCAAATTAGTATGAGATGCTACACAATAAGCATTATGGTCTCAAACAATGATTACTAAGCATACTAAGTCTTCTTTCATAGCAATATCAACATTCAACTTTAAGCAAATTAAAATGGGAGAGTCCATTTTGGTACTAAATGGGTTGGTTGCCTTTAGAGATTGGTATTGAGTTAAGTATGCAAGAGTTGGCCTTACGTATGTTGCTATATACATTGAAATGAGTGATGTGTACACAAAATTAGGGTTTTTTCAAAATATTTTGACAATCTTGTGTTTTGTTTGGCTAATATTTTTTTTCATTGAGAACTAAGGGTTTAAGTTTTGAGGGTACAAAATTAGGTGCCTACAACAAGTAAATTTTAACTATATAAAGTACAATTGTTTGTAAATTAAAAATTGATAAATCAAATTTGAGTTAGATAAAAAAGGTACAGCATGACTATTGACTGGCCTCCCCAATCCCCCCCCCCCCCCCCTTCCCCCCTTTTTTCCCTTATAAATGTGTTCTTACTTCTTAGTGTTAGGTTATTTGGTTGGACATGAAAATTCAACATAATGTGTGAGTGGCAAATGCTAAAATTTGTAATTAGATATAACATATAAAATGAAATTCAACATTATTAATTGATATAATAATATAAATCTTGATATTAATGGTGACTAGTTTAACTCATTTTCATTTCAATCCTTAGAATGAATTTTTTTATTTGTTTATTCTAATTAAAAATAAATTAAATAAAAATGAGTTTTGGATTTTTTGGTTAACTTTATACTTTTTGTCTCACCCTTACCAAAAAGTAATTATATTTGTAAATCAAAAAGTAAAGTTTAAGAGTTATATGTATATAAACTAAAAAAAAAGCCACAAAATAAGGTGAGTCAAATGGACACTTTTTAAAACTTTATTAAAAATACTCACTAGCCTTTTATAATAAAGTGGGCTATATATATCTTTTCAAATAGACAATTGATGGCCTCATGCTAAATAATGGTTCATTGACAAATGTTAAGTACCCAAAAAGCATTTTGAGTTTAGAAAATCAAGTTGACATCAAAAGGTTCAAAACACAAACACAACCTAACCCCTCACTGTTGCCCCATATCAAAAGTACTTGGCAGCCACCTCCACCAAACACAATTGTCATCACTCGATCGTCGCCAATACTAATTACAAAACACAACTATGTCCACAATCTGTATCACCAAGTAACATATTCTCATCAACAACCAACAATTCTCCAAACTTTTCCATACTTTATTCAAAATGAATCAAATCAAGACTGGCTATAATACCCAGCCAGCACCAATGTTGACTTGCAAGTATTGTCAATTTTTCATCGATGCCATCAAAATCCAACACAATAATGACATTAACACCAATACCTCAACCTCAACCTTAAACCTTTAACAGAGCCACTGCCACATTAACCAGACCATCAATATGTAATCATGTATTACTACTAGTGCTGACACCATGTGCATAAATTGTCATGAATGATAATGTAATTTGAACTTATTCACCGTAGGAAATAGGAAAGAGTTTTGTCCGGTAGTTGCACTAGTCACGTTAGAATACAAATACATGTTTAGTTTTAAATACGTGTTCATATCTTAATGTGTCTAGTGCAATAATACATTGGACACAAGCCATGTCCTTCACCATACCATTGCCTCCACTGCTTTCCTCACAAATCCCTTTATTTGGTAGAAGGGAAATGAAGAAATTAAAATCCTTTATTAAAGCTTAATAACCAGTGAAAGCATAGGTGAAATTATGTACTAATTATTAGAAATGTCAGTTCTAATAGGAATTCATTAGGTATATATGCCAAGTTAATTAGCTAAGGAAGCATATATTTTGTGTCAATATTGGGAAAGATACAAAATAAGATAATAAAACACTGAGCGACCTTTTTGCAATAGGATGGTCCACCCTGGGGTGGATGGGTACTACCGAGGCTAGAGAGAGTTCTTAATGCTCTTATAATAAAAAGAAGGACCATTAATTAAGAAATAAGCAGTACTTAATTTTAATCTATAGACGTACCAGTAGTGGTAATTCAAGAATATTAGGAACATGATTCTCATATATATATATATATATATATTAGGAACATTAATCAATTGGATATTTGGTTTCTCAAAAAAAAAAAAAAAAAATTGGATATTTGCAGCTGATAATGGAAGAGAAGTGGGAGGATTTGTAAATTAAAACCAAATTTAACATTTTATAGGAAAAAGGGTGGCCAAAATAAATAAATAATTTGATATTTGCAGGTGCAAAAAAGAAGGCCAAACGGTTAGTGGACTAGGTAAAAATAAATAAAAATGAAAAGACACTTCAAAATTTTTACATCTTGTATTAAATTAATTACAAAATATCGTGCCTTGATAGATCAAATGGCGATATCAACAAGCTAGTTATCTCATTCTAAAAAAAAACAAGCTAGTTATCTAAAATAAATGTTGAATATTTGCAGCTGAAAAAATTAAAGGGCCAAACTGTTATTGGTTGACGGCTTGACGCAAAAGAAGAAACAGTGACTTCAAAATATTTAAATTATATATATGATATATTACAAAATATCATACCTCAATAGAATCAATTGCTGACTTCCAAAATAAAAATAAAAATCAATAGCGATATTAACTAATTAATTCCTTTCCTAAAAAAAAAAAAACTAATTAATTCCAAAAGTCCAAACATGCAAACACGTACAGAAGGGTCCAAAAATCTGAATCTCGATGGATGAGTTGCCAACTTACAGTTATTACGTGACAATGATTCAATAAATAGCCAAAAGCCTTGAATGACATGGGTCCATCTCCTATTATTAATTTGAACCAGTAAGATGAAAAACATACGGTCGGTTGTGTACTTGTGTTTAATGCTAGATATGTATTATATTATATTGTCAGGAATTTTATAGTTTAATTGGTCGGTTATTGATATATTTTAGTGTTTTTAATGAAAATATATAAGTTTAAATTTCTCTGTCTCAACTATCGATAAATGTATAAAAAAAGGGAAATGCTAACGAGTGCTCTTAGGGTACTCTTTAAGAATTTATTTAAAAAAAGTTTTTATGGGAAAAGAAAAAAAAGTAATTAATGTTTTGACAGCTTTTTTCATTTCCTATAAAAGTTATGTTAAAACTTTCTTAAAATGGATTTTTAAAGAGTGCTCTAAGGGCACTTGTTAGCATGACCCATAAAAAAATTAGACATATTAATGTATATTGACAAGATCTTTTTTATATATATACTTCATGCATGTGTTACTGTTAGGTTTGCATAGATAATTAAGAAACAACATCTAGCTAGCTGCCTAATCACAATCAAACAATTAGGTCTAAGCTGCCTAATATCATATATGCTATATGTGCACTATTTTCTTGTTGCTGGCTAGGTAGGTCAGTACTAATTTCCTTGGCTTTGTCAGTACAAATTTCCCAAATTCTAATTTCATGGTAGATCATAATGAATATAATTAATGAAACTCATTATTATATAAAAGTTGGAAGTGCCATATTGATATATTCTCAAAATATTGAATAATTATTCTTCATTGCATCCTTATTAGCTCTGGGATGACAATGGGTTGGATTTGGTGAACTTTTTGACCTAATATAACCCTAATAATAAGTGGTTTGAGATTTTTAAATAGGTTTAGGGTTGAGTTTGGCTTCACATTTTTTAATATTCTAGGATTTATGTTTTTAAATTTGAATTATGAGTTGGACTTTAAAAAAGACTTAATAATATATTTAAATTATTAAAATAATTTTATTTTTTTTAGAAACAAACTCACACACCACAAGCTCACATACCACAAGGGAGGAGAAAATTAGTTCTAAAATAAAAACACGTTACAACTCTACTAAAAAATCATGGTAATAAATTTTGTAACAAAAACAAGCATTTTATTTAAAAGTAAATGTACCTTTCTTTATTTCTTAAAATTTTGTTTAATTTAGTGCAAAATTGCTCATATATTAATTCTTAAATGATGTCAAATAATTTTTTATATGTTCAATTTTAAATTAACTGAACATGATTTGACATGTTTGGGGTCATGAAAAGACAAACAAACGGATTTTCCTCTTCTTTTTTATTTTTTAATTTTAGAGAAACCATTCCTAGCTATTATCTTTAGCTTTAAGTCTCCTCACTTCTTATTTCATTAGTAAAATGTTGCTGAAATATGTCCCTCAAATTACTTTGCAAAGTGCTTTGAAAGTGGCAGGGCCACCTGCTAGTCGTATCTGAAAATGTAAAACAAATGATAGTCAATGATTGCCATTTAAGCTATGGTTGCGAAATTTGCGAGATTAGTAAGATTGTTTTCTTTCTTTTTCCTCAGGTAGAGAAGTGATACTATTTTTGTTTTTTATTTTGTGAGAGAATAGTAATACTGCTGTTGGTTCGTTGTGAAACATATGGTGAATTCTTATCTAATGCATTGCGTGTTTCGTCTTTTTAGAATGATTTTATCCATTTAACCCCAACAAAACAGCAAAACTAATTTAATACATTTGAATATTTAAAATGAGAAGATTTGATAGAAAAAAAAAATTACTAAAACTTTAAATATAAGGAAAAATAAGTGCGAGACTGTTGCCCTTGCCCCTATGGAATTACATATAAGAATTAATTCAAAATAAGTATTTTAAAAAAGGTATTATATTGTATATCCTCGCAATACGATAATGTAGGATTATGATTGATGGTTATTAACTCTGATAAAATTGATTGAAAGTAACATCGAATAGAAAATCAAGTTCTATAACTATAGAACTTATCGTTTAAGGATTTAAACTTTGATTAAGCCACGCATTTGTGATCTAATTGGATAGGGTTAAAAAAAGATTGAAGTCATCGGTAATATTTTCATGATAATAAAACGGAGTGTACAATTTGATATTGTTAAGTACACTTTAAGGAAAGAACAAAGAAAAGGGGTTAGCTGGTTTGATAAGCATGGAGACAACATAATTAATCTCAAAGGGTCCATCCCTAGAAACATGCTAAGAGGTACCTTTATCAAACTGACTATCATATTATATATTCATTCTCAGTTTTGTTCAAAAAAATACAGATTTTGGAGAGGAATATTATGCACAAAAAAAAAAGGAAAAAAAAAAAAACCTTTATGAACAAAAACATGCAATATAAATATATATATATGTGTGTGTGTAATGTATTTCTCAACAATATGGGCCTTATATCTATAATATGTAAGTACTCACAAAATTCTTCTCGGACACGTGTTTCTCGCCATTACTGTTTAACATGATAGCATCATTTCAACTTGGAAAAAAAGACAATAAGACAATTTGATTAAGCAAATTTTTTCAAGTTAATTGGAGCTAAATACGCACTTAGATAAGTAATGATCGATGTGGACTTATTTGGCAAATTAATTTAGTGATTTCGGCTGAGCTGATTGTACACAAACTTTGTGTAAGGAAAAGTACTTTTTGGGTGAACCTAAAAGAGTCGTAGAATTATAGAAAAGTTTAAAGTTGCTTCAGAAGTTCTAGGTTCTATCAATGACCTTGACTTCCATTAATTCTTTTATTTAATGTTGATTTTCTCCGAGAGCACACCCAGCATTATTGGGACAGAGTTTCACTTGGAATGTTCGACATGAAATAGGTTGATATTGTCATATTGGTAATGGTTCCTCTTTATTGTCATAGGTCATTGTTTAAATAAATTACATTAATATAGAAAATACTATAAAAATTTGTCAAAAAAATTAATTTTTTTTCTTTTTTTATAAAAAAATTTCTTATAAACTAAGGTACTTAGGACGTATCCGTATTTATAAAATATAAACGTATTTAAAAATGTACGAAACTTTAAAAAGTTGTACCTAAGAAATAAACAAATAAACGAATGGAAATATGTTTGAGCTAAACTCGCCCCAACTCCTCTACAAAATTTTTGAACTATTAGCAAATTGTAATGATTTTGCATCTGAAATGAAGATACATCATAATAAAACACGTATTAAGGCATGCATCACACATAAATCATCGTTAATTACACACTAACTACTTGGATAAAATAAACTAAATTCTCCTTTCTCCAAATTTATTCTCCATTAATACTTTTCAAATATTTTTGCCTAGCTAGTCATGATGGTAACATCGACCCTCCTTTTCGTGTACAGATAATTGTAAACATCAACTTTAGAAAATTTCCTGAGGCGACAAGGATCTAGGATCATGGAAGAAAATTCCCTAACTACTTAACATTTCTTTGAATTTGATGGGATCTTTTGGACCTAGAATGCGCAATGACAGAGAAAAATATCAAAGGGGCCCTCTCTAGCTCCACAAGAAGAGTGAGCTACCCTTTCAATTTTAAGATATGTGTCTCATTTCATTATGAAATTCAACACAGATCACTGCTCTCCTAAAAAAAACAAAGAAAAATCAACAAAGATCTCATTGGGTCAGTGACTCAGTGACCCACGGATGCAGTAATGTAAAGTAAAAGTAGCTCTTAGAGAAGATGAGAGACCCAAGTAAAACTTTCTAGGCTTTCACGTAATTATAAGCTGGGATGGCTTTTGTTTTATACAGCAAAAGGTAGATTTTGTTGTATCCATTTAATCTACTTAAATTGACGGTGGGGTGTGCTTTTTGTGGCCATTTTTGCTCTAGGGAAAAAAATATATGTGTCACGACATGTGTACATTGTGTAAATTACTATTTGTTTGTATATATATCATTACTTTTACCATATATTATAAGTAACAATTCTACAAATTATAGAGTTTGTACTAAAAACTAACATTAATTGTACAACCATTTTTCATTTCTATTATATTTTCAAGTAAAATAATTTTCCCCCACATGTTAGTATCATTGTTTTTTTGGCTGAAAAGAAAAACAATGACATTTTGGTAAAAGGAAACCCATATATGGATTTGCATATCGTCCTTGGTTTTATACAAAGTCCAAAGTAATCTGAACTGGCACTCCCATATATATAACTGTACACAAAGCTACTGTGCCTGACTAAAAAAACACACATACTGGTTTTTCCCCCATGGTAATAGCTAGGTAATTCTCACACAGCCTTAACAATGGTAATGGAAAATAAATAAATAATAATAATATGAGGAAGAAAGGGAATTATTATTTTAAACCTTCATTGGGTGCAACTAAAAAATTGCTTTGTGCAAATAAATAGTTAACCCCTTAATTCTTATACCTCAATTTACTATTCACATTTCACAGCGTTAGGGTTAAATATTTTCTAAAGTGCTAGGGTTAGATACCATTCCATCCTCATTACTCACAAGAGGAACCTAGGGTTTCAAACTTCGCAATCAAATACCACCCTCTGTAGTAGTACGTGCAATACACGCTCCAATCAGGAGCCGTTTATGTGCAAAGGCATGAGCATCTTTAGCCCTACTTGACACGACAGGCACAAATAAAAAAATGACCGTCCGCCTAACAGAGCGTGTAAAGAACGCGTAGGGCTAGGAACATAACAGTACAATGACTGGTACTTAAGTTTTGTACTTACCTTATTCTTTTCATTTTTTTTATATTAATTAATTAATATAGTAATTGATGTGCGTTTCTATCTTCATTATAAGCCACATCTGAAATTTTTTTTTTCTTATTGTTTACGAGAGGGTCTTTCGAGAGTTTTCTACTTATATTATTTTATTTTTACTTTTTATTTCGCAACAAATTTTCACCAAAAAATTATATAAGTCATTTTCAAATAAATATTTATTATTACATACTCATTAATATACGTCGTTTTTACATATCGTCCATTATGTATGTTAAATGTGACCACATTTTAGAGAGCAAGAATTGGAAGGAAGGATTGAGTCCGATATTCTTGAGCATTGAATTTATTAAAATTTGAACATGTAACAGATGTTTGACACATTATGCATTTCAACGAATCTAGTACACAAAATCATTAGATCCAATGCTCTAAAAAAATCATTAGATCCAAATAGATTCCTACTAAAATATATGGACAACACGCGTAAAATTATAGATGTGTGGAAGGCACATTAACTAGAATATATTTCCATAGTAATTTAAGTAGTTTTTTTAACTGTTATACTCTAGGGTTTCCTTTCCTGTCTGTCTCTCACACACCATAATGGTTTGTGATAAGAACCGCACCTTCCTGCCACTTGTCCCTCTCCTATTGGCCAACTAATCTCTCTCTCTTTCTCTGTCTCTGTCTCTCTCCTCCCTATATTTACTTTTTGTTTATGTATGCGTATCCCTATGACATGGTCTATAATATATAGCATATGCCATAGATGATTTTTAATACAACAAAACCTCATTTCAAGGGCAATAGATAAAAACTCACTCTCTCTCTCTCTCTCTCTCTCTCTCTGAAGAATCGAAAACCTCTCTCACACTCTTTCTCTCTCTAGGGTTTCTCCAAAGTTCGCACTCAAATTGTACTCAGCGAGGCTTCGAATCCCATCTCACAGCTGAGCCACTCGTTATCTCCTCCAACTTCTCTCTCTTTTAGTACCATTTCCTCGACTCGCCGTGGAGAATCGGAGCTAAAACAATACGACATCGTCTCTGGGCACTCGTCGATTGAGTTCACAAGGTGAATTTTGATGCTTCAATTACTTTCTGCTGATTTTGGTTTCCTGGTCCTTGTTTGGCTCGGTGTTGATCGCTCTCAGTTTTTTTTTTTTTTTTTTTTTTTGGGTAACGCCAAGTTGGGTTCTTTAAGATATTTAGGTCATTTCACTGCGTTTAGTACGTCAAGTCCAGCCTTTACTTTGTGTTTTCCTATCTGGGTTTTGTTTTGGGGATGAATTTGAACGCTTTTGTACTATTTTCATGTGTTATTTTGATTGATTTTTTGTACAACAAGTTGTTATAACTATTCAGTGGCTTTTGAATTGGTGAGCAATTAAATACTATAAAGTTTTATTTGTGAGTTTAATTAAGTTCATGCTTTTGTTATTTGATTTGAGAAACTAGAGGTGGGTTTGTGTTAATTAGTGTTATATATATATATTGGGACATTGACTCAACTTTTTCTCAATGTGTGGGGATATATCTAAGTTTTATAAGGACAAAACCCTAATGTGTGCTTTTTTATTTATATGGGTATTGATTTATGGTTTGCTTTGAACCTTGTGTGGGTTGGTTTAGATACTTGATTTGTTGGATTGTTTGAGAATGGAATTAGAGGCTGCAAACATCTTTATGTTTGTTATTTTATGGAAAACTAGGGTTTTAAATTTATTACCCAAATACTTTATGTACCTGTATATTGCTTGAGGGTTGTTATCTTATGCGTGAAATGACTTTATATAGAGTTTGTTTACCTTCTCAAGCATTCTATAACAATTTTGACAATAAAATTTTTGTCTTCACTTTTGATCTCTTTGTGGGTGTGCTAAACCCTAACATGTTTCTTTGGGACTTTGCTTAAGATATTGTGAATGACTATGGAAATTTAAATTGTGTTCAAGTCTATTGCTTTTATTACCAATAAATTGTAATTTTAGCATGTGATAATGATGCTACTGAGTTACTTTTTTTTAGGGGGTGTAGGAAATTGTGTATTTGCATGCTGTGGTATTATTTGCTAACATGGAGAGGAGTATTGTGGTGGAGGAGAATCATTGTAAGAGCAATGTTAATACTGTCTCCAAGTCAGATGGGCCGTTTATTCAGATTGACTCGATATCTATAGATCTTGTTAGTGCTAAGGATAAGAGTGATGCTAGAAAGTGCGAGCATTTTTCTATACGGTAAGCCTTCTCCCTAATCATGTAATAGTCTTTCAGATTTGTTTTAATTTTACAGATATGTGGCAATGATTCAATACCAGTTCTATTGTAATTGTATGTGTGGTGAGTTGTTGGTTTTTTTTTTTGTGGGGTTGGGGGTTGGGGGGGGATTTTTTCTTACAAGAATCATGTGGTTGGCATGGTTGTTATGCTACTGAGGTGTTGCTTCCTTGCTCATATAGAATGTTAAACTCACTTTTCTTTTAGCTCTTTAAAGAACTTATCAATGGCTATCTCAAGCTTCAATATGCAGTTTATGAGAACCAGATTTGAGAATCATGTAGGTCTTGTAATTGTCATCTCAATTGAACTATGTTATCATTTCTTGGAGAGAAAAATAAATAAATTTTTTATTTTAATTAGTGGTATGGAGTATCATCAGGAACTTGATTGACAGACTACTAAGTTGCTAGTCCTACAGAAATGATATTTGAAAAAAAATTTAAAGTCTTTTTTTTTTTTTTTTTTTTTTTTTTTTGGGTTTTGTTGGTGGGGAGGGGGGGTGGTTACCAGATGTATCCTATTTGTTATATGTAGTGAATGATTATAATACACACGCGCGCGCACACACGCACATATTTAAAAAAAAAAAAAAAAGTGTAGTAAAGGTTGGCTTCTGGATTTTCTTTACAAGTTTTCCTTATAAAATTTGTACATTTGGATGTAGTGGGTATGTTGCTGAGATTCGCAAAAAAGATTGGAAGAGATGTTATCCATTTTCTTTAAAGGGTGACCAGACTGAGTCTGAGGAGCAAACATCTTTTCTTCCCCCTTTAGATGTTCCAAAATTCAGATGGTGGCGTTGCCAAAATTGTCTACGTGAGGTTGCTAGTAAAGGTGCTGCAAAAGATGATGGAACAGTCTTGAATTGTTGTAGTACTAAATGTAGATCCAATAGCACTTGTTCCCATGTATCATCCCTGGGCAGTGCTGCTGTGCTTCTCCCAGGTTTCCAGCAAACTCCCAAGCTAGTTCTTGATGGAAGATCGGTTGATGCCAATACTTCTACCAAATTGAGCAATGACAACCATCTTTTATTATGTAGTGATAAGAAAGAAAAGAAAATTGAACTTGCAAACAACACTTTTATTGGTACACATCAATCCAGCTCAGTTCTATTGAAGTTTATATACTATTTAGTGTTTGGCTCATTTACTATGTTTTTTCCAGGGAATGACATTGGTACAGAAGATAATGTCAATAAGGAAATTCCCAAATTAACAATTGCTGCACCAGAAGTTAATTCAAGAATGATACAAAGAAGCAATTCCAATGAAGCAGGTAATTTTACTATGAATTGCAAACCATGCAGTAAATGTTTACATTACATATTTCTCACAACAGTAATGCTTCTTTCTGAAACAGTGGCTCCAAAGTCAAGATGCAATGGATCTATTGAATTTTATGAGCCAGGCTGTGGGAGTCATGTAGTCGCTGACATTGAGCTTGCTGATAGGAATCTCAAATGCGTAGTTAATGATTCTGCTGAACATTGTCAGACAGGAACACAAACTTCTCCAGTTGATCAACACATAGAGCTAACAAAAGCTTGTCAGATTGTTGGGTTTGGCAGTATGGTTGATGAGGAACCTAATACTGTCAAGAGTCATACAACCGGAAACCCTTCTTTGGAATTAGATGAGTGTGATTATGAAGCATCTGAAAATGCTGATATTATGGTTGGCAATGATCTTCCGGACCATCATCTAGATAAGTCAAGTGGTTTGCTCCGTAGAAAAACTCCAAAGGTACGTCTGCTGACTGAATTGTTGGGTAAAAATAGTGATGCAAAGAGTGATCACATTGAGACAGATAATCCTCCATCCAATGGAATCCCCAATGCATCTGGAGGGTTGGATACACTTTCCGTTCCCCAAGGACATGTGGCAATCCAAGGAAATGTTAAAAGGGCTGTGATTCAGAATAGGAAAAGGAAGTTGGCTCAGGATGAAGAGTGGAGACCTCCAGAAATAACCTCTTCAAATAATTTGAATAAAAAAGCTCAGACATGGAAGGGAGATGCAGAGACAACTGATGCAATTGTGGTTAATGAATCTGAGGATGCATTTGCTGAAATAGGTTTAAAAACTGATCGAAATCCGACTGTAGGCAAGAAGAAGAATAAGAAGATGCAAGATGTTGGTGCTGATTTGTCATTAGCACTGCCCCAAGCAAATGTGCAAAAAGGAATTCAGGATAAGATTGGAAATACAAGTAAGAGCAATGCTGTTGATACTGTTTCTGTCAGATTAGCCCATGATGCATTTGCAGGCAGAGAAATGGACACTTTTCCTTATGTTGCTCTAAGAACGGAAAAGAAGCCTAAAATGTGCAAGAAGAAAAACAAGAACCCACAAGTGGATGGAGGTGAAGCTTCTCTTTTTCCTTTGACTGACAGCATGCTCAGAAATAATCCAATTACACGGAAAAATATAGATATTATTCAAACCGGATCTATTTCTCCATTTCAATCTGTGCAAGATTCATCCACTGAAAAAGGGCTACATCTTTCACTTAATAGCTTTTTGGATGTACCAAGATATGACACAGAATTTATTCATCGGGTTGAAGGTGGGCAACCATTCTTGTCGCCTTGGCAAGAAGGTACTTCCAGAGTAGATCAGGTTTTGAGGAAACGTATGGAAATTAACAGTGTTGGAGAGTCAAGTGTTCCTTCTAAATCTCCTACAGATGCCTTTTCTGGAAAAGGAGTAAATTGTGAAGTCAAGAACAAGATAACCACTTTTAGAATACCATTCGTGAATGAGATGCATAACTGCACCTATGGGGTTGAGGCTGGGGGATGTTCTCAAATTCACCAAATGGTACGAGTCTTTCTATCTTCTCCTATTAGGATTGTTTCATTACAATGTGGGTGGGTTTTTGCTGTGATGTTGGTGTGTGTGTGTACACATAATTATCTCTCCCTTTTATTTGTACAATTCATTTCTCTGGTTGAGTCGTTTGGAGCTGCAATTGGGTCATGAATCAACTTCTTTTCTGGTCCACAATCACTCTCAAGTCTGAATATCTGGTCACCATTGTTTGGGAGTTTTGCGCTAATAATTAGATTACGCTTCTTGAGTCAGAAGATGTTCTTTTTACCTCCTATGAACATTTAGAAAAAGCAAATCAAGAATCCTGACTTGAGTATGGCATTATTTAAATGCAATGTAAAGAGCTTAGTTTGCCATTGGGGCCAGTCTTTCCATTAGTAAAGGCCCATCAAATTGATCTCAAGCATTGTCAAACCAACCCCTTTTCCCTCTAACCGTCTATCTATCAAAAGAAACTTTCTCAGCTGTTGCAGCTGTTCTCTTCTGTTCAATGATTGAGCCATCTCTTGCTTAATTCAATAGAACCTTACTGGACTAAACTCAGCAACTCAGTCAATGAAGAGTTTTCAGCTCTCATTCTCGAGCAGGGACCAACTTTTTTCCTTGCCTCAAGAACTTAAAAGAACCATTTGGGTAGTTGAAGTAGGCCTGCTACATATACTTCACCTCAAGAAGTTGAAAACGGGGTAGACCATAAATAAAGAAGAAATAAGTATAAATTCTAATATTGGTGTCTGTTTGAAAGTGTTTTTGCTCATTGTCTTTGTAATCATACATAATTACTAATTAGTAACAAAGATATTTTATACCACATTATATGTTAGGAAAATATTTTTTCCCTTTTTCTTTTCCCTGTGAAGTGAAGGAAATTCACCTAATTGGAAACTCCTATGAGTTTCATACTTAACTAATCATAAAGCGAGAGCATCAATATTTTGTCTTCTGTTCTAATTGTCATTACCTTGGTTGAGTTTGGATCTTATATGTTGTAGTGGAGGTATTTAAATATGTTAGCTGAGTGCCAACCTCAATTTTTTCATTTATAAATTAGCATGTAGATCAGTCCATACATCTTTTAAGACTTTGCATGTTTTGGTTGTCTCCAAATACACACACACACACATATAATATTTCCATATCCAAGCCTTCATAAGCTAATTTATGCACACGTAGATGGTTACCCATTCTCTTCTAGAGTTCATGATATGGCATATACGGCAATGTTTTTGGTTATATATAGGATCATTATATGCAATAATTTTTTCCTGTAAATGGCCTATAAATCTCCTAATTATGTGGTTCGCATGGTTTTTCTCAGAAATGCTTCTCAAGTTTCTGGTCTTTCTGTTCATCTTTGTGTCTATAAATGATATGATGAAGTGCTTCAGAGTATACCTTGTTTGGAGAAAATAATTTTTCTTTTTACAGGGTTATTCTGGTGCAAGCAACATTTCCAAAACTAGTAAAGCTCAGGAACATTCAGCAGTTGATAAGAAACATAGTGACAAAAAAGCTGACAAGGTGTCTGAGCAGGGAACTTTAGATGACATACCCATGGAAATTGTTGAACTCATGGCAAAAAATCAATATGAGAGGTGTCTTCATGATGCTGACAATAAGAAACGCCTGTCAGAAACAACCAATAATACAGGAATTGGTCAGATGATGGATTCTGCTAATACATATGGCAATGGGGAGTTGAGGTTACAGGAGGAACTTACTCACAAGCGAATATCACAGGCTAGAAATGCGAGGAATGGTGTAATCACAACAGACAAAAATGTGGGACCCCCCAAACAAAAGGCAGTTGATTACTTTTCTCCTATTGATAGAAACCACTTGAATGTGAGCCATCTGGATCAATTTGAGAACCCTAAAGAGTTTAGGACTTTTGCTCAGTCCCAAAAGAACCAACCCAGTGGAGTCCAATTTTCTGCTACCAGTTCTAGCACACATAGTCGTGGCCAGAATTACAAATGGAATGGAGGTATGGTGGGGCATGGGCCTTCTCATGCTACTTTGCAAGCCTTGGGAGGATGTAACACACAACATCAGACAGCTCCAAAACAGACTGAAGCAGCAGTTCATCTTTGGCCACCCATGATTCCTAATCAAATTCCCTTTGGATATAACATGCCTCAAAAGGGTGTAGCTCAGTCTACTAACATAGATATGCTTTCACAGTTTCCCAGTTCACTGCATAAGGGGAATATGAAAACATTGAAAAGTGATCATGATCTGAAGTTTTTGAATCTAAATGCTCCCAGCCTTGAGCACAATATGAGCTTTGGTTCTGAAACTTTTGGCAGGAATAATGCAGAGTACCCGTTAGCTTGCAAACACAATGGAATTGGGCTTCCCCAAAATTTGATGGGGCCGTTAGATATATATTCTAATGAAACCATACCAGCCATGCATTTGCTCAGCCTCATGGATGCAGGGATGCGATCAGGTCCTACCTTCAATATGGGTGGAACATCAAAGTTCCCAAAGAGACCTTCCTTTCCTCATGATCATAATTCTAAGGAGTTTCACAGAATTGAGATTGGTGCATATAAGACCATGGATTCCATAAAACACGCATCATCTGACTATTGCAGTAAAAATCACTTTTCAGAGAAGTCCCATGGTTGTTTTCATTGCACTCCAACAGTTGGTGCATCTACTTCATTTCAGAATGATAAGGGTTTCCAAAGGGCTACTAATATTACAGGTCAAGTTGCCTTGAAGACTCAAAACAAAGACAAAAGAAAATTTTCTAAATCACCCACACAGAGCAGAGGTCGTAGACCAGAAAATTTTGTATTTCCCAATGCTAGTTTAGGCACAGATCTTGGAGCTATTCCTGTTGCTAGTGTGCAGAAAAGAGTCCTTGGTGCATCTGATTCTACAGTTTTTACCAAGCAACATCATGGGATGGAAAATTCAACCCAACATCCAAAAAGGTCTGAATTTTGTGGTATCAATCAAAATCCAGCTGATTTTAGCAAACCAGTGCCAGGAAATCGATACATGATTAGAGGTGAGGACCTAAAATTTGAAAAGGCGACTCCTCAAAGCAGGCATTCTGTATGTAATTTGATTGGGCGCAAGAGACATAGGAATCCCAAGCAGACTAATATCAAAGAACGTGTACAACATTGAATTCTGTGACAGTTCCTGAAATTCATACTGGTAGTAATACTTCAGAACCTCTTATTATATATTTCTCTTCATTAAATAGTTTGTCTAAAATTATTGATTGCAGTTTCTTTTTTAACTTTCTAATATTTAAATTCCAGCAGGTGAAGTCTTAAATTTCCTGCCAGCTGCTGCAAATTGAGAATATCTTTTGAGGATCAGACTGCAAATGCCACTCATGCTTTTTGTAGCAGTTGAGAGTTTTGATTTAGGAACTCTGATACTTTGACTTAAGGTTGTCTTTGGCATTTTCTATGTCCAAATCAGAGCTGCAAAACCCATGCTGGTGCAAGTTAAGGCCTGTATATACGTACATATACCCACATTCTCTGCAAGTTCATCACTGTATCAGATGTTTTATGCTGGTTTCATAGTCACAAGGTTATGTATAATCATCAAAATCGCCCTTTTAGATTTAGGAAGGGCTCATATGCATTTTTGTTTCAACCCATGCCCTGTCAATGACCAAGAAGTAGTAGTGGAAACAAAGAACAGGGCATTAGATAGTGTAGTACGTGGATGCGTGTATCAGGATAACCCCAAGGGGGTGTCATCACTCATCAATAAGTTCTTGTTGTGTTGTTATTACTTTCTGTTGTAATTTATATAGCGCGAAAACTAAGTTGAAAGAGAATGTGTTGCTTTTATTGGAGTGAGTTGGGAATACGACTTTATAAGATATCACAAACAAGATTGTCTTGTGTATACTTTAATGTGATTCTTCTATGTTTACTGAAACTTGTATATTTAGCTCGTTTCAACCGTCAGCATACTGTGTTTGAAGATAGTTTTGTGCTAAGAAAAGTACAATTTTAATGGATATATGATCATTTTATTTGATATCAATTTTGTTCATACTCGAGATTTCTGTGGAATAGAGTTAAATGGTAAAAAAATATAGCATATGCTTCACCTATTTTCCTAGTTTGCTGACACGAGAAAGAGACCCAATTTGATCCTCTACTTTCTGCTTGAGTAGCCACTGAAACCAAGACTACCAAGGTTTTGACTTTGTTATTGCCTTTGTCTACGGACACACACTTTTCATCAACTCTTGCATGTATATTAAGTGGTGATTGGATTAGTTTTTACCGAATACCAATGGTAGATTTATGTATATATAATTGATGTAATCCAATTATAAGTTGGCGCGTATAAGTTGTGGCAAAGTGTAATTGCAGTATAATTGGATTTTATATAGCAGTGATATTGTGGTTGCTATTGTTTGCTTTATTGCCATTATTATGGTGTTTGCAGTTACTAAAAATTAATAGTTTGATATTTACACATTGCCCTAATTAGGTAACCATTTCAAAAATTAATATTCCATTTACTTTAAGGGATAGACAATTGTTACCTTGTCAAAAGCTTTGTACCTCAATTGATATTCCCTGATGTTTCCAACAAAAACATTTATAGTTCAAATTTTCTCTCTCCTAACTCCTAACTATCAAATTATAAAAAAAATAAAAACTAATTCTTGATATTCTCTCAACTTTTCATACAGTTAATGAACTTAGCACGGTTACTATACAAGATTCATCTGATTTATCCAAAGAAACTGTACAAGATTCATCTCATAAAGAGTTCAATTGGGTT
This sequence comes from Quercus glauca, assembly GCA_023736055.1. Taxonomy (NCBI): domain Eukaryota; kingdom Viridiplantae; phylum Streptophyta; class Magnoliopsida; order Fagales; family Fagaceae; genus Quercus; species Quercus glauca. The sequence continues at coordinate 16,411,555 of CM043326.1, read as the reverse complement.
CAAATTAAATTTAATACCGCATTCTTTTTTTCCCTTGTCGTTATGCTTTCAAACAAACAAACTAGTTTGTCTTTCTACATGTCTAAATATGAGAAATTTAAAATTGTCTAAGCTGGTAGTGGCGGCCACTTTTGTTCAGGAAAGAAAAGGTAAAAAATATGAATTGAACATTTTAAAATTGTCCCATCGCTGGTAGTGTGTGTGGCCACTTCTGTTCAGGAAAGAATTCAAAGAAAAGGTAGAAAAAAAGAGAAGATAAACATTGGCACCATCCCTTAACTTTTCCCTTCAAATGCTTTGAAATTTCACTCCACAGATTCTATTTGCACGGGAAGTCCAAAAGTGCCTGAAGGGAATAAGATAAAGGAAATATATATAAGAGAGAATAAAATAAATTGGTTCTCAAGAACCATATGGAGCTATATAATTGCGTGCATTTTTTTTCAAAAGACATGTTAAAACTTCCAAAGTCAAACCGGTTTGGTCATAAAGACATGAATTAATATATATACTATTAAATTTTATATTTCTGATTACAACAATTTGGCTTGTTAAGTGTCTGTAGTTTTAGAAGATCTTTATCTTTTAGTTTTTTAGTTTATTTATTTATGTATAATTTTTATAAAAATCTCACTTTGAATTTTTTTTAGTTACAACTTACAAGTTACAACTATGCATTAACCACCTTTCAATAAATGAATTTTCAAAAGAAAAAGATACATCAAAACCCACTCTAGATGCTGTAATAGGACCGTGTTGCTTTTTTGTCTTCCTTTTTGCACATTCTCTTCATTTAGGTTTGTTTTGTCCATGATTTCAACTTGGATTTGAATCAGTCTTTTCTGGATTATTTCACTTTTCCATGTTTGTACTTAGTAGAAAATTAAATTTTGTTGCCCATTTGGTAGCAAAATGGATTCTCTCTTGTAATCAGGTTGGAGTCATCCCCATCTCAGATATCCTCGCTTTTGTTCTAGCGGAACCTGAAGATGGAGATGGATCCTCCCTTTTGTGCAATAACATTTGAAGTATTAACTAGAAGAGGCAAAAATAAAAACAAAAAAACTTGGGTTTGATTCATCTTTCGTATATATATAGAAGTATGCTATTTAGTCTCACACATAATTAGTATATATATAAAATATCCATATTATACTATATATTATACGTATGTTTGTATTTTTTCTAAACTCTTGTTTATCTTACTAATAAATATGCACATCTTCCAAACTATATTTTACAAATAAACTTCAACTATTGACAAATTTTAATGTTCTTATTGGCGATACAATTTTTTATTTGCCTATGTCTGTTAATATGAGAGTGATAATAAAATTATTAAAATTGTTCTTTTTAATTAGTTTCAAGTTCTACTATTTATTATTAACACTAACACTTTCTTCTTCTTCTTCTTTTTTTATTATAATTCTGAATTGTTTCTTTGATCTATTAAGATTTTTCTATAATTCCGATGAGTATATCTTGAAATCATATAATATGTAAATACATGTTATATTTTAAAACAAAAATCAAATTATTTGAACCATTTAAATTTTATATATGAGACAATAAAGAACTTTATTTGTTATTTTCCTCTTCTTTTTAACCAAGTGAATGAAGGAGAATACAATCAATATCTTCTCCTTCATTTACTTGAAATGGTAAATTAGATATATTACTAACTATGGCCTCTCATATTTTGGTTGAAAATTTTGGACTGTCCTGTAGTTTCCTGTCCCATGTAAGCTTATACGTCCAGATAGTGATCTGAAAACTTCATGTTTTTAATATGCATGAAATTGAAACCATCCTATTGATTTTTGAAAACAAATATAAACCTCAGACTTTTCATTTGCATTTGTTAATATACGATATTATAGAACAATTCAACATACTTGACAATCCCACGGATCATTCTGGTTTTTGTAAACCTGGACCTGCAGAAAAGGTCGAACCATTATATATAACCAGTCAAGTTGGCAAAGTTAATTTAGAGTTAATCTCTCTTATTGGGTAGAGAGCTCTGCCCATTTAGCCATGTGAAACTAAAGCCATATAATAAGGTATATATCCAAAATATACTCGAGCACATCATCATTCTATGTGTATAAGAACTCAATAACTCTTGTTATCGTACTTCAATATTAGTTAAATACAAATAGATTGAATATTTAATAGTAATCCTTTCTTTTGGCTTTTTGTGGGGACTTTTTTTTTTAATTCAGGTGCATTGATTTTGTAAGGGCAAACCGCAAACCCACAGATCTACCATAAAAAGCAGAAAGGAGAACATACACCAAACACAGTAAAAGATAGCTTTCTTTGAATTTCCTCCCTATTGCACGTCAGAAACAACCTCAGCAATCAATTCCAACCCCTATCATTCAGTACCCAATTGTGCTAAAATCTATACCCATACCCTAGCAGATTCTCCAGCTGCAGCTGAATTGCTCCCATATTGACACTTCTGTCTCTTTAATTATTATTAATAACCTAGAGAGAAACGCTTCATAACCAAGTGGTATCTTGTACAATGAATAGGAACAACATCACACTCAATAAATATGAATCACACATACATAGAGAGTTAATATTACATATATATCTTCTAGTACTACATAGTACATATATAGGATACCTTTCGCTTCATAATAATATGACCCTCAAGTCAGTAGGGGTATATGCCACCCTCTTCACAATTCACCATTCTTTCTTGTAATAAATTTAACAAATATGTCGATTACAAAAAGACCCTTAAGATTTTTTTTTTTTTAAATTAATACCATCATCTAAATGATTAATATGTCATTTCTCACTTTTTGCTACAATCATTTAAATGACAATGTGTACCTTAATAATAATAATAATAATAATAATAAAAAGTACTTTTAAAGAATATGCTTTTTATTAGATAAGTTTAGCTAAACAACTTATTTCACAACTTATTGACATGTTATAGTGATGAAAAATAAAAATAATATCAATGATAAATTCATATATACAAGAGTGATTGTCTACCGTTCACAATTTTTTATTTTAATAAATTGTGGAACAAGTTATGTTTATATAGCAAAATTGTTTAAAAATAGATAATAAATGTCTTTAACAAAGGTTCATCTTCTTCTTTTTTTTACAAAAACAAATGCCCTCTTTTATTTTGCATTCAAAGAAGTAAAGAGAAGTAAGGATGTAAAGATGTTTGGAGTTCTTGTCCTTTTCCCAAAAGAAGATGCTAAGGTTTTCCTGTAGAGTTAGAGACCTCTATTATTTTGTCATCCATTACAGAAAAAAATAGCTTTACTTCAAGATGCTAAGGTTTTCCTGTAGAGTTAGGGACCTCTATTATTTTGTCATCCATTACCGAAAAAAATAGCTTTACTTCAAGCTTTTATTATTGTGCTTTTTCCCCTCTTCTATATTGGCTTGTATATATTTGGGCACAGAAAATTGATATTTATTACTTAAATGATCTAACATTAACTTATGTATATGTATCGTAACTTCTAAAAAATATTATTATAATATTATGCAATCTATAATTTATTTGAAAACAGAAAGTATTGATTTAAATCTTCAAAAGATATTAATTATGAAAGCATATATATTTAATATGCTTTCAATATATATAGTTAACTATATATATTGAAAGCATATTTAATTTTAAAGAATGGCCTATTATATTTATAGGGTACCCATGTGTCATATATATATATATATATGTATATGAAATAGGTTACTGTCTCTAGAAATGGCTAGCTAGTTTCTTCCATCCTCATCAGTAATAGGAAAAGTTACTGACTCTCCTGCGGGCGGCTCAAATGCTGCTGTAACTGTTATTGAAACATGCTTCATTTGACAACACAACCAGATTGATCATTGATCAAGCAAGCACAAGATTAAACATAAACTCACTATTCTCTAACCCCGTGGCCTTTTCACCTACATGACCATAGATATATCCACGTACGTACTAGCTGGCCACTTCCTAATAATTAACCTGCTTTCCTCATATGCCACCTCCAGAGACCACCCTAATAAACCTGCTAGCATCGTGCACCAAGGTATATGCTATGGTTCCACCCAACACCGGCAAACTATAAATACCCCGTAAACATCGTGAAGTATGGTGGATCAAACTTGGAACACCGAATTTATGACACGTTTTTCAAGTCTACCGAGTCGTTAGTGTCTAGGGAGAGACAGCTAGCTCCAACTACATATACTCAATTTGCTGCTAGTTGTAATAATTAATCTGTATGTGCCACCACACATTTACAACATACTGTGCTCTGGGTTTTCTGGTGGTGGGGCACTGATTTTTCTGGCTAAGTTGAGCTGACAAGTACAGCGTAGGGACAGTACTGTTGGTTCTGGTTCCTTTACTGTGCCGCACGAGTTAGGTTTGCCTAATTGCTCCTATACGTAACATCAAAGTAATGAGAAGTGGGGTTGAGGAGGGAGGCTAGTTTACAAGGATCAACAGTCTCTAGAGCACTTAAGAATTAGGCCAAGATTGACCCTTTTTTTTTATTTATTTAAAGTTTTGCTCCTATTTTAATTCCCATGTTCATCTTAGAGCATCTTGGTTAATTGACCCTTTGGGCTGTTTTTCTTGGTTCTATCGGAGGCCTCGTTAAATTGGGATTTTGTAAAATTATTGACCCAGCTCTCTTTTATTTATTTATTTTTCCAATTGAATGACAAACTACTATCGAATAATCTATTATTTCAACAAAAAATAAAAATAAATAACCTATGGTGTTTAGAGAGTTTTCTTTTTGTTCTATTTAATTCTAGGTGCATTGGTGCAATGTCAAATAAAAATATATATAAAGTTGATTCTGCCAAGATTTATCGAAATTTATGAGTGGCGACTACTAATACTTACTCCAACACAATAAGCTTATCTTAATAGTTTTAGACAAACGTGACTCATGATATCTGTGTTCCATTCAGAGGTGACGTGAGGCAATATAGCTGCAACTGAAAGTAAAACTCATGTGAGCACTAATCAAAATGCATATATATATAACTCGATTTCTCACTGGTAAATCATAAATGAGAGATGAGAGAGGAAAGAAAGTCGCTCTAATTCATGCCATATGATTGGAATTTGGAATTGGAAGTGTGCAAATATTTTGAAAAAAAAAAAAAAAATTCATAATCAAACGCCTAAATCGTTATTTTTAGATTGACAATGTTTATTTATTTTTAAGTGAAGATTCGACCCAAGATGTAGGGCAGTGAATGTTTCTTTACTTATTGTATGTCAATTATTCTTTGCCAACTTTTATTAAATTGTATCCATTAATTGCATTTTATTAATAGAACAAGAGCTAACAGAAGTTACAGAACACACAGGATTCATCCTATATAAGAAAGAGACAGTTGCTCCATTTAAATTAGAAGAAAGAGATTTTTTTTTTTTTTTTTTTTTAGAAACAGAAGAAAGCGTAAGGTATGCATAACTGTTAGAAAATTTTTAAGAGATTAAAAAAAGGCAATAATGAATTCTAAAATTAAAAGTAATCAAAGACAAAATAATAACTTTTAAGATCCCATCAAAAAAAAAAAAAAAAAGTCAACAAGACAATAAACATTGAAGAAAGTTCAAAATTGAAAAGTCTATAAAACATGAATTTCACTTGAAGAAGGCACTACCATATATCTCCTGCAATCTCTTTTCTTGTAGCATTCCTTCCTCAACTTCTCTTCTCCCTTTCTCTCTCTCTCTCTCTTCTCCTTATGACCATTAATTATTTTGGATACCCGTCTAATCATCAAAGACTCTTGAAATGACTAATTTTTGGAAATTAAAGGGGTGTTCAGAACTTTTTTTTTTTTTTTTTAGAGAATGAAGGGGTGTTCAGAACTTGGATCGCAAAGTTTGATTGTTAGTATGTCAAATTCACTAATATTCCAAATTTTAAATTCATTACTATATATGGTCTTGTTAATCTTTATATACATAACCTTCCGTTGAATTACATAATTTCTAACTTCTCATCATATTTGCAAAATATCCAAATAATTGAAGATCAACAACCACCTCATCCAAAATAATATTAAAAATTTATAGTTTTTTAATGTTTTATAAATATACTAAATAATTAATTTTTCAGATTGGATAGTGAACAATGCCAAATTGAAACAAAATTAGCCTTTTTTTTTTTTTTATCGGAAAAAATTAGCCTATTGATAAGCATACAAAGGATAAATTATCGAATCGTGAACTTGATTAACAAAGTATTAGTAATTAAAATTTATTGAGTTGTATAATATTTAAAAGAATTACAATTTTTTGTAATTTTGAACCCAACTCAACAAAAGTACATTGCATAACAAAACTTAGTAATCGACTTACAAACTGCAACATACTAATTATATAATAGGGTAAAGTATGAAAAAGTGCACATTAATTAAAGAAGTCAATTCTAATTATATATAATAGATGTTTTAAAAATATATTTTAGTGCAGTGGATCAATTATCACTACTTGTAAATACTCACAAAAAAAACATGGAAGCAAAATTTATGGACTAAATTTTACATATGAAATGGTCTCCCACTCTCCCCATGCTTTGGGAGGCTAGAGATTCAACCTAAAGATAGTGGAGTATTTAGGCTCCGGGAAGGCCACCAATTTACTACTTTTACAGAATATTTATATGGTTATAATACTAATCATATTGAGAATCTAACTTATAATAATGGATGCCGCCTATGTTGTTTAGACTACTTTATCAAACTTTTAAGCCAATCTACATATGGCGGCGATTTAATAATATAGAGCCCTAATAATCTTTAAAGCCAGAAGGGAAAGAAAAAAAAAAGGCAAAAGTTACTGAAGCGTGCGTAATATGACGTCCCAATACCTTGTTTACTATTGACATAAATTTATAAACATGTTAAATGTTTACAGATCGATCAAGATAATAGATACAAATTAAAGGCTAAATCACCAAATTTTAGCATGAGCAGAAGCAGCAACCATAGATTTATTCACCAACAAAGCAAAATAAGCTTGCGCTATAAAATTGTCAGTGGATAACTATTAGCTTGCTCATGACAAGATATGGAATTTTTATGTTATTTTTGTTTTTCCTTAATGCTAGTGATTTACAGTGATGAGTGAACTAATTTCTTTTTCGAAGCTTCTCGATTGGATTGTAGATGGAACAATGATTTGTTATCAGTGATCCATTGAGACACAAAAATAGGTGCTAGAAATCAAACTTGCTTTTCATATTAATCTTGCAGATAAAGTTTATTTTATTGAGAGGGGAGGGGGTTACAAAAAATGAAATTGTTTAATATCGAATTCCGTAGAAATATTTATTATCACTTAAGGATTGTGAATACCTACAAACTCTAGCTTCTTTGTAAACAAGACCTTGTTTGCAGAAATATCCATTTTCTGGGCTGCAATGCCGGTCTTCGGAACATATGCACTGTCCTTCTAAGGCACACCCATCACCTTTATTTGCAGCTTCCTTCCCAAATAGTATCTCATCTGACCATTCACTTGAAAACATGTTTTGAGGGTCCAATTGTTTTCTTGCAGCAATAAACCTATTAAAATTTGGATACTTGTGCTGCACGTCCAAGAATGCTAGGTTCCTATTTTTAGCCCAGTGTGGCTTAGCCCCATACTTAAAGAATGCCATTTGCTCCACTTCTTCCCAAACATCTTGGTTTAGTCTTGGTGTTGAAGCCTCACTAGCACGATAATAATTGAAATCAACCACAACAGAATCCTCAGGTTGGCCAAGATATGCCCCAGAAGCCTTAATGAAACGTATTAGAAATCCATTATAGACATCCACCCCACAAAAATTCTCTGGGTTTAGGTCTCTCAATTTTTTCACATCACGGATAAAGTCTCCAAACTTTGGAGCTGGGAATATTGCTGTTGTCTCAAAAAAGAAGAGCCCATTAATTCTTGGGTCCCAAGCACATGTACTAAACGAGCTTGATGAATATAAACATGAACCTGAGGTTTGTATTTTTCCCTGTTGACCTATTACTGGATAACCAGTGAAGATTAGGCCATTCTTTAACCCATTACCCACTAATTTCTTGGCAGCCAAAGTAGTAGTTGCTAGAGTGCATTTACCTTTCACGTCCCTTGTATTCTCAAATGTTTTCTCTGCATTTTTACAATTTAGCCTATATTTTTATTATGTACAAATATGTATATATGCGCACAAAAATTTATGATATAAACCATGAAATAGAATGTGAAGTAAAAGAGTGATCAAATTACCTGTTGCTCTAATTGATTTGGAGATCAATATTAAATTGGACTGAAACCCAATGAAGTCATAAACCCCATCTCCAGAAACGCTTAAGGGAACTCTTTCATCATATCTGTACACTGCAGTGTTCTTTGATGGATACCAAGTTATATCTGCGAATTCATACTTCTTTGCATGGTTCATGAATACGTCTTCAAAGTGATCATCGTTCGTGAAATTATAGGTTACGCTTCTTTTGAATCCTCTCTCTAGTGAGAGCTTCACCTGTTATTGATCATTATCAAATTTTGATTCAATAAAATTTGTAGGGTTCAGCATGAACACATTGCTTAGTATAATTCTTATGAAAGGAAAAAAAAAAAAATATATATATATATATATATATATATATGAGAATTGACATGGTCACATTTCATGAATACAACTGGTTGTTGGATTTATACTCGTGTCCTTAATAAAATTTTGATCCAAATTTTTATTATTTTCAGATGATATAACCTATGTCTATATCAGTGATTTTGACATATAGATAATTATTTCAAGCTTTGCTCCAAAGAAATAAAATACATTCACACACACACACATTAAAAAAAAAAAAAAAAAACTCCAAAGGAATTTTCATGATAAACATGGGATCTAAATTTGAGGACTATCTCCAATATATATAAGAATAAAATATATTTCACAGAATAAGATCCAGATCCAGATCCCAAAAATAGGATATGTATATTGGTTCTTACCTTAGAGATAACTCCCAACAATCCCAATGATACTTTAGCTGCATTAAGGAGTGGATCTTGTGCTTCTAATCTGATAATTTTGGAATATCCTTCAGATGGTCTAGCAGGAACAATAAGACTAAGGCCAATAACATAATCATGAACAGCCCCTCCCTTTCCCCACCATGAGCTTCCATGTGCCCCTGTGCTAATAAGTCCTCCCACACTCACACCCTCCCAATACGGCGCCGCCACTAAACTCAGTCCGGCTTCTTCCACTTTATCAATCAGTTCACGTAATCCTACTCCGGCGTCAACCGTGACAACCAAATTGTCCTTGTCAACTACCATGTTAGAGTTATATTTTTCAGTACTTAGAAGTAATGATGCTTCGGAATTTGATGTGGGGCAGGCCAATTTTGGTATGGTATGTGAAAACTTGGTCACAACTTTCACCTTGAGTTTATTTTGATTGGCATAGGCCACGACTGACCGGAGCTCTTGTTCGGTTGTTGGGTATGTGACATTTGGGGCATGGCAATCCTTTCTGTCTCCCCATACACCATAGGAATTGTAGAGGGTGCAGCCACCAGTTGTGCTACATTGAACTGGGGATAGTGGTGGCATGGCATAGATGGTTAGGAGGGTTGAACTTGAACCCCATGTGACAAGGTGAAGAACACCAAGGAACCAGTTCCAAGTGGTGTACATCTTGTCTTGATTGTCCTAGCTGTAGTGTATTAATGGAGGTTTTGGTGTTTAATTGGTAAGGGATAAAATATGGGGGTGATAAAGATAAAGGCAATGCTTTGAAGGGAGGTGAACAAAGTAGTTACTTGGAGCACAATTGAGCTACACCAATGGGGTGTACTGTGTACATCAAGGTTTTGTTTGCCTACAAGTGTAATGGAGGTTTTGGTGTTAGGTAAAGGGATTAAGATGCGGCTGAAAAGCTAGAGGAGGCAATGCTTTGGAAGGAAATGCACAGATAACTAGTTACTTCACTCGCACATAATATATATAGACACAAACTTTGAATATTCTAGAACTATATATGGAAAGTTATTTTATTTTAACTATTTGCAGCCTTAAAAATAAAAAATAAATAAAAAGAGTAGGGGTAGGGCATTAAAACTCCCTCATCATTTTTTTTTTTTAATCTTTTTTTTTATGCCATAATAAAACCGTTATCTAGATTAACTTCATTCAAAGGAGATCAGCAAGAGATTGCAAATTTCACTATCACTAATCAAATTAATATTGTGATGATTCCACCACGTCCGTTATATATTAAAGTTAGACACAAAATTTTATGTCAATAAGATATGGTTTCATAATAAATCCATCCATATATTATGTATATTTCTAAATTTAAAATAAAATAAATAAATAAAAACCAAAATTTCAAATCTTTTATAATAAAATAGTTCTTAATCTGTTTCAAAAAAAAAAAAGTTCTTAATCTTCCATTATTTTGATATTTACGGAGCCTATATATTATAAGAAAAATATATAATCTAAGAGACGTGTTTATTAAGTACTCATCCTATAAAAAGGTTTTAAAAGGTGCAATATCAACCAAAGTTATACGGTAGTAGCGTAATTTCAACCTTTTTTGATTTGAATGCTGCGATGTGATCTTTGAATTACTTAAATTGTCCGTTGAAGAGTCTACAGGGTAAAGGATGTAGACTTGTAGTTGTCCTTTTTGACTGATTTTAATACTATTGCTAATTTTATGAGGATATATATGGTGAAATATTAGATGAGGATGCATATTTGGACTTTAGGCCGAATGTGAAAAATTAAAAATAAAACCCTTGTTTTGGACTTTGTGGATGCACAGAAGTTAAAACATTGAATAATTTTTGGGCTCTTTGTCTTTTTATGTTGTGTGAAATTAGTCTTAGGTTACTTTTAATTTGTTCAACACTTCTTCTCACAGTCAATTTAGCTCACGTAATTTTTAAACTTGTTGTCAAGTTAATCTTTACTATCAACTTGAAAACATATATATTGCACATGTTTTGCACTGTCGATATGTCTAATATTGAAATATTAAATATAATATTGCATGTCTAGGATTTACTTGGCACATCAACACATGGATTGCAAAAAAAGCCCTATCAACTTTGAAAAATGTTTTTCTTTTTCTTTTTTTCTTTTTTCTTTTAATTTTCTTACCATTTCTTGGTAATTTTCAAACAAAAAATTCATTTTTATTTTCTATTTTACTTTCCTGCAACCAATGAACCCCCAAAACCTCTCTCCTTTGTAGTTGCAACCTCAATCACCAATCCTCATATCCCTAACAGACTTTAATCCTTTACTCTTACTCTTACCATACGCCAATCTCTGAAACCCTCACAAGTCACACCCAAAGAGTAATTTAAAGAAAAAAGAATCCCTAGGTATTTTATTTTTATATAAATTTTTATATTATAAAAATTTTAAGTTGTTTAATTGATATGACATAACTAAAATGATGGTGCCATAATTTCACCAAACTAGATAGGGTTGTAAACGAACCAAGCTCTTCATGAACAACTCGGGTTTGGTTCGATAAAAAACTCGTTCATATTCGTTTGTTTATAAATAAGCCAATCTTGAGCCTTAGTTTTAGGCTTGTTTGATAAACAAGTCGAGCTCATGCAAAAAAAAAATATTCATAAACAAGCTCGTGAACAATAAGGCTCAATACAAAACATGCCAAGTTTAGGCTCGTTTATAGCTTGATATATGTTTACTAAATAAACTCATTATTATGACATTGTACATATGTTTTGGAATTTTAATTTATTTAGATTTGTGAAGATTATAGTTGCACAGATAACAAATGTGGATGTGAAAATTGTATTTTGAACAAACGTGGATGTGAATGGATGGATTTAATCAGGTATATTATTATTATTATTATTATTATTTTTTTGTTTACTTGTTTAGAAGTATGATAAAATGAGTATATTGTTATTATTTTTGTTTACTTGACTTTTAGTGATATAAGCATTTGATGATGCAATTTTTTTGGATCCCAAGTTAAAAAACTTGACTTGAGCTCGAGTTTAAACTTGATATTAAGCTCGAGCTTGGCTTGACTAATTAATCAAGCCAAGCCAAAGCTCAAGCGTTTTGGCATTCTTACGAGCTCAAGTTCAAACATTGTTTTTAGGCTTGTCTCAAGTTTTAGCCAAGTTTGAGCATTTGAATTTTATTGATGAGCCAAGTTCAAACACGCACTATTCGGTAAAGCTTGGCTCGTTAATAGCCCTACAACGAGATAGCTCACCTGATAGTCTTAGATGGCACATAACATTCAGGGCAACATATCAAAATTATGAAATTCTAGGAATCAAAATAAAAACAACCTCAAATATAAAAGTATAATTTGCAATTTAGATGAGCCTAAAACAAGTTGGCACACGTGGGAAATGAAAATTATGGAACACAGAACTTTTAGGATCACACAACTATAATACAATCTATTGACTGGTTCACTTTCCACCATTGACATTTCGCTGGTATCATGGTGTGCACACAACACAAAAAATAGTATTTCCTTCTTTTATATTCATAGATGAGTGAACCTCATCGGAAATATAAGAAGAAATAGCACCATTCTTCGTGCTGAGATTACATCTAATTACTCCAACACGTGGACCAACTTGACTGTACTCTCCAAGTCCAAGCTACCACAACAGACGAGTCAAAGGCTCAATAGTCAATTCTCAGTTCTCATTCTCTTCGCCTTCACCTTCACCTTCGCCTTCACCTTCTTCGTCTTTTTCTTCTTCATCTTGTTGTTCTTGAAGCACTTTCAACAGCTGGCCCCCCTTTCTCCTTCCCCTAGCACTACAATTCCCTTGCAATGCCAGCGCCACCGCACGCGCCACCTCCTCTACCGGCGGTGCCCCCTGATCCTCTAACGCACCCCCACCGTATATCACGGCTAACACACTGATAGCGTACTCTTTTGCACGCGCCGCCATCCTCCCCATCATCGCCACCATCACCGGCACGGCCAGAGCGTGTGCTCTCAGCTCCGCCGCGCCCTCCGCCACCGTGCACATCAGCTCTAAAGCCGCCAACGCGCGCTCAGCCGCCGCGTCGTCCAGCTCCGCCGCTATCTCCACCACTGCTCCCACCGCACCTGCCTCCACCGCCACGTGGCGGTTCCCCTCCGCTAAGCAAAGCGCTAACAGTATCTTCGTTGCGGGCTTCGCTCCAGCTTTGGTTTTCAAATTCCTCACTACCCCGCGCATTAGTTCTGGCGGGCACTCCGGGTCGGATGGCGGGTTTGGGACGAGCGACCGCTCCAAGAGTTGTAGCGCCGCGAGTTGGTCCGGATCCGACCCGGTACTGAGTTGGAGCTCCGCTACGTGGAACAGTTCCTGGAGTTCTGTGGATGAAATGGGTGGAGGTGGTGGCCCGTAATGGGTAATGGGTTCGGGTACCGGGTCGAATCCGTGTGGTTGATTCGGGTTGGGAAGGATGGGTGAATGTGGGAGTGGGAACCTCCACTGGGTAAAGCTTTGGGAGGTTGAGGAGGATGAGGAAGATGAAGAGGAGTCCGGTTGCGATGGTTGGTGAAGTGGCGGTGGTGGCAGGGGAAGCGTGTCGAGTTGTTGTGGCGGTGGCGGCGGTGGTGATGGGAGATTTGGGTCAGATTGTGAGAGAGGAAAAGTTGGGGGGTGAGGGGTACTACTGCCTGTTGGGCTGACAACAGTCTGAGTACAATGGCGGAAAAACCCACAAGAGAAGAGTTGGGTCTTAAGCTTTGGTTGATTAGTTTTCATGGTGCCAAAGTACTAAAGAGAAGACCTGTCCTCGCTCTAGTGTATAAAGTGAACTGAATTTGAGAGAGAAACTAGAAAGATGGTGCAAGTAAAAATGGGGTGGAGAGGGATAGGAGAGTTGGACAATGAGCACTACTGCTACTGCAGAACCTGCAGGATGTGGCATCTTTCTTGCTGATATTTTTTTAACATTTTTTGTTGTCAGGTAAGGAGGTCTGCTTTGAATAGTATAAAGCTGCACATTTCACCTTCACACTAAAAGCCAAGTCTGACACGGTTCAGTAGCAATTATCTTTGTGGACTTCAATCATGGTTGTGGTCTTCTGATTGCTGACGGTAAGATTGTTGGATTCAAAGAGATGTTTTAATTCAAACTCCGCCGTGGTTGGCACAAACTCAGATCAGTCAATTCTTACAAATTAACATCATTCTATTTCCAAGTTTTCAACCCAAATAGTTGTTTACTCTTATTATTCAGATAGCGCATAGATTGTTTGCATGACATAAATTAATAGGATAAGAAGATCCAGCTCCAACTTTGATTACTCCGAACTCTTTAAAGTTTAAAGGATCTGAGTGAGAGTCCCCGCTGTGTCTTAGCTAGGAGTTTATTGAATGTTAAACAAAGCACCGCATGTAGAGGAAACTGGTCAGTGCTAATTTCCAATTGACAAAAAACCATAGAAGTCATAACTTATAATGTAACTTGCCTCCAGAATAATGTAATTATCCTCCTGCATTTCTAGATTTACAACATGAAGGCACTAAATTTAGTCAAATTATCTAAATCCCCAAAAATTGAAAACGAAAAAATCCTTATGGAATTTTACAACAAAAATGCCATTAAAGGAAGGCTTGACCTCCTCGCCTAATGTAAAAACTAAAAGTGGCTTAAGGACAGTATTTGTTAGGAAAGGGACAATACGAGTTGAAATCACCTCCACTTATCTTGTAGTTCTTTCCTCTCCGACAAAACCCAGGTCACAAAGATTGCTGCAATGAGAACAACAATTGTGATCAGCAGCAAAGCATAGCTGAAATCTTCTGTGAGTGAATCATATGTCCTTGAGGGTGCAATTCGAGTGAGAAAGAGATCCACTCCATATGCAAAGGCAAGAGTTGTGGACTCCAACTTGGCAGGTACCGTAACAATGCCTTGGAGATTTTCCACTTTAAGAGCATGCGTCACATAAGACTGTACATACAATGCTGAGATCAGTATAAAAGAATTATCCATAAACACCAAAACAGAAGCATGTAGCTAAAGTTTCTAAAGATGGAGCTAGCTCAAGTTGGCTAAATCACACTTGATCCTAGTATAGAACTCATGCTGAACCTATGCCTCAAGGTATGGATGGGAATGGTTCATTTAGAAGTCACTGTAATATACAAAGAATTAAAGATGCACACAATTGCAAACCATAAGGTGAATATGTTTCTAATCATAGTGGAAAAGATGTTAAATTTCAGAGCTCATGTCTCAAGTTCTAACCATACCCTCAGCATCTATTGCCAAGAGCTTTGTAGCTCAACTAGCATCTCCTAGTATTTCAAGCAAAGACGTCCAAGGTTCAAATCCTCCTTTTCCATTATAACTATCGATTTATAAAATAAAATAAAAAATCTCATTGTCTACCTCCTTAATAAGGAGCCATACAACCTCCTGAAAGGAAAAACCAATGACTTTAACCTAGAACCGAGTCTATGGCACGGAACCTTATCACAAAGCCAAATATGGATCATCGCTATCTAGCAAAATTTAATTGCTTCTTTCCAAACTTGGATCTATAATGTCTGGCACTAATTATGCACGTGTATTCACAAGTCCCATATTGCTTTTCTTGATAGATTGATAATTGGGGATGGGGCCATGGGAGGGTTTGAACCCTGGATGTCTACATTGAAAACAGCAGGAAGTGCCAACCAATTAAGCTACAAGGCTCTTGGCCACAAGTCCAATATTGCTAGGATCCAGGAACTCAGCAAAGTGTCTGCCTAGCAAGAATCGATGGTCTACTAAGTATTAAACAGTTGAATTATGAACTGAACAAGACCCTCAACCTTGACAGAAACAAATTACTATTATTGTCTTCTCCAGAAATTTTTGAATTAAAGAAAGCTTTTGCACTTGCCTCACCAAAACCTATCCTATCAGTAATTCTTAATTATTTTTAATAATATTCTATATAACAAACAGACCGACAGCCAGTTTCAATTGGCCTATAAAATGTGCCGGGTTCAAGTTAGGATATAATGCAAAACTTGTCCAAATGTATACATGCAAATCAGGATCACTGATTTGATGTAATCAAAGGATGAACAAATAAAAAGCACCTTATTAAAAAGAAATTGAATTCTATGAGGCAGAAAAAATGTATAATTTTCTTAGATACCAGAAATTAAAAAGGAATATGTGCAATTATTCTTGTAAAGAGGATCATAGCTAAGATCAACACTCTCTTGATCCAACAGAAATTTTTAGTAAGAAACTTTTTGTTAAGTAATTTTTAGTAACATAATTGAACCTCTAAAAGCAAAACCAACCCACAAAAACACAGCTGATAGTCAACTTTACATATGCATATTCAAAATTTACTTACCAAAAAGACAAAACACATGCATATCCAAACAATAAGATTATTAAATGAAAATGGTAAGAGGATAAAAGTTTGCAAAACTTCATCTTATTGTTGAAAACTTGAGGTATTCCTACATAACACTGCAAACAAAAACAATATCTCAACCAAAATTTTATGCTTTCTTCAGAAAAAACAGTAGTACTAATGCCAACAATAACCTTTATTTATAACAACAATCACAACAGTAATGATAAGATGTTAATAATTGTTATATATAGCCAACCCACCTGAGGAATGATTGGCAAAGAATCTGTAAGAGGTATAATGCCTTCTTCTCTCTCAGCTTGTGTAGGGTTGACAGATCGACGGGGATCTAAATAACGCTTATCAAGAGCCAAAACCTGCAAAAAATTTACTGTCATTCAGTGCACATAATAAAAGAAAACAAGCTCCATCTCAAGTATGTCCATACAACCCCCCCCCCCCCACCCCCCTTTTTAAAATAAAAAAAAAACTAGCAAATAGAAAACAAATGTAATTCTGACATTAAGTTAATAAATAAATAAATACAACCCACCACGAACAACAACTCAGGATGTTCAAATATTTTAAACCTACCTGATCACCAATTGTACCAATAAGAAGTTGCTTTGAAGTTATACCCTTGGCCGTTGATGTCACTGCTATTGTTTTCACAGAATGGGTGAAATAGTAAGACTGTGATTTTACAATGACCTCTGGCCGAGAAAACAAGGAAATTGGTGAAGTAAGATTATGCTTTCCAAAAACTAGCTTCCAGACATCCTTGTTGTCCTATGAATCATTGTTCAATTTAAAAAAAAAAAAATTATATATAAATTTTATGAAATGAAAACACAGCAGAAAATTAAGGATTTGAGTTCACTGGCATACCGCCCGAGACTGATCGTAGATCTCAACAACTGACATCTCATATCGGTGTGCTCTAAGATTGAAGTAGTGGTACACAACCCAGTTCTCACTGAAAACCTACAAAATGCATAAATGCATGAGGGAATGTCTTTCATTCATGAACACAACAGGGACAAGTAATTTACAGAACTTACAGCATGAACAGGACCCTGTGAACCATAATGAGCCATCCGGTGCAATATACGACCAGTTACAGTATCAATGAGGTATACAACCAATGATGCCTCCTCTGGGGTGGCTGTTCCAATTTCACCACTGGCTTTTGGTGTAGCAGTTGCCACAAAGAGTAGATTTTTTGATATATATTTATACGTCACATCTTGGTCAGCTACAACCTTTGCTTGAGTATGAACCACCTAGAAAAAGCAATATAAAAAATACTATTATAACATTATGTGTGTGTGTGCGCAGCAACAAAGCATAGGCAAACTCTCACAAAAACCAACCAGAGGAACCATCACCAAGGGGTGTGCATGGGTCGGGTTGGGTAGAGTTAAGGGGATTTTTTGACCCAACCTACCATGGTGAGTTAAAAAAATTCTACCCAACCCAACCCATCACATAAGTCCAACTCAACCCAACCCACATGAGTCGGGTTGAACCCATGGGTAGGGGTGTGCAGTCAACCCGCCAACCCACCAAAACCAACCCGACCCAACCCAACCCGCCGGGTTGGGTCGGTTTTTAGGGCTTGGTGGGTTAGGTTGGGTTACAAAATTTTTTTTTGATAGCGGGACGAGTTGGGTTTGGGTCATAAAATTCCAAACCCTACCCGACCCACCCATATATTTAATATATATTTAAAATATATTATATAATTAATAATTTTTTTTTTTTAAATAACCAGCTCTTTCTATCCTATATAAAAGCCAATCAGTTCACACAAACCCTAGTAAATTACTATTGTTGTTTGGTATTGAGTGTTGTTTGCCTTTAAAGAGTTACATTGATACTAATCTTTGGGTTTTTTTTAATATATTTATATTTATATTTTTTTCTACTTAATTTAATAATAATAGTAATAAAAAAATTGTCCAATGGCATCACCCATCTTTTTAGTTACAGGCTTACAGCATTGGGCATACTAATGACATTCCTTTAGGAAAACTCATTTATTATTTAATTTATTTCAAAACTGTTTGACACCAAAGAAATATGGATATCAATCACTTCAAGTCATGCCGCCACTATAGAGACCCCATATGCACCAGAAACCAAAATTATAAAATGACAATTGTCATTGTCGTCATTTTATATGCTTAATGAGACTACAATTGTATCTCAGAATTTGAAGCAACAAAAAATACAACCTATCAAAAAAACCTAAAACAAATAAGTATGACTGGGGAATGGTAGAAGCTCAACAGTAAAATGGTACTATGCATCATAGAATACAACAGAAGATTATTCATTAGAAAAAAAAAAGTTTGGAAAAATTGGAATTCATAGGATAATCACTCAAATTAAGATTCTATGCAAGCTTTACAATTATGCATTTGATTAATATGCATTATGTATCTCTAGTTAATCAAACAAATTAAGTTTTTGCACACAATTAATAAAATGCAAGAATGTCGTAGAAGTTCATTGTGATGCATTACCATCATAAAACACAAAGAGAAGAACTGACAGCTATCAACAAGTACATTATTCAGACGGGGAAAAAGGTACCTCATTCAATTTTCTTGTGGCAGTTGCAATGATCTTTTCTGATTCAGATGGAAATACAATTGACCACAACTCCCTCGAGTCAAAGCAGAATTCATCCACTACTTCACCAATGCAATTTCTATTCAAAACGTGCCCTCTGATGATGCCATTATCAGCCTCAACTGAGTACCAGTATATGTTTGAAAACTCACGTTGGAAAATATCAATAGCCTCAGAAGTTCTAGGGTATAAATGTGCATGCTTGTCAGTGTCTACAAGAAGATGAAGACGCTGTTCTGTTGAATCCGTAAATGGCAGTGGAATAATTTGTGCAACAGAATGAACAAGACCTAAAGAGTTAAGCTCCTTTCCTGTGTAAGTATCAACAAAAGAAAGAACAGCAGATGCGTCCGAATTTGGTCCACACTGACCAACAACAAGGACAGAAGGATTCTCATCCATGGCATGATGATGGGGCACTTGCCACTGATAAACACTAAGCCCAGTTGGATGTTCACATGATCTTGATTTACGTAGAGAGGGCAGTAAGAGAGACCAGACAACCCGCCCATCTCCAGTGTGCAAGGCATAAAGTTTTCCCGCTCTAGTAAGAACTATTAGCAGCTTCCGGAAACCATTGTGGTCGCGCGTCATTTTGCTTTTCTCAGAACTTTTCAATCTCATTCCTTGTATGGCTGCTATATCCTCAGAGCTTGCAAGCATCAAAGTTCCCTTAAGTTTCAGGATGTGTCCCTTCAATAATAGAAACATCATATCAAAAACATGTTGTCAGAAGGGAACCAGTCCAGTAGAGGATTCAAACAAAATGTATCAACATTTTCTATCCAAATCCTTGGTGCAAAACTACAACAAAAAAGTAAAGAAGAGAAGGGAAAAAGATATTTGCAAATAAAACCACACCTCCATACAATCCAAATAAAGTAGAAGAATACAGGCATTGAATCATGAAATTTGCACAAATCTGATGCCTTTTAACATTGAACTCATTTCTAAATGTACTTTATGCGTTTACAGAATATCCATACCTTAAGCCACTCAAAGAGGTTCTGCTCCACTTTCGCTACTGATACACCTGCCTTTTCAACAGGTAGTTCCGATACTGTTACATCGACAATTGAGGCTAAGCCTTCCTCCCTAGACCAGACAGTTGCACCTTGTTGCAGTAACAACAATGAATGATCTTCCATGACAATCAAGGCCCTGAACCCATAAGATCTGTCTGTGCGGATATAATTGTTTATAAAAACCTTGTGCACTAGCCCCCTCTGATGGCCCACCTCAACGCTCTCCTTAAGCAAATCATTATTCCAGTCATGACTACACTTCAATGTGAGGAGAACCTTACCATCCACATGTTCAACTAGTGCAAAAGCTTGTTGACCCTCTGAAAATGAGAGAGCATCACTAACAGCAGCTGCATTATTAATTTTGTCGACAACCTCCAAAACACCTTCGGCTGTCACTCTTATGAATACTAAAAGTGTATTGATCTTTACAGCAAAAACTCCTGAGAGCTTTGAAGGTAATATGTCTGCAATCCCAGAATGGTCCTCAACAAGATCTGAAATATGGGTCTTTTTAAAGCTGATTTCTCCATTCTGAAAGTTAATTGTTACTAAAATTGACTTAGTGCTATCCAACGATACAAGCATGTCACTTGAAACTGATAATACTTCCCCAAAAAAACCATCAGGAAAGGCAGCACTTGTGTGCTTGATCAACTCTCCATTCTTAGCATTTATCTGATAAACATCAAACTGGGAAGAACCAACAAAACCTACAACGTAGATTTTATCATTTCCAAGAGGCTGAATAATCTGTTGAACCTCTATGCTGCAGAAAAGTTAACCAAGCTAACATTAATGAAATGGTGATGTTTGAAAAGAAAAAACAACATTAGATACATTGAAGTTAAAATTTTTAAACCTTTCAGCTGAAAAATCCTTCTTCCAGAGAACCACGCCATCAATGCTAGAAACAGCATGAAGACATCCCTTACCGAAAACAAGAATCACATTGTCCTTGTCAACTGTCAAATTTATCTGCACAATACTAGACTAATTAAATATATATTCATTATAAAAAATAAAACAAAAAAAAAAAAAAAATCTTATAGCGCATTGTCTACTAGAACCTCAACATGTCTGCCAACCACCCAGTGCAGGCTGGCGAGAACCAAAAAAAAACTCCAGAAAGATGCCAGTTTGGCTGATGCAAAATCCATATGCTTTAACAGAAAGGAGGAGAATCCCCCCCCCCCCCCCCACAAAAAAAGAAAAAAGAAAAAAAATGCAATATATGACTTGCAGCCAAGAATATTAATTTGGGAAAAAAATGTTGATAATTGGATTAAGGACTGTTATCTGAAATATAAGTTTGATGCCAAAAGACAAAGAAATTCCATACATTCTGGTCTATGAAGAGAAATTTATAGACAACATGAGAAAGATGTTCACTGGATAAAGGTTTTAGAAAATGGTAAAAGGCTTCATACAAATTACTAAGAATAACATCAAAGACATTCACTAACCGGTACAGACAATAGTGATTTAGAGGGCTTTGAACCCTGAAGAAAAGATTCCCACACCATCTGCCCATCCGGAAGGCTCCATGCACGTAAAATGCTTCCCTCCGACGAAAGGGTAATGACATCTGAAAATGTTAAAATGGAATATCTAAGCATTTGATCAACAATATAAGTTGTACGATCAGGAATCCAGTAGGTGATGCCAAAAGGAAGAAGCAAATTTACAAAGAAATAATAGAAAGAGCAAAAACTCAAAGCACAATAAAATGCTAAACTTTTCTTAAAATTAGCAATCAAATCCAGTAATATGCATAACTACATGATATAAGCACAGTAGATGGCGTTGAGCATACTTTTTCTTTTCTTTTTCTTTTTTTTGTGGTTGCTTCTACACTTGTACTAAAATCAAGGCATTGCTATAGCAGTTTATGTTTATTGACAGAAATAGACACTGATGAACACAACAAAAAAATTAGTCAACTCAATCGCTCAAAGGTGAAGAGATATTAATATAGATAATTCCCGTTATACAAAGAAACCTGAGTTACGAATTTGCTGAAGAACATTAAAAGCAAGCCTCATAGCACGCAAATCAAAATTTCTTGACAACCAAAGTAACAACTAACAACTTAACATTGCATTACCAAGTCATATGGTTTTAAATAAATGAGCTGAAAATAAGAGGTATCATTACATTTTCCCAGCACAATATCAACTCCATCGATGGCATCATTGGCCCCAAGAACACGTCTCCAAACTGCACAAAACCCGAGCATAAATTAACATATCCCATAAAAATGAAAGTTTTCTAATGTAACATCATTGGAGCTAACAAAACCCAATTCGGCAAAGATTTCAAATACTAAAATCCCCACGTACAAATCTGCCCGTGGCGAAGATCAAGCGAAGCGAGGACATTCTCTTCAGTAGACACCACAACGCGCTTTTTCCCAGTCTTTTGAGTGTGGAACACAGCGTGCTTCACTTTCCCTATGTACTGTTGGTGCCTGTGATTCACGATTATTTCAAATTTAAATTTAATTAATAAAAAACGAAACCTAATTTTCAATCAAATCCATATTCAAACACACAATCAATCAGCTAAAGGAAATCGAAGCTCAGTTTGGATTACAAAAACGAATGAGAGAAAGTGATTTGGTTTTGAAATCAAAAATTGCATACAAATCAATCAAAGACAATAAAAAATTTATACCAGTCCATGAGGCCAGCTTGATCTTCGTAAAGCGAAAAGCTGTGATCAGCGAATGATAAGAACAATAGAGAAAGAAGAAAAACCCTAATCGCCATGGCCATCGCTCCTCTCTCTCTCTCTCTCTCTCTGTGTTTAGAGAGAAAAAAGAAAAGAAAAGACAGATCTGAGAAGGAAGAGAAGTGAGCTGAGTTCTACTGAGTTTGCATCCAAGTCGAAGCCGGCTTCTCGTGTTTTTTTTTTTTTTTTTTTTTTTTACTTTTTATAAATTAATATTATGCTTAAGTTTTAACGAATAACGAGACGAGACCTGGTTCGAATCAGCAACCTGTAAAAGTGTGTTACACTTACTGACGATAACATTGTTTTAAGTTTTAACTCACTTTGAAGTTTGAACAAAGTCAACCACTATTGTTTGTGGAGTAGAAATATTTTGCTTAATTTTTTACTTTAAAAAATGTGTTACCTTAAAAAAATAAAGTAAAATAACGGTTCAAAAGAATTTCAATATTTCTTATATATAATAAAGTATAAAGTAAATAAATAAATAATAATAATAATAATATTTGCTATTGAATTGCAAAAGAATGCGTTAGTAAGGTCTTTATTTTGATCTAAAATGTTTTTAAAAATGTTATATTTACAATATTTTTATAATAAAACTTAAGTGGTAGGTTGTTATTGATACAATAAATAATTAATTTCATTAGTAAAATTAAATTAAAACTAATAATAACTAATTATTTATAATTTATTATGAAAATATTGTATATTTTTCGTATAGAAAATACTTTGGTCATTTTCGCTGGTGTTTTATTTGCTATTGAACCATGGTATGGTATGGACGACAACTAGGTCCCGGTTTCGATCCACTAGGACCACTACTCTATTCAAGATTCCTCCTGATGGTTAGTGAGGCAGTTTAATCCAGCACTTGAAAAACAGGCCCACACACAAGGGACAAAAATAAAAATAAAAAGCAAGCCCAGCCTCACAAAGTCATGCAGATATGCTTAATAAATTGTGGGTAGTAACTTCCCCTGTTTCTAACTTTTTTTTTTTTTTTTTTAAGAAAAAAGTTTCTAACTTTTGAAAGCCTTCATTTTTCATATCATTATTCTAATCTCTATATTTTTAATTGAGCTTAAATTCTACAATAATTCTTTGTAAAACCTACTGTATTTACATCATCCATTAAAATATTATGAAAATATATTTTATTTAAATAGATAGTTCAACAGACAAACGTAGTCACAATAAATACTTATTAATAACTATCTTAATTATCAAATTTTATATTTATTGGGACAAAATCAATTAGAGAAAGATCATAAAATTGCTTATTTAAAAGTTAGCCATTTTAAGACTTCTAATTGTAGTTTTTTTTTTTAGTACAAGTATACTAGCCACTTCTGTGAATCTCTCGACATGAACATCCCTATCAATTTTAAGGTATCATATTAATGTTTGCTGATGAGATGTTCAAACAAAAATATATCAAGGAGAAACTATAAATTTAAAGTACAAATTGTAGTATGTCTATATGTGTGAGATGATAAGCTAATTTGGAAATGTTATAAAATTATTATAAATTTATGTAGCATTCCTAGTTTTATTGCTATCAAAATAGTGCCCAATAGTAAGACTAATTTATTGGTGCATATTGTGCTTATGGTGTGGGATCCACCATTTTTTGTTTTTAAATTCAAAAAATGTTTTTAAATTCAAAAAATGTTTTTAAATACAACTACCAAAGAGGCTCGAAGTACTTTATTTTCAGTATTTGAATTCACTTTAGTTTTAGAGTTCCCACAAACAAACAAAAGTTTTAGAGGATTTAAAAAGACACAAATCTTGCAATATAAATTCATAATTACAATTTTTTTTTTGTAAACAGTAATAGTTATTATAACACACATGAAAATAATAATATTAGTGTTTTAAACTAGGTTTATAATACATTACATAACCAGAACTACAAAAAGGTCTATAAAAAGTAATTTTAATTCTCTTTTTCCTACCCTTTGTCTTGTTATTATGGACCATGGTAAGACTAAATTTGTAGACACATTTGCTGTGATAATAAATATAAAAAAAGTATAGTGCTAAACAAAACTATGTTAGGAGAAGGCTAAAAAAGTAATCAACCATTTATTGCCTATTAAATAACTTTCCAAATATTCTCTTGCCATATTACCATAGAAAGATGAATCTATATCTCTATGGCATAATAGGACTATGTGGAAAGTTATAAAAGGGAAGCTTTTGTCGTCAACAATAAGTCTAAGGGCATACTCAATTCTACATCTATTTAATGTGTCTACTTGTGATTGGTACTAAATTGTGTTAGCGATGGATTATATGCTTTGATTTAGTCAAATTGTTTAATGCATGCCTTGATTCTAAAAAACTAATAACAATAATAATAACTTGTGCATGTCCTCTCATATCAATACTATATGAGTTATTATTTATAAAATGGATAAATAACTTTATTTTTTTATAAATAAACGAATAAATAGTTTTCAAATGGTATGATATCGATAAAAAAAATATTAACATTAGAAGAATATTAACATTGTCATTCTTACTGTTGGTAATGAAAGATAAAACAACATAAAAAAAAAAAAAAAAAAAAAAAAAAAAAAAAAAAAAAACTAATATTATAGAAAAACATCAGGATTAAACATGTGGGCCATGTATGAGTTGTACAATTTTTCGATCCAATTACATAAAATGCATCACGTATGGATCACACAAAGCAATGAAAATATTTTCTTGTGTCGGAATCTTTCTATTTGGGAGAGAGAAGAGAGTTGTCTAACTGAACGTCTGAACTCTAAAGGAAAGCATCACTGTCTTTGTTAGTCTCAACTCTCAAAGACACTCATTTTACTCTTAAACTGTTAATACAGATTCCAAATCACTTTCTAGTCTCAGTACGCTCTCTGTTTGACCAAAAAGCATCAAAAAGTCTATCTCTTTAGAGTCAAGAGTGTGAGTAGTACAAGGCGGAGACTGCTGGTTTTCTCTCTCTCTGGTATCATTTGGTCAGAAAGATCGAAGACCCATTTGTCACTGAAAGGTAACATGGTTACCCTTTTCGTTTCAGTATGTATTTTATTGCATTTCTGTCTGAAATCTCACTGTTTCATGTCTAAAGCTGAAATCTTGGTTATTTTCTGGTTTGATTTTTCTGTATGTATTTTATTTGGGAAGTTCATAGTAGATCAAGAACTTAATTTGGACTTCATATATTCTTAGGACATTGGTAAGATTGGGACATGAGTTTGCATTTTGAACTGTTTTTGGTGTTTATCTGCTTAATTAAGGATGTCTTTGTGAAGTGGGGAATGGGTTGAAATTTTGTGTGGTATGTTATCTGGACTCGCTATTGATGTTTCAATAGTAATTTGGATATCACTCACTTGTGATAATTGGCAGGTTTAAATGGACTTTCGTCTCCTATGAAATGCTTGCTGAATGAAGCTGGATCTCACTATTATACTCTTAAAATTGAGCTGGCTCAATCTCAATTTGGTCAACAGATTTAAAGATGAATTGTGACATCCATAGCTAGCAAACTGTTAAAATGAGGTTCGACTTTTGTATGTTTATCATGTTTAGTGGGCGGTTATTGTGATTTTGGATAGCTCTTTTAAGAGCTACTAGTCTGAAGTGATTAAGATTGATTTTGATTCCTCTTGATGGCTTCTATTAGAAGAGCATTGTCTCCTGTGCCTAGACCTGGAACTATACGTAATGGAGAAGTGTGTTCAGTTGCTTCTCCCTTGTCCAAGTCCTCATCATCTCCTCAGCCCTATCAACCATCTGGTGGATTGTTATCTTCGTTGTTGGGTTCATTGTACTCTCAAGGTTTTGTTCTTAGTGTACTTTCGCCACGATCTTCAAGGCCTCTTGAGAGGTCAAAACCAAAGGTGCAATTTTGGAGGAGGTCTCTTTTCCATTTTTTGATTAGTTTCATGGTCGGGGTTTTCATTGGACTTACCCCTTTTACCTCAATGAATTTATCCACGAATCTCATGTCAAAGCATCAAGCTTTCTCATTTGAGGTAACATCTGCTGTTGGGAATTTTCAGTCTTATGACAATGTGACCAGAACTATGACGCCATTAGACAGTGGGGACATAAAGCATAATGCCACATTAGAGTCAGAAGTGAAGGAAGTGAAACTGACGGAGGAGATACACGGTGATAAATTTGATAGCCAGCTACTCAACAAAAATTCAAATTTGGTGTCCCGGAAGCTTTTGATAATAGTGACACCAACATATGCTCGGCCATTTCAAGCCTATTATCTGATACGTTTAGCTCATACATTGAAGCCTGTCCCACCTCCTCTGTTATGGATTGTAGTGGAGATGACCTCCCAATCTGCAGAAACGGCTGATATCTTGAGGAGAACTGGGGTTGTGTACAGGCATCTTGTTTGCAATAAAAATCTGTCTGACATAAAAGATAAATACATTCATCAAAGAAATGTGGCACTGTCACACATAGAAACTCACCGTCTTGATGGAATTGTTTACTTTGCTGATGATGATAATTTTTACTTGGCTGAACTTTTTGAGGAAATGAGGCAGATCAGGTATGTTATTTCTTACTTCTTTGTTTTTTTATGCAAATGTAGCTTTGTCCGCCGAATTATGAGCTACCCAGAAAGAGAAAAAAAAAAGGTTAGATTTAAGTGCCATCATATAGGAATTTCTTGTGGGGAAGAACACTTGAAATGGTTATAATTTGCTACATTTTCTAGGACTACTCATTGTTGGTTGTCTCTTTCCCAATGTGCTATATGCCTGTCTTTAGCAAAAAGTTTCTAAAATGTGGTTTCTAGCTTTTTAAAACTGTAATTAACTTATATCAAAGCATAATATCTACCCAAAACGTAGGCATAGTGTCCTCTTTAACCATAAACATTAGTTGGAGTTTATTCCTTCCATGATTTACGGTTTGTCATGCAAGACGTGTAATTTTTTGAAAGTAACTGGATGCTTGTGCTTGCCTTTCGAAGTTTGCTAAGTAGGTATTTTGGTAACCATTCCAATACCTTGTGGTATAGATGCCTTGCTTAAATGCCTTTGCATCTTAAATGGATGAAATTTAGATTCTGCACTACTACAATTTTAGCTAGGAGCTCCAATAGCAGGTAATTTCTGACTGTTTAACAGCAGCTCTTAAGGAATTTATAAATACCGTGATTTAATGGAACAAAAAAAACATTCAGGCTATATGTATGGGGCTTATTTAGAGAAGTGAATGGAAAAAAAAAATCTAGGAAGATTGACAATACAGGATACGAGTTTTAAGACAAGAATGAGAAAATTTGGAGCAGAATGTGGAGGTTGTGGATTAATATAATCACTATAGTTATAAAGTCTCCCGAGATTTGTTAAAGGATGTTCATAAAGCTTGTCATTCTTAATGGTTCAAAATACTACACAATGAATTTAGAATGTGGTTCAATGCAGTGAGAAAAGAGATACATGTTTTATCATTATGAGAACTTGGACTAGCACCAGTTGGGTAAACAATAAGTAAATGTTGTCATGGAAGGGTTGGCTAAGTGAGCATTTATGACCCATTTCGATTCTACTGGAGAGCAATGATCCCATTCTTGGTTTCCTTCTCTCCCTTTCTTTGAAGAATCATTTCTGAGCCAAAAAAATAGTATTTTCTTAGTATAGGCACTGGCTATTTTACATGGAATAGAAAGTGCCTAATTTATTCCTTGGGAGTTCTATTCTCCAAAGGTACTCTTTGGTGACTGAGTAACTTTCATTTTGCCAGTAATACTATTTATTTGTGTGCTTCATCTGAAGAAAGCTTCTATAAGTTGTATTAGTTCAAGGAAGGATTGGGAAGGCTATATGGCCCGTTTTGAGATTAATCTTCCACACGAAAGCTCCCCTGGTCTAAATACTTTTCCTGATGATTGTACATCTTGGGTTTAGTTGATTGTAACCATCTTTTCCACGACTTAGTAGTTACTACCGAGGGCTTATATATATATATATATATATATATATATAAGGTTGTACGTACTCAGTGCACAAAAGCTCCCACTTTTGCGAAGTTTGGGAAAGGTCATGGTAGGAAGTCTTAAGCCCAAATTTTTTTGGAGAGGTTGTTTCTTGGACTCGAACTCACGACCTGTCGCTTCTGGTGGAAGGCAGTTGCTAGAACCAAGGATGGACCTATATATATATATATATATATGAGGGAAAGTAATCTCCCCCCCCCCCCCCCCCCCCCTCCCTCCCAAAAAAAATTCATAGTTTTATTATTGGAACACATTAAACTTTGAAATTTTATAAATGTAGCCGAAAAAAACCCCAAAAAAATCCCACCCACACATGAATACATCTATGAAAGTCTGGGGTTTAATGTGTCCCAATAATAAAACTATGAGTTTTGTTTTTTGGGGGCACTTTCCCCATATATATAACTGTAAAGGAATTAAAAATGATTGACTTCTGTCATATACTCAGTTGGCATTGCTTAGCTCTGTCTATACTTGTTCCACACTACTAATTATGTGCTGCTGTAAATGTAAACTAGTGAGACATTTTGTCTGTTTGAATCATCCCAGATCATCGTTTAGGTTTTATTGCAATTATAAAACAGACCTCTTTCTATTCTTTCACAAATGTGCTGATTACAGGTATATATATATATATATATATATACACCTTTGTGCATTTTGTTGTGACAACCCATGAATTTCTATTTTGATCTGCAGGCGATTTGGAACATGGATGGTGGCCAAACTAACAGGGAATGGAAGCAAAAATATGTTGGAGGGGCCCATCTGTAATGGATCTCAAGTAACTGGATGGCACATAAATGGATCAAATGGGAGATTCCAGAGATTCCATTCTGAAATGTCTGGGTTTGCTTTCAATAGCACTATACTATGGGATCCAAAGAGGTGGCACCGACCCACTCTTGAACCTATTAGGCAACTTGACACAGTCAACGATGAGTTCCAAGTTAGTCTGTCTTACTTCTTCTTTGGTTATCCTGTAGTCCACAATAATACTTCATGTTGCAATATGATTTGCCATTGCTGCTGTTTATGTGAAGCAGCCAAAATGGTCATTTTTTCATTTTTCAAAAGAACTTTTATTTTTGGAAATGTGACTGGTCTTCATAACATGATTGGTGTGTCCTCTTATTCCTAACGGAATGAATCTAAGCTTCACCGTCCACAAAGGTAATCATAGAGACGAATTTACTTAAACCATATTCAAGTGCAACCTTGGATGTTTAATCCCTTTTTATCGGAGAGAAATTCACGCTTTAGCCACCATAATATCCTGAGATGCCTTTATCAGAAAGCTAGAACAGTCTTGGCTTCATTTGCTAACCTAATTGATTTGCATATGTAGGTGAGCACATTTATTGAACAGCTTGTGGAAGATGAAAGCCAGATGGAAGCCTTACTGCAGGACTGCTCAAGGATCATGGTTTGGAATAATTACCTAGGATCATCTAATTCCTTCTATCCCAGCACATGGTTAATGAAGAATAATCTAGATGTCATTCTTCCACTTACATGAAGTTCTCGGTGTGAGAGGAGTCTATTTGGATAGCAAAGTAAGTGAGTTCTTTGAGACCTACAGTTCAATTTGCCATTTTCTTTTCCTCTTATTATATTTTCAGATGCCACACGAAGAGGATGTAATTTTTCATTTATTTGATACATAATTCCTTGAAAAGAAAAAGACCGATACAGAGATTCTCAAACATCCCATAAATCCAATGAGAGACCATCCGCTTTTGCTCCCATTCCTTAAGATTTCCTAGTCTAGATCCTACTAAAAGATTGATGCAGAGATTTACACGCCTAAAGTTTCTTGAAGTAGGACCTACCAATTATAAGGCCACTTCTGGACTTGATCCCCTACTGACCAACAATAGTTTGAGGAAAGAATCATTTTTGGCTACAACTACAAGGGCCAGTTTCAATTAAGTAACATGCAAAAGCATTTCACAGGCTATACAAAACAAAACAAAAAATGACTTCTAGCTCATGGTGTCAAACACGTCTCAGCTGATTAATTCTGTTATGTTGGGTTGCATTCTGAAAACCAATTCTATATCATTCTCTCTCCCTTATTTTCACATTAATTATCTGTATTGTAGGAAAGATCGTCAAGAATCATAGATAATCCTGCCAATGGTTATTGGAAGCTTAGAGTGCCAATCCTTTAAGGCTGGCTGATGCAGTTCCTCCATGAGAACATGGTTTTTGCAGGCACATTTTCTGCTCATTTTAGCCTTAAAATTAGTGTTAGCTTCCATTATTTTCAAGGAAAAAAATAGCTTTGTACAGTTGTATGAGTTGTGTATTATCTGCCTTGGCTGCTCAATCTCTTAAAACAGTGAAATTCAACACAACCAGTTAGGAAGAAATAGCAAGATTGCAAACAATCATCATCTGCAGAGAGATGCTTGATCCGGCTATTTCAGTTTATGTTGCAATTCCTTTTTCCACGTAAAAAACTACAAGCAATTTTGATTTTTGTAATATTTAGTTGGTCATTCAGCCAAAAAAAGAAAAAAGAAAAGAGAGAGAATATTTAGTTGGTGCTCCGGCCATTTTAGTACATTGACATGATAGGCCACTGCATGTAATCCTTTATAAGTGGTGTCAACTGTCAAGCTTGTTGCTTCACAATGATATTATTAATGATTTGTTTGGATTGAGAGGGAGGGAGGGGGAGTAGAGTAGAGTGAAATTGAGTAAAAATTAGCCAATTTTTAGCCTCTATTTTACTCTCCTCTACTCTCCTTCCTTCCTTTTTTAATCCAAACAGGCCATAAGGGTGTCAATGAGTTTCGTGTAAGTCTAGGAATGTTTCTGTCCTTGAGGAAGGGACAACAAAAAGATATTCATTGAGGGATTTTTTTTTTCCCCTGCTATTTAATTCATTGGTGTTTTTAATTGATGGTAAAGAGCAATTATCCTTGATGTTAAGACAGGAAAATGCAACTGATCACATTTTAGATTTTACTTCATATCATATGCAGTATAGGGACCAGACAAAACAAATGAACATCAACACTTTGTTTTATACTTTTCTTTCTTCCTTTACAATAAAAGAGACATTTTTTTAATATACTATTTAAACTTATGGTAGATGCTCTATAATGGTCACTCTTTAATATCTCGTCAAGATATTAATAGGTTTCTTTTTAATGTTAACAGGATTTAATGCAAGGTAAAAAAGAGTGAATTGATCTAAGTTTAAGGAATGAAAAAAGAAAGAGGAAGACCAACAATAATATTAATAGAAATAATAAAAAACTAGCCTCTGAGCACGCTTTTTTTTTTTGCAAAAACGGTAGATGTGTTTTTTTTTTTTATTAGAATGTTAGATGTGCTTTTACAAAGAAATGTGTGTTTGTTTTAATTTTAATTTTTTTTAATAAATAGATAAAGCAATTTGAAAACCATCAAAAGAGTGATTTTGTTTTATAAGTAACGTTTTAGTGGGAGTTAAAGATGTATCTATTTATAAAAAAAAAAAACGAGTATATATCAATTTAGTTTAGGTTTTTTTTTTTATATAATTATTTTTTTTTTTTTTTTGATATTTATTTTTTATTTATGGATAAATGGGGAGTTTTTTTTTATAGGAAAAAAAACGTTGCTCGGTTATTTAACTTGTTTTTCTATTAGAAAAAAAAAAAAAAAACGTATAGTTGCTTTGAAGAAGTGGGTTAGTAGAAGAGCGTTTCTATTTTGTAGGCAATGTTTTAGTGCAAGTTAAACATATATTTTTACTAGACTATTCTTTAGTTTTGTCTCTACTTAAATCTAGGGGTGTAGGGGTTGAAACAAAAAAAAATCTGGTCTAAACAGGGAAAGCTCCTTAAATAGTAGTATAGATAACGTTCAAATTAGAGAAGTAACAGAGAGCATGATTTCAGATAGAATGGAATAGAGGGGAAAAAAAGTGACAAATCCTAACTAGTTTGTTGCAAATTCACAACTGAACCTAAATATCTGGGACTATGGCTTTATTATTGCAGTTGTATTTATGGACAAAATAGTTAACTAATTGAGATAATTAAAATACAAACAAATTATATTTTTTACCTTTATAATATTTTGAAAATCATTTTTTTTTTTTTTTTGAGAATGTTGAAAATCAAAAGTTTGATTCAAATTGAATGGGACAAAATTTAGTTAACAGAATAATTGAAGTTTGAAGTTTCATTCTAATTTTTTTTAGTAATCCAAATCTTGTAATGCTTAAGTTAAGACAATGAGACAAAAATATATTTTACATATTTAAAAGCTAATTAAAAAAAATGTTTAATATTAATTTGTTTTTTATGAACAAATGTTTAATATTAATGCTCATATGTTGTGTAACAGGAAAATTATTAGGTACTCCCGGAGTACCATAAATGCGTGCTCCCTCCTCTCACATGAATGGTGGGTCCCACCATGAATTTAATTAGTGGGACCTACCATTTATGTGAGAGGAGGGAGTACGCATTTATGGTACTCCGGGAGTACACAATAATTTTCCTGTGTAACATGATGCACGTGAGGGTAGATCTCATTAGTGTAACTTATCCATATGTGAAAGTGAAAGTCATACAACATGATACATGTGATACCCCTTCTCTTTCCCGTGATTTAGTCTCATTTCACCTACCAAAAAAAAAAAAAAAAATCTAACAATGATTATCATTGAATCTTAAGGCTATTGGCGGTGGGTCAATGATAGAGTGTATTATGTCTCAAAAGTCAAAATACTTATACAGTGTAACCCTACCCTAAATTATACAAGTTTATGCTTTAAGATATCTCTTCAACAATATCTTTTATTAACCTCAATTAAAACCTGCAAAAGAAAAAAATATATATTTTTGATGATCAAATTGTCATGATTTTCGAAAAGCCCCCAAAAAAGAATGGGAAAAAAAAAATCAAGAATAAAGCTCCCAGGTTGATGCCTTTCTCTTGGATTAAAAAATTTTCTCTATATTTGTTTTCATTTCTTTAATTTTATAGGGATGAATTTTTATTTATTTTTTGCATATTATGAAAATTTCGATAATAAAGTTTCACAACTTAGACTCGTAAAAGTAGTAAAAACATTTTCATTTTCTAGCTAACGCAGTATATCATTAAATTTATCAAATGAGTTGTATTATTATTTTGGCAATTAAAATTTGGATGAATCCATAGGCCTTTTTCAAAACCAACCCCTACCCATGATTTCAAGTAGTGGCAATTTGCTTCATTATTCAACTAACTAATTGTCAATTATAGATTTCTTTAAAAAAAAAAAAAAGATTTCTTTCTTTGGTGATGGAACTCGAATAGCCCAACTGCTGTTTGTCCTTGTATTAATGAATAACTATAATATTGGAATCTTTGTCACAAAGCGTCGATATGTCCGAGTGGTTAAGGAGACAGACTCGAAATCTGTTGGGCTTTGCCTGCGCAGGTTCGAATCCTGCTGTCGACGTTTTCTTTTTTCTCCTGAAATCAAAAGCCTTGAAAAAAGGCAAAGATCCAAGCACCGTCTGATCACAGATCAATGGCTGAACTTTTTCCTCTTCTTTATTTTTTTTTTCCTATTTTCTTTTGGCTCAAATTAAAGGTAGTAGTAGCCATTGTTCCCAAGGGATCAAGGAACATTTGCTTCTGCAAGTTATTCTAAAGATAAAAATTTAACATTTTTCCTTTGCTTAAATAGAAACAATATTCTTCTACATGGCATTATATTAACTGGATATAAAAATTACCAAAAGATGTAAACAGGGCCGGCCCAACAAAATTTGGGGCCTAAGGCAAAAATTTTATATGGGGCCTTTTTATATGTAAACATTAATTAAATAAAATTATATAATACTAATTAAATTAAGACTAATTTGATGTAAATATAGAATTTGATGAATAATGCTAGCTAAACTAAGGTTAATTTCAAATAGAAGATTGAATATTATAGTTGAATAAAAAGGAACTTACTTTAACTTGGATATATGACTATGTATAGTTAAGTACAGTTGTAATTTAAATTTAAATTTTATATATTCTTTTTAAGAGAAAGAGATAGATAGATATTATTTGGTGTGTGGCTTAGTAGGAGATTAGTCATCATTGGTGATTTATCACATTTGCAGCATTTTATTTGAAACATCTTAGGGTTTCAATTGGGTCAAATTTTTATTGGTCTCCTATTTTAAAAGCCTTGTTAGAAATGAAAAAGAAAAATACTACAAATACTACAAAATGTTCACAATAAATGTGATTATGACTGTAACTGATGAATTTCAACCACTTAATTTATTTGTGTTTGAATTACCTTTTTATGTGATTGGTGATATGTCAGTTAAATTTATAATAAAATTTGTGGTATTTTTAGCATCACGTTTTTTAAAAAAAGTACCAATTATTTAAAAAATGTTAAAAAAAAGTATCAATTATTTAAAAAATTATATATTTTTATAAAATTTTGGGCCTTTTACTAAGGGAGATGGGGCCTTTTTTTAGTAGGGAAATTTTTTATTTGTTGTGGGGCCTTAGGCCTAGGCCCAAGTTGCCCAGGCCTTGAGCCGGCACTGGATGTAAATACTAGTAAATGTTACGCTTAACTTTTTATTGTTATAATAATGTAATATACTCAACTGGGAAGCACTTGTGTTGCAAGCAATTGTAATTAGTAATGCTTTTGTGGTCCTTAATTTTGTAAAACAAAAAAAAGTTAGATACTATTATTTTTCTTCATCGCCTATTTTATTCATTTTTGCACGAATGGAATAGAGTGCTAGTCACTTCATTCTTCATTCTTGCCCATTGCACTTAATTTCTGGCTTCTAAAAACCATTTTACCTCCCAACATTTTTCTTACTTTCTTAAGTTCTTTCAAGAATTCTTAGTGATTAATATTACTCGCAGATGATACCCAACTTAGACCTAATCCTCGTTGCATTTCTGCATGGTTCATTCATCGCTTGCGTTCTTCTTGTAGTTATCTCTGTTATTTTGATTGGCCTCTTATTTTTATTCTCTCTAACGCTATTCTCAATCGTTATCATCGATTTATATGATGTTTTCTCTATGTGTTCTATGCATTATGTTACACTAAAGGCTAATCTTGAACTGGGTTTGGTTCTTATTCTCTATATGGTAATGCAGCACGCAGTTTCTTTGGTTTTGGCATCGAAATCTTCGGTTCTAAATAAGATTTTCCAGTCCAACGAGAAGGCACGGCATGTCATGAAGCACGTAGACGCTTAAAAATCTAGCCAAAACTCAGAGATTGTCATCTTCCATTTTGCTTTGCATATGTTGAGGCGAGGCTATCTTTCACAATGTCACAAGGTCCACCATCCTTGATTAAATTTGTACATAAATATAAAGTAAAAGCTTCCATGTGAATTAATTTTTTTTCTCCTTGTGTCGTTTTCTAATGTTTATGTAAATATGTTGTCCCTGCCTGCTTGCATATCCTTTGTGAAGAAAAAATGAAGAAGAAGAAGAAGCAAATCCGATGAATCTAAAATTTCTTTGTAATTAATCGTAATATACACTATATTACTAGCTAGTTCAAATCCTGCCAAGGTTTTAAATCCTGTTGTTTGAGAAATAATGACGTGCTTTTAGTCCTTCCATGCGCTTGCCCAAATTATCTCGAACCACATTGAGCATGTATCACCATTTACAAATCTTCCAACTGTATTCAGGCTTACTTTTCTGTGGTTGTTTTATACAATTGTCATATGTGTTCGTTGGATTGAATAATTTTGACTTCAGATGGTGAGTTTAACTATAACGAACATACTTGATCAGAGTGTTCTAGAATCAATGATATTAACTGTGACTACATTAAATGTGACAATTAATAATGAGAAAAGTTGAACAATGATATTAACTGTGACAATTAAATGTGACAATACTCGTAATCCGTGTTTATGTATAAAAAAGTTGAACAATTAATAATGAAAAAAAGAATGTTAATATTTTTATATCAAATTAAATGTGACTACATTATATGTGAAGAATGACATGTACAATTACTAACATGATGCAATCTCACATTTGTTGTATTAGATTCTACAAAGTGATCCTTAGCCTTTTGTTAAGCATTTGTATTAGAGAGTTAACAATTTTGGGATCATTGCAATCATTTTCTTAATTACATGAAACATAATTTATCGTGTTTTTGACCTCGTTGTCTATATCAAATATATTAAGTGGAGCGAATTTTGTATGTGCCAGAATTTTTTTCTTTATAAAAAAAAAAAATCAGTCCACTTTGGTCATTTCGCTCCAATTTGGTCTGTTTTAGTCATTTGGATCCACTTCGATCCATTCAATTCACTTCAATCCGTTTTGGTCCATTTAGTCTACTTTAGTCCTTTTCAGTTTACTTTGGTCCATTTTGGTCAATTCGATTCATTTTAGGCTGTGTTTGTTTTGGCTTCAAATGGTTTCCGGAAATCATTTTCCGTAAAATAGGCCGTTTGGGTGCGCAAGGAAAATTGGGTCAAATGGAAAATCATTTTCGTTGACCGTAAATAAGCCTTCTGACTACGAAAAATGGTTTCAGTTCCAATTTTACCTTCAATTCACTTCCGGAAAGAGAGAAAGAGAGAGAGAAAGAAGGACCAGACGCGCAATAGGGATAAAGAGAGAGAGAAAGGACTCAGACGCGCACCCAGACCGCCGTCGTCGTCCCCTCCACGCGACGGTGGGAGAGACCGATCGCACCCAGACCGATCGCACCCCACCGAAGACCGATCCACCCAGACCGGATGCACCCCACCGAGATCGCATCACGCTCTTCGACGTCGCTTGCGAACCCCGAGCTCCAGTCCGACGATCGCATGCACCAGATCACACCGGTCTCGTCGATCGCAGCACCGCGCCACTCAATCTCGCCGCTCGATCTCGCCTCCGCTTGATCTCGTCGTTACCCATGACCAATCTCATCGCCCATGATCGATCTCTCCCTTTCCATCCATTTTTTATCACTCTCTCGTCCTTGCTCTCTCAGTTTGACCGAATGTGGATTTGATCGAATGAGTTGTTGTGATTTTTGTTTTTTTAAGTTTATACGTTGAAATTTCTATTATAAAATTTGTTTGGGAACTGTGAAAATGAGTGAGAAAATATGAGAAAGTAGTAAGAAAATAGCATTTTCAGAATGCAGCCAAACACATGAAAATATTTTCTAGAAAATTTTTCATAATGCAACCAAACACCTAGAAAATATTTTCCTTTCCCGAAAATACCATTTCTGGAAAATATTTTACGCAACCAAACACAGCCTTAGTCCAAAATAAAAGTGACTTGCAGGTGAATAGATCAAGACTTAATCTAAGCCAAAAGGATTGAGAAAGTAAGAAATAGATAAAGATTAACATAAAATTATGACTATAAGACTATATATATATATATAGAGAGAGAGAGAGAGAGATGGATTCAAGTTACACCTGATGTAATTTCACAAGAGTTACACATTTTTTAGACCGTAGATTTCTATGAAATTTAACAGTTAAAAAATGCCAACTATCTATGTCATCATTAAACATTTATTGTTTGCCACACTAGCTAACCAAATTAATTTTAGAGAATATTATATTATTCTTTCTACTTTCTATCTCTCTCTAATTAATGGATTTGATTTGAGAAAGAAATGAGTTCAAGTTTACACTTGATGTAACTTGAAAAAAAGTTTACGCTTGCAGCCTCTAGTGTGGCACCACCAATGACGGACAGAAAGCACCGGCCATGGAAGGCATTGCCACATGAAAGAAAGCAACTTCTAATTATAAACACAAAGAAAGCAAATCGCTAGCTCTACAACAAGAAACACAAAGTTGTCAGGCTGACCCCAAAGTTCAATGGATTTGTTTTATTTAGTAAATCAATCACCAAGCCAACCATAAAGCTAGACTATATATGTTATCTTTAAGAGCTTTCATCTAATTAAAATCAGATTTCAGATTTGTGATTCAAGGTCAAGATATGTTATATTAATTATTTTATAAGAACTGAAACCGAACAAGAGTCTTATATCTATAAGAAGGGGAGTAGGAAGGGAAGAACAGATATAATTTACTGATCAACAAAAATTCTTGTTCCACTCCATCATTGGTACATGGAAGCCATGGCCCCATCAAAGAACAGACTGGTGGCAGCAAATGAGCAAAGCAATCAAAAACTCCTACTCTCAAAATAAATAAATAAATAAATAATCTTTCATTTGTTCCTGAACTTGCCCCTAATTTCCATTGTTGAGGGTGAAAGTACATAGAACACGAGGCCATTTGAGAGGGGGAGAAAGGATGAAGATGATGATGGAGAGTAGAGAGTTAATGCTATTTTTTTAAATTTTCTATTTTTAATAAGAAGAGTTAATGACTTCATTACTAAAATTGATAAAGAAAGCGAATATTAAGGGTTTGCTTTAATTATTTCTTTATCTGATTAGTTACTTTTGAGTTTTGACCAAATGTTGCTTAAGAGAGTGTGTTGTGTGTAGTGTAACTTGTTCCACCCTCCTTAAAAGTTACCATGGCTTTTGAGTAAAGTTGTGGTGTTTCTTTGTGTTAAAACTTATTTCTCTCTTCCTTTTATGTGTGTGTGTTTGTTTCTCAAAGAATAAAGAAAAAAAGAGTTTTGACCAAGTGCAAAATAAACTGATAAACTTATGGATCTCATCCTTGTTAAGTTGCATAAGAAACCAACAAGTTCCACACCGCGCAAATCTTACGTGATTGAATTGAAGTTGTTGTTTTCATGCCAGAGCCAATTTTGTAATCTCACGCAATTTCAGTCCATATGTTTAAATTGATTGGGTTGAAAAGACAAAATTTGGCTACAAATTTAGTTGTAACCTAAGATTACAATTTCACCAAAAATATAAATGTGGGTGGTCGGGATTTTCACCTTTTTAAGGCTTGACACCCTATACCTCACATTAGAAGGCTTTGTCCTCTTTGGGGAGCCAAGCCCTCAAGGATTTGTATTACGAAATGGTGGGATTTGTCCCACATCGCTTAAGTAACCCTCCCACTCATGGTTGCTCCAAGGGCTTATAAACCATGAGTGGGAGGGTTGTGTAGTAGTGGTACACTCATGGTTGCTCCAAGGGCTTATAAACCATGAGTGGGAGGGTTACTTAAGCGATGTGGGACAAATCCCACCCTTTCGTAATACAAATCCTTGAGGGCTTGGCTCCCCAAAGAGGACAAAGCCTTCTAATGTGAGGTATAGGGTGTCAAGCCTTAAAAAGGTGAAAATCCCGACCACCCACAATAAACATAGCTACATATTTTGAAAATATATTCGTAGAATTGCATATTCTTTATATTCTTAACACATAAGTAAAATTCATATTCAATAAAATTCTTTTTTATTTGTAATTTTATATTACAAAAACTTGAAATTTGAACATTTCATTGATGACAAATTTATTGACCTTTGATCTTTTGAAAATTTCGCAAGCATAAAGGATACAAGAAAAAAATGTAATCCAATGTTGAATTTGTCAAAATTTACATTTAATAAAAAAATATTAAGTAGAATTGTAGTCTTAGGCTACAACCATATTTGTTGCTAAACTTTATCTGGGTTGAAATATCATTAATGCAACCCCAAGAGGTTGGCTTAGTGGTTTCTAAGGCCTCATGATATCTATGAGATTTTGGGTTCGAAACCTCTTGCCAACATCTTGGGGGCACCCCCACGAGATTCCTCCTTGTAATAATCTGATGCGTGTGGGATAGGGGAACTGCATACACCTAATGAAATAGTCAAATACTCAAAAAGATGTGGACACACTCGTTCAATATATATATATATATATATGTCATTAATGCATAATGGAGGACTAAAACTAAGATAGATGGATGAGAAGTGAGAAACAAATTTGGACGAAAATTAATCAAAAGTTGTTGAGGTCAGGTGTTCAAAGCATTCGACAAGATTGTAAGTTGGGCACAAAAAATGATCCATGCATAACCATAAAAAGAAGAGTGTTCGAGTGTTGGAGGACCTCAACAAGTTGTTACCTCTTGATATTTTTAACAAAGACATCTAGGATTCAAATCCCCCCACCCTCAATTATCAAATTATCAAAAAAAAAAAAAAAAAAACCCTTGATTCATAATTCTCTTTCCTATGAAAGAAATCAATTATATTATACAAAACTCAATTTTTGTGAGAAATCTATTTTTATTTTTTTGAATTCCTACTTAGGATATTAGAGAAAATTGTGTAAATTATAATTTTTACAAACTACATAGGAATGTAATATTGATTTTTTAACTTAATTGATCATATAAAATTAATTAGATAAAAGTATTGAGAATCATTAAATTGATTGATTTTGTATCCTTTTGGGTTGCTTTTTGTGTAGAATATGTTGCTTTGGAGTTTTCAAGTTATTCTCATAACAATTTAAGTAATTTAATAGATAATAAATTCTTTTTAATTTTGAAATTTATGAATTTATATATATACCAGTAAAATTGGCATTGGCTAGTCCCTAGATGAAAACCAATAAAAGATTGATCACATCAATATTTTGTAAAAATGTTGTAAAATAATTTGTGATTGTAGC
Organism: Quercus glauca; assembly: GCA_023736055.1. NCBI lineage: Eukaryota > Viridiplantae > Streptophyta > Magnoliopsida > Fagales > Fagaceae > Quercus > Quercus glauca. The sequence goes on along the minus strand of CM043326.1, from coordinate 16,370,224 downwards.
ATTACTTATTACCAAAAGAGTTTAAATATTTTGTCAGATGTTGTGTAATCTATTAATTAGTTGAGATTATGGTGGACTTTGAGTGTGTGTGTGTATATATATATTCTAAAACCATTAATTGCAATTTCTAATTGTGATTACGTTGATTATATACATTATACAGTATAGTGGGAAACGTTTAGATACACATGATTCCTTGGTGACTATGTCAATGTAATGGACATGCTTAGGAGAAGAGAACCATAACAAATCTTTGTATTTTCTTTCTTGCTATGCTATTTTTTACCCACTTTGTTTACAAAGTTGCACTTTACAATGGTTTCAGATTCAATTAGATAAATGCCAACATTGGTGGAAGAGAAAGACCCGCTATATGGAAATTTCCTACTGCCTCTGGTCTTAATTATCAACTTTTTTTTTTTTTATTAAAATAATATTATTCAAGGATCGCATTACCTGAATTCATGCTACAGTATATTTGAATTTCAAAACTATTCTGATTGTGGCGTTTGGGCCCCAAGCTCATGTCATGTTGGATAATTTCTAATAAGTTGTCGTATATATTGTACTTTGATGTTTTATGTAAGCCAATATGCTTGGGCTATGTGAAGAAGAAATGTTGAAGAATGATTAAGTAGATAATGTGTAAATCATCATGAAGGTATTTGGGCAACTGATTTGGAAAAGCGTGACTATATTTTCGTAATATGTCTTGAGATTCTATTCTATCAACTTATGGGTTGAACATCCTTTTGGATTCTAGATATAACATCTTGATTTTCCATTATGTCTCATTTAAGATTAAAAATAAAATAAAATAAAATAACTTAACTCCCCCAACCAACCCCAAAGTGAGAATATAGGAAAATAATTAGACACTTGTACATTTTATGTGCAACCTCCAATATTTTTCTACCCATAATGCAATGCTAAATATGAGTGAAAGACCAAAATACAACCCAAAAAGAATGTGGTTGCCGTGAATACGGTAATGTTAACTTTAATGTTCTAGGAGGGGGAACTGCTACATTTAATTTCATTTTCTTATAAAAGACATATTCATACATTAAAATTCATTTTAAGCAAAAAAATAACTATTTAACATTATTCCAAAATCAAATTAAATATGCATTTTTATGCATGAATTAACACAAATAAGTATGATAATGCTTTCTAATAGTGATATAATTATGCAAAATTAATCTATTATCAAGAAGAATGAACCTTATTGTAGATACATTTTATGCAAGAACACCAAGAATGGGTTCAATGTAACAATGACAAAAATCATGAAAAAGGAAAATTTAATGTTACAATGTTTGCATGGTTGTGAAGGTCTGGAAGGCCTATATATAGCCTTCCACACCTCATTAAGATAATTATGCACGAGGCCACTTGCCATCAATATGGACATTACAATAATGTTTTGAACAGATAATATCATAATAAGTTCATTTACTTTTTGGCTTTGCTAGCAAGCCTGTTTACTTTATATGTAAGCTGCAAAATTACTTTTGGGCTCTTATATTCCTTTAGTAACAAGACTATATATAGAGTATAGATGTCTAGCTTCATAGTTGTGCTTGCTATTCTTTCATTTCGTTTCAAAGACGTATTTGGACTGGCAAGACAAGTTGATCAAGCAATTTTATCTGAAACTTGGTTCCTTACAGGTTTGGGCAGTCGGGACAAAAATGGGAACACTGGTTATCGCTAGTTCTGGAATTTAATTCGAAGATAGTAGGTTCAAAAGATATCATACAACTGTGCCCTTTTGAAATTGGCCGTACAAGGAGATTGTAAAGTAATAGAAGAAAGTAGGGAAGATGTCATTGCTTCTGCTAGGAATCTGTTAGATGTCATGACTTAGGAATTTAATTTTTTGAGTCTTCCCAACTGGAAATCTATCTTACCCAAGCACAGGACTGACAGAAGAAAAAAGTAAAAAATTAACTAGAAATGAGAAACTATGTAGTCAGAAGAACAAATCTATGGCTGGGGTTTGCTCATTTAAAACCTGAAGAATCCCAACAGGCTCAACAGTTTAAAAGTAAATTGTACTAACAAGCAAAATTGACTGCAATAAGAGGTGGGTGAAAAGGCTACTAAGCGACTCCAGTAGTATCAACTATCAACTATAACATCAAACAGAGTTGGTTTGTAATTTTGCATCTACTTAAGTATGACATGTATCAGGAAAAAACTAAAAAGAATCAAGCCAGCATTTGATCTGAGTTGCAAGCTGTAGTTAGCAGTGTTATCAAACTTCATTATTTGGGGTGTGGGGCACTTGGTGCAGGTGCAAGTGTAAGATCTTAGCTTGATCAGAAAAGGCTAAGAACTAAACATTGGGCGTATAAACAAATCACGCATTAACAGGCCGAGCAAACCTGCTATGGCTACTTGAGCTCAGTTAGTCTGATGAATATCCAACTCAGCCTGGTTTCTGAAACTCAAAGACAGACAACATAATGAAGCTGCTTGTTTAACATGTTGAGAGTAGGACAAGGAAAAGTATCTAAATGCTTTTTATAATTCATTGAGCAGGGGGCAACATAAATCATGACTTGATATATTGAATGATGCTGGCAGGTTAATAATGTTTTTACACTTTTAAGCATCAATGCATCATATTTGGTAGAATTTTTCCACAGAAGTGCATATTTCACATAGTTCCAAAACCCATCATCAGGAACTGAATTAGTAATTCTTTTTAGGGAATTTGTTTTCCCCACAGAAAAACAGAAAATGTCATGGATCATAAACATCAAAGTGGACCCAAAAAAAAAAAAAACTATTCATAACCTAAGAGAAAAAATTAGAAAGTTTTTGCAAATCAAGACCCAATAGAACTATTAAGCTACAAATTTGTCACTACCATATATATGTCGCAATCATAGGCCAAGGCATCAGAGCTTGAATTTATACATCCCATACAGGAAATTCAGAGAGCTCACATCACAATCAATACGAAACACGAAAATTTAACAATTCATATGAGTAGTGTGCTGCATTAACCAAGTTTTCAATTCAATTTTGTGAAACAGTACTCAACCAAATCACTTTTCCATTTACACATCTTGTCAGTGTGGGACTATACAGTTCCAAGCAGAATCAGTGTGATGAAAGTTCTCACCACTATAGTTCAAGTCGGAGGAGGTCCACGGAATGAGTTTTCTACTCTTGAGATGAAGAAGAAAGTCATAGCCATCGCGAGGATCCAAAACACGAAACAGAGAAGCACAATTTGTTTTTTCATAGCGATGAGTTCAGCAAAGCGATCTTTCTTCTCCGGCTGAGCGTAGAACTCGTCTACAATGATACTCAACAGCGCATCCAGAAGCTTCTTTGATCGAGTATCTACGTCCACCGAGTTCATGGCCTGAGATCGAGCTTTTTTGAGAAAATCAACCGCAATCTCCACCTCCACAGATCTGTTCGTCGAACTATCCAGTTCGCTTGATCTGTACAGATTCATTGCAAGCTTTCCTGGTTCGTCATTTTCAGTAGTGACCGTAGAAGATGGAGTGAGATCAGAAGGAAGCAGCGATTCTGACGAAGCTGTGGGAGTCAGACTCATCGCCATTGAGAAGCTCTAGAAAATGAAACACAGAATTCAAACTACATTACGTGAAAATTTTTCTTCGTCTTCATTTCCTATATTTTCTCAGAAACCAAACAGTGCAAGTTGATATTGAATTCAAAGCTTTACACGTTCGTAATCGTTCTAATTTCGTTGATAGTGAATACGAAAGAGTAATCAACTCAAATTAAGCATCAAACAACACGATTATCAAACTTATATATAGATAAAGATGAATTTGCGTGCAAAATAGATTACATGAATGCAATTTTTCACACAAAATTCACATAAAAATGTACACACAGCTTGAAATTTGGATTGGATTGGAAATTGAATCTTACATCTGTGATATCTCCGGCGTGATTAGATTCCGAGATCTCAGAAATCGAAGATAACTCGTCCTTGGAAGATTCATCGGAAACTGACGTAAACACCGCATTCAAGTTCTTCTTCGTGACCTGGAGAAGAAGAAAAAGCGAATCTGAGTCTGAATTCGAATTCGAAACGTAGAGATTATGGTTTGGAAATGTACCTTCTGGAGCTTATTCAAAGAGGAGTCCTTGAATCTCCGATTCGCGAGCTCTGGTTTTTGGTGCTCTTTCATTTTTGATGTGTGTTTTCGCGGAAAGATTTTGAATTTCAATTTTTAACCGAGTATGGGAAAAATGAGCCGTATATATAGTGCGGGATTTGAGAGAGATTAGAGAATTGGGCTTTGTCGTTTTAGGTGGGCTTTTGCTGCTTCCGAATTCAAACTAGTTTTGGTCTTTAAATTGGCCCAAGTTGGAGTACGCTTTGGGACAGGATGCAAGTTCCAACTTTCACACATCATCTATAGTTCTATACTACTATTTCAAGGCTTTTTCTTGTTTGCGCTAAACATTTTTTGGGTTCTGAAATAACCCTACAGTTTATATTTAAATAGAGGCAAAATTTGAGAACAAAACTGTAAAAATATATTTCTAACTCTCACCTAAAACATTTCCTACAAAATAAGATCACTCTCCCACTAATCCACTTCTTTAAAGCAACTATAAGTTTACTATTTATTTATTTTAAATAAATAAAAAAAAAAAAGTTGAACAACCCCACGTTGCTGTTGTTGTTTTTTTTTTTTTTCTTTTATAAAAAAAAAAATCATCCCCACATTTATCTTCCTAGCAATTTTTTTTTTTTTTTGTTTTTTAAAACATTCTCAAGTTTAAGATGTATTTATTTTTATTTTTCTAATCTTCTATAAAAAAAAAAGTTTTATATTTGAAATTTCAAATGAAAAAGAAAAGTCCAAGAATTAATTTGAGTAACATACTACAAACTATCACTAACTCACTATCTCAGCACCATGCACCATATCAACATCCATTATAAACATCATCAACACCGTGCACGATCCCTCCATAATATCTAGAATTGACGATGTTGACATCAAGAAGTTGAATGCCCACCACCATAGAGTGTGGTTTGGTGGTAGGAGTTCTGTATCATTTAACATAATACTTGGCAAGAGTTGAGTGATTAGAGTAGTACTTTAACGAATGTGTTGTGCCCCATTATGATAGCTCTATCAAGTTCAAATGATACACATGGTATTACTCATTGTTGTCATGTGGCATGAGGTTGATGAGTCCACACCAAAGACCCTCTTTTCATTCAGGAAAAAAGAAAAGAAAAAATCGAATGCCTTACCGTTTCACTAAATCACATTTGAATGTTTGTACATGGCCGTATCTTACTAGTAACAAAGTTTGCTTATAGTTGCAGGATTAATTGGTCCGACCTAAAAGAAATTGATTTTAGTATAGGATTATTTGACCAATTAGATTAATCAATCCAAATAGCTCTCAAATCTCAATCATCTAAGACTAAGAGAAATGAAAAGGCAAATATGTCTGCATTCAATCAAAATAACTTAAATATAAAAATATATATATATATCATAAAAAATTATTGTCAAACCAAGTGTGGTTTCTACAACTTGACAAATGCATTGTTTTTGACTAAAATGTTTTTCTATTTCCATATCCTTCTAGTTAAAGAAAATAGGATAAACAATTACACAATTTTATACAATATATATATATATATATATATATATATGTATGTATATATATATATATATATTTTTTTTTTTTGTGTCAACAAAAAATATTAATATTAATACAAAACGGTCATCTGGATAACGACCTGCCTATTCCAAAACCACTCACAATACTTCCATTCTACTAACATTTACATTAATTAATTAATCAATAAATTAGCCCAACAACTCCACTCCAAAAAATAAAAATGAAATTACATTTTTGAAAAACTAAACCACATCTTGCCTTCACAAACAATATGATTTCCACGCCTAGGTTCAGTGGTTTGTTGTTTTTCCTAGTCTTTCGATCCTTTTCTTAGCTGTCTGGGTATGCAGCTTTGCATACATTGATGAATTGCTAAAGTAAAGATAATCAAGATACACCACCTCTGTTCTTGAGGATGCCCAAACTGAATAGTCCTTGCTTCCTAAACAAAATATTAGATACATTTATCTATTAGTTTACAAAGTAGAAGAAAATATTAAAGAACCAAAAAAACAAAAAAAAACAAAAACTCAAAACATATTAGATTTACTTTTTCAAGTGTGGTATAGATAAAAGAAAAAAAAAAACAAAACAAAACATATCAAATTTCACACCTTCATCTATCTTTTTGTTTTATTTTATTTTATATATAATTTATTAAACCCATAAAAGAAAGTTAGACTTGATAGCAGCTTTGGACCTCTGGTTATGATCGGACAATGCAAGAAATTGCGGCCGTGTGAACATCTGTTGGGCCCTTTGAATTATGAAAGCAAGGTTTTTTCCTACATACCCCATATGGCTAAAGAATTTATGAACCCCTAAATTGGTATTAAAAAATTTTTAAAAAAAATCTACTGTAAAAAAAAGCCCAATCAAATGAGTATAAAATATGTGTTAATGCAATTCAATAATTAGAAGGAAGAAATGGATTCAAGGCAATATACCATTGGACAAAGAAACAAAAGGAATCCAAGACCATTCCTAAACGCAACGCTTCCAAAACCAACATTGTACACTGGTCCATCCATTGTGTTTAAAACGTGGGTTGAGTATTTTAGTAATCAAAGGAATATGAAAGTTGTAGCAGTTAAATCTCTAATAGATATCAAGTTGAGTTTGAAAACCACCAGGAGAGTTGTCCTATTTCGTAGGCCAAGTTTCAGGTGGGAGTTAAAGGGGTATTGTAAGGACTAAGTTTGAGCGCTTCTTCTGTTGGGTGAATGGACTCAAACCCAATTAGTCCAACACAATAAATTTATAGAGAATGAGTTTAAGAACTAGGCCTTAGTGAGAGTTACAACAACTACACATGGTTATGAGTGGATTGAACAACAAGGACGTGGGCTAAATATGAAACTCTGTTCTCGGCCCTTATCTGGTGAGCTTGGTGTTCCTATTTTTTCTTCAATGCTTTGTTACAAAGGTTTCAAAGATGACACAAATTGCTACAGTACTTTCTGCTTCTAATTCTCCATCCCCTTCCAGGAGGTATTCTTACATTATATATATCTCATTTTAGCTGATCTTGACCTTCCATTTGTTGATCATGCAGGTCACTACTCGAGTGCTTGTCCCATCAGTCACCTTCCCAAACCTTTTGTGAATTGCAGCAACCAAGGTAGCACTGTTTAGGGGTCATTTTCTCATTAATGCGGCCAGAACGTTAGTTGTGGGCATTTAATGCAGAGGTGACAGTTTCTCTTTAAATTTCTCCTCCACTATGCTCCCATGGTTGGCCCATTGTACTTGTCCTTTTTCTTGGGATGCTCTGGGAGGTTGCCTCTGATGGCGTGCCGCTATTCCCTTCTTTGGTCTCGGTGGACCGAGGATAAGATTGTCCTCGACAATGTTTCTTGGCAATTTGGACTTTCTATGCTCGTCACATTTCTTCCTCCTCGGCATAGGCCTTGGGCTTAGTATAAAATGGGTTGGGCTTGCCAAATTCTTTGACCCCACAATAGCCTCTCAAAATCCTGCTGTCTGGCTCCTCAAATAGAAAGGAGGATTTTGATGTCCTTGGGCCTTTGTTAAGGCTTGTCAAGTCTTGTCCTCCGTCAGTGCTAGAGTCTTTTCACCTGACCAAGGCACGTTCTTGGCGCTTCAGTATACGGAGTGCGCCTTCATTAAATTCTGGCGGCTCCGTGTTCCCCGTGTTCAACGGTGTGATGATAATCCAACAGTGGAGATTTCTTTAACTTTATGGGCGGAAAAACCTGCACGGTTATTTTTAATTGGAGGTATAAATACCCATTCGAACCGATTCGCCTCTTTACTTTTACGCTCAAGAGTTCTTGCGCACATATCCTGAGTTTGTTCAAATCTCCAACCAAACTCACGTCTCTTTCCAGCATAAAAAGCCTATCCGATGAGCTTTTCCTCATTTCTGTAAGTTTTCTTCTCTCTCTAACTCATATTTTCTCTCTTCTAAGTTTCTTTTCCTCTTATTCCTCTCTTTCTTTCGTCCTTCCCTGAGTCTTTTAGCCATTTCTAGGGATGGGTAGGTTTAAAAAGTTGGTTGAGTCTGAAGAGGCAATGGAGAAATTCATCGCCAATTATAGGATACCTAGTAACGTAGGTTTGAGATATGTGAAGAAGGGGAGTGGCATTTTAGGAGGTAAGAGGGCGAAGTAGTGATTCCCGTAATCGCCTTCATAGAAGGGGGTATGAGAATCCCTATGGGGCTAGTGATGATGGACTACCTTAGGCATTTTCGGTTAGCTCCCACCTAGTGTGCCACCAACGTGTTTAGGATCTTGGGTTGCGTGGACACCTTAAATGAGAAAATGGGGTTGAGGTTAACCCATCACGATGTAAACTGGTGCTACAACCTCCAACACCTAAAAGGTAAATCCTATTATATAAAGATGATGGACGATAAGGTTCGGCTTATTTAGTGCCTCCCCGAGTCCAACAAGGGGTTAAATAAGGACTTTCTCATCGTGTCCGGGGAGTGGCACGACGGCCTTCATTATCCGACAAAGGAGGGGGCACCAGGTGGGGTATTCAGAGTAGGAGAGGGTTGATCTTTTGTGCTTATCACAGTTTGCATTGTTTAGTTGCTAATATGAATATGCTTTCTTTTTTGCAGATTCACACGCCTTTGAACGTCACTTTCACTTGGTCAACCAGGGAGATTTGGAAACCAACCTTAAGGTGGAGGTCTTTGTGAACGAAGCCGACAACCAAATCAGGGCTGCTCACAAGATCCTTGGGTACGATCCAATCCAGAAATCATTCTCGGCCCCAAAATACGTGATCAGAGCCAAAGATCCTCGGCTTCACAGGATCACCGTAGCAGAACACGAGTTCTTGCTTACTGAAGGGTCTCCTATCTTAGAAGGCGTTCCGTTCGCAGACCCTTCTTCATCCCCTCAAGCTGCAGAGACCAAGGGAGAAAGATTAGAAGGAGAAGAAGAAGTCGCTGGTTTGGGTCCATCCAAGGATGAATTTGGCGTATTCGACCAAGTTGATCCATCCGAGGATCCTTTTGGTGATTTGGGCGATCCCAATTTAACTGAAGCGAACCTCCTATCAGTAGGAACTTCTTCTCAGGCCGAGATGGGTTTTAAGAGACAGCCCTAAACCAATTTACTCGACCTAATTGAAGGCCAACTGGGGAAGGACGCACCGGGGAAGCCACAATCCAAGCTTCCTCCTCCTTCACCCAAGCATCTGCCTGTTCAGACCAGGTCATCTTTCATCCAATCCAAGCTTCCACCTCCTCCACCTCAGCCAAATTTTCCACCCAGGCCTAAGCCTACTGATCCTAAGCATAAAAAGGACCCTAAAGGTAAAAGGCCCTTAGAAGCTAATAAATCTCGCCCCTTTCAGGAAAAGGATGAAGCTCGGCGAGCTTCAAAACAGTAGAAGACGAGGCACAAGGGCCTTGACAAAGAAACAGACACTCAGTCTGAGCCCCAGGCTTGGCTTCCTATGCCAATGCTCTATGGGGAGCTTTTGATGGACAACGCCTCCCTCAGGGACTTCCGAGGGGGTGAGGGCACTTATGTGACCGATGCGCTGATGGGGAAACTAACTACTTCAAGAAATATCTAAATGTTAGATGGAACCAAGGTCTTGCATGATTCTCGGACTCAAACCTATGGGGAAACTAACTATTTCAAGAAATATCTAAGTGTTAGACAGAACCAAGATCTTGCATAGTCCTCGGACTCAAACCTATGGGGAAACTAACTACTTCAAGAAGTATCTAAGTGTTAGATAGAATCAAGATCTTGCGTGGTCTTCAGACTCAAACCTATGGGGAAACTAACTACTTCGACAAAGGCCTAAGCGTTAAACGAATTCCAAGTGTTGTGTGACTCCTCGGACCACAACCTTTGAGGAAATTAACGAGCTTGAGCATTCATCTAAGTTACAAATACAGCCAAAGGGGAGTCTAGCACCTCGGACCACTTGCCATGTCCTCATTCGATAGTGATGTAAACAAACACAAGCCCATGAGCATCACTTAAGGCACTTTGAGGTACATTGAACTTAACCCCTTTGCATAGCCAATAGCTAACTGCCTCCTTAAGGTCAGTAAATTTTTAGAACATACCTATAAGTACCATTGCACATTGTGCCGTGGCATTTGATCTTAGGATTTAAAGGTTTATCTTTATAAATGCTGCGCGCTTAACATTTTTTACCCGTTATGATAACCAATTCATGAGGTATAGGATTCATATTGTAAGGTTATTGCCTTTTATAGTCTGTTCAGCAAAAGCAAGCTGTAGTAATAAGGTGGCTCAATTGTTAATCAAAGATTAAGTGGAAATTATCATTATAGATTTTACATTTTTTGACTACTGTTTCAAAAATAAAAAACAAGTCACCCTATTGAGACTGCTTAACTAACAATCAAAGCACAAGTTATATAAATAACAGAACCCATTATAGCAACAATTAATACATGAAAAGGGAATTACATACATTCAGTCCAAGTGTTCCATTACAACAGTTCAAATATCTATAAAAAAAAAAAGAAAAAAAAAAGAGAAAAAGAGAAGAGAAAGAAACATGGGCCAAAACTAAAACAGAAGCTAGCCAAGGCAACCTATTTTTTCAACTTGATCTTTCTCCCCCCCCCCCCCCCCTGGAAGGCTGGTTTGAAGCGACTTCAGGGTCCTCGGAGCTTTCACCTGGGGGAAGAACCTTCAGAGGCACCACAAGGAGAGCTGTCTCCTCGGCATGAGAGGCTTAGGCATTAGCTGGGGGCTCTGCAGCATCATGGAGTGCTTCCTAATTAGGACCTTTGTCTTTTTTAGTGACCCCAAGAGGCTTAGCTTCCTTGGCAGACTCATCAAGAGTAGTTGAAGTAAGGGCAGCGTCAGGATGGCTTGCCTCAACCACCTCGAGAGAGGTACCAACCTCAGAGCTAGAAAGACCTGGCTCTCGGATGGCAGGAGGGTAGTATACATTCTCCACCTTTCACAGGTCAGATGAAGCCTCAACTCCAGCTTGTTTGAGGGCTTCATTCCAAACCTGCGAACAGTAGAGCCTGCATACCCCAGGCACTTGAGTCTTAAGAGTGGCCTGGGTCTCAATCACTCCCAAGGCAAAAGCCTCATCCTTAGCTGCCTCCTTAGAACTTGAGCCTCTGCCCTGGCAAACTCCGCCTCTTCCTTAACCCTTAAGGCTTCATCCCTGGCCCATTCTGCGACATTCCTGACCCCCTCTGCCTCGGCCAACCTCTTCTTTAGATCAGTGATTTGCTCCTTGGCAATCTTCAGCTAATCCTCAGCCTCGAGTAGGCACCTCATCTGGTCTACGGCCTATTTTTGAGCACCGGCTAGGCTTGATTCAGCGCTATCTCTGGCCCTTGTCATCTTCTTCAGATCCTCTATTACTTTCGAGAGATCGGCCTCCGAGATATTAAGGGTCCACGCAACATCCAAGCGCTTGTCATGCTCGAGCTCTAAGGCCCTGCTCTGGTTGTTGGCTACCTCCTCCAACCTATAAGTGGCCTGGACAGCCTGCCAATTGAAACAAGCACACGATAAGTTAGAAACCAAAGAACAAAAATCAGCGAAGTCACAAGCGTTAGAAGTCTTACCATGCCCAAGTACCTTTTAAGGTTGAGGAAGACATCCTGCCTCCTCAAATTCCCCAACTCGGCCTTATCGGCGGGGAGTAGCAGGGACCTCTGGTTTAAGTTCGAGGACCATGCAAGACCTTGGTTCTATCTAACACTTAGATATTTCTTGAAGTAGTTAGTTTCCCCATAGGTTTGAGTCCGAGGACCATGCGAGACCTTGATTCCGTCTAACACTTAGATATTTCTTGAAGTAGTTAGTTTCTCCATAGGTTTGAGTCCGAGGACCATGCGAGACCTTGGTTCTGTCTAACACTTAGATATTTTTTGAAGTAGTTATTTTTTCCATAGATTTGAGTTCAAGGACCAAGCAAGACCTTGGTTCTTTAAACACTTAGATATTTCTTAAAGTAGTTAGTTTCCCCATAAGTTTGAGTCCGAGGACCATGCAAAACCTTGGTTCTGTCTAACACTTGGATGGCTGCTAAAATACAAGACGTATAATCATAATAGACTAAAGATTTGAATTAGAGAAATACTTTTATGAATAATAATACATTTTCAGGTTATTTACATTCCATGGGCGAGGTATAGCTTTTTCATCTAAGTCTTCTAAGTAGTATGCACATATCCCTACTACTGAAGTAATTCGGTATGGTCCTTCCCAGTTGGGTCCCAGCTTTCCCCAGGATAGACTTTTGACAGCACCCACAACTTTCCTCAACACTAAGTCCTCCGGTGCTAGTGGTCTCAACTTCACATTGGCATCATACTCCTGTTTGAGCTTCTGGTGGTAATAAGCCAATTAGATCACTGCCTTTTCTCTTTGTTCATTGATCAGATCTAGGCTCTTCTCTAGTAGTTCATCATTACTGCTTGGAGTGAAGGAGCTGGTCCTCAGCGTTGAGAAGCTTACCTCTAGAGGGATAACAGCCTCGGCCCCATAAGTCATGGCAAAGGGTGTCTCCCCTGTTGACTACTGTGGTGTAGTCCGGTAAGTCCATAAGACGTGTGGCAGCTCTTCTACCCATCTTCCCTTGGCGTCATCTAGTCTTTTCTTAAGCCCATTAACTATGACCTTATTGACAGCCTCGGCCTGTCCATTTCCTTGAGGATAAGCTGGAGTTGAGTACCTGTTCGTGATCTCCAGTTCGTAACAATATCTTCTGAAGGCTTTGCTATCAAATTGGAGTCCATTATCTGAAATGAGGGTATGAGGGACCCCGAATCGTGTAACAATGCTTCTCCAGATGAATTTCTTTGCATCCACATCTTTGATGTTGGCCAATGGCTCAACTTTGAACCATTTGGTGAAATAATATGTGCCGACCAACATATATCTCTTATTTTCTGCTACCTTGGGGAAAGGACCTACAATATCCAGGCCCCATTAGGTAAACGGCCATGGACTAAACAAAGGGTTGAGAACCCTTCCTGGCTGATGAATATTTGGGGCAAACCTTTGGCACTAGTCACATTTCTTAACATATTCTAGGGCTTTCTTCTACATCCCCAGCCACCAATATCCTTATGTAATGGCTCGATGCGATAGAGATCTTCCCCCTGTATGACTCTTACAGATCCCTTCGTGCAGCTCTTCAAGCAGTAATTTTGATGCTTCAGGATGAATACACAGTAGATATGGCCCAGAATAGGAGCACTTATACAACTTGTGGTCCTTGGACAACCAGAACCGATGAGTTTTTCTTCGTATTTTCTCAGCCTCTAACTTCTCCTTGGGAAGAATATCATCTTTGAGGAAACTCAATATAGGGTCCATCTAGCTAGGGCCCACTCTAACTTGATGGATATGAACCATACCTTTTGCAACCTCATTTGCTCTATCCAGATGCTCGACAAGAATAATTCGAGGCAAACTCCCTGCCGAGGAGGTAGCGAGTGTGGCCAATGAGTCTGCATGGGTGTTTCCACTTCTGGAGACGTGTGACAAGTTGAAAAGATCGAAGTTTGACTGCAAGCGTTTGACCTGGCTTAAGTATTCTTGCATCCTCGCATCTATGGCTTCCAACTCTCCCTTTACTTGGCCCACTACCAATCTCTTGTCTGAGAACATCTCTACTGCTTTTCCTCCCATTTTCTGCACCATGGCCATTCCTTGTAACAATGCCTCATACTCGGCTTCGTTATTTGTGGCCGAGAACCCAAGTCTCAGGGATTTCTCTATGATAGTCCTCTCAGGAGATACCAAGACTAGCCCCACTCCGAATCCCCTTTGGTTTGCTGCGCCATCAACGAACACCTTCCAACATGGGGGTCCTGGCGTAGAGATTACCCTGACTGATTTTCCACCCATGTTTCTCTTCTTTGCTACTATTTCTACTAGGGGTGTGCAAACCATCACTGGAGCCGACAACACCGACCGGCACTAACCCTCCCGCACCGCCATTAGCACTGACCGACGGAGCCGATGCCGGCGATCGGAACACGAACGGAGCTTCGATGTTGGTGCGGTGAGGACATCGGAGACGCAAAGCACGAACCGAGTAAAGCCGAATTGAACAGATACAAACAGAGTTATATAGAGAAATAATTTCAGATCAAGGATACGGCGTCGTTCAGGCGTGTATCCATTTTAAATTTTTTTTACTAAAACATCGTCGTATTGGATTATTAAAAAAAAAAAAAAAAAACACACACAAAATTGCACCGTTTTATGTAGGTTTTCAAACATACCCCACTATAAATTCACTCCTATTTGCACCGGGCCCTTAACTCTCTCTCTCGCTCTCGCCGTCAATCACTGAGTCGCCAGTCGCCTCTAGCCTCTCGCGGTTTCGCCGGCTTGAGTCACGCCTCACAGCAGCAGCAGCTCATCGCACAGTAAGCCGTCAGCCCCTTTCTTTTGGTTTTAATGGAAACGGAGTGAGAGAGATTGTGTTTGTAGTTGTAGGTACGAAGATAAGATTGGACAAAGGCGTGCCACGTGCGTATGAGTTGTTGTTGTTGTTGTTGTTCAGTACTCAGTAGGGAAGTTGTGACTTGTGAGTTAGAGATGGAGAGGGTAGAAAGCGTAGAAGAGTGTAGAAGGCCCTTACCGTGCACTAGTTTAGATACTTTAGAAGAGTGTAGAAACATCAAACGTGCACTAGTTTAGACTAGTTTAGAAGAGTGTAGAAATGTGCAGTGCACTAGTGAAAGGGTTAGTTTTTAATATATTATATGCCGTGCACTAGTTTAGAAGAGTGTAGAAAGTTTAGTTTATAGTTAGTTTATACGGTGTGCAGTTAATTTATTTAGTTAGTTTTTAGTTATTTATTTAGTCAGTTTAGTTAATTTATTTTATACAGTGTAGTTTTATAGTGCTCTCTTGCTTATAATTAATGCTTGTCTTGTCAGTTTAGTTGTTATCAATTTTTCGGCACTTATTTTATTTGTCACAGTCTACTAAGTAGTAAGCACTAACTTTTTTTTTTCTTTCAGCATGTTAATTTTTAAGAGAGACAAGATTGAGAGAGTTCACGCTTTTAATCCTTCATCGAAAGGTAATCACTAAACAGCAAACACTTACTATATTCAACATTATGATTTTAAATTTTTAGTACTTAGTAACAAATGCTTTAAGTTTATATATAATTATATATAAAATTAGCTTTTATTTTATATTTATTTAATATAAATATAAAATAAAAGCTAATTCTCTAGTTTTGAATTGTTGTTAATATTAGTGACATGAATTGTTGAGTAATGATTAATGATTGTTAGTCTGGAAAAATTATAATTTGATATTGTTGTGGAAACTTTGTTTTTTTGTTGTTTGGACATTTTTTTATTAGATGGATGTTGATGCTCCACCTGGATTTGGTGCACCTAGAGACCCAAACCTACCTCCTTCTAGTCCTGGTAATGCTATCCCTAACCCACCTAAACTTGCAGCACCAATTGGACTTGATGCATCACTTCCCCCACTATCACCTAAACAAGGTGGTAAGGACCCGTCTATAGTATGGCAACACTTCATTAAGTTAGCTGGTTTTGATCCCAAAAATCCTAGATCTCAATGCAACTATTGTAAAAATCAATATAAATGCCATGGTAAGAAAAATGGTACTTCGGGCATGTTGCAATACATGAAGGTGTGTAAGAAGTGACATTTTCCCCGTAATGATAAGCAAAAAACTTTGTTTTTCCAAGCGAAGAGAGAAGGGGAAAGTGGTTCAAATGTGTTAGTGGTTGCAAATTATAGTGAAGAAAGGATAATGTTAGCATTGGCAAGGATAATTGTAATTGATGAATTGCCTTTTAAATTTGTGAAGCATCAAGGCTTTCAAGAATTTATGGAAATAGTTGAGCCTAGGTTTCCTATTCCCCATCGCACTACCGTTGCAAGGGCTTGTATGAAGATTTATTCTAGTGAGGTAGATGTTTTGAGAAGGGCTTTTGTTGGGCAACGGATTTGTGTGACAACGGATACTTGGACATCCATACAAAACTTGAACTACATGGTAGTCACCGCACACTTTATTGATGGGGATTGGACTTACCAAAAGAAAATCTTGAACTTTTGCCCTATAGCTAATCACAAAGGGGACACCATAGGTAGAGCGGTTGAGTCATGTTTGTTGAAGTGGGTTATAGACCGGTTGTTTACAATTACCGCAGACAATGCTAGTTCTAATGAGGTGGCAATTGATTATGTGAAGAAGAAAACAAAAGAAAGAGATAGTAGCATATTAGGTGGTGAGTTCATGCATATGTGTTGTTGTGCGCATATCTTGAATTTGATTGTACAAAGTGGGTTGAAGTTTATTCTTGAATCAATTGCCAAAGTTCAGAATGCGGTGCGATATGTGAGAGCCTCTCCCGCAAGGTTTGAGAAGTTTCAAGAATGTGTTGAAAATGATAAAATCAAGGCAAATGTTTGTTGTCCCTTAATGTGCCAACAAGGTGGAATTCCACTTATCTCATGTTATATTGTGCTTTGAAATTTGTGAGAGCATTTGATAGGTTGGAAGAGGAGGATAGGCATTACAAACTTTATTTTTGTGAAGCGGATGGGAATGGGAAAAAGCCCATTGGTCCTCCTAATTATCTTGATTGGGAAAATGTTAAGACCTTTGTGAAATTTCTTGGTATATTTTATGAGGCGACACTTAGATTTTCTAGGTCCTTGTTTGTCACTTCTAATACATACTTCCATGAGCTAATTAACATTAAAGATCAATTGCAACAGTTGTGTAGTGTTGATGGGGATCCACTTTTGAAGAGTATGGCGGTAGAGATGAAAAAAAAAATATGATAAGTATTGGGGAAGTATGGATAATATCAATTTGATGCTTTTTGTTGATATTGTTCTTGACCCAAGGTATAGATTGAAGTATGTAAAGTTTTGGTTTAGTGAGTGGTATGGAAAGGACAAGGGGGATGCGATGAACTCTAAGGTTCGGGATGCATTGAAGAGGTTGTATGTGGAGAGAGTGGGTCAAAATGGAGCTTCGAGTTCTAGTGGTATTGTTGCTTCATTGTCTGGGGACTCCCGGCTAAGTGTTGGTAATGCTTCATTGTCTGATCGCATTAAAAATTATAATAATAGGTTTAAGCAACACTTGGCGGACGAGGACAGTGTGGAAAGCAAATCTGAGTTGGATAGGTATTTGTTGGAATCTTCTGAGGACCCTGATGTGGAAGATTTTGACATCTTGATGTGGTGGAAAATGAATTCTTCTAGATACCGAGTCCTTTCCGAAATTGCTCGTGATGTGTTGGCTATTCCTGTCTCTACAGTTGCATCCGAATATGCTTTTAGTACCGGGGGGTGTTTTGGATTCGTTCCGTAGTTCACTATCTCCTAATACAGTTGAAGCCCTTATTTGTACTCAAAATTGGTTGAAAGATGCAAAGAATAAAAGACCAATAAAGCTTCGGGAGTGCATGGATAATGTGGAGGATATGGATGGTTTTGAGATTGACACTGGTAAATATATGTTCATTTTGTTTGTTGTATATATCAATTGTTTATTTATTTGCTCAATGCTTACGAATCATTTTATTTTGAATGGGATTGTAGAAATTGCATCGGTTTGCCCAATGCTTATGGAGGAGGATCCAAACACCATTGTGTTGGATGATGATGAGTGATGTGCTGCTCTTTGCTTGGAGTTAGTTAGTAGTTAGTATCATGTAAGTATACTTGCTATTCTCATTCGTTTGTGTTAATTATAAATATTCTATTGTTCGTAAACGTTTTATTATTATTAACACGTGTTTATTTTGTTTTGTTTAGTATTTTGTAGGAGTTCTAGAATGATGCATGGTGCACAGACTTACTGGACAAAGGACTTACAAGAATTAGCATTCTTTTGCCTATATGCTAATTATATCTGTACATGTTATTGGTAGTGGACTTTTCACTAATAATAGTTATTTAGGTATTCATGAGTGGGACTATTATTGGAGATACAAGCAATTAGCATTCTTTTGCCTAAATGCTAATTTAATTTGTATATTTTTCTTTTGGCATTTTTGGACAGTGACAAATGGTTTTGTAATACGTTATTAATTAGATACATTAACGCTTATTGTTGTTGACACTGACACACACAGTAACACTAATGATATTATATGTTACATGATAGTATTTTGGGAGTTGAACTCTTATTGAGGCAATTTCAAAATATTTTTGCATGGTGAATGAAATGAAAAAATTTGGATCATTACGTGAACATATTTTTTGCATAGGTTTTGCACAGGTTTGAAATGAAAAATACAATTTTGAAATTTTGGATCATTATGTGATCATTATGAAATGAAAAATACATTATTTGGCACAGATTTCTTGAACAGGTTGATATATTGATATTGGGCTTGAAAGCCCAATTTTTTTATTATTAAATTTTTTTTTTTTTAATATTTCAAACTGATTAAACCGACTAAACCGCACCGCAAAAAACCGCACCGCTATAAGTCGGAAAACCGACCCTAGGCGGTGTGCATCGGTTCCAATTATGAAAAAACCGATCTTTATCGGTTCGGTATTAAATTTGGAAAAAAATTGCCCTTACTGAACCACGCACACCCCTAATTTCTACTGGTGGTTCAGCAAATTCGACCACCAAGTCAGCCAGGACCTGGCCATTTTTAGAGGTCCGAGGCATGTACTTGATGTCAAAGGCCCCCAGAATTGTGTTCCATATGGCGATCCTTCCAGTGTAATCAGCAGTCCAAAGTACAGACTTCAACGGTAGTTGGGTTAGAACAACCATTATGTGGGCTTGGAAATAATGGGGAAGCTTTCGTGTAGTGTGGACCACAGCTACTATGGCTTTCTCCAAGGGTAAGTACCTGACCTCAGCTTCATGTGGCGACTTGCTCACGTAATAGACTGGCTTTTGAAGGCCATTGTCCTCCCGTATTAGCACCAAGCTCACAGCATGAGGGGCCACATCAATGTATGCGTCTAGGACTTCATCGGCCTCAAGACTGGACATGATAGATGGCCGAGAAAGGTACTCTTTGAGTTGCTGGAAGGCCACAATACAGTCCTGGGACCACTCAAATCCTTTCCGCTTGTTAATCAAGAGATAGAATGGTCTGCATCTATATGTCGACCTAGAAATGAATCGATTCAAGGCCGCAATCATTTCAGTAAGCTTTTGGACCTCCTTGGCATTTTGTGGTGGTTTTAAATCATTAATAGCCTTGATCTGGTCAGGGTTAACCTCAATTCCCCTGTGAATGATCATATTGCCTAAAAACTTGTCTGATCTTACACCGAATGAGCATTTGGAAGCATTTAGGTGCAGCTTGTGGTCCCTTAAATCATCAAAGGTGCGGCCGAGGTCTCCTAAATACTCGGACACCCCTTTACTCTTCACCACTATATCATCAACATAGATTTTAATGCTCTTGCCCAACTGCGACTCAAACATTCTCGTCATCATCCTTTGATAAGTGGACCCTGCATTCTTCAGACCAAACAGCATTACCTTGTAGTGGTAGTTCCCAATAGGTGTCACGAAGGCTGTCTTCTCTTGATCCTACAGAGCTAGTGGTATTTGATGATAGCCTTGAAAGACATCTAAGAAGCTCATCCGAGGATGGCCCACAGTTGCATCCACCAGCTGGCCTATCCAAGGCATAGGGAACGGGTCTTTTGGGTATACCTTATTTAGGTTCGTGAAGTCTACATAAACCCTCAATTTTTCACTTTTCTTCTTGACCACCACGGTGTTGGCCAACCATTTAGGGTAAAAAACTTCTTTGATAGCCCCTGCACGCTTAAGCTTCATCACTTCGTCCTTAATCGCATCGGCGTGCTCTCTTGACGGGCGTCGGGGTGGCTGTTTCTTGAGAATGATGGACGGGTTGACATTAAGATGGTAACAGATGAAGGCTGGATCAATCCCTGGAGTATCGCAGGTATCCCATGTAAATACGTCAATATTTCTTTTGAGAAACTCAATCAACTCCTCCTTCTCCTGAATTGGTAGCTAAGCCCTGACCTGAAAGAACTTCTCTGGATCATCACCAATGACCACCTTGTCTAGATCCTTGCATTTTGCCTCCTCGCCAGCTGTATCAAGAGGCAACATCAAGGCCTTTGATTGCTATAAGTTCTTTTCAACAGAGGCCGAGAACTCCACGTCGAGCTGATGCAAAATGGCCGCCACCATACACTGCCTTGTCGTGGATTGACAACCACAGATTTCGAGAACCTGGTCCCCTAACGGGAATTTCACATTCTGATGCAAGAAGGAGGCAACAGCCCCTAAGGTATAGAGCCAGGGCCTACCGACGATGGCTATGTATGGAGAGTAGGTGTCTACCACGATAAAGTTCACCTCACTATCTCTGGGCCATTCTGGATGGGTAGCCTAATCATGCCCTTTGGGATAACAAGCTTCCCGTCAAAACTCATCAAAGGAGAGCTATAGGGCGTTAAATCTTCTGGTTTTAACCTCAGCCCCTTGTAGAGGTCGGGGTACATAACCTCGGCCGCATTGCCATTCTCCACCATCACTCTTTTCACATCGTAGTCCCCGATTCTGAGAGTGATCAACAGTGCGTTGTCATAGGGCTGGGTGGTTCCAATCTTGTCTTCTTTTGAAAAACTCAAGACTGTGTGGAAATTCATTCTGGCCTTCTTCGGCTCTGGCTGGGACTCCTCAACAAGCAGCTGAGCCACAGATAACACTCTTAAAGGGTGCATGCTTGTTCTTCCTAGCGCGGCCAAGATTACATTGATCGTCCCTACAGGTGGTCCTAGAGCGGTGTCTCTCTGGGGTTCCTGATGGGTTTGGCCTTGATGACCACTAGAATGATGCAGAAGGTGCTTCAGCTTTCCTTCTCAGACTAGCTAATCCAAGTAGTTCTAGAAGTTCCTGCAGTTCTCCATGGTATGTCCGTGGTCCTGGTGGTATTGACAATAAAAGTTCTGATTGCGCCTCGTGGACTCTCCCACTATCTTATTCGGCCTCTTAAAGTATGGCTCGTTCCTGATTTTCTCTAACACCCGATGTACTGGTTCTCGGAATACAGCATTGACAGTCTGTGTGTTGGCTGCTCTGGATTGCCCTACGAAATCTCCCCTCGGGCGGTTGCTGTTATATCGGTCCGACATGAAATCACTCCTCTCCTGAGGGATAACGTTCCCTTTTCCCTTGCCTTGCAGCTGACCTTCCTCTACTCGTTTATACTTATCGATCCGATCCATCAGTTGGCGCACACTGGTGACAGGCTTGCCAATCAAAGACTTCCTCAAGCCGTGCTCGGCTAGGAGACTATTTTTTATGGTGCTGATAGCGACATCATCAAAATTGCCGTCCATTTCATTATACATCTCCTAATATCTGTCCGAGTAGGCCTTTAGAGTTTCTCCATCATGCATGGATAGAGACAATAACGCATTCAAGGGCCTAGGAGCTCTGATGTTTGTAACGAAACGGGAGCCAAAGGCTTGGGTTAGCTGCTTATACGAATCTATGGAATTCGTCTTTAAGCCATTGAACCACCTCATCGCCATTGGTCCCGAGCTAGATGGGAAAACCGTGCACATCAGCGCCTTATTTTTAGAATGAACAGCCATCCTTTGGTTAAACTGGCTCACATGCTCCATGGGGTCTGTTTTGCTGTTATAAATGGTGAAAGTTGGCTGTTGGAATCGTCGAGGGAGTGTAGCCCCCTCTATGTGGTGTGTGAAAGGTGATTTGGAGAGTTGATCTAGTGCCTTGCTCATGGCATTGTTTCCTAAGCCCCTAGGAGATGGGCTTTTACGTTCACGCCTTCGGCGGTGCTCCTTTTCGTGAGAGAAAGTCTTGCTTGGAGGAGTTCTCAATCTTTGCCTATAGTCATCATCACTTTCATCATCGAAGGGCATGTCAGGGCTAGAACGAGGCCGCCTTCGTTGTGCATGGTGCAGCTGTCTCTTCAAGTCGTCTATCTCTCGTTGTATGGCCTGTTTTTCATTCTGTCTCTGGGATACGTGACTCCTAACTTCTTCCTATTGCATGGCCCGGTTGTTATTTTGTCTCTGGAGCATGTGACTGCCCACTCGAGAATGGCTTCTGCTGATTTGAGTGGTGTGCACACTTCCCTCTTAAAACCTTTCATCCTCTTCGTTTCAATCATGCTCAAGGTTGGGAAAGTTACCCTGCTGTTGGGATCTAGCCGGTTCAGGCTGATGGGAGCCTGCTTGATGAAGGCCTGATCCTACCATGCTTGATTGTTGCCCTTACTAACACACAAGTTCTTCTCACAGACAGCACCAATTGTAGGGACTGCGTTTAAGCGCTTTTTTTGCTAGGTGAATGGACTCAGACCCAACTAGCCCAACACAATAAATTTATAGAGAATGAGTTTAAGAACTAGGCCTTAGTGAGGGTTATAACAACTACACATGGTTATGAGTGGATTGAATAACAAGGACGTGGGCTAAATATGAAACTCTGTTCTCGGTCCTTATCCGGTGAGCTTGGTGTTCCTATTCTTTCTTCAATGCTTGGTTACAAAAGTTTTAAAGATGACACAAATTGCTACACTACTTTCTGCTTTTAATTCCCCATCCCCTTCTAGGAGGAATTCTTACATTATATATATCCCCTTTCAGCTGATCTTAGCCCTTCATTTGTTGATCATGCAGGTCACTACTCGAGTGCTTGTCTCATCAGTCACCTTCCCAAACCTTCTGTGAATTGTAGGAACCAAGGCAGCACTGTTTATGGGTCATTTCCTCATTAATGCGGAGGTGACAGTTTCTCTTTGAATTGATCCTCCACCATGCTCTCATGGTTGGCCCATTGTACTTGTCCTCTTTCTTGGGATGCTCTGGGAGGTTGCCTCTGATGGCGCGCTGCTATTCCCTTCTATGGTCTCGGTGGGCGAGGACAGGATTGTCCTCGGCTATATTTCTTGGCAATTTGGACTTTCTATGCTCGTCCTCAGACATTTCTTCCTCCTTGGCATGGGCCTTGAGCTTAGTATAAAGTGGGTCAGGCTTGCCAAATTCTTTGACCCCACAGGTATTATTACCATGTTATTCTCAAGTTTTGTTTCTGCTAAATTTTAGGGTAGAGGGGTCATTTTGGAAAAAAAAAATCCAGTCCAAACAAGAAAAATCTTTTAAATAATAGTATAGATATACATGTTTGATTACAATTTAAACTGCTTTTAACTTCTTTTTAAAAAAACTAACTGCTCTTAACTTCTTATACTTATATGTATATATTAAAAGGATTCAGAATTTGTATATATTAAGAGGATTCAGAAAGTTAGTTATTGTCTTTTTTCCTGTCAAAAATACTCCTAAATTAATTAACTAACAACTTAAAAATAGGGTTAAAATAGTAAATTGGAAAAAGAAAGTTAGTTATTACTTTTTTTACTGTAAAAAATATCCCTACCTAAAACTTAAAAATGAGGTTAAAATAGTAAATTGATAAAAATAATAAATTCCTACTTCTACGTTGAAATGTCTTCCTGCTTCTAATAAACTCCTACTTTTACGTTGATTTAAATTTCTACTTCCCTACAAAATAGGATTACTCTTTTGTTAGTTTTAAAACTCCTCAAATCTATAAAACTCACCCCACATATTCTTTTTTTTTTTACTTCATCATGATGTATTTGTTTCTTCTGTCCTTTTTTTTTTTTTCAATTTTTTTTAAAAATTCATTACACCCTTAGGTTTTTTTTTATTTTTATTATTTTGTGATTGAAAAAAATAGAAATCCCAAATTATAATAAATGCAAATTTTTAATTTTTATCCGAAAAATAGAAGAGCCTCTGAGCACGCGCATGAGTGCGTGGCTAGTCTAAATTAATAATATCAAATCCTTCATTATTCATAATTCTATCTCTATAGGTTGGAAGTCTTGAATCCAAGAGGTTAAATGTGATTTTTTTTTTTTTTTTTTTTTTTTTTTTTGTGTTTAATCATTAATGTTGTTTTGAAAGTCATATGCTTGATTTTAGGTTCATCGCTAATGCATCATGCTGTTATTTACTTATTTTTATTCTTTTGTGTAGATGAATTTCTTGGTTAAGATTTTTGCCTTGCAGATTGTGTTGGGACCTCAACTATCAGGTCTCTTTAGGGTTTCAGGTTTATTGTTTCAAATAATTTAATCTTGCTTTAGACAAGTCTTTACGTCTGTCATGTTCTATCTTGCTTTAGTTTTTGATCTCTCACATTCTGTCCTTTTTTTTTTTTTTGACACCTGTGAGTTAAGGTTGGAAATGTGTTTCAGTCTAACAATACTGATTCGGCAATAGGGATGAAGGGAGGACTACAGCGAAAAGCAAGAGATGAAGAGAGCATGGACTATGGAGGAACCACAACTAAAGCATATACTTTGATGTTTTGTGACAATGCAATAATAGAATAGTTGTGTTTAAGTCTATTAATAGTATTGGGGTTGTTATCCACCACATCATGGACTAATCTACATGTTGCTTTTCTTTTTTTTTTTTTTCTTTTTTTTTTTTTTTTCTACTGGGGTTATTGTTGAAAACTTGGATTTGGGTGGTAATGCGCAATTGCATAGGATAAGTCTTTGTGGGGCCCTAATAGCACTAGCCGCACCGGCCCACTACATAGGGCCCAAGGCCCGCGCCGAGGATAATGCTGAGGCCGAGGACAAATGGGAGAGAACCCAGGACGTCCAAGGCCCGCGCCGAGGATGACCTGTCCTCAGGCACACCGACTTCACTAAAGGGAAAATATCCCATCTCAGTTGAATATATCTCACCAACATTCTGACCACTTTAATGGTGAGGTGACCTGAAAACCCTAAGGCATCAGTCACTTCAACTAGTATAAAGCCTGCGAAGGCGGCTTTGACCTAACATAAAGCCTGTAAAATACAGATGATGTGACAAACTCCTGTACACGACGATCAGATAATTGACAAGTGGATGGTCAAGATCAACGAAAATAAGACTATACAACTAGGAAGATTCTAAAGGGAAAAGGAGGATCCTCCGGAGAAGAAAAAAGAGATCCTCGGTCAGAGGCGAGGATCAATAAGCCTCACAAACACTTGGCCAAAATAACAACGGAGTGAGGATCTTTCTTACATAAACTTCTAAGTCCAGTTCGTGTAGGGGGGTCCGCCCCAAAATTCGTTTTCTGCCCGTTATATGCCCAGTCCTTCCTACCCATTCTCTACAAATTTTATTGTCTAGGGTCCATTACATTTTGAGCCCTTACAATTGGCGCCGTCTGTAGGAAGGACTTGTGCATTAGCGGCGCAACGTTTGGGGAATGGAAAACAAAACAACAAGTCAATCAAGAACAGATGCAGATTCATACAGTTTTTAACAACAATAATATACATCCGGCAGTCTACAACAACAAGAAACAAGAGCAAAAAAAAAAAAAAAAAAAAAAAAAGAGACAACACGTAAAATAAGTCTACTTCTTTTATTCGTATGTGAAAGAAGATTACATCTTTTACAAGTAATGCCCAGGGGGCTTGTTCTAAAGCTAACTACAAAAGGCAGACGCTTGACGAAGCTGGCAGACGCTTGATAAAGCTGGCAGAAGAACAAAAGGCGAATGCTGGACAACAATGGCAGAAGAACAAAAGATAAAAGAAGAGAGTAGAAGAAGAGATGAAGAACAAAGGGTAGAAAGTAAAGTTGGCAGAAGAACAAAAGTTGGAAAAGAAGTGAAGGAAGAAAGGAGGAAAAGAAAGAAAGAAAGTTGGCAGAGGAACAGAAGATAGAAAAGAAGGCTGGATGACAAGCAGGAGAAGAGAAAAAGAAAAGAGGAAGGCTCGTTGAGGAGCAAAAAGAGAAGAGAGAAGAAGGGTTAGAGGGAAGAAGAGCTACAGAGGAGGTGGAAGGGGTCGCGGCACAGGACGGCCCCACTTTTGGGTTCCGCCTGATTTCCCTCCCACCTCCGCTGCAGCCGGCTTGGGGGGTCAATGACCCGTACCCAAGGGAAGGTGGTTACGTTCTTCCTGGATCCTCCTCCTGATGGCGAGGAGGGCTCCTCCTCTGGTTAGGTTGAAAAGAAGGAGAATCTTCGGATCTCCCAGATACCCATCCCAGCGTAGCGGCCAGGGTCGGAATGCCATCCTCGGCTCCTAATAGGGGCTGTGCATCCCCAGGATCGCCCTTTTTAAGGGCCCACTCATTCGAAGGGACTCAGGCGGCTATGTTTGGCGGAGCCTTTTTGGGAGATATTTATGAGAGAAATTTGATATGGACTTTTGTCAAGTGTGAAGGAGAAGGTTGCCCTGGAAGCGTCTTATATAGATGGTGGGATATTTATGAGTGCCAATCTGCCATAAATCCCAGGGAGAGATTTTCGGAGGCAATGATGCCGCCCCAACTTCCAAGGGGCTTGCCAACCGTTAGATCCTCGTAGATCCATGGCCAGCATTAATGAGGAGACGCCTCACTAAACGAGAAGACACCGAAACGTCAGAACGCCTTACCTGGACAACCCAAAAGACGCCTCGTTATCTGAAGAATTCCACCAAACGAAGAGGTAAAACACGGCAAGGTCTTATCCTCCACCAACTCCAGCATTTACTGCAATTATTTTCTGCTTCAAAACTGTAATTATTTAATGCTTATTACGCGGCAAGAATCAAAACGGCTACGGATAAATAGATAAAATAAATGATAAAAAGAGAAAACTAGGTACTGGACAGAACCAAGGCATTGCATGGTCCTCGGACCCAAGCCTCATGGGGAAACCAGATACTTCAGATGATTATTAAAAGAGAAAACTAGGTACTGGACAGAACCAAGGCATTGCATGGTCCTCGGACCCAAGCCTCATGGGGAAACCAGATACTTCAGATGATTAAAAAAGAGAAAACTAGGTACTGGACAGAACCAAGGCATTGCATGGTCCTCGGACCCAAGCCTCAGGGGGAAACCAGATACTTCAGATGATTAAAAAAGAGAAAACTAGGTACTGGACAGAACCAAGGCATTGCATGGTCCTCGGACCCAAGCCTCAGGGGGAAACCAGATACTTCAGATGATTAAAAAAGAGAAAACTAGGTACTGGACAGAACCAAGGCATTGCATGGTCCTCGAACCCAAGCCTCATGGGGAAACCAGATACTTCAGATGATTATTAAAAGAGAAAACTAGGTACTGGACAGAACCAAGGCATTGCATGGTCCTCGGACCCAAGCCTCTAGGGAAACCAGATACTTCAGATAGCTAAATGAGATCGAGAAACTCGATACTTCCAGCAAGAAGAACATGTCATCATGAAAGCTAAACGATAAGCAAAACCAAGGCATTGCATGGTCCTCGGACCCAAGCCTCAGGGAAAACCAAGCATAAAATGAGAAAACCGAGCACTAAGTAAAGCTTAAAGCATTGCATAGTCAAAGACCTCAGGTCAGCAGGAAGAAAATCTCCCCGTAAAAATAAACGCTAAGAAAAATCGAGGTCTTGTACAAACTTCAGACATAAACCTCTATGGGAATCAGTCATTATGAAGCAATGCAAACGTTGATCGAAACCAGGGCTCTTGTACGGGTCATGAGCTAAAAACTGAGGCAAAACCAATTCCCTTTCAGGTGCCGAATAAACGAGTCCTATCAGAGACAAAAAAACCATGAGAAATTGAGTACTATAGTACAAACGACCCAAGCCCAACCATCCTCGGGTGACACTCTGCACAAAAAGAAAGCTGCATAAACGGCTGAAATTGCAATAAACACTGACGATAAGGTAGAACCCAACCAGCCGAGAAAACGTGCCGAGGGGATCAAAATCCTCCTCCCCGCCCAAGGGGACGTGCAGCAGAATTTTGAGGGGCTATTGTGGGGCCCTAATAGCACTAGCCGCACCGGCCTACTACATAGGGCCCAAGGCCCGCGCCGAGGATAATGCTGAGGCCGAGGACAAATGGGAGAGAACCCAGGACGTCCAAGGCCCGCGCCGAGGATGACCTGTCCTCAGGCACACCGACTTCACTAAAGGGAAAATATCCCATCTCAGTTGAATATATCTCACCAACATTCTGACCACTTTAATGGTAAGGTGACCTGAAAACCCTAAGGCATCAGTCACTTCAACTAGTATAAAGCCTGCGAAGGCGGCTTTGACCTAACATAAAGCCTGTAAAATACAGATGATGTGACAAACTCCTGTACACGACGATCAGATAATTGACAAGTGGATGGTCAAGATCAACGAAAATAAGACTATATAACTAGGAAGATTCTAAAGGGAAAAGGAGGATCCTCCGGAGAAGAAAAAAGAGATCCTCGGTCAGAGCCGAGGATCAATAAGCCTCACAAACACTTGGCCAAAATAACAACGGAGTGAGGATCTTTCTTACATAAACTTCTAAGTCCAGTTCGTGTAGGGGGGTCCGCCCCAAAATTCGTTTTCTGCCCGTTATATGCCCAGTCCTTCCTACCCATTCTCTACAAATTTTATTGTCTAGGGTCCATTACATTTTGAGCCCTTACAGTCTTCATGTGTAGAGAGTTAGGATTTTTTTTTTTTGAGAGAGTTAGGAAGTTAATCATGAAAGGTACAATAGTTTTTTTTTTTAATTATTTTATAGTGTCTGTTTGAGAATTACTTATTTCGGATAGTTTATTAATTATTTCATTTATTTGCATATGTGAGAGAAATTTTTTTTTTAAATGACTTATTTTCAAATAATTGAAACTTAAACTATTTGAAATAAAGCTGAGACAAAGAATAATGTGAGACTCACAAAAAGTACATAAAATAAGTGAAAAGACTATCCATAAATATGAACTCGTGATGTAAATTTTAGACTTAATTTTAATTAATAATTTAAGCATAGTTTTTTATTTTTAATTTACATATTTACTTTTTGATTTTTTATTTAACTCCCAGTTCAACTCGTGATCTACTATTTTTTTTTGATAGTCAACTCATGATCTACTAGTCGAACCACCACTAACCCTCATTAATGCTCGAGTTTAATAACTATGGTTGTGACACTAAATATGGTTGTGACACCATATTCATCTGTTAATTAATACTAGTTTGTCTGCCACCACCTCTCATATCGATCTTATATTTTGATGTTTTGTGACAATGCAATAATAGAATAGTTGTGTTTGAGTCTATTAATAGTGTTGGGGTTGTCATCCATCGCATCATGGACTAATCTACATGTTGCTTTTTTTCTTTTTCTTTTTTCCACTGGGGTTATTGTTGAAAACTTGGATTTAGGTGGTAATGCACAATTGCATAGGATAAGTCTTCACATGTAGAGAGTTAGGATTTTTTTTTTTTTGAGAGAGTTAGGAAGTTAATCATGAAAGGTATAATAGTTTTTTTTAAAAAAAATTTGATTTTATAGTGCCTGTTTGAGAATTACTTATTTCGGATAGTTTATTAATTATTTGCATATGTGAGAGAAGAAAAAAATGAC
Organism: Quercus glauca; assembly: GCA_023736055.1. Classification (NCBI taxonomy): domain Eukaryota; kingdom Viridiplantae; phylum Streptophyta; class Magnoliopsida; order Fagales; family Fagaceae; genus Quercus; species Quercus glauca. The sequence continues at coordinate 16,340,686 of CM043326.1, read as the reverse complement.
TTATTTTCAAATAATTGAAACTTAAACTATTTGTAATAAAGTTGAGATAGAGAATAATGTGAGACTCACAAAAAGTACATAAAATAAGTGAAAAGACTATCCATAAATATAAACTCGTGTTGTAAATTTTAGACTTAATTTTAATTAGTAATTTAAGCATAGTTTTTTTTTTTTTTTTTTAATTTACATATTTACTTTTTGATTTTTTATTTAACTCCCAGTTCAACTCGTGATCTACTATTTTTTTTGATAGTCAACTCGTGATCTACTAGTTGAACCACCACTAACCCTCATTAATGCTCGAGTTTAATAACTATGGTTGTGACACTAAATATGGTTGTGACACCATATTTATCTGTTAATTAATACTAGTTTGTCTGCCACCACCTCTCATATCGATCTTATATTTTGATGTTTTGTGACAATGCAATAATAGAATAGTTGTGTTTGAGTCTATTAATAGTGTTGGGGTTGTCATCCATCGCATCATGGACTAATCTACATGTTGCTTTTTTTTCTTTTTCTTTTTTCCACTGGGGTTATTGTTGAAAACTTGGATTTAGGTGGTAATGCACAATTGCATAGGATAAGTCTTCACGTGTAGAGAGTTAGGATTTTTTTTTTTTTTTTTTGAGAGAGTTAGGAAGTTAATCATGAAAGGTACAATAGTTTTTTTTAAAAAAAATTGATTTTTAGTGCCTGTTTGAGAATTACTTATTTCGGATAGTTTATTAATTATTTGCATATGTGAGAGAAGAAAAAAATGACTTATTTTCAAATAATTGAAACTTAAACCATTTGAAATAAAGTTGAGATAGAGAATAATGTGAGACTCACAAAAAGTACATAAAATAAGTGAAAAGACTATCCATAAATATGAACTCATGATGTAAATTTTAGACTTAATTTTAATTAGTAACTTAAGCATAGTTTTTTTTTTTCAATTTACATATTTATTTTTTGATCTTTTATTTAACACCCAGTTCAACTCGTGATCTACTAGTTGAACCACCACTAACCCTCATTAATGTTCGAGTTTAATAACTATAAATGTGACACTAAATGTGGTTGTGACACCATATTTATCTGTTAATTAATACTAGTTTGCCGGCCAACCACCTCTCATATCAACCTTTCATTTTAAAGATTTTCAAAACACACAATAGTTTGTAATTGTAACACCAACACTATGCAATTCCACTCTTTCTCCCTCACGAATCACAACAAATGTGTTATGCATAAAATCTCACACTCCCAAATCCCACACACATATCCATTTTCATTTCACTTCTATAATCTCTCTCTCTCTCTCTCTCTCTCTCTCCGATCAAAAATTCCAAAACAAATTTTTGAGAGTTAGGAAGTTAATCATGGAAGGTACAATAAATATTTTTTTATATATATTTTATTTTATAGTGTTTGTTTGAGAATTACTTATTTCGGATAGTTTATTAATTATTTGCATACGTGAGAGAAAAAAAAAAGACTTATTTTCAAATAATTAAACTTAAATTATTTGAAATAAAGTTGAGACAAAGAATAACGTAAGATTCACAAAAAGTACATAAAATAAGTGAGAAGACTATCCATAAATATGAACTCATGATGTAAATTTTAGACTTAATTTTAATTAGTAACTTAAGCATAGTTTTTTTTTTTTTTTTTCAATTTACATATTTATTTTTTGATTTTTTATTTAACTCCCAGTTCAACTAGTGATCTACTACTATTTTTTTTGATAGTCAACTCGTGATCTACTAGTTGAACCACCACCAACCCTCATTAATGTTCGAGTTTAATAACTATGGTTGTGACACTAAATATGGCTGTGACACCATATTTTTCTGTTAATTAATGCTAGTTTGCCCGCCAACCACCTCTCACATTGACCTTTCGTTTTAAAGATTTTCAAAACACACAACAGTCTGTAACTATAACACCAACACTATGCAATTCCACTCTCTCTCCCTCGCGAATCACTACAAATGTGTTATGCGTACAATCTCACACTCCCAAATCCCACACACATATCCATTTTCATTTCACTTCTATAATCTCTCTCTCTCTCTCTCTCTCTCTCTAATCAAAAATTCCAAAACAAATTTTTGAGAAAGTTAGGAAGTTAATCATGAAAGGTACAACAGTTTTTTTGGCATAAATGCACTTTTAGTCCCTACATTTTGGCTTTTTTTCATTTTGGTCCATACATTTTCATTTTACCACTTTTAGTCCCTAAACCAATTAACGAATGTTATTTTAGTCCTCTCCGTCAGTCAACAGACGGAAATAACTAAGGTGACTAACGAAGGGATTAAAATATTACTAAAAATCCACTGTAGCACTCTTTGGATAAAATAATAATAAAAAATTATAACCTTCTTTAGTTTTTAACAGATTTAAAATTGAAAAAACAAAATTAAAATTCAAAAATACATCAAGATCTATGTTCATCTTCAACAAGAACAACACAAACCCAGATTTTAAACATAAGAACACATGCCCAGATTTTCTTGCATTTTCTTGCCCTTTCTTGTCAACCAAACACAAACATAAATCGATCTCCAGCAAGAACATAAACATAAACCTACCAACAGATCTTCTCAGATTTTCTTAAACCCCAAAACCCAGATATACAAAATCACAACTCAAACCCAGATTTTTTCATCTTTTAATCAACAACAAAACCTCCAGCAAATAAAATTCATAAACCCAAAAAATTCAACATAAAAACACCATAAAAAAATCATAAATTCCAAAGCCCCCATCCTCAAACCCAAGCAAAATCATTTCTTAGTTCTTTTTCAGTCTTTATTTGGTTGCCAAGAAAATGAAAGAATAAAAATTTGGATAGCACCATCAAAGTCCATTCCATTTAAACCCAACTCTAATCAAATCCAAATCAAAAAAATTATCTAAACCCACTCGGTTACATATTCATTTACATATACAAAACACTTACATGATTTACATATACAAAACACTATTTGCAACACAAATCTGCATTCCCAGAAGTTCAAACCCAAGCTATTCCACTACCACACAAACAACCACGCCCACCCTAGACTACCATCTAGAACCACCATAAGCCAATTCGTCACCACACAAATAGCCACACCCACCCTAAACTACCGTCTTAAATCACCCCAAGCTGATCTGCCACCACACAAACAGCTACACTAGATCCAAAACCACCAAACCCATCACCAGATTTGTTGCAACATTTCCTCCTCTCTTAGGCACCACTACCTAGGGTGTGGTTTTGAGAGGGTGAGGTAGACAACGTGAGATCTGGCTTAGTGAGAGAGCTGAGAGAGGAAAAGAAAGTTTGTTGAGAGAGAGAGAGAGAGTTTGAGAATTTACACAAGTTTGAGAGTCTAAGCCAAGTGTTTTTTATGTCTTCAAATTGTGTGTGTTTATTTTCGTGTTTGTTTTCTAAGAAAAACAAATAAAAAATGTTGTATAAAACAAATTCTCTTACTATGTTTGTGATCAAATTTGGGTTTCTGACATTCTGTTCTTGTTCTTATGTTCTGGTGTGTTCTTTTTTTTTTTTTTTTTAACTCATATTTTTTCTTTTGTTAAAATTGAGAAATAAATATTTTAAATTATAATCTAATGTGGCATGAGTGATGAGTGCTACAGTGGATTTTTAATAATATTTTAATCCTTCTGTTAGTCACCTCAGTTATTTTCGTCTGTTGACTGACGAAAATGACTAAAATAACACGCGTTAATTGGTTTAGAGATTAAAAGTGATGAAATAAAAATGTAGGGACCAAAATGAAAAAAAGCTAAAATGTAGAGACTAAAAGTGCATTTACACATAGTTTTTTTTTTTTAAATTTTATTTTATAGTGCTTGTTTGAGAATTACTTATTTCGGATAGTTTATTAATTATTTGCATATGTTAGAGAAAAAAAAAGACTTATTTTTAGATAATTGAAACTTAAACTATTTGAAATAAAGTTGAGACAAAGAATAATGTGAGACTCACAAAAAGTACATAAAATAAGTGAAAAGACTATCCATAAATATAAACTCGTGATGTAAATTTTAGACTTAATTTTAACTAGTAACTTAAGCATAGTTTTTTTTTTCCAATTTACATATTTATATTTTGATTTTTTATTTAACTCCCAGTTCAACTCGTGATCTACTATTTTTTTTTGATAGTCAACTCGTGATCTACTAGTTGAACCAACACAAATCCTCGTTAATGTTCAAGTTTAATAACTATGGTGACACTATATTTATCTGTTAATTAATACTAGTTTGCCCGCCACCACCTCTCATATCGACCTTTCGTTTTGAAGATTTTCAAAACACGCAACAGTCTGTAACTGTAACACCAACACTACGCAAGTCCACTCTCTCTCCCTCACGAATCACTACAAACGTGTTCTGCATACAATCTCACACTCCCGAATCCCACACACATATCCATTTTCATTTCACTTCTATAATCTCTCTCTCTCTCTCTCTGATAAAAAATTCCAAAACGAATTCGCAATGGAAACAAAGCTCTTCTCTCTCTGCCATCAACCTCGCCATTTCTCTCCCAACTTAGGGTTTCCATCCACGAACTTCAATTCCACACTCAAACTCAAGCTCCCTCAACCTTCTTCGAAGCTAGGTTTTCGTACGAGTCCGATCGTGTGCGCTTCCACTTCGACTTCACAAGGTGAATCTAACGCGTCCTCCACCATTGAAACAGAGAAGAAAAGGTCGGCCTCTGTTAGTCCCCTCTACGTGCCTACCCCTCCAAATCGAGAGCTTCGAACCCCTCACAGCGGGTAATTCATAATTCATCATCGTAATTTCGTTCCAATTCAATTTAATTTAACTATTACTTTTGAGTTTTTTAACCTCTAGGGATTTGAATGTGGAATTGTTTGGATTTGAATTTTTGTTATTAAGATTTTTGCCCTTGAATTGATTTTGCTGTGGATAAAATTGAAGCAACTGAAAAAAAAGATCAATGACATTAGCATTACTAGGTTGTAACCCGTGGTATTCATCTCGGTTTTTGCGTCGAGTATTATGAATAATTCACGTTATGTGATAAATTATAGTTGGTCTCAAAAGTTTAAGGGTTAGGAAATGGTAAATTTAATTATTTAATCTATCACAGTCTTTTGCACGTGGGAGATAAGGTGTAGACATTGATTGTCACAAAAGCTTAATTTATTAGGAAATAGTGAATTTAATCTTTTAATGGATTAGGATGGGATATGTTTTGCTTTACAGAGCTATAATACTTTAGTTAAGTGATTTGGGCTTTGTAAATATAACTTATCTACAATGACAGGAGTAGCAGGTGACTACAGTACCTTTTTCGGGTTAATTAACAATCGGCTTATTTTATAAGTACGCATAATTGTTCCCCACTTATTGAATCAGGTACCATTTTGATGGAACCACTAGGAAGTTCTTTGAGGGTTGGTACTTCAAGGTCTCTATTCCGGAACTGAGGCAGAGTTTCTGCTTCATGTATTCCGTGGAGAATCCTGCATTCCCTAAGAAATTATCGGCTTTGGAAGTAGCACAGCATGGACCTAGGTATACTGGAGTTGGGGCTCAAATTCTCGGCGCAGGTGACAAGTATATTTGCCAATACTCTGAAGAATCTCATAACTTTTGGGGAAGTAAGTTTCTTTTCTTTAAGCTGTTCAACTTATTGTCTTTTCTTCAAAAAGGACTTACATAGCATCAGATTAATCATGTTAGTGTAATCCTTGTTATCCTGTCTTAATCATGCTAGGTTGTAATAATCATCCTTATTTGTCAAATTAGCAATTACAGTACATTATTTCTTGTTGATTTGACACATACAACATTAATTGAAGCACATTTTGCCCCCCAAAATTGAAATTATTGGGATGTGAAGTGGGAATTCACCCATAACAGTGCTTTTTTCCTCCCCATTTTATATTATCATTCATAGGCAAGGTACTGAGATTGCAAAAAATTTGGTGAGGGGCTTACATGTTTCCTTTGAGATTTGGGAAATGAAACGTACATGTTTCAATTCGTATTTACTAAAAACTTAATGTATACGTACATGGATGTCCCTTGACATCAGTATTTATGGATGTTTTGGGGCATCGTAGTTGCTTGATCCTTTGCATTTGTTGACATTTGGTGGTTTACGATATATCACTTTTTTATGTTAATATATTATTCAAGAGAATTATCATATGTTGTGATATTTAGCCAATTTAGTTTAGTTTACTTTTGTCAGGTGTCATCCATATACCTTGAGACAATTGAATGCATGCATTTGTCATTCTATGCAGGTGTTGTATACTCAGTGCACTTGCTATGAAAAGTAAACTCGCTTTTATTCTTCAAGCTGTAGTTTTTGTTTAATTTCATTATCCCCTGTTCTCCCGCTCCCCCTTTTTCCAACAGTTCATTTTGTTGGAGTGGGGGGCTTTTTGGTGATATTTTTCGTTTATTTGAATGCATTTTTTTTTGGGCTTCTAGGTAAGGTAGTATGTTAGAGATCTGCTCTTTTTAATTTTTTGGTGAACAATGTTATCTAACGGTTCAAATCTATGAAATATAGTGTTGAGTCTTTCCATGTTAACACAAGGAAAAAGGTTTTTTCAAATTCTATAGAGGCTTGACTCTAACTTACAATTTTTAATTCATAGGTAGGCATGAGCTAATATTGGGGAATACTTTTATTGCGGAAAAAGAATTGAAGCCTCCAAACAAGGAGGTCCCTCCTCAGGTTGATACGCCACTTTGGATTTTTATTTTTGTGCATAAATGTTGAAATGATTTTCTTTTGATCATTTTTCTACAAATCTAATGTATTCAATATAATCACAGATTTGATTGTAGTCCTTGGCTATGATCAATTGCACTCTAATCTCTCATCAGTAGCTATTTTGGGTTATTAAATGTTTGAGGGTTGTCAAAGACAGTGTAGTCAAAGGCGAGCCAGGGGGCTCGCCTAGGCACCCGGGTGAGGCGAGGCACCACTAAAGTGCCTTAAAGGCTCTAAGGTGAGGCACCTTTAGTGAGGCGCTTGCCCTTAGAGCCTAGGCAAGCAAGGCGACCGCCTTAAGCCATGAAAAAGGCGCTAAGGCGAGAGCCTCAAGTTTATTTTATTATTATTATTATTATTTTATTTTTATTATTATCATTATTTTTTGAATAGAAGTTTGTTGTGAAACCTATTTTTAGATTATTAATTTCAAATGGCATGTTATAAAACCTTTTGTTAGTTAAATTAATTTACAAATTTGTTTTGTAAGACTTACTGTTATATTGAAGCTTGTTTTAAATCGTATTGTTAGAACTAACTAATAGAGCTTAAACCATGTTAATCCTGTTTTGAAATAATTTGATAGACCTAATTTCTTCATGCTAGACATTAAAAAACACTTCATTATAATATTAGAATACACTAGGTACATATGATTTAAGTTCTGTATGTATGATAAATATATTAAGAATTTGGCGCCTTGCTTTACTCGGGCTAGTGCCTTTTTGTCGCCTCTCACCTCAGGCGATACTAGACCTTGGCGCCTTATGGTCTCCTTTCGCCTTTGACTACCTTGGTCAAAGAAAGTTCCTAACCCCCCATTTTGTTTTGTAAGCCGGTACAAAATGGGGGGTTAGGTATTAGGTGTTTGAGAAAATTTAATTATGTCTTGTTAGGCAAATGATTGTGGAGATATGGCATGGAGAGAGATGCTCTTTGGAGGAGGGTTGTAGAGGCAAAATATGGGAATGAATGGGGTGGTTGATGCACAAAATTTGTGTCAGGTGTGTATGGTGTAAGCCTGTAGAAATTTATTACAAGCAATTGGTTGAATTTTTCAAGACTCCTATAGTATGATGTGGGCGATGGTACTAGAGTGAAATTTTGGGAGGACGTGTGGTGTGGGGATTGTACTCTTAAGGAGGTATTCCCAAAATTTTACTGTATTAGTTGAGCAAGGGAGTCTCCTGTTGTGGAGGTTATGTGTTTCTATGATGGAAGGATCCATTGGGATGTTCAGTTTTGTCATCCAGTGCATGATTGAGAATTAGAATCATTGGCATTGTTTATGAACATTACTTACTCCACGTTTGTGCAGGGTGTTGGTCCTGACGAAGTCTGTTGGAAGCCAACTAAGAGTCAAGGTTTTGAGGTGTGAGGATATTATCATATTTTATCCTCTCCCATTGTCGTATCATTCCCTTGAAAAATGGTGTGGCAATCGAAGGTTCCTCCTAGGGTAGCATTCTTTTTTTGGTATGATTCTTTAGGTAAGATTTTAACTACAGATAATCTTTAGAAGAGGTGAATTATTGTACCTGATAGGTGTTACATGCGTAAAAGGTGTGGGGAATCGGTGGATCATCTTCTTCTTCATTGCGTTATAGCATATGAGCTGTGGTCACCGATGCTTTGCTTGTTTGGAATTCATTGGGTTATGCCGCATAGGGTTATTGAGTTGTTAGCTTCTTGGCAGGGTAAGTTTAGTCAACATCGCAATATAGCTATTTGGAGGCTTGTGCTACATTGCTTGACGTGATGTATTTGACGGGAACGGAATGCTAGAAGTTTTGAGGGATGTGAATGGCCTATACTCAAGATTAAGTCTTTTTTCTTTCATACTCTCCTTGAATGGAGTTTAGTTTTACCAACTTTTTCTTGTTTTTCCCTTCATGTTTTACCTGATTATTGTAATTTTGGTTCTTGATTATTTTGCCCCTATAGTACATTTCCAGTGTACTTGGGTTGGCTTTGTTTTTTAATAAATTTTTTCATTACCTATAAAAAAAAAAAAAAAAAAAATTTGTCATTTAGCAGACCTTTTTATACGTTGGAGTGCATTTATATGCATAGCTGGTACTCTATATTTGACTGTGGGCAAACTTTGTCCTTTTATATTTGAACTTTAGAAATTTTCCTGTTTGAGTACTTAATATCTTCCATGATTTCAAGTCAATAAAGCAAGAGAATGTATATTTGCATGAGAATATTAATGGCTTGTAAGTTGTAACACACAAGTTTGTTCTAAACACTTTTATGTGTTATTTTGTGCAGGAATTTAACAAAAGAGTGGTGGAAGGGTTCCAAGTCAGCCCATTATGGAATCAAGGATTCATTCGTGATGATGGCAGGTAACACAATTTTTTCTGGTCATGTATCGCAATCTGTTAGATACACATAGGATGTATATGGGTTATTTTGCTGAAATTCTGATGGTATAGTGCGCTTCCTTATTTGGGCCTTAAAGTGAACTGTGCTTTTCTAGTTCTTATCCCAATCATTTTTTTCAATCAAATCTTTGTCTATATATATATATATATATAGTTGGGTTCAAGTTATACCTGATATAACTTTAAGCAATGTTATACCACCTAATAACTTGTTACTGAATTAATATTTTGAAAATCCAACCTTTGAATTACATGTTATATATGTTCTTAACATGCATGCCAATTTTCATATCAATCGGATGCTATTTACCATTTGATCCATAAACTCATTTTTATACATTATTTTAAATTACAAAAATTTGAATTTTAACAATTGATTGATGACATGGATATTAATTTTTGATAACCTTGAAATTTTGCAAGTATAAAGAATATACAAAGATAATGTAATCTAACGGTGGATTTGTTAATATTCGCATCCAATTAAAAAATATTAAGTCGTGTAACATTGCTTAGAGTTACACCAAGTGTAACTTGAACCCGACCCATATATATATTCCTTATAACAAGTAATAGCATTAGAAATTCTATAAATTCACAAGAAAAATAAACGAATGTCATAAGATTGCAATAAAGTTTTTGCTAAATAAAATCTTGTTACTTGTCTTAAAATTTTGGAAAAGCAAATCTCAAACTACGTAAACAATAGAAGAAAAATAAAGGTTAAAGACTTCAACTTAAAGCAATAAACAAATAAAGCACAAAAAAAACATAAACAAAAGAAGGGAAAAGAAAGTTTAAGCAATAAACCATATAACATATACTGATATACTTATACCTACATGCTAACTGGTGATTTGTTATTAGATTACTATATTATAATTCATTATACAGTAAAGAAGTAAGTAATTTGTTATTAAATTACTATATTATCATACATTAAACAGTAAAGAAGTGAGAGAACAATGTTTTTTTTTTTTTTTTTTAGGTTTTCGCTTATTTAAATTACCATATTATAACTCCTTCTATCCTCCTACTGTTGTTTCCTTCCCATGGAGAATGATATAGCAATTGAAAGTTCTCCACGGGTGGCTTTCTTTTCTTGGTCTGCTTCCTTAGGTAAGATCTTAACAATAGACAACCTTCGTAAAAGACGTGTGATAGTGCTTGACTAGTGCTATATGTGTAAGAGATGTGGGGAGTCAGTGGATCATCTTCTACTTCATTGCTCCATAGCTTGGGAGTTGTGGTCTTTGGTTTTCTGCTTGTTTGGTATTTAATGGGTTATGCCTCATATTGTTCTTGAGTTATTTGAGGCTTGGCAAGGAAAGTTTGCGTGACATTCGTCACATTGATGTTTGGAGATTAGTGCCTCATTGCTTGATTTGGTGCATTTGCCGTGAAAGGAATGCTAGAAATTTTGAGGGTTGTGAACGTTTTTTTCTAGAGATTAAGTCTTTTTTCTTGCACGCTCTCTTTGAATGGAGTGTGGTCTTTTCTCATTTTTCTTGTTCTTCTTTTCCTATTTTTCTTTATTGTTGTACTTTTGTTTCCTGATTTGTGCCCCCATAGTACATCCCCAATGTACTTGGCTTGGCACTTTTTCTACTATTAATAATATTCTTATGTTACTTATTAAAAAAAAAAACTAATGTAATTTTACACAATTCACAAACCCAACCGGATCACACGGTTTGCTTAAAACCTACTGGGTTTTATCGGTTTTAACCAGATCTTGTGCACATCCGATCCAATTGATGACCCGGACCGGTCTATGTGCTGGGTCACCTACTGGTCCAACTAGTTGGGCTGGGCCAGGTTTAATAACTCTGATTCAGATCCAAGTTCTCCTTCATGGGGGAACCTATCAATGTCACTAAGGTACAAGACTCTTGGCCTTTGGGATAACTAAAATTAAGAGCATCTCCACTAGACTCTTCAAATTTTCACCCAAATTTAAAGGAAGAAGAAAAAAAAAGAGAGAGAACATATTTTCTACTTTTGCTTATCCAATAACCTCTCTATCATTTCTCTATTTTATTAAAATAATATGTTTTATGAGAGAGAGAGAATCACATCGGCGGCACCCCTCCGCAGCTCTTGTTCTTGCCACTCTCATCCTTGCCCTCCACTGCGCATAGTCGTCCTCGTCCTTGTCCTCCTGACTTGCAAAATATTATGCTGTTTTGACTGATCAACTGTGTTGATGAATTGGGCTGGGTGAGGAGAGAGACGTCTGTGAGAGAGAGAGAGGAAATAATTTGGTTGGGTTCTGTGATGAAGAGAGAGAAGGGTGCTGGGTGAGAAAAAGATGTTTTTTTTTTTTTTTTTGAGAACGGGGTGAGAAAAAGATGTTGGTAGAAAGAGAGGGGACAAATGAATATTTTAATTCAGGTGTTGAATATTTTACTCTCAAGAATTGTTTTACAGAGCTACTCTCTTCAAAACAAAAATAAAAATAAAAAATCGATTAAATGGAGAGATCGTTGGAGTTTGATTTTGTGGGTTTACTCTCCAAAAATGAAGAGAAAAAAGGCTTGAGAGAGTCTATTAAAGATCCTCCGAGTATTGGAATATAGGACTATACCTCAACCATCTGAAACTTTTTCATTGAGGTAACAAAAAAAGAACAAAAAGAAAATGCCCTAGTAACTTTTTCTTAATAGTTCACCTTGGGGCAACCCAGCCAAACCAATCTGAGACCAACAGAGAATTTGGGAAACCAAGGTTCAGACTTTGCAAACTGTGGTGGGCCTATGTTGAAAAAATCCTACCCAAGATAAATCTGGGCTAGGCTAGGGTTGAATTTTTTTTTTTGGATAAGTAGGCTAGGGTTGAAATTCTTACAACCCAAACTCAACTTGTAACCAAGACCCATTAGCCCAGCCCATAGCCCAACTTGTAGTCCAACCTCCCAACCCAAAAAATAATAGAAATTATATTATTTGTAAATAAATGTAAATTAGATGTTAATTTTTGATTGGCTATCATTAGTTGATTAATTTCATGGTTATTTGATGTTGTTTTACCTATAAAATTATTTGTGGCTATTTTATTTTCTTCTTTAAAGATATTTATATTTATAAGTTTTTTATTCTTAGTTTTGTATTTGAAATATATCAATCTTATTTGTAATACTTTGATATTTGTTCAGTTTTTAAATGATGACTAAGGAATAAATAATTTATAGCATGTAAATACTATAAGTTATTTTTCATAGTTGAAGCTAAGTACCATTTGTAAAAGTCAGCATAAACCCAACCCAGCCTGAAGATCAGGTTGACCCAACCTTGCATTACGAGCTAGACAGAGCTCAAAATTTTCATACACTCTGGGTCTGGCTGAATTGTTGGGATAGAACGTTGGGCTGGGTAGGGTAGATCATGAGGTTGAAAAGCTTGGGTTTAGCTTAGGTTAATCTCAAATCCAAACCAGTTCATCCAGGTTGTAGCCCAATTTGTCAAATTAGTAACGATGTAGTGTGAGTTGCTCTTCATTTATTTGATAGATGTGACTTAGCTCTTCATTGACAGGTCAAATTATGTGGAAACAGTGAAGACTGCTCGTTGGGAGTACAGTACCCGCCCTACTTATGGCTGGGGTAATGTTGGGTCCAAACAGAAGTCCTCAGCAGGCTGGCTGGCAGCTTTTCCAGTCTTTGAACCCCATTGGCAAATATGCATGGCAGGCGGATTGTCAACAGGCATGGCTTCTTCCATGCATTGGCTATTAATATCTGGCTTTTTAGTTCACAATTATCTTTTTGCTTTGTCATTCATATTGTTATTGGTGGTGAATCTTTTTATTTTTGGTTAGGCATAGGCATTCTGATGTTTGAACTACTGATTTTAGTTAATTACTTAAGTACAATGCTTACACCTATCAGTATAAGTAACAACTTTAGTGTTTGTTTGGGAATAACTTATTTGGTTAGCTTTTATGTACAGTTTTTTAAAACCTCATTTTTTTCCTCATTTTTTCAAAGTAAAGTATGCTTTAGCACACTTTCAACAAAAAAAATCAGCTGATGCCAAATGCACACATAATAATTGGTATTAGCGTATCTGCATCATTTGCTGTGAAAAACCAACTCTTCACCCCCTCCCCCTTAATATCTATTATTTTGATCTTCATGGGGGTGTAAAACTGAGAACTTTTTGAGATTAGGATGTGAATGTAGAAAGCTATTGCAAAATGTGGATAGAAAGCTAGAGGAACAGTTTTCTAATGCTTCACTCCAATCAATGGGATGACACAATACATCTAATTCATCCATGAATACATAATTTGTTAGTTACTAAGAGATCAGTCGCAATTTTTTATTATTAATAAGTGATCAATTACATTTCTATTCCTAGTTTTATTGGCTTCCTATTAGAACTAATGGTACATAACATGTGTTTTGCTATTTGGATCTCCTGAACTGTCAAAATTCATTGTTCAAATACAAAAACCTGGATGAATGTGAGTTTAACGCTTCGCTAACTATTGAAAATGCAGTTGTTTATAAGTATGAATGGGAAGGGCTGAGAAATCATTTTGTGAAGGGTTGAATTAAGCAATGAAATAAATAGATATTACTGAATCGAAGAGTCTAATCAAACAAATGGAGTATAGATGTGGACCTTGGGAAACTCTATTAATTTCTCTAAATCTAAAATGAATTTTTTGAACCAGTGTTATGCTACAAAACTATTATTGATTGTGACAGGCTGACAACACTTGTACTGATAGATTTGATGTTTCCAGTGCTTATATCTAGCTTTTGTTATATACTCTCTTTGAGATCATTTAAAAACAAAAAAACTGGTAGCTTTTAATGTTTTGTGTGACCTGCTTTGGAAATAATGTGAATTTATTTTTCTTTTGGGACTATTATGTGCATTTCACTTGGAATCTCTTTGCTTACATTTAAAATTGTTTCTTTAGAAATCTGCATGCATTATTTGGGACAGGGCCTCAGGTTTTTAAGTTTGAATTTCAGGTTGGATAGAGTGGGATGGTGAAAGGTTTGAGTTTCAAAATGCTCCTTCTTATTCTGAAAAGAATTGGGGTGGAGCATTCCCAAGAAAATGGTTTTGGGTAATTGTTTCACCCTTCATTCAGTATCTTGCTATAGCAAAACTTTACCTATTCATCTGTTCATTATTTGTTAGGTGGATGAGCTATAGCCATTTTCCGTAATAATTATAATTTTCTAATTATAATTTTTTTTAAAAAATTTATTGAAAGAAATAATAGATAATTGAGGATATTTATCTACAATACAAAGAGAGAGTCTTATGCCCTTTTATTGCCATATTGAAAGGGGTGTGGCTACTGTAATCCATTGCTTTCTGCCCATATATTCTGAAGAGGTAAATTTTTTGGCTAAAAAGAAAGGGGAAGAACTTATGTTTTGTAGATCTGAATGGTCAAAGAAGCCCTATAGACTTCACCTTTGGTGGAGTGATGCAGCAGAGCGGCCAAAAATATTTAATATTTTATTATCTCATAATTTTTCTTATGTGAGATGCCTTATCTCATATTTGAATATTTTTTTTAAATTTTGAATTTAGGCTTTAAAGTTGTTGCGGATCTTATGGGATGTAATTGTGGCTTAAAGTTAAAGTTGAAGCCTATTAAAAAGTGGCTCCAGGAATACTTTTGAGCAATGTATTTTGAATAAAATTTCTGATGATTCTCGATAACACGGCAGTGATTCCAAACACCCTTAGGTGGTGAAATCTAAGATTTCTTGTTTCTTCCTTTTATTCTTTATTTTTGCAAACCTTTTATGCATCAACTTGGTCTTAGAGCATAATCTGATCTAGTTTAAGCCACTGTTTCCTCCAAATAAACCATGAAGCCCACCACAACTCCAATGAAACTCATCCTCTCCTTCATGCAAGACTTTGAGCCCCAAACCCCCTTTACAGAATCCCGCCCACCCACACCCATCACCATTGAAATCAACCACCAAAAAATTTTATGCCCACAAACCCATATCAAACCCAATCCCATATGGGTCCAACCAGTGTCCACGACTCATGACAGACCTAAGGCAAACCTGAACTGTAACATCTAGACCCATCCCTTGCTACCACAGCCACTGTTGCAAGCTGACCCCCCATAACTACCTGCGTACAAATAGTGCTTTAATGAATTTTACATTACTTTATCAACAAAGGATGTATGCTTTCTGAAAGCAATGAAGAAGAGAGGGAGAAGAAAAAAAAAACTGTTTGTTTGATGTGTGATGTTTGAGAACCCCAGTCTGAGGCCAGGTTAATTTTTTTTTCTTTGTTTTCCTTCTTGCTTTCTATTTGTTGTGTTCTAAAGGCTAGGTTGAATTTTTTTTTTTCTCTTGTCTCATCTACTGAGTATTTTCAACCCCAAACTCTAATACCTCAGCCCAAACACACCCCTAACCTATACACCCTGATTCAACCCCCAAATCAATAGATTTATTTATTTATTAGGTGCTGAGTTTAAGATCTTGCATCAAACAAATTATTCATCAGTCTAGGTTCTTGTTATAATTCTTTGTTGAAACTTATTATTATAGTGTAGTATGGTTATATTGAAAGCACCTAATTTTGATGGTCTTCTAGACCCATGGATCTTCACCAATTGGTTAGATGAGATGGATCAATTTTTTTAAAGAAATAGGTTTATGAGATGACAAGAAGTTTAGGTTTGTCACAATGAAGCTCATTGGTAGAGTTAAAGATTACTGGTCCATTATTGAGAATCTTCACCTTAAAGAAACAAGCCTACCTTAAATGATTGGGTCGAAATGAAAAAAAAAAGAAAAAAAAAAAAAACACTCAAAAAGAATATATTCCCCAGTCTTATAAAGAGAAATATCTTTCCCAATCCTATTAAGGTGACTTTTCAAATAAAAGAAACAGTTTGAGGCGGAAATAGACCTACTATTGGCTCATGGCACAATTTGAAGAAGACAAGATGACTTTTCACGCAATTTCTAGCCCTACACACGTGGAAGCTATATTGAAACCCATCCTAGACTTGTTTGCGAAGATCAAGTCAATGGTTCCTTCCTCTCAAAGCATTATTGTTAGCAATGAAATTATTGCTTCCACTTATTATAAAAGAATTATTAAAAAAAAAAAAAAAGCAATGAAATTATTGAAGGAACCTCAAGTACACTAAGACTTAGTGCTGAAAAAGAAATACAAGTGCCAATTGCCAGTAGATGTATGCTTAATACAACTTAAACCATGTGTGGTATACCTATACAGCCTGTTGAAAAGTCACTACTTGATGAGGAGGAAGTTCAACAAGAGAGCCAAGGATCAGAGGCTGCAAATGTTGTGAAAAAATGAGTTTGGTTGCCTTTGCTACTCATCAACCCTCCATTGTGCAAGGAGTGAAAAGGCATGACACGATGGGGCTTCCTATGGATCAAGATAAGCTGTATAATTTATTCCGCTCTTTGATTTTATCATTCCAAATGAATTTTATATGGTGAACATTTTTTTTTTTCATCTTGAACTCAGAAGTGCTTCATCTTAGAGGTCGATTTTTCTCCAACTAAGGGAGAATGTTGTAGAGAGAGCAGCCAAATTGTTTAAAATTTTACCATCTCATTTTTACTTATGTAAAATACTTGATCTCATAGTTGAATATTTTAAATTTTGAATTTGCGCTCTAACTTTGTTGAGGGTTTTATGGGATGTATTTGTGCCTTGATTTGCTCATTGAAGTCTATTAAAAAAGAGGCTTCAGGTTTTGTTTTGAGCAATGTATTTTGAATAAAATTTCTGATTAGAGATGACTTTTTTGCAGTTTGGTGGTGATTCCAAACACCCTTTTTTATTTCTTTCATTCCTTATTTTGCAAACCCATTGTGCATCATGGAGCCCACTTTCTGTTTGGACCATCTAGAAATATTGTTAGACATTATGTTGTTTATTAGTAGTGCTTCTTCAAAAAGACGTTTGTTCCCCATTAGTTGCGTATTCATCTTTTGGTGTATTGACGCTGAGGGTTCTGCTCAACTCTCTATATCCAAAATGTCAGCATCTGACTGGCTGATGTCTTACTGCAGGTTCAGTGCAATGTTTTTGAAGGTGCAAGTGAAGAAGTTGCTCTTACTGCTGCTGGTGGGTTGAGGCAACTACCTGGACTAACTGAGAATTTTGAAAGTGCTGCATTGGTATTTTTTCTTTTCTTTTTGTTTTTTTGTTTTTCCTTTTTTTTGGGGGGTGGGGGTGGGGGGGAGTCAATTTCAATTTGCTTCACTTTCACTTATTTTTACTTATAAAAAATTATTAAGTATAATTTTGGTTCCTAAAGTTTGGTTAGATCTTGAAATTTAAAATGATTGCTTTTAGTCCCTTAGATGATGTGGCCACCAAAATAAAAATTAATTGATATGTCATAGCTCCATTAGACACGTTAGGACTAAAAACAATCATTTTAAACTTCGGGGACTAAAATTGCTCTTGGGCTAAAGTTTAGTATGCTTTGTCAAGATTTTTTTACCTGGGAATGTGGTGTTGTGGAGTTATTTGAGATTATCATCTTCTTGAAAATCAAGGGAAGAAATGAAGAAAAAAATGAAATGTATTCCAACTCTTGGCCCAATTGTGCATAAAACATGCCTAAAATCTTTAGAGCACTTTTCCAATAAAAATTTGACTAAAATACAAATTACACTTTTCAATTTTGATATGTTTTCAATTCAGTCCTTTAAGTTACAAATATTATTTTATTATTTTTTCCATTTTGGTCCTTTTAACTTTAATATGTTTTTAATTTAGTCATTCTGTCTAATTCCATTCAATTTCACCATTAGTTTGCTTTCACTTTCCAAAAAAAAAAAAAAATTTCAAGTGTACTTGACGGTGCAGATTGGACGGAAGGACTACATTAGAAAAGAATGGAAGTTAAAGGACTAAAATGAAAAGAATAAAAGTCCTAGGATTGATTTGAAAACATATCAAAGTTAGAGGTTGTATTTTGTGATTTGGCCTAAAAATTAGACCATATAAAAGTGCTTTGTCTCGAACAAGTAATACAGTCTCCTCTTTATGTATTGACAAATGTTATGATGCTGACTGGTACAGATTGGAGTTCACTATGGTGGAATATTCTATGAATTTGTGCCATGGAATGCTGTTGTCAGTTGGGAAATTGCTCCTTGGGGTAACTGGTACATTGTTGCCGAGAATCAGACACATAAGGTAATTGTACATCTCTTAATAGATATTTCTATTGTCATCTCCTCTGTGTGCTAGCTTCAAATCCCAATATCTACTGCTGCCAGTGAAATCTATGATTTTGGTCATGTTATTCATTTGAAAATGTGAAGCACAACACCCCTGTGGCAGATACTGCAAGCTGGTTTTAAAATTATTGATCTGAACATTTTAAGCCTTGTTTGTAGGGTCATTTGAAGGATCTAATGGTTATATTGGGATCGAATTCAATAACAGATAGTTTCTTGTTTATGGGGCAGGTTGAAGTAAAGGCAACGACAAAGGATCTGGGTACGACATTGCGTGCTCCAACAACTGAGTCTGGCCTTTCTCCAGCTTGTAAAGATACTTGTTTTGGTGAGTTAAGATTGCAATTGTGGGAGCGGAGATATGATGGCAATAAGGGGAAGGTGTGTTCTCATCTCTCTCTCTGTCTCTCTCTCTCATGCTTATATATCAATCTGATCATAAATAGATTGCAAAAAAGCACCACATTCTATACTGACTTATTGAACATAAAGTTTAGCATTCAGACACGGTTATTGAAAACTTAAAATTTATTGTTAATTATGATGTGAGAAAATCCTGCAATGAGGTCTAGATAATCTATTCAAGTAAGTCCTCTAACGAATAATAATTTCTTGACCAAGATATCTCGCGGTTGACTATAATGTACTGCTACATAAATCTCTTCACTGGGTAGAAATATTAATATGATCTTCCTTTCATTGGGTTTCCATTCAGAAATTAGCATGAATTTTGCTTTTGGCCATTGGTAAGATGTGTGTATCGATACCTTCATTAATGTCAGACTGTTCTCTCTCTCAGCTTGCAGTTAGAGTGGACTGAAACTAATGCATTGTGGTTTTCTCATTTTTGGTATTTCATGCATCCTAATTTAATATTATCTACTTACATATAAACGGACCAATTGTATCTCTTATTTGCTCATTTTAGTTTCATCAATTATATTTTGCTCCTAAAGGTTTCTTAAACTCTGATTCACATGAATCATTTACAAGTGAAATTTCAATTAGTTTTGTCTTCATTATTCCAGATATTTTGTCAGAATCCTCATCATGTGCGCTAATGATGGGGTGTATTTTATCATAAACTGCTGTTCTGCTATATTTGAGAGACATTGGGCTTATATCACACAATTATGGTTTCTATTGAGATACATATTAGATACATTCCAAGTGAAATACCACCTAGTTTCATTGACTGAAGGGTATTGTACCGGCTATCTTTGAAGGATGGCACAAATATTAGCATCCACCATTTCATCCTTAAGTTTTCAGTTTTTCATTGTTAGTTGATGATCATGGAACATTTTAAAGGAGCTCTTACTTAACACTGAAAATTGTTACTTAACAGATTATATTGGATGTTACAAGTGACATGGCAGCTGTAGAAGTAGGAGGGGGACCATGGTTCAACACTTGGAAGGGAGAAGCGACAACGCCTGAGCTCCTTAGTAGAGCTCTTAGGGCTCCTGTTGATGTGGATGGGATCTTTGGTTTGATTCCGTTATTTAAACCCCCTGGTCTGTAGCTACTTGCTGCGTTGCTTTACTCACAAGAGGAAGTATGGCATGACGATTCTACAATGGCAAAAGTGTCTTTTGGATGTGTAAAGAGTTTTTTGGATGTTTATTTGAAGTTTTGTCTTTGTAAAAACCATGACACATTTTTTCACTTGGATAATTTCCTTTGCAATTGTGTCATGCTAAAATTGAGCCCAAAAAAAAAAAAAAAAAAAAAAAAAAATTGAGAATGTGTATGCCTAGGATGGTTTATATTCAAAAGAGTAAAAGACGTGTAGTGCCGACTAATTTGCTACTAGCTGCCGACCGATTCGCATTTGTGCTTACTGTTATGCTTGGTTTTAAACAACTCTTTCGTTTACAAATCAGAGGAGAGGATGGATACCATCTTCAATGTATTTGTAAGCATTTCATTGGTTAAGTACTCAGAACATCATAGACTAGGTTTTATAGGATTCTCAATGTTTGTAGAGAATTTCCAAGCGTTGTTAGAGCTAGGTTCCGTTATTTTGGATTAGGAACAATTGTGATCCCAATTTTCCTAGGACTCGTGGGACGCATCCAAGGGTTGACCTACGTAAGTAGGTTTATACTTTATAGCCAGAGGTTTTTTTTTTTTTTTTTTTTTTTTTTTTTTTTTTTTTGAGATTTTTTTTTTGTTGAGAAAAAAAGAGTTTTTTCAGCTAAAACTAATAAAATTATACCGGCCATCATTCAATGGGTCAAGTGACTCAAGTAATAACATAAGTACGTTAAACTTAAAAAATGCAATAAAATAAATAAATTCATTAAAAAGCATTCTACTAAATAATGCTTCTCACATTTCTAATAGGTTTCACTTCATCCCACGCTGTGTGCGCTTCACTGGCGGAGCCAAGATTTTAGTCTAGAGGGGGCAAAATTAAAAGATGATATTAAAAGCGAAATTAATCTAAAAAATATTAATCAACAATAATCACAAAATAAATAAACAATTGTAAGCAAATATGAATATATTTCATATTATTCAAATAAATAAACAAAAATAACTAATTCATAGCTACTAAAAAATTTACAAACTGATGGAGTAAGAATGTGATTAGTGTTACTAAAAAAATATAATGAATAAATGTTTGAAATGATTTTTTTGTTATTGGTGACATGCCAATTTGTAAAATATAAGTTGTAAAATTTGTAGTATCTCTAGTATCATTCAAGAATAAAATGCTATGAAAAGTATCATAAATAATAAAAATAGTGCAAATAATGATATAAAATAAAAAATAAAAAATAGTGAAATAGTAGCAAGTTGCAGTAGGACAAGACAAAAGCAATGGTTTGGTCACTTTCAACCAAGTAAAAGTCTATATTTTTTCATATTTTTTTCCTCCTTGTCAGTATATAACTACTTTAGACTACTATTACTAAAAAATTTGAGGAGTCAGGGGGGCAGGTGCCCCCCCCTCGCCCCCCTCTGGCTCCTCCAGTGGGCCTTCACCCATCACTTTGGAATTATTTAAAAGTATAGTCCTTTGTAGTCCAGATGGAAAACTCTAAAACTCACCACCCTCTTTTCTACCAATCTTTTAAAATACTTTTGGTGTCACTAGATGGTCAAATCCAGCTGATGCCATTAACATTAACCCGATGTAATCGAAAAAATTTGCTAAATAGACTGATTTTAGGAAATATTTTAGTAAATAGTATTCACGTCAAAGTATTTAGTTAGTTAGATTGATTTTGAAACTCGAGTTTGCTAAACTTAAGTTCCAACCCAAAAATACATGGAACTCGAGTTTGCTAGGCTCGAGTTCCATGTTTTTTTTTTTTTTTTTTAATTTCATGTTAGATTTATGTTGGGATTTTGGGCTGGAACTCGAGTTTGGCAAACTTGAGTTTCAAAATTAGTCTACCTAACTAAATACTTTCACGCGCAGTCTATCCACCGAAATATTTCATAAAAACAGTTTATTTAGCAAATTTCTCCCAATGTAATCTGCTTCCACTTCCCCACTGTGAATGAAACAAATTGTAACATTATGATAATTTTTTTAAAAAAAAATTATCACCACAAAAAGAAATTTGAACCACGTTTGAGTTTTGTTTGACCAATGATAAGAAACGACGACAAAAAGGTAAATCCAGTCCATGTTAACTACAAGTCCACAAATAAAGAAGGTTCTAATCAATCCATGC
Source organism: Quercus glauca (assembly GCA_023736055.1). Taxonomy (NCBI): domain Eukaryota; kingdom Viridiplantae; phylum Streptophyta; class Magnoliopsida; order Fagales; family Fagaceae; genus Quercus; species Quercus glauca. Next base: position 16,318,594 of record CM043326.1, on the reverse strand, counting down.
AAATTCAATAAATAAGATTTTTTTTCTAAAAGAAAGTTTTTTTCCTTCAGAGCTCTTACAAGTAAATTCAAATCCTTTCTCTATATTAACAAATCGAAAGGCAATTTTAAGTAATTCATCCCTATGAATTTACCAAACAGTTGCTGGCCATATAGCATCTCCTGCCCTCCCAATCTAATTAGTTGAAAGTCATCAGAACAGCCTTATTGCCCTAGGGTTCCTTCAGCAATAATATGGAAATATACTTGAAATACAAACTCGTTCCTCCCACAGGAATTCAAATGGGAAAAAAAATTTTGATTGAAAAGATGCACATTTAAAAAGTAAATAAATAATCATTAAACATATAGGATTAAGATGAGTAGGAAGAAAATACCCCTCAGCTAACATAAACGTCTCATGCTCCTTTCTTAAATTATACTTAAATTATGCACTCTGGAAAGAAGATGAAGCAAAAATCAGTGAATCCTTGGTATAATTTTTGCTCTATGTTGAGCTACAACATGCTCGATCTAATAGGCAATGACAAAGTTAGCTACAAAATTGATTGTAACCTTAAACTACAACTTTACTCAATATCATTAATATTACTACATGTTTTGAAAATCTAACCGTTAAATTTTATGTTCTTTACGATCTTAATACATATGTAAGATCAATTATTTATCTTTTAATTGCAAAGTTTGTCAACAGAGCACTCTGTTGAGCACTCTGTTTGTTATGTATGTATTTTTTATAATTGAGTTGATAACAGAGTCCAAAATAAAAATAATTTTTTATTTTCAAAAAATCATATAGACGTAAAATTAATTTAATAACCAAAACGAGATAACGCTCAAAAATGTAGGGAGCAGAGTGTATTTTCGGCTATAGTTTTTGCGCAAAGCTGTCACCATGCCTTTGTGAATTATGACCACATATATTTCCTCATTATTTCCATGTGATAAAAAAGTGTCCCATCATCCATTGTGACAAAAAACTAAAAAGTGTCCCATCGTCCATTGTGATATTATCTTCTTTACACAAAAATAGAAAAAAAGAAAAGAAAAGAAAAAAGATGCCATAGTACACTGGCCCACCATTTCTATCATTGCAGGATTGCTAGCAGAATCCCATTTTTCACATCTACTACCCTCACGTGATATTAGCACTTTATTTCGCTTAGACTCGGTCCATTAGAGCATTAGTATTTGCTATTTTACAGTTTTAAGAGTGTATTTAGATATCGTTGCTCTTATTAGAAATTAGAAATTAAAAATTAAAAATTAAAAATATTATAATAAAATAATTTTTAAATGAATACTTTATTGAGCATTTTGTTTGTCAGAGTATGTATTGTCTATAAGTGAGTTAATAGTAAGGATTAAAATAAAAATAATTTTTTGTTTTTAAAAAGAGGAATGATATGTTTACAATATTTTTATAATATTTTTACAACAAATCTTACGTGGCAGGTTGTTACTGATTGTTATTGTTGGAGCAAAAAAGTAATTTTAGTATTAATTTCAAATTTGAACCAATAACAATTAACCACCTGTAATTTATTATAAAAATATTATAAAATTATTGTAAATATAGTATCTCTATTTTAAAAGCTTAAATAAACGCAAAATCAATGTAAAAATTTTAAGCTCAAAATATGAGGACCAAAGTGTATTTTCGGCTATCGTTTTTGCACATAGCGATCACCATGCCTTTGTGAATTATGGCCACATATATTTCTTCATTATTTCCATGTGATAAAAAGTGTCCCGTCATCCATTGTAACATCATCTTCTTTACCCAAAAATAGAAAAAAGAAAAAAGATGCCATAGTACACTGGCCCACCATTTCTATAACTGCTGTCTTGCTAGCAGAATCCCATTTTTCACATCTACTACCCTCACGTGATATTAGCACTTTTGTTTTGCTTAGACTAGGTCCATTAGAGCATTTCCATTAAGATTTTTAAAATTTTTAGCATTTAACGCTTTAAAAATCTACTTTATTTATTATACTATCCCACTTTAAGATACATTAAATATCAAAATTTTTATATTTTTTACTATTTTATTTAAATAATATAAACTACTCATTAAAATAATAATAAAACAACTACACACAAATCTTTAGCAACTAGCCAACCCCCTCCTCCACCACCCCTACCACTGCTCCACTTGCCACAACCCACCACAGCCGCCACCACAGCAACCCCAGCTGCCACCACAAGTCACAGCACCACCGTGGCAACCACAAAACAATTCTGAAGGCGAAAAGCACTATAGAGCACTATATATTTTCCTTTTCTCCATTTTCTCAACAAGTAATTGAACAAACCCCATTATAATTGAACCCAAAAAAGGCTAGAGCATTATGGGATAATCCAAATTGGACAACTACTTTTGGTAACCTTTGTGTGGAATAGATTGAAGCCAGTAATAGAACAAAAGGTGATGCTTTTAGTACCAAAGGTTGGATCAATTTAGTGACCAAATTTTGTGATGAGACCAGTCTAAACTATGATAAGGACCAATAAAAAAGTAGGTGAGATGTATTAAAAGGTGATTGGAGAGTGTGGGAAAAATTGAAGAATCTTGACACGGGTTTAGGTTGGGATGAAGTGAATGGAACAATTGATGCTAGTGATGATTGGTGAGACCGAAAGTTAAAGGTGAGTTGAGTATTTTATTAATATGTAGTTAGTTGGAGATAGTTTTTTTATTTATTTTATATTATTGTAATATGAGTGAAATGACAATTACATTTTGTAGGAATTACCCAAAACTACAAAATTTCGACAGAAAGTTCCACAAAATCTAGAACAACTTGATAGAATGTTTAGAGATGTTGCAGTAACTGGAGTAGCTGCATGGATCCCTTCTCCAAATACACTCCCTTCAACAATGCCACAGGAGAGTGTTGGTGATTTATCTGGTAGCTTCGAATTTAAGGATAATCAATGTGACATGAGTTTAGTCATTGATAGTTTGCAGCAAGGACATACTAGTCAATCATATAGTTCAGGACAAAAGAGAACTAGTGAATCAATACCCTCACAGAAGAAAAAGAAGAAGATAGGAAGAGCTGCAATGTTGGATGATCATATTAGTCAATTAATAAATGTATGTCAGAATAAGTCTGAAGGTACTTCTCGAGAGTCACCAAGTTCAATTGATAATGTCATGGAGATTGTGAGAGCACTTCTTGGAGTGGAAAGTACGTTTGTGGTTCAAGCTTCCTATGTCTTATTAAAAAGATCACGTAGGGAGATGTTTGTAACTTTCAAGGAGCCAGAGTCACAACTGGAGTGGCTACAGAGAATGATTTGGAACCAAAAGAAGTGACCAACCTTATGTGGTACTCTATATTAGTTTAGGACTAATAGTAACTTTATGTTGTATTAGCTTAGGACTAATGTTAGCTTTATGTTGTATTAGCTATGTTGGATTAACTTTAAACTAAGTTATGTGATATTTAGTATTAACTTTGGACTAATATATGTGTAATGAAAACACATTGGAAATTTTCATTAAAGTGTTATGTACTTGATGTTCTGAATTGTCTTGGTATGCAATGTGGTTCCAGTCAAGTGGTTGGTTATGTTCTTGATATTCTGAATTGTTTGATGTATAGGAAACGCCTATATGGCATATTGGTATTACAAGAATATATAGTTAGGATATCATCTATCTACAATGTGAATGTGAATATAAAGTAACTTATATTGGGCTACCTAAACAAATTCATTTTGATTTCTTAAGACTCATGAAGTCTACATCTATAGAGTAACTTATACAGACCCATTGTTGCCTTTTGTTACTTTGTTGATTATTATGTTGATTTATATTAAAGTAGTATTAGCAATGATTAATTATTTGTTACTTTGTTGTATAGACTAAACTAACATGGATGATAATGATGGTGCTCATGAGAGTGGCTATTATATGGAACTATTAATGGATGGGGATTATAGAAATTATTGTGATAATCATGATGGTGGTGACTTGAATGATGACAATTATAACAATGCTGACAATAATAATGATGGTGATAACAATGACGATGATGATGGTGAGAGTAGTGACAGTGATGATGACAGTGACACTGATTCTAATGATGATGATAGTAACGACAATTCTAATGAGGAGTTTTACCAGCTTGTGGCAGTTACATGTGAAGCAGTTGTGACACATTTCAATAAGTACATTAATAAGACTCTTTGTTATGATTCTAAACAAACATGGTGGGCTTGGGTGAGACATTGTATGGAAGGTAATGAGAAATTGTGTTACAACATGTTTAGAATGAAAAAGGAGGTATTTCATAATTTGTGTCAAGTTTTACAACATGACTATGGACTTCAACATTCAAGAAATATAAGGTTAGAAGAGTCAGTGGCAATCTGTTTACTGATACTTGGTCATGGAACATGTAACTGAATGGTTCAAGAAATATTTCAACATTCGGGTGAAACCATAAGTAGACATTTTGAGAAGATGATCACTCTGTTGGGTGCTCGCTTTGCAGCTGTATATGTAAAGCCTTCAGATCCAACTTTTAGTGAAGTTCCAACCCAATTACAAGACCATCTTATTTATTGGCCACATTTCCAAGTATGTGTACTATTGTATATTTGAATAAGTGCTATTGTCTATAAGATAATACAAATGCATGTGAAACTGAAAACTATTAATGTTTTTATTAGGATTGCATCGGTGCGATTGATGGCACACATGTGATAGTGGTTTGTACCTACTGAGAAGTACATTCCATACTTTGGAAGAAAGGGATATCCAACCCAAAATGTGATGGCTGTATGTGACTTTGATATGTTATTCACATTTGTTTTGCCTGGATGGGAAGCTGCAGCACACGGCACCTCCATTTTTCTTGATACTATTTGTAAACAAAGTAGCAACTTTCCAAACGCATCACTAGGTTTGTAATTGGTTAATCAATTGTTCATTATAATGGCATATTGTGTGTGCATTAATATAATTGATTTTTTTTTTCTAGGGAAATATTATGTAGTTGATTCTAGATATGCAATGATGAAAGGCTATTTGACACCATACAATTGGATATCTTACCATCTTCAGGAATTTCAAAGGAGAGGTGGAAGCCCTAGAACCAGACATGAAAAATTTAATCATGCTCACTCATCTCTTTGATGTGTGATTGAGTGTACTTTTGGTGTGTGGAAGAATAAATGGAGAATTATCTGAAACATGCCATCTTTTTCATTCCATATCCAAGACTTATTGTATCTGCTACTATGGCTTTTTATAATTTTGTTAGACTAAATGATAGGGATGATAGAGGCTACATAAACGCCAATTGAGATTCAATTTCTAGAAGAGAACATAATAGTGAAGCAGGTAGCAGTTATGAGCAGAACTCAGGATCTTTAACAGACCCTGCGATGGTGGTTCTTCGTGATTCCATTGCTAATTCCATTTGGGGGGATAATAATTAGTACTTGTCTTTTTTTATTTTTTATTTTATAATATCATGCAGTACAATTTAAACTTGGGTTATTGATATGTATTTTATATCTTTTTACATTTTTATGTCGTACAATTTAAACTTGGATTATTGGTGTGTATTTTATCATCTTTTTACATTTTCATTTTGTGCTTCATGATGATGAAAATTATTTAGATTTAATTAATATTGATAAGAAGTCATTAATGGTAATAACAAATAATTATGACACTAAAAAGAAAAATTGCCATAACATTATTAAAATAATACCAATAATATATATTTTATTATTATTATTATTATTTTTTAGTAAGTATATAAAGTAGTTGATTTAAGTATGAAACAAACTCTTTTATATATATATTGTCATTTTTGGTAATTTATCATTCAAACTGCCACTTTTATAAGTGCTAGCTAAATACTCAGCTTTTTCAAAAAACACTTTTTAACAACTTTTATCAAATACTCAACTTTTTGAAAAATCACTTTTTTATACTGCACTTTTTAAAAACTCCACTTTTTCAAAAAGCCTTATTTCAAAAAGCTGAACCAAACTCACCCTAAAAGGAACATGTACCATCAGGTATCACTACTATTTTACAGGCCAATTTTACCAGCCTTCATTATTAAAAATCATTATCTTTCTTCTCAAAAATAATAATAATAATAATAAATAAATAAATAAATCGTACATTTGTTAGGTCCAAAATAATAAAATGTAAATTGCAAAATTGACATTTTGTTTAACTTCATGGGCATTCCGTGGAGAATAGTTTTCCCCATGGGGGTATGGCACCTGTGGTTGCAGAGAAATGCTTTTGTCTTCAAGTCTGGCACTACTGATGTAAAGACAGCTGAGAAATGTATCCAAAATTTTGTAGAATTTTTTGAAGTTGGAGCAAAGGCAAAAGTTCCTATTTCAAGAACTGTAATTCCTGTTACTTAGAGAAAACCCCCTAAGGGTTGAGCCAAGCTAAACACAGATGGCTCAGCATTGGCGAGTCTTGGTGCAGCAAGTGGAGGTGACCTCATACGTGACCATAACGGTGACTAGATAGCAGGAATCTCTGGCGCTCTCGGCTCCACTAATAGCATCATTGCAGAGCTATGGGCCCTAAGAGATGGGCTAACTCTTGCCAAGGAACTTTGTTTAAATAGTCTAATTGTAGAGATTGATGCTATGAGTGTGGTTAAGTTGATGAGCAATAATACTGCAAATATGTTAATGGAATCTCTTTTGTCTTAATGCATGAACCTGTTTAAAGTTATACCCAACAATTGGATAAAGCACGTATATCATGAAACTAACTAATATGCAGATGCATTAGCGGAGATGAGAATTAGTGGTAACTTTAGCCTTTGATAAGATTAATATGTTTTGTAAGAGCATTCACATTAACAGGGATAAAAATTTAGCTATTTAGCATTCACAAAAATCATTTTATCTATTTTATCCCTTTACTTTACAGTACACTAACACCAATGAATTTATATTTTCAGTTATTTGATTAAAATAATATAAATAACTCATTAGAACAAAATAAAATATATCCGCCACAAAAACCTTTCAACCAGCCACAACCACCTCCACCGCCACTCTACCAGCAACAACACAGCCAAAACCGCCAAAATAGCCACAACACAGCCAAAAACAGCCACAGCCACTCCACCACTACTCCACTGCCAACACCAAAAACAGCCATAGCTACTCCACCACCACTCCACCGCCAACACAGCCACAACACAGCCAAAACCAAACCCAACACAACCACAACTACAACCACAGCACAGCCCACGGCAACCACAACCATAACCCACTTCTACAACCAAACCCATAGCCAAAATCAAACACGAAAACACCACTAACATAGCCACCAAACCACCATTTCAACCACAACCCACAGTCACAAACAAGCCCACAAACAAAATCAAAAATTAAACCACCACCATAGCCACTGCAGGAAGAAAAGAAAAAAGAAAAAGAAAAAAAAAGCACTGTGCCTCATCGAAATCGATCGGAAGCTACTGGAGATCGAGATCAGAAAGAGCGGATACGAAGAGAGAAAAACAAAAGAGAACAAAAAAAAAAAAAAAAAAAACAGAGAGAAACGACATGTCTCCGGAGAAGATGAAAGAAAAATAAGAAATTATTTAAATATTTTTTTTTGATAGGTAGAAATTATTTAAATATTAATACAGTGTAAACACATAAATATAATAATATTATTATTTTTAACTATGATCTACCGTGTACATCTAAAAGTAACAGTATATTATAATTGTAGAACAAAAAAAAATATAGTTTTAACTCCATTCATGTAGCCACATTTTAGTTGGTGGTGCAAAAAATAATAACATATCTTTTTAGCACCACCGACTGCTATGAGTCAAATAAAAAGTAGTACTCCATATTTAAAATGCACGTGATGACAAGATGATAGTGGGCCACGGAGAAATTAAATAAAATCATAATGAATTTACTAAGCTGTACCCTAAAGGCATACAGTAATAAATCCAGAAAAAAGTTTATCGGCACGTGAAAAATGGTAGATTGAAAAGAATATGCGTGATATCAGTCTGATCCATTCCGGACAAATCGAAACGATAAATAAACATAATAATGTGGACCTACAACTTTGATGGTCCCTATAGCAATAAGTTGTAGTGTACAGTATTTATAAAAAACCCAACCCATGTATGTGCACGTATGGGTGGTATACTATAAGTCTATTTATTGATGTGTACAGATTTTTTGTCCTTTATGTATATCGTGTACGGTTTTGGCAGATTTGAATATCCTTTGGATATGCCAAGGGCCAAGAGTGAAATCAACTTATCTTGATACTTTTTTATTTTTAATTTTTCCTTTGAACAAAAAAAAAAAAAAAATATATATATATATATATATATATTGTGTTTGTAAGTTACTTTTAAATTCAATCAAGTTCGACAGTTATACTGCCATAGTTATCAAATTACTTTGAGCATTATCAAATTATTTTGATTATTTTCAGTATGATATCTCCTAGACATTTGATTATGTTTTACATCTACTTTCTGATAACACTTTCATTACCATTCATTATATTTTACATTCATTATTTCTTCTTCTCATTGATGATTATCTTTTTATGGTAGGCTGAGCCTCCTTCTAACCCTCTGTTTACCATTCTGTGTTTAATTGTCCATGTTGTTCAATTGTTTCCCAGATACTTGCTTCTTCTTATTTTTGTGTTTACCGAGAAAATCTGTTGTAGATGTGTACTGTTGAGAGTTGTGAGACTAGATCTGTACTGTTTATAATCCAATAAGACCGGTATGTCCCAGGCTGAGTGTTATACCCAAACCAAACAGTAAGTTCCGATGAATAGGGCGTGAACGGAAGGAGTGTGAGTCAGCAAAAGGACAGTGGCGTTAAGAGGTTATAGTGTACGTGACCAGGCAGTTTCTCATTGTCACACTTTGTTTCTGATCCATGGATAGACTCAGAAGTTAGAAGTTAAAGGTATTAAGGTTATAGTTGTTTAACTAGGCTTTTAATCAAAGATGATGAATAGGTTGTTCAGGAGTAACTCTACCACCAGTCAGAGATCATCCCTCCCTGAGATTCCTCAAGAAAGTAGAATTCTCAATTCTGAAGAATTGGAGTTATCAGATCTAGATCTGAAATTAGGAGATTGGAATATCCCTAGGTTCCCTACCCACCAGATCTATAAGTCTTCATGGTCCTTGACTAATAAGTTCAAGATAGATTACCATGTTAGAACCATAGAACAAGTTTATGAAATCAACAAAGAGTAAGAAACGTGCTATTTGTTTTCTTCCCAAAAACTGAATGCCCACAAGAAAGCAGGACACAATTACCTGCACATAGGTTTAGTCCAGATTGGAGTCAAACCTTTGATCAGAGATGGACTGAATTGTTCCATTCTCATGGCCCTTAGAGACACCAGACATATCAAATTCAATGATAGTCTTCTAGGCACCATCCAATCCAGTCTCAGTGGTGGACCAGTTCATTTCGACTGTTTCCCCAACTTCACAGTTTGCTTACATGACCCGCATATCATGAAAGCTCTTACCCTCAACATCAAGACTCATGGTACCCTCTTAGTAAAAGTATTTTATCAAATAGCCTTGATTTACAGGATCTATTACAAGTGCATCAGGGCGAACATGAATGTTTAGAGCCTGTTTGGATTGGGTGTTTCCATGACTCAATTCTCTGTTTCCATAACTCAATTCTCAAAAATGGTGGGACCCATATAAAAAGCTTGTTTGCCTTCATTATTTTTTGTTTCCATAACTCTGTTTTCAGTTCTCAATTCTCACATTTTTGAGTTATGAGTTGTGGAAACTGAAAACAACTTTTGGCTGTTTTCAGTTTCCAATTTTCAATTCTCAATGGCAATGTTGTAATATCACAATACATTGGGTCCCACTTGTCATAACTCAGCCACAACTTTTTGAAAAATCTACCTTTTTTTTTTTTTTTCCTTTCTTCTCTGGTTCCGTGTTCTTCCTCTTTTTTTTTTTTTTTTTTTTTTTCCTTTCTCCTCTGGGTTCTTCTCTGGTTCCGTGGTCTTCCTCTTCTTCTTTTTTTTTTTTTTTTTCCTTTCTTCTTTCTTCAGTGGATTCGGTCCTGGTCTTGGGTTTTTTTTTTTTTTTTTTTTTTTTTTTTTTTTTTTTTTTTTCCTTTCTTCAGATCAGCTTGTCTTCTTCATTTTTTTTTCTTTTTCTTTTTTTCCTTTCTTCTTTCTTCAGTGGATTCGGTCCTGGTCCTGGGTTTCTTTTTTTTTTTTTTTTTTTTTTTTTTTTTTTCAGATCAGCTTGTCTTCTTCATTTTTTTTCTTTTTCTTTTTTTCCTTTCTTCTTTCTTCAGTGGTTCGGTCTTCTCTGGGTTTGTTCGTTTTTTTTTTTTTTTTTTTTTTTTTTTTCAGATCAGCTTGTCTTCTTCATTTTTTTTCTTTTTCTTTTTTTCCTTTCTTCTTTCTTCAGTGGTTCGGTCTTCTCTGGGTTTGTTCTTTTTTTTTTTTTTTTTTTTTTTTTTCAGTACCCAGAAACCCGAATCCAGTGGAAAAAAAAAAAAAAAAAAAAAAAAAAAGCTGCACCAAGTGGCAGAGGTGGGGTCCATGAATAGTGTGAAAAAAATTGAGTTATTGAAATAAAGTGGTGGTGCCAAACAAGTAATAATTTAGAGTGATGAGTGATGAGTGATGAGTGATGGGTGATGAGTGATGAGTGATGAGTGATGGAAATTGAGTGACGGAAATTGAGTGAGCAAAAAAGAGTGGCCAAACAGGCTCTTAAGCACTTAACCACATAAAGATAGGAGAAACCACTCTTATCCAGACAACTGACCCCAGTTCTAAGATTCAGGTTCCAAAGACCCTCAAATGGACTGATGTCACTTTCCCAAATAATTGGCTTTTGGAAAATGAGAATCATCATTTACAGATCCAAAACCCAGCCCAGAATCCAGACTTAGACTTTGTCCAGCAATTAGCCGATGGTACGGTTAGATTGAGCTTTGACCAGTCTAGGTTAAGACCACCAGTAGATTCACCATTACATTTTGATGAATCTAGGTTTAGATCACCATTTGATCTACGCCAACCCATTAGGCAGACACCTATCCCTCTTAGAGATAGACCTGCATCACAGTGTAGCTCATCCAGACCCCTTGCACATTTTCCCAGATCTAGAAGAGATTTAGGATTAGAACTCCAAGGTGTCCAGACCAAATCCCAGGTTAGCACACCCTGCTACACAGCCAAACAAGATTCTCTTGTTGATCAAGATGACGACAACAATGACCAAAAGAATCCATCTCCAACAGGTACTGATATGCTAAATCCGTATCAGGAAGAACCTCAAGATCCCTTCCAGCAAGAACCTGGAATCGATCCCCAACTCATGACTATTAGGAAAGAATTCACCCCAGATTTAGTTGCCCTAGGCGATGAGTTTGAATCTGAAGAAAACAGACTCAAAAGAGAAGCCTATAGAGCCAACCATACTCTGGAACAAAAGAAAGAAGTTTTGGAAAATTGGAAAATCTTCATGAAAGAGATATCCAGTAATGTCCCTTTCTTTGAATATTTTGAGAACCACTTTGAGTGGCACAAACAGTCTTGTGTCATTACCAAAACAAATTGGACCAAACTTCCAGATAAGGATGCCCTAAGTTCTAGCAAACCAGAAATTGTTAGATCCAACCATCCACCCCAAGAAGCCATTACCTTTAAACACCGTGGTAGTGATTTAGTTGCCTCTCCCTTCAAAACCCAGACCAACCAAGAAGAAACGGTTGTCAAGAAGGTTCTAGAGCAAAACAACTACACCAACCAGTGTTTAGGAGTTATAGAAAAACAGCTTGATAGAATAGAAGATAGAATAGAAAATAAGGTCATCCTCCAATCAGGAAGCCCTAATAAACCTATCAAAACCCTAGAGAAACCTCTAGTTAAGCTCCCAACAAATAGGCAACCTAGCCTTAGACCTAAGGACTTAACAGCCTTAGAAATAGTAGATCAAAAGCTTAAGGAACTTAGCACGAAGCAGGAACCAGTCCCCACTTCACCTAGGAAAGAACTTAGTAAGAAGCAGAGACCAATCTCCCCTTCTCCTAAGAAAAATCCCAAGCTTAGTGTTTTAGACATCCACACAGCATCTAGCAGTTCTAGTAGAACCTTCTCAGATAATGAAAAGGAGATAGAACATCTAGAAAACTAGTTTAAGGATTTACAAGTGAACAAGCTAATTCACCCTAGAGTAACCCCAACTAGCTTAACCAAGAATTGGTATCCCAAGCCTACCCCTCCTGACCTTCAGTATGAGGAAAGGAATGTTAGCAACCAGTTCTCAGTCTCTTCTGGTAAACTCTATGAATGGAACATAGATGGTTAGCACGAAGCAGGAACCAGTCTCCACTTCACCTAGGAAAGAACTTAGTAAGAAGCAGAGACCAGTCTCCCCTTCTCCTAAGAAAAATCCCAAACTTAGTGTTTTAGACATCCACACAGCATCTAGCAATTCTAGTAGAACCTCCTCAGATAATGAAAAGGAGATAGAACATCTAGAAAATGCTCCATTCTCCTATAAAAGATAGCTCCCTCTCCAGTCTGAAGGAGGTGGTCTTTAGAGGTGGTCTTTAGAGGTGGTCTTTTGAGGTGGTTTTTTAGGTCCAGTTCAGTTCTAAAATCCCTCTCTTATTACAACCCAATAATTGTAATCAGATGGCAACTTCAATCCCAAAATCAAATTACCAGAAACCGTCATATGGCCAACCCAGTTACAGTTCAGCCTTAGCAGCTCCTTCTCCTAGGGCAATCACCCCTTACACGGTTGATGAACCTTTCGGCCCCATTGTACCCCAAAAGCTTTCATCCAGAAAAGGAACCTCCTCCTACTTTAGGAAACCTTTTGTCCAGCACATCTCTTATATTGAACCCCATTTAGTTCATATAACAGATCCCTTAACTTTAGCCATGGAAGTTTTACCCTTAGGTTGGCACTTCCTCCCAAAGCACCTAGAGAAAAACATCAAATTCTATAAGAGTATCCTCATCCAGGAAGACTCTGCTCGAATAGAAAACATTTTGAACAAGACTAACCCTTCTGAAGTTCTTTATCACAAGTGCATCTTCACAGGCTTCGTCAGCTGCAAAGAATGGGGACAGCATCCCTCTTTGCTCAAAATTCACAAGGATATAGGCCTTCATTACAGTTACTATGATTAAATGGACGCCTTTGAAAAAGTCTTATTTTACCAGAACAAGAACTTTGATCATTCATGGTTCATCATGTTCGACAAAAAATTCTGCAGTCCGATACCTTCATAGTTCCTAAAATGGTGGGAAATGTTTGGCTCAATTCCACAGATTTTCCCAGAACCCTTACAGGATGCCCTCAGGTATTTTAGCTCAAGATATCAACCTTCAGATCATGGTTCCTAGTTTCCAGCCATCCTTCATATGACCATCAACTATAGGATTCACTAGATAAGTATGTGGAACTATCAGATAAACTCCAATCTTTTAGACAGTGAATTTTCAGTTAAATGGTGGGACACTTTTAGATTTTAGACTGTCATCACTCAGATTAACAAAGATTTCCCTCCACCAATTCCAGAAGCAATTCCTTACAAAACAAGGTCTCAGTCTAGCCTAGACTCCGTTCAGATCGCCGGAAAATCTAGTAAAGAACTAAAAGATCTTGCCAAGCAATTGCAGATTCAAGCTGAGAAGTTAGAGTCAGTAGAAAGAGTCTCTCCTGCCTCATCTGAAGCTTCAGTGAACAGATGTCCGTTGACCCATTCCAGGATTCACAAGATCCGTATGATGGCTACAACTTGGACGAAAACTAAGTGTTCCAGATAATCCCAATCATTATTTAGAACAGCTTCTAAGCCCGGTTACTATTCATCTACAGTCCAGATCACTGTACATGTACAGTACCTGCACTTAGAAGATCCTAGACAGCCTACTATTCATCCACAGTCAGAGTCACTATTGATGAACAGTACGCCAGAAAAGCATGGGGACAAATTACTATTCATGAACAGTAACAGTTACTGTTCACAAACAGTGCCCGACAAATTATCCTGAAGTCACTATTTGCTTTCGGCTGAAATAATTTTTACCCAAGGTAAAAGCAAATTCACCTTCCGGAATTCCAGCAGTCTTCAGCAGGATCCAATACTCCCTTCTCCTATAAAAGGCAGCTCTCTCTCCAGTCTGAAGGAGGTGGTTTTTAGAGGTGGTCTTTTGAGGTGGTTTTTTAGGTCCAGTTCAGTTCTAAAATCCCTCTCTTATTACAACCCAATAATTGTAATCAGATGGCAACCTCAATCTCAATTCCAATTTACACTTGTAACGCCATAGTCATGGCCTTCTCAACTGTAACCTATTTACGTTTCCGCACCACCTCTCAACTATTACTGTTCATCAATAGTCATGGCCTTCTCAGTTAAGAAGGCCATGACTATGGCGTTACAAGTGTAAACTGGAATTGAGATTGAGGTTGTCATCTGATTACAATTATTGGGTTGTAATAAGAGAGGGATTTTAGAACTGAACTGGACCTAAAAAACCACCTCAAAAGACCACCTCTAAAGACCACCTCCAAAGACCACCTCCTTCAGACTGGAGAGGGAGCTGCCTTTTATAAGAGAAGGGAGCATTGGATCCTGCTGAAGACTGTTGGAATTCCGGAAGGTGAATTTGCTTTTACCTTGGGTGAAAATCATTTCAGCCGAAAGCAAATAGTGACTTCAGGATAATTTGTCGGGCACTGTTTGTGAACAGTAACTACTACTGTTCATGAATAGTGATTTGTCTCCATGCTTTTCTGGTGTACTGTTCATCAATAGTGACTCTGATTGTGGATGAATAGTAGGCTATCTGGGATCTTCTGAGTGCAGGTACTGTGTATGTACAATGATCTGGGCTGTAGATGAATAGTAACCGGGCTTAGAAGCTGTTCTGAATAATGATTGGGATTATCCGGAACACTTAGTCTTCGTCCAAGTTGTAGCCATCATACGGATCTTGTGAATCCTGGAATGGGTCAAACGGACATCTGTTAATTAAAGCTTCAGATGAGGCAGGAGAGACTCTTTCTACTGACTCTAACTTCTCAGCTTGAATCTGCAATTGCTTGGTAAGATCTTTTAGTTCTTTACTAGATTTTTCGGCGATCTGAACAGAGTCTAGGCTAGACTGAGACCTTGTTTTGTAAGGAATTGCTTCTGGAACTGGTGGAGGGAAATGCAAGACCTGTGAAGGATTATTTGATCCTTTATATAGGGCTTCATTCCTTATGGCTGAATGTAGTTTAATCTGTGCCATAATAATCCGAAGGAGGACTATGATGGGAATCATGCTCATGAAAATTGGCGAATTGATTACAGACGCCACACCAATTTAGGGCTTCATATTCTGGGGCTTTGGTGATGAATCGTCTTGGATTATTATTATAATTGACCCATTGGAGATTCATAGCTGCTTCAGAATATGGCTTGGTGGTAAATACTGAAATTCTTCCAGTGTTTCCAACAAAATGATAGTTTGCTCATAATTCTTGGGCAATAGTAAGTATCTCATTGTTGAAGTAGTTACGCCAACAGACTGCAAGGTCATTGGGTTCATCGTATGATAAATAAGAGTCTCCTTCAAACCAAGGGCCATTGTAGGTGTAACCATTAATGAGTACAAGGTGCCTGGAGGGAATGACAGTCATCCAATTGTTTCCATCCCACTGTAGGAGTGTGCTCCAGCATCTAATGGATACAAAAGGATTTCTGATCTTTTGGACAACTTGTTGTATGATCTGGGGGAACTGACTGATTTGGCCATGGTGTGTTAGTTTGATTAACCTAACAAATCCATATTCAAACATTGTAGAAAGCCAGCTTGGGTTCCTTTGTTCTTCATCTGTTCCATCATCTAGTCCATCTTCATAGTTGATTATGAGACCAGGGAAGGGATGCCGTTTCTCATAAGCTCTTTGGCTGCTACCAAAATACTGTTCCCATATAGACTGTGCAATAGCGCGGTCTACTTCTGTGTCAATAACAACATTATTTTCACCGAAAACGGGGAAGTAAGTAGTGACCAGAATTTTGAAATGTTCACACCATTGATCAAATGATTCGAACATAGCCTTGCAACCAAAAATATTAGTTTGTATTTCTGGGGGCAAGTTGGCAATAGCACATCTTAAGATAGTTTGAGCCTTAAGGCTAAACTTTGCATAATCAGTGCCCATGATAGTCGTTTTATCCATAGAATGGATTTCCTCTTTGCCAAAGAGTTGACTAGTAATGGCATCATTTCTTGCCTCAAGATCGACTAGATAGATTTCTAGGGCTTTGAGGGTTCTTTGGAAGCCTTTTTTGTATAGGGTCCAGGCTGCTTGGAAATTATCAAGTATGAATTTAATGGAAAATGGTAAGTCTCCGTATGCACCTTTTTTCCATTGCAGTTCTTCTGATAAAACTTCTTGCAAAACAACAGCCATATCACAACTAGAGTATGTCACCTCTGCCGGGACATAATCCTGAAGGGATATTGATCCTCTTTGGTTTCCCTTAGAAGATGCACCTTCATGCTTTTTTGAAGACTGTCCCGCTGCTGGGAGTCTTTGAGGGTAGCCCTGTGCAGGTGCTTTCCCTTTGTCTTTCTTTTGAGTCAATTTCCTCCACATTTTAATGGGGCTTGCTTTAAAAGTTAGTTGCTGTTTTTCCTGCCAGAATTGGTTTAAACAAATAGGTTTAATTTTTTTTTTCAAAAATGCTATTGTTTAAAACATGAAATGGCATGAGGTATATATATTCATGATGCATGAATGAGACGAGATATTGTGATGAGTTTTGAGGTTGGTTTGGGTTGTCAAAATCTTCTTTTATGAAAGGAATTGTGGATAGAAGGGTTTTGGCATTAATTAGGTTAAGGGTCTTGGAGACTACAATTTCTTGGAGAGTACTAATGTCTCGAGGTTCAGGGCTCCGAAGAAACTTAAACTTAATTGGCTGACCAAAGGGATGAGTAGTGATTCCTTCACTATCCGTGGTGAATGGATATAACAGACACTTAAAAGGGTTTCCTAAGATAACCTTATTTGTCATATTCTTGACAAGAACAAATGTGGTCTTGAAACACGTATTGTCTTGGCACACATGAGCTTTGGGAATTTTGAATTCAATCTGCATTTTTCCTCCACTTGCAGAAGTTAACCTTTCCTTGGTTTTTCTGAAGTATTTAGAGGGAATGATTCCTTCTTGGATGCAGTTGAGATCAGCGCCTGAATCTATTAAGGCAACAACCTCGAATTCAAAATCTTTGTTTATGACAATCCTGACTTTGGAGTGCCATTTTTGGAAATTAATCCTGCTGATGGTTACTAAGAACTTGTCGTTATATATATATATATATATATGTATGGAGAATGTTAACCAGCACTGTTGGTGCTAGTTAAGTGTAGAAAAGATAAAAAAAAATTTGTCAAAAAAAGTAAAAAAAAATTCTGAATAGTACTACAAAATTGAAAAAATGACATGAATAACAAAAAAAGACAAAAATTGTGTTAGAAAAAAGTAAATTTTTTTTATGATTAACGGGCACCACATGGTGCTTATTAACACAACCCTATATATATATATGCCTTGGGGTGAATTCGATGATTCACGCCATGGATAATGAGTTATAGTATACTACGTATATCATTAGGGGCTTTAATGAGTATCGTTACACTAACCGTTTAACTTATACCAAATATCATACAAGCGATACGAAAATTCTTTCCACCAAATCACACTCCCACAATGATAACTCACCTTGATACATGTCAAAAGAAAAATAGCACTTTATTATTATTTTTGGATGAGGGAGAGCACTTTATTTCAAACTATAATATACTTATTCAATCAGTAATAAGACAAATGATCTAAAAGAAGAGTATTCTTATAAAAAAAGAAAAAAAGAAGAAGTGTATTGAATCCGATTTCATAGTATTTTATAATTATGAGCATAATTTAATTAACAATCCAATGTTTTCTGAGGCATGGAAAACGACCAATGTTGCAATAATTATTGTTAGAATAAATTACACAAACTTCCTTTAAAATTTGGAGGAATGAGTGAATGAAACTTCACCTTAAAACTTAAGGTAAATGAAATTTTCATTCTTTAAGGTTTGAGGAAATCAACACATTAATTGTTCATTTTTTAAGATTTGAGGAAATCAACACATTAGTTGTTCTATTAATAAATAATTACATAATAGAATATGTTTTAATTATAAGAATGCCAATTCTATTAGTATATTTCTTCTTTTGGTTTGGAAATCCTCATATTGGTTAGGAAATTTTTGAGTTTTTCTTTTCATCACTATATTATTGCATTCTTTATTTATTGCTTTAAGCTGGTGACTTACTGAATCTATGATAATTAACCGAAAATAACTGAATTATATAATTGGTTAAATTGTTCAATTAAGTTAATTATTTCCACAGTAATCAGCCAATGAGTCTAAATTTAACCCAACAATCTTCATGAGAGTTTGAAATGAGCAAAATTCTAGGACCATAACTTAATTCACAATATTTGTCACAATTGTCCATATGACAAACTATGAATGGTGGAAAACAATAGTATGTTTATATGAAAGTGACATACAACCAATCATAATTTACCACATAGGATAGTTGCAATTGTGGCAAAAGTTGTAATATTTAAGAGCATCTATGTCGGCGGAGCTAAAAGTTTTAGTATTTAACACTTTAAATAGCTACTTAATTGATTTTAATACACAATTTCACAACACACCTTATATCAATTTTCTTATTTTTTCTATCAACCAAACACTTTATTTTTTTATTAATTTCTTTTTCACTTCCTCGCTCTTCTTCTTTGCCATAAAAACCCAACAAAAGGCACAAATGTAATAAAATAATATATATTTTTATTCTTTATTGCTACGGTGATCTTCTCTGCCACAAAAACCCAACAAAAGGCACTAATGTAATAAAGTAATATATTTTTTTATGGATAATGTAGGGTCCAAATTTGTTGGGCCAGGTACCAACTCTCTGTATTGTGAGCCCAATAAATTCCCAACAATAAATTTGTAAAGAATGGGTTAAACAACCGGGCTGGTTGTGGATTTAGCAACGGTTCATACAAGCAAAACCAATGTAAAAAGGGATTGAGACTTGCGTTAAATAGGAAATCTCTTTGGTCCGAAGAGGCTTAATATTTAGAAGCTTAGTGAATACAAAATCCCCCCCCCCCCTCTCCGTGAGGCCTGTTTCCCTTATATATACACCATTTCCCAATCTTCACCGCACACTTGTCCTCCATCTAGGCGTCCACTCGAGTACTAGTCACATCAGAAGTCTGCTCTAACCTGCAGTGAGTGGTAGTGGTTGAGGTTGCACTGTTCAGGTGTCTTCTCCACATAAATGCGGCCAGGAAAGTTGCTGCAGTGCATTAAATGCGGGGGTGACAGCTTTATTTGCAAGATATTTCATGATATCTCCGCGTTCAGGAATGCCCAGCGCCAACTCCCCACGGGGAATCTTCTACTTGATCAAGTTCTTTGGAGGTCTGATGAATGGTACCTCTTCGGACAGGCCAGGTTGTCTTCGGCAGCAATACTCATCCTTGGTTGGTTGCATTCTCACCAGGATGGCGAAGCGTTGATCCTTTTAACCTCTTCGGACATGGAGTTGTATTCGAACTGGGCCTCAGGCCCAACATATGGCGTTGGCCTTTTGCACTCACAGATAAAGTTTAGGTATAAAATTGGTTGTAGCTTAAGGCTACAAACTCACTCAATAAAATAAATATTATAACATATTTTGAAAATTTAACCGTTGAATTGTATGTTCTTTATGCTCTTAATACACATGTTAAATTTTGTGTCAATCAGATATTATTTACTATATGATCTATAAGCTTATATTTTGTGCATAATTTTAAATTACAAAAAACTTGCAATTAAAAAAATTTATTGATAACATAGCTCTTGATCTTTAATTTTCTTGAAATTTTGCAAGCATGGAGGATATAAGAAGATGTAATTCAATGGTGAATTTGTCCAAATTTACCTTCAATAAAAAGATATTAAGTAAGTTTGTAAACTAAGGCTGCAACTAATTTTGTAGCTAAATTTTGTTCTTTTTTTTATTCCTTCTTGCTACAATGAACTTTTAGTCTTAACTAGGAACGGACTCAGGAAGGGGCCTAAGGGGGCCTGGCCCCCCCCCCCCCCCCCCCCGGGTCCAAAAAAAAAAAAAATAGTAGCTTAAATTTTTCAAAAAAAAAAAAAGCTTCGGCAAGCTTGGGCCCCCCTTAGTTTTTAGCTCAGGCCCCCTACATGAATTCCAAGCCAAGCCGGCCAACCCAGGAGGTAAGAGCCCATGACTCATGTAAATCAAAAAAAAAAAGAAGAGGAAAACTTAGAGAGCCCATGACCCATGTAAATCAAAAAAAGAAAAAAAAGAAAGAAAAGAAAACTCAGTAGTAAACCTAACGGAGAAAGTGAAAGAGGAACTGAGGAAGGAAAAAAGAAGAAGAAAGGAAACAAAGAGATAGTGAGGCGCGAGATAGAGAGATAGAGAGGCAAGACAGGGAGATAGTGAGCCATTGAGCCTAGACGCCGACGCGACGCAACGCCATCATCAGCATCATCAGTCATCACGCCAACGCGACGCGAGACTCTCACCCAGTAAGGCAGTACCCATGCTGACGCGAATGCCAGCGCGCCATCATCACGCGAGCCCTCAGCTGTCGCCGCCGCTGGTTGCTCGAGCCTTCACACTGTTTGTGAATCAACTGTTTTAACAGGTATTTAATCTATGATCATTTCCTTAAAGAATCAAAACCTAATAAAATGTTTTTGAATCAACTGTTTTAACAATCTGTGCTTGTGGAGTGTTTGTGTTTTTATTGATGACTGATGAACTGATTACTGATGTTGGTGATTGTGAATTGAATCTACGTTGCGGCCTGTGGTGTGTGTGTGTTTTTTTTTGGCTTTGTGACTCTTTGTCACTCTATGTTTGTGACTCTCTCTCTTGTATTATACAGAGAGAGAGAGAGAGAGAGAGAGAGAGAGAGAGAGAGAGAGAGAGAGTAGAGTCTGTAGAGGTTACTCACATTAGGATTAGAGAATATTTGTTTGACTGTTTATTTGTGCTTTGTTGACTGGTAGTTGGCCTTGGACATAATAGGGACTAGGGACAGACAAAAAAAAAAAAAGTAAAGTTAAGGAAAGTTTTTGTTAGTAGTGCTGTGTAGAATTAATTTAGAGGGTCGGTAGTGCCGTAGTGGGATTGGGTTAAATGATTGTATTAAGAAACAATAGTGTGGATAATTTTGAAGATTTGAAAGAACGTTGAGTTCCCTTTTCATAGATGATTGTATTAAGAAACAATAGTTTTCGTGTCTTTTGTTTTTGTTGGTAGATGATTGTATCTTAATATATTAAGAAATAATGATTTTTGGGTATCTATCTTGGTTGATAGTTTATTAATACTATATGAATGCGTATTTGAAAAAAAAAAATTTCCGCTTATCTTTGGCCCCCCATCTTGAAATCCTAGGTCCGTCCTTGGTCTTAACTGATCATAGTAGCAAGTTGCCAAAAAAATTTGGCTTTAACCCCTATGATGTTGGGCATATTTTTGAAGTTTGAGGTTCTAAAAATAACTTTATAACTTTTTAACTCGTCTACTGCTTATGCTCTTGGTAATAGAATTACTTTTGAAATGCATTGCTCATTTTCTGAAAGCTAATATCTTATAGCGACTAATCAGATGAGAGTAATAGATTCTCTTCATCCTTAGTGGGCTTGAGTTTTATATTATAGTACGTCAATCATGCTCCTGTCATGAAAAATCAGTGGCCAAGGCATACTTTCCACTTTCTACACCGTATATACTATACCATGACTATACGATAGTACTACGCTACCGACAGTATTACCATTTCTTCTATAAATTATGGTTTCCTACCTCTTTCAACTCACCAATCCCTCTCTCTTTCTCTTTCTCTCTCTGTCTCTGAAAACATGGTAGCATTTAGAGTTTTGTTTGTGCTTCTTTCTGCTCTCATGCTGCTTAATGCACAACAAGGAAATGGTGCATTAACAGCACGGACACAAAAAATGATAGCTAAGGTCAACGAAGATGGCCCTTATTTGGGGTTGGTGATTCCAAACCTATATGAAATGGACCCTCTTCTTGAATCTTCAAACTACACGGCTACCAACACCATAGATATTGCTGGTATATAATGATAGACATACTGAAATTATTTTATAATGGTTTTTTTTTTTGGATAAAAATATTGAATAGAATTTTCATTTCAGTATTTGTTCTAAATCCATTACTTACTATCCTCCCTCCACTATTTCTTTTGGGTTCACAGGAAGAAGATTTCGGTTTGGAACCATTGGTGAAAAGAAAGTCATACTAGTTATGACTGGACTGAGCATGGTATATTATATATTTCTTTGACTTTCATTCCTCTGGTTGTTCACCCACTTTTCTAATTTTCTCAACTACTTTAAAATTTAGTTAAAGTTCTTAGTTCTCTCTCTCATTTTTATTTTTCTATACCTAGATAAATGCGGGCATAACCACTCAGCTTTTGTTGAGCCTTTTCAACGTAGAGGGAGTAGTGCATTATGGCATAGCAGGAAATGCGAATCCATCCCTCAATATAGGAGATGTGACCATCCCTGAATATTGGGCACATGGCGCTCTTTGGAGTTGGCAGGTTATAAATTTCCTACCTTTAAATACAAATGAGTTTGAGGATCTTCTTGTTTGCATAAACTGTGTACAACTTTCTTTCTCAATCGTTAATTTTGCATAAAGGCAAATTCTATATATAATTAGATGTGACATCAATGCCAAAAAAAATGAAATGTGTGTGTAGCAATTTGAATAATGCTATATTTATAAATTATTTTACAACATTTTTATAAATTGTTGATGTGATTAGCTTCTTATTGGTTTTCATTGAAACTCATCATTAACTTCAATTTTTTATTTACTTATAACCATTCATTACATCAGTAATTTGACAAATTTTTTGTAAAAAAATTTGTTGTACTTCTAATTAAACACATTGATCACTAAATTTTAAGAACTCTATAGTAGAATTATTTTGAAAAAACATAAAGGATAAATGGAACAATGATTTATTCTGTAGTAAAATTATTCATTTAGCTATATAAAATAAAGTAATGTTGATTTTTGCTAATGTTTGTCATGTGGTGCAGAGGTATGGGTTAGGTCCTGATGATGAGCTACCCCTGGAATCAGATGGAGATTACACAAGGAACATTGGGTACTTAAAATTTGCAAATTATACAGTAAATGTCACAGAAGGTAGCCCATATGACAATCTCTTGAACAGTGTTTGGTATCAACCTGAGGAAGTTTTCCCAGTAGATGGGACTCCTGAGGAAAGACAGCATGCCTTTTGGGTCGCTGTTGATCCCCACTACTATGAAATCTCAAAACAGCTTGAGGTAAATTACTTATCTGTGTTCTTTTTAAATTTTATTTTTTTGGGTTTAATGTCTTCATTTTTTTTCTTCAGTTTATATAAATTGTTTTTAAACGATAATTATAATATGCTCTTAATTCCGCAGCTCCAATCCCTTATCAATTCAGCTATAAGGCTCTCGGCTAGTTTATATAATATAAGTATATTATTCTCATCAATCAAAACATTGATTGGTGGATCAGCTATATGTTTATTTTTGAGAAAGCACGTTCAAACAAATATTGATTTAAAAAATAATTAATACACCAACCAATAATGGTAATGCCTTCTTCCTCAAAACAATGGTCATGCCTTCATTAAAAAAAAAAAAAGGTCATGCCTTCGTGTATTAATTTTCACTTTATTCTTAATGACAAAATGGTTGGTTGGAGAATGGGTAATGTTAGAGAGAAATATTCGCTTTGTCATATTTCGGTGATTTTTTTTTTTAAAAAAAATTTTATTATAATGTTTTTAGAAAAGTGCCTCTACGGCTCTATTATTATAACAAAATTTTACAACATTTTTCATAATAAATTGAGTGTCAACCCACTATAGACAATAAAATAATAATAATGAAACACCTAAATACATCACAATTCAAAACAAGGTTGCTATAAAAATATTGTGAGATTTCATTGTATGACTTTATGTTATTTGAAAGGTTAATACACAATATTAATAACTTTCCTAATTTGTCTTATGCTTTATTTCAAATTTCACTAGCATTAATTCCCTTTAAAAAAAAATGAACATGACATTTTCAATGACCTCATTTCATTTGAGCTTAAAAAATGAATAATAATTTTGAAAACTCTCATTTTATCAAAGGTAAGATATTAAAAGTCTCAGGAAAAAAAAAAAAAGATATTAAAAAAATCCTCTTAATTAAAAGGTTAGCTTTTGGACACAAAACCCACCAAGAGGACAAGAAAAGCCTGCATCAACATGTGTAATATGCAGCGGCGGACCATCACAAGGACTGAAGGGGGCCTTGGTCCCCCAAAATTTTTGAAAAAAATTAATGATTTTTTTTTTTCTGTGGAAATTATCCTAAATAATTTGAAAATTTTTAAAAGAACCTTATCATTTTGGCCCTCCATACCCAATAATATACATATATATTTAAGAAAGTCTAAAAATAAACATAACTTTCATTTAAATAGAAGTATAATGCTAGAGATACAAACTATTTTACAAAAAACATTACAAATTGTTGATATGATAAGTGATTATTGGTAAATAAAAAAGTGATATTAATGGTAGGTTTAGATGAAAATCAATAAAAAGGTTGGTCACATCAACATTTTGTAAAAATATTGTAAAATAGAATACAATCCAAAATTTTTTTTTCCTTTTCAGTTCTTTCCTTTTCCCACTACTACTGCAGTTTTGTGTTTACAATATAAAAGTAAAAGTTCTATGTGACTAAACTAGACAAAAAAGAATGAAAGACAAGTTTGAAGCTTTTGTAGGCCCTTCACCCATGTACAGTGCTCCTGTACGTGTTACTTTACTTATCATTTGCTTTCTTTTTTATATTCCTTATAATACATTATTTGTTATTATAATAATCAATATATTATATACTGTATGACATTATAATATATAAATGTACTTGATTAATTTGATTAAAATATACAGTATATACTACTATATTAACATGTATTTAGCACTTCAAAAAAAAATTTAACATATATTTAGTTGTTGTTTATAGCATATATTGAGTTATGAAATATTGTAAATTACTATTTTAGATTTCATATCCACAAAAAATTTATAGATGGCCTCCTAAAGATAAATTACTGGCTTCACCACTGGTAATGTGTCTCCAATCCGGATGGAATCAATTATATTTAAAGAGATATGGGAACATATTCCCTGCTATCAACAAATATGCATTTTCCTAAAATATATATATATATATATATATATATATGCATTGTGTTTCATAAGAATTGGATGCCAACCATGTAACTTTATATCCAATAATAGCTTTATAGTTCAAGTAGTTGGCGTTTATCGACATTTTCAAAAGAGTGAATCTAAATTCAAATAAAAATTTATCATATAATTGAAAAAGAAAAAAACGGCAATTCAACTCCATCTTCGTCGGGTTCTTAAAAGAAGTCCCAAATTTTTCTCTCCCTTAATTAATATCTTCTCGGCACTGCCTTCGGTCCCCTTAAACGTTCCATGATTAACCCAAACGACTCTTCTTGTTAACCAAAAGCTAATCCCTATCAACCTTTTGCCATATTGAAACTGACAATCCTCACCGACACCAAGAAGCTTGGCCCCCTTATTTGACCCACCAGGTCCAGGGCCACAAGATCACTTACAAGTTGTTCATGTCGTCCCCACTATCTCAACACCTATAAACAATAACCTCATGTCAAAGAGATATGTATATCCTTATGTGGGAATGAAAAGCAAACCAAATGAGAGAAACAAGTATAATATACGCATATTTTTATGAGCTGGGTTGGCGTGGAGCTAAGTTGGGTTTTTTTTTTTTTAATTGATGTGACAATTTTTACACATTCTAGTCATTGCACATTTTTAATTTGAGGATATATATATATATATATATATATATATATATATGCTCCCATATATCATGCATGGTATGTGGGGCTAGCTATTTTTTATGGTTTCTTACAAGGAAAAAACAAACAATCTCACTCTTCTAGAAATGTTTTCTTACCATACCATTAATGGATGTATATGTTGTAACTAAATGGCATTGTTCGGTTTCCTCATAAAAGAAAACTTGGATTCAAATCTCCCAACCCCAAATGTTAGAAGCTAATTAAAAAATAAAAATAAAAATAAAAATACAATACATGTATATTGCTGGCGCCCTAAAAATTAAGTTCCTTGAATGTTTAGGACCTTGTTCTAGAAGGTTGCATTAACTCAACAACATGCTTGACCACAACACCAAAGGTGACTAGGGTCCAAAGAGGAACAAGTGCAAGCTTTTACCTAGACAATGCCTCATACCGAAGCTTCATCTATAACAAATTCAACGTAAGCCCTGTGGACATGGAAAGTGCTTCTGTGGCATTGATATGTCTTCAACAAAGGAAACCTTTCATCGCTATTAGGGCTCTCTCAGACTTGGCTGGTGGAGGCGCTGCTGACTCGAACGAGGCTGACACCTTCAGTTCCCTTGCTGCCACTAATTCAGTGAATGTTGTTTTGAAGTTTATCGAACTATTGGCAGTCAATTCCAAATCAAGCACCGGCTATGCTTATTATTAGGGATGAGTGTGTGTATTGCTCCTAATATCTTTTTGGTAAATTAATGGGAGGCATGTCCATATATCCTTGTTCATGTACGTGACTTGGAATTTAAATAAAGGGGTATTGTGAAAATAAATAAAAAGTCTTAAAAAAATTTTTTTTTTTAGCTAGTCTAGACAGTTTCTTTTGAATTATATATATATATATTTGATGTTTAGAAAAAAATATTATATATATATATATATGATGTTTAGAAAAAAAATATTAAATTTACAACAGATGAAAGAAAAATGGTAATGAAAAAGTAAAATCCCAAACTAAAAATTATTTCAAAACCCTAGATTTTCCTTTACTATAATAAAAATCCCAGAAAAATTAAAACCTCCACTTGATCAAGAACTCATAGAGATCTCAAGTGTTCTCATGGTCCGCAGCATAAGTTAAGGCTTTGTCATTCATATTAAACTGCAACTTGATTTATATCATTATAAAAATAAAATAATAATATAAAAAAACCCTCACCTATTGAAGCATAATTTTATTAATCAGATCAACTTTCTTAAAATTAAAAAGGCTTGCATAACGAATGCTACAATCAACTCCTCGTATATGTCTCATTTTCTTGGTTGTTTTTCATATCTACAAGAATCAATATCCATCGTACAAAAATGAAAGATTTACACTTGATTGCCCGTAATCCTTATCCAATCAATAAAATTAATATTCAAAAGAAAATATATTATGGTAAAAGGAATATATGTGTGTGTGTGTGTGTGTGAGAGAGAGAGAAGTATCAACATCATATCTCCCAAAAAATCTATCACATTGTTCACCCAAAATATAAAAAATAAAAGAATAAAAAGTTAAAAACCCTACCAAACAATCACTTTATTGTCTAGACATTGGACGTGGCTACGCATGTTTTTATATATATTCTAAGAATAATTATTTCAACACGCTCTCTCTCTAGGGATATTTGTTATGTCTTTTCTGTATAGTGTGTTACTGTGTTTGTTCGTCCAAGGGTTGGCAGAGCTTGATTCTTGAACCAATATGGTAGCATTTGTATTCATGCAATTCATCTGTAAGACTGTAAGCTAATCTATATTACAACAGTCACAAACGGCTATAAAAAGCCCAAGAACGATGAACAAAGAAGAAAAATTAAAGGGCCGAAATAAAACTAATCCAGATTTATGTGCGCGAAGGTGAAAGGTCCATGCTCACAAGTTCGATATAGATAAGATCCATGCCCACTTTAATTAAGCCCCATATATAAAAATGTTATAAGAAATCCATAATAAATATGGGCCTTATACCAAGTGTTTGGAACACAGATATACCAGTATATCCTATAAATACTATACTTGGAACAACTTTAATACAGAGCACATATACACGAATATGTCCTATAAATACTCGGAACAAATTCAATATAGTTTGAGATAAAAAATGATAACTTTAAGTAGAAACTTTTTTTTATATTTAAATATCAATTATATATATTTTTATATTGAATTTTTTTTTCTCTTAATTTTTGAGATGCAAAATTAGTAATTAAGTTTTCATAATTAGGTTTTGCCATAGATGATAATATAACTAATCTATTTAATCTTCTGGTAACAATCAATCTTAACTAGAATTTCATTAGTTTTAATTTTGAAAAACATCTTTTTGTATAATCAACTATATATAACTAGTCAATAAAATTCTAGCAATAAATGCATTTGGAAATGAATCTAGTTTTTTATATAATGAATCATTAGTATATTACATATTTGAAGATCTTATGATTATTTTTTCTTGGTATCTTTATGTCATATTACCTTGGCTGTGTAGCGGTGACTTTAATGAGATTTTGAGAGGATCGGAGAAGATGGGAGGGAGTACTAGAAGTCACTCACAAATGCAACTTTTTAGAGACACCATTGATGAATGTGGTTTCCTGGACATGGGTTATAAGGGTCATCTGTTCACATGGAAGAAGTTTTTCAGTGATGGGAGAACAATTGCAGAGAGGTTGGATAGGTATTTGGCTAACAACGAATGGTTGGTTCGATTTGGAGGCTCTATGGTGCACCATCTGACCTGCAGTACCTCGGATCACTCAACCCTGTGGATCATACCTGAAAATCTGGTGGTGGTTACTTTAGAAAAGCCATTCCGTTTTGAAGAAATGTGGCTTGCCGAGAAAGGGTGCTCAGATACTGTCAAGGCCGAATGGGGGAGGGGCAGAAACAACAACAGTCCATTGGATATCGTCCAAAAAATTGAGGATTGCGGTCAAGCTCTAACAAAGTGGAGTCGCAATTGCTTTGGTAGTGTCCGTGGAGAATTGAAACACAAACAGAAACTTTTGGCTCAAGTAGAGTTGGAAGCTCTTACCACGGGGGTGAATTTTAGAGCCAGAATGCTCAAAACCGAAGTGAATGATCTCCTTGACAAGGAAACAAGGATGTGGTTCCAGCGGTCGAGATCTCTTTGGGCTGTACATGGAGATAAGAACTCTAAATATTTTCACCGAAGGGCAACCCAAAGATTGAGGAGGAACCGGATTGAGGGGGTCAGGGATTCACAAGGAAGGTGGTGCTCGGATCTTCGGCAATACTAGATTTTTACCGTAACCTATTCTTCTCTCCCCATACTTGCCAACCCGATGTGGTATTGGATTCAATTCAGTGCATTGTGACTAATGACATGAACAGGCAGCTCTTGGAGGGATTTTCGGAGAGTGAAGTGCATGTGGCTCTTAATCAAATGGCCCCTCTGAAAGCTACGGGCCCGGATGGGATGCCCCCTATTTTCTATCAGCACTACTGGGAGTTGGTGGGTAAGGATATCACTCAAGCTGTTCTTTCTTTTTTAAATTCAGCTTCCCTTCTAGAACACATAAACCACACCTTTATCACTTTAATTCCAAAAGTCAAAAACCCTGAGTTAGTATTTGAGTTTCGCCCTATAAGTCTATGCAATGTTTTGTATAAAATATTTTCCAAGGTGTTGGCTAATCGTTTGAAAAAAATCCTTCCTCATATAATCACTGAAAACTAAAGTGCCTTCACAAAAAACCGGTTGATTACAGATAATATCCTTTTAGCTTTTGAATCGCTTCATAGCATGCAAATCCATAATTCTTCAAATGGGGGTTACATGGCTCTTAAGCTTGATATGAGTAAGGCGTATGATCGGGTGGAGTGGGCTTTTTTAGAAGCCATTATGAGGAAATTGGGGTTCCATGAGCAATGGATTTCACTTATGATGCTTTGTATATCAACTGTATCGTATTCCATCCTAATTAATGGTGCACCAACGGGGTTCATTAAACCTACTAGGGGAATAAGGCAAGGAGACCCCCTCTCCCCGTTCTTGTTCTTATTATGCACCGAAGGCCTCCATGGTTTACTTTCTTAAGCAGCATCGAGGGGTGACATACATGGTTTCTCTCTTAGTAGGAGGAACCCTTCACTAACCCATCTACTTTTTGCAGATGATAGCTTGTTATTTTGCAGATCAAATGTTGAGGAATGTCAAAAAGTGATGGAAGTGTTGTAAGTTTATGAGGTGGGGTCAGGGCAACAACTCAACAAAGCAAAAACCACAGTTTTCTTTAGCAAATCCACCAATGATGATAGTAGGCAATTGATTAAAGATTGTTTAGGTGTGGAAGTGATTCGGAGTTATGAGAAGTACTTGGGGCTACCATCCTTAGTGGGTAGAAATAAAAAAAGTAGTTTCAACTACATAAAGGAGCGCGTGTGGCGGAAGCTTCAAGGTTGGGAAGAAAAATTACTTTCTCAAGTCGGTAGAGAAATCTTGATAAAGGCAGTGGTCCAAGCAATTCCCACCTACTCAATGAATTGTTTCAAGCTTCCAATTGGCTTGTGCAATGAGATTGAGGGGCTCATTAGGAAGTTTTGGTGGGGCCAAAGGGGAGATAGGAGGAAAATACATTGGGTTAGATGGGAGGAGCTTTGTAAACCTAAGAATGAGGGTGGGATGGGTTTCAAGGACCTTGCAATATACAATGATGCCCTCTTAGCAAAACAAACTTGGAGATTACTACATAATACAAATTCCCTCTTCTATAAGGTCTTCAAATCTAAGTTCTTTCCCAATTGTTCCATCATGGAGGCAATGGAGTGCCATTCCGGCTCATACGCATAGAGGAGTATTTTAGTTGGTAGAGAGGTGCTAAAAGAAGGGATGAGATGGAGGCTGGGCTTGGGTGAAACAATTAAGGCCTGGTCTGACCCCTGGCTTCCATCAGAGTTCCATCCTTTTATCACTTCACCACCAGTCAGGGGCTTTGAAAATGTTACTGTATCAAGTCTTATCAGTCCGGATTTAGTTTCTTGGAACATTCCTCTGCTACATGATCTTTTCCTCCCAAGAGATATTGCTTTGATAAAGTCTATTCCATTGAGCAACATAGCAGTTGAAGACAAACTTTTCTGGCCCTTTACTCCCTCAGGCATTTAT
The DNA here is from genome assembly GCA_023736055.1 of Quercus glauca. Lineage (NCBI taxonomy): Eukaryota > Viridiplantae > Streptophyta > Magnoliopsida > Fagales > Fagaceae > Quercus > Quercus glauca. Next base: position 16,287,340 of record CM043326.1, on the reverse strand, counting down.
TCTGTCAAGTCAGGGTACCGTTTTCTTTGCAAAGTCGAGAGTTTGGATGACCACTCTTACCAACCGGACACTGATAGTATTTGGAAGAAGGTGTGGGGACTCGCAGTGCAACCAAAGATAAGAAATTTCCTGTGGCGTGCAATTAAAGACACCATTCCGATGAAAGTGAATCTCAAACGGCGGAGAGTAATTCCGTCAGACTGCTGTGATCACTGTCAAAACACCTCGGAGAATACCTTACATGCGCTGTGGTCTTGCCCTTCTCTGTCTCAGGTGTGGTCTCTTGATCAGTGCTGGAGGAACTGCTATACCAGGACATTTCAGAGTTTCAGGGATCTAATTGAGCACATTATTGATGAAGGTTTGGATTTGGCTTTGTTTGCTACTATCGTGTGGATGGTGTGGCATAGGAGGAATGCTTTGAGAACCACCAACAAGCTTTTTCCGATTCAGCAAGTGCTTCCTGAGGCGCGAGCAGTCCGTTCAGCTTTTGTTCGTTCTATTCCTCCTAAACCCCCTCACTCACCCTCTCGAGGTTCAGAACGGGTTATCTGGAAACCTCCACCTTGGCCGAGACACAAAGTGAACTTTGATGGGGCTGTGTTTAGGGAGGATAACTCAGCTGGTGTTGGTGTTGTGATTCGGGACGAGAAGGGTTTTATGGTGGTTGCAATGGCGAAAAAGATCCCACTCCCCTACTCGGTCACTGCTGTGGAGGTTCTCGTAGCTATAAAGGCTTTGAGATTTGCTGGTGATATTGGTCTTGAGTCTTTCATCCTTAAGGGGGACTCTAAGATCACCATTGATGCTCTGGTAGGGGACAACATGGAGCATGCTGAGTTTGGAAACCTGATAGAGGAAGCTAAGTGGTTGTCAAGCCAGTTTGGTGATGTGAGTTATAGTCATGTTAGGAGACAGGGCAATTGTGCCGCACATAACAATGCTAGACATGCAAGACATGTTAGCGAGTATACGGTGTGGATGGAGGATATTCCTCCACATCTTTCTGCTGTAATTCAAGCCGATTTGACATCTTTTGAATAAAGTTACAGTGTTCTTTCTCATAAAAAAAAAAAAAAATTCTTATCATTTCTGAGATTTTCATCCAATTAAAATTTTTTTTTTAATATTTATATTGCTAGCTAGTAACAAATTTATCAAAAGATCTTATTTGACATTCAATTGATTCTTTCTCTTTCTCTCTTAAATTTTTCATATCAATACTTTCTAGAAGACATATAATTAAAAAATATTTACAAATAAAAGGAACACTATCTACAAAATAAAATTATATAATGATGACAAGTACAAATTAAATTTTAAAAGTGTAGAACAAAATTTATTTTATCAAAGGCAAAATTGCAAGTTCACTTAACAATGGGATTGCCAAATGGACTCAATTTGTCTAAGCAAAAATGGATTCAACACATAAATTGATGAATTAATACTAACCAACTAATATTAATTCCATATAGAGAATCATATACCATGGTTGAGGGTATAAAATTTAATAAAAGGAGATGCAATTGTGTGTGTGTGTGTGTGTGTGTTTTTTTTTTTTAAATGGGTTTTAATTTACTTTAGGTAAGACAAGCATGGAGGAAAGCTTAAATCTAATTTTTAATTTTGATTTTGGTGTTGAGAGAGAGATTGCTTGGTGTATGACCACATGAGATATTGACTTTTAAAAAAACGACTATTTAATTTTCTTTTTTGGCATGTGTATATGTCTACTATATATAGGAGAATAGATCTTATAACTTGTAAGTTGTAACTATATATGCATCATGGTCTTTATTTTTTCGGAGAAAATGGGCAAATGCCCCTTTCAAAAAAAAAAAATCCAGCATTTTGCCATTTTTTTCAAACTAATTAGGGAAATACCCTTCTTTTGAAAATTGAGTTTCTCAAAATCAATTTAGGCCCTATAGCAGTGTTTTTAAGGAGCCTATAGTGACGTTTTAAGTACTTATAATGACGTTTTGTAACTCGATTTCCATAAAGTCGAGTTACATGCAATTTTTTTTCTTTTTTTTTTACCTATAACTCGATTTCATGTATATCGAGTTACAAAACGCCACTATAGGTCCTTAAAACGTTACTATAGGCTCCTTAAAAACGCCGCTATAGGGCTTAAATCGATTTTGAGAAACTCAATTTTCAAAAGAGGGGCATTTCCTTAATTAGTTTGAAAAAGATGGCAAAATGCTGAATTTTTTTTTGAAAATGACAAAAAGTAATTTTGTCCTTATTTTTTCTGAATAATTTGTAGTATTAATTAAGGGGTCTATTCTATCTGCCTTCTCCACCTGTAAAACGACTAGTACAAAAGGTTAAGCAGACAAGGAATGGGCTAATACATTTGCAGCTCAAATTACATGTGAAAAAGGAACGGCAAAGAAAATATTTATCAATTACATGGCCACGTTACCAATAATAGTATAGATAGATAGAACAGTGGGGACCATGATTGATTTTATTTTTATTTTTTAAGTAAAGAACATGCATGATTGGGAGAATCTCCTTTTAAATATATATATATATTTTTAAATGTGATCTAATTTAGAAGGATGTGCTCATGGTGATTTCTCCTTTACAGGTTCGGCCGGCTGTATTACGAGTCTGGTCCTTAAAGGCAATGAACAAGTTAAGCTTTTGGTATATTTGAATATGTGTACTTTTATAAATAAACAAATAGAAAGAATATATGGCCACGGAACAGTGAAAGCCATTTCGTAATCTAACAAAGACCAATAACTATAAGAGGTCGAGGTTCAAATGATCAATTTTTTAATAAACAACAGTAATAGACAAATGAACTAAAAGAAGAGTCTTGACTCTTGAAGCCAATTTCTATAGGAACATAAGATAAGAGTGCCAAATCTTTTTTTTGTTTTGTTTTAATATTATGGTCATAAGGCTTAATAAATAGTCCAATATTTTTGGGGTATGAAAAACTACGTCCATAGCTGCCATTCCTATGCATTATTATTGTTGTTTATATTAGACATATTATGGCCCAAACTAATTATAGACTTATATACTTGTAGAATAAGCATATTGACCTTAAATTTGTCTATGGTTAGCATAACATTAGTCAAGTTTTTTCTAGTGTATAAACTCTACATTGGGTTCATTGTAACACATGTGGTTAATATAATATGTAGCTGTCAAGGGCTTTCTCATTGTGGATTTAGGCTGTTAGGCCAAACCATGTAAACCTTATCGTGTGTGTTATCTCTTTCATGCTTCTACCCATCATTAATTTAATTATCACACACAATCACACAACTTTCACAATTATTTCCATGAGAGAGTTATGAAATTTGTTTAAGAGTGAATACTCATTAACTTGAAGAAAATAACAATTACAATGTGTTTATATACAAACCAAGAAACTAACTCTAGGCCAAAACTAACTTAACTAACTTTTAACAAACTCCTAACCAACTAACAGCTAAGTATAGCTAATGGTAACACGTGCTGCTCACATTCTCACTGTACAAGTTAGACTATATCAGGAAAGGACCCAGGGTTTTAAGTTAGCGAGGGGCGGAGTATAAAGGGGGGGAAAAAAACTCCAAATAGGCATCAATATAGTATTAAAAAATTAAAAATACTCAAAATTGTTTTTTTTTTTTTTTTTTTTTTTGTGAATACAATGTATTTTTAACACACACACACACACGGGGACATAAAATTGTTGTTTCTTAATTACATTAAGATACAATCATTTACCAACAAAGACAAAAACAAAAACAAAAACATTTTTTTTTTTTAATGCTAGGCAAGCTAGGATTTTTTTTTTTGAAGTTAGAGTGAGCATTCACAGCAATGGTGCTAAAAATTTTAGTTTTTAGCACTTTAAAAAACTATTTTATCTATTTTACTACCTCACTTTACAATACATCCCATATCAAATGTTCTATTTTTTTTATTAGTTCATTTAAAATAATATAAACAACTCCTTAAAATAATAAAGAAATAGAGAGAATTTGAGTTTTTTAATTGAAAGAAGAGATATAATCTTAATAAAATATTTTATTTTATTTTTAACAACTTGCTACAGTAAACTACAGTCAACTAGTATACTGTAGTTGCAAAAATTTTAGCTTTAGCTTCTTTAATAACACATGATTTTTTGGTTCTTTGGTGGTAAAGTAAATTTTTTTTTTTTGGCTAAAATATAATTAATCATCATTGTGAATATTTTTATTGTTTTTGTTAAGTTTTTGGATTGGATAATTGCTATTTGGATGAGGCTAGTTAGGCTTATTGAGGAGAAAGGAAACCTAAGATTTTGGAAGGGGGGCCAACTACAAAAATTAAACATATAATAACTATATAAAAGTAAAAAAAAAAAATTGGACCCAGGGGCTCTTGGGCCCCCACCTAGGTCCATCCTTGGACTATATGTAGTTTTCACTTAACATGGTTGTGGACTAATGGAGTCGCCACCTAGATTAGGTCTAGGAACCATATTGGGCTCTTTGGGCCAATCACTTATATACATGGGTTCACATACTAGATTTTGGATCCAGAATTTGGGTATGGCTTAAGAAGGTGTTAAGCACCCAAGACTGCCCGGCTTGTAGGCCGGCCTCCATTATGTGTTGTTAGACCATATTTAATTAAAGAGTTTATTAAGAGAGTCATAATCCTTAACCTAAATATACATCATGCACTTTAAATTAAAAAAAAAATACAACATGTTAAAAACTTATCACAATATAAAGAAAATAAATAAAACATAATCAAACAAAATAAATTAAACATGGCAAGTTGACAATTAAATAAAAACATAAAAGGAAAAGATATTAGATAAACTAAACATGGCAAAAAGATAAACATGGCAAGTTGACAATTAAATATAAACACACAAGGAAAAGATATTAAATAAACCAAATATGGCAAAAGACTCAAACAAACATGGTAAAATAATTAACCTAAACAGAGTCAAATAGAATCAAATAACATGTTAAAAATTGATTAAAATAATATAAAAAAAAATAAGTGTAGGGACTCAAAATGTAATGGACCCTTGACAATAAAATTTGTAGAGAATGGGTAGGAAGGACTAGGCAAATAGCAGGCAAACAACGAATTTTAGGGCGGATCACTCTTAACGAACTGGACTTGGAAGTTTTTGGTAAGAAAGACCCTCACTTTGGCTAAATCTTTCCCAGCACCTCCGTTGTCATTTTGGACAAGTGTTTTAAGGCTCATAGATCCCCCCCTCTCGCCGAGGATCTCCTCTTATATATATATAGTCCTTTTTTGGCTTCATCCTCACCATCCATTTGTCAATTATCTGGTTTCTGTCTACCGGGATCTCCCCCGCCGTCTGTAAGTAGCAGGCTTTATGTTAGTTCTTAGCCGCCTTTGCAGACTTTCTATTAGTTGTAGTAATCGAGGCCACTGGGCTTGCTGGTCACATCACCATTAAAATGGCCAGAATGTTGATGGGATACTTTCCCTTAAGTGAAGTCGGTGCGCCGAGGACAGGTCATCCTCGGCGCAGGCTTTTGGATGTTCTGGGTTCTTTCCCATTGTCCTCTGTCTCAGCACCGTCCTCGGCGCAGGCCTTGGACCGCGTGTAGTAGGCCGAACGTGGTTAGTGTAGTAGGGCCCCACAATAGCCCCTCAAAATTCTGCTGCACGTCCCCTTGGGCGGGGAGGAGGATTTTGACCTCCTCGGCGTTTTTCCTCAGCCTGTTGGCCCTACTTTGTCGTCAGTGCTATCGCTTTTGTAGCCGTTTTTCACAGTTTTCTTTTTGCGCAGAGTGTCACCCGAGGATGGTTGGGCTTGGGTTGTTTGCACTATAGTACTCAGTTCCTCACGATTTTTTGTCTCTGACAGGATTTGTTTATTCGGCACCTAAAAAGGGGATTGGCTTTGCCTCAGTTTTTAGCTCATGACCCGTGCGAGAGCCCTGGCTTAGGTCAACGTTTGCGCGGCTTCATAACGACCGATTTCCGTAGAGGTTTAGGTCTGACTTTTGTACAAGACCTCGCTTTTCCTTAGCGCTTATTTTTTTACGGGGAGATTTCCTTCCCGCTGACCTGAGGTCTTTGACCATGCAATGCGTTTGAGCTTTACTTTGTGCTCGGTTTTCTCATTTTACGCTCGGTTCTCTCTGGGGCTCGGGTCCGAGGACCATGCGATGCCTTGGTTTTGCTTATCGTTTAGCTTTCATGATGACGTGTTTTTCTTGCTAGAAGTATCGAGTTTCTTGATCTCATTTAGCTATCTGAAGTATTTGGTTTCCCCATGAGGCCTGGGTCCGAGGACCATGCAGTGCCTTGGTTCTGTCCGGTACCTAGTTTTCCATTTTAATCATCTGAAGTATCTGGTTTCCCCATGAGGCCTGGGTCCGAGGACCATGCAGTGCCTTGGTTCTGTCCAGTACCTAGTTTCCCATTTTAATCATCTGAAGTATCTGGTTTCCCCATGAGGCCTGGGTCCGAGGACCATGCAGTGCCTTGGTTCTGTCCAGTACCTAGTTTTCCATTTTAATCATCTGAAGTATCTGGTTTCCCCATGAGGCCTGGGTCCGAGGACCATGCAGTGCCTTGGTTCTGTCCAGTACCTAGTTTTCCATTTTAATCATCTGAAGTATCTGGTTTCCCCATGAGGCCTGGGTCCGAGGACCATGCAGTGCCTTGGTTCTGTCCAGTACCTAGTTCTCCATTTTAATCATCTGAAGTATCTGGTTTCCCCATGAGGCCTGGGTCCGAGGACCATGCAGTGCCTTGGTTCTGTCCAGTACCTAGTTTTCCATTTTAATCATCTGAAGTATCTGGTTTCCCCATGAGGCCTGGGTCCGAGGACCATGCAGTGCCTTGGTTCTGTCCAGTACCTAGTTTTCCATTTTAATCATCTGAAGTATCTGGTTTCCCCATGAGGCCTGGGTCCGAGGACCATGCAGTGCCTTGGTTCTGTCCAGTACCTAGTTTTCCATTTTAATCATCTATTTTACCTAGGTATCCGTAGCCGTTTTAATTCTTGCCGCGTTTTACACTAAGCATTAAATAATTACAATTTTCAAGCAGAATAATAATAACAATAAATGCTGAAGTTGGTAGAGGATAAGACCTTGCCGTGTTTTGCCTCTTCGTTTGGTGGGATGCTTCAGATAACGAGGCGTCTTTCGGGTTGTCCGGGTGAGGCGTTCTGACGCTTCGGTGTCTCCCCGTTTAATGAGGCGTCCCCTCATTAATACTGACCATGGATTGATGAGGATCTAACGGTTGGCAAGCCCCTTGGAAATTGGGGCGGCATCATTGCCTCCGGAAATCTCTCCCTGGGATTCATTGTGGATTTGGCCCTCATCAATGTTCCTCCCACTATAAAAGGCGTTCCTAGGGCGAACCTCCCCTTCACACTTGACAAACACTCGTTCTGAAACTTCCCCAAAAGCACATCGCCAAAAATTCTTCAAGGCGCAATCATTCGAGCCCCTTCGCATGAACTGGCCCTGGAAAAGGGCGCTCCAGAGAATGCACAGCCCCCATCAGGAGCCGAGGATGGCATTCCGACTCTGGCCGCCACGCTGGCGTGGAGGTAGGGGAGATCCGAAGATTCTCCTTCTTTTCAACCTAACCGGGGACACAGCCCTCCTTACCACCTGGAGGAGGATCCGGACAGAACGTAACCTCCCTCTCTTGGGTACGGGTCTTTGACCCCCCAAGCAGGCTACAGTGGGGGTCGGAGAGAAACCAGGCGGAACCCAAGAGCGCAACCGTCGGGTTCCGCGGCCTCTTCCACCCCTTAATGTAGCTTTCCTATCTTCCCCACCCTTCTCCCTTCTCACGTCTTCTCTCTTCTCACTTCCGCTTTCTTCCTTCCTCCTCTCGTCCTCCACTTCTCTTTCTGATATTTGTTCTTCATCTCTTCTTTTCTTCATCTCTTCCTCTACTCTCCTTTTCTATCTTCTGTTCTTCTGCCATTGTTGCTCTCCACCCTTTGTTCCTCTGTCGGCTTCGTCATGTGTCTGCCTTTGTAGTTAGCTTTAGAACAAGCCCCCTGGGCATTACTTGTAAGAGATGTAATCTTTTTTCATATATCAATAAAAGAAGTATACTTATTTCATGTATTGTATATACTCTCCTTTTTTTTTTTGCACTTGTTTCTTGTTGTTGTAAATTGCCGAATGGATATTGTTGCTAAGAACTGTATGGATTTGCATCTTTTCCCGATTGATTTGTCGTCTTGTTTTCTTTACGTTGTGCCGCTAACGCACAAGTCCTTCCCACAGACGGCGCCAATTGTAGGGACTCAAAATGTAATGGACCCTTGATAATAAAATTTGTAGAGAATGGGTAGGAAGGACTAGGCAAATAGCAGGCAAACAACGAATTTTAGGGCGGATCACTCTTAACGAACTGGACTTGGAAGTTTTTGGTAAGAAAGACCCTCACTTTGGCTAAATCTTTCCCAGCACCTCCGTTGTCATTTTGGACAAGTGTTTTTAAGGCTCATAGATCCCCCCCTCTCGCCGAGGATCTCCTCTTATATATATATAGTCCTTTTTTGGCTTCATCCTCACCATCCATTTGTCAATTATCTGGTTTCTGTCTACCGGGATCTCCCCCGCCGTCTGTAAGTAGCAGGCTTTATGTTAGTTCTTAGCCGCCTTTGCAGACTTTCTATTAGTTGTAGTAATCGAGGCCACTGGGCTTGCTGGTCACATCACCATTAAAATGGCCAGAATGTTGATGGGATACTTTCCCTTAAGTGAAGTCGGTGCGCCGAGGACAGGTCATCCTCGGCGCGGGCTTTTGGATGTTCTGGGTTCTTTCCCATTGTCCTCTGTCTCAGCACCGTCCTCGGCGCGGGCCTTGGACCGCGTGTAGTAGGCCGAACGTGGTTAGTGTAGTAGGGCCCCACAATAAGATTTTGCCCTAATTTGGGTTTGGGGTGCGTACGCATACTCAAAGATGAGTACGCATCCTTTAGCATAGATTCGAAAAAATTACATTTTTACAAATTTCATCATTTAAAGATATTAAAACAGAAATCAAACAAGCATGTTAGAACCTTAAACACTTAAACCAACATGATGCAAATAAAACAAACATCAATATAAACAAGTAAACATGAAACAAAATCAAACAATTAAACTAAACAACAATAAATCAATAAACATGTTAAACTAACCTAGGAATTGCAATAACAAGATAAGAACAAGAAGAACATATTATAAACAACCTAAAATCAGATTAATACATATCAAACATAATCATGAATATCAAAAAAATCAAATCAAATAAATATAAAAACTACACTAAGAAACTCATGTGAATCCTATTGAACAAAGAAAGAGTTCATGGAAAGGAAACTCACCTTGCTTTAGATTATGAGTTTAGAGTTTGTTTAACTGACCCCTCAGTGCCTACAACACAAAGATTAGATTGATAGGACAAAAATAATCAAAAGAACACAATAGTTTAGGTAATCACAACTCAAGAACAAGAGATTTTGAAATTTTTTTTGAGAACTTAATTTTGAAAAATAGTTTCTACCTTAGAACTAACTAAAGAGAGGTTTTAATTTTGTCAAAAAACGTTCTAAGGTGCTGCCCTAGGGTTTTTAAAAGAGAAAAAAATGGTTTTAGAGAAGATGGAGGCAAAAAATAACTCTCTCTAGCTAGCGTTTTAATTAGAGGCATAAGATGAGTATTTATAAGTTAAAATTAAGGTTTTTAGACTTTTTAATAATCCTTGGACGCTTTCAAGGGTCTATGGGCCGGCCCACATCAAAGCATTATGTTTTGGGCTCTTAAAATAAAGTTTTAAAACCCAGAAAATCGGATTGCTTAGTTGGCCCGAATTAAAACAGTCATAACTCACTTAATATGAGTACAAATTAGGAAAAATTTGTGTTCAAATTGAAGCCCAAGATGTCTACTTTCCAATGAAATAAATTTCACTCAAAAATTATTTTTGAATTAAAAGTTATGGTCAAAACAGTAAGCAAAGATCATTTTTCAGTATCGATTTCAAAGCAATTTGAACACTTTTGGGTTGTAATTACTTCCAAACTATTGTGAACTCTTTAATTACCCTTGGTTGACATATATCAAGCTCATCATTGGGGTCGAGTACCAAAATTTATTAATGGGTGTAAAATGCGGTGTCTACAATGGCCTAAGCTACTTGTCGTTTAACCATGTTTCACTTCTACAGCTTCTATGAGTTCTGGATTATGTGTTCCACCTTCTTCGTTCTCTTTTTTTGATTTCTAATACTCCCCCTTAGGATGGAAATCATGAGAGTGAATGTTGAAGATGCCCATCCTGGTAAAAAGACCAAAAAATTGATTCCAATTCAAGGCTTTGGTCAACAGATCTGCTAACTAACATTGTGTTCTAATATCCATTAACTTTATAACTCCAGCTTGCACCTTTTCCTTTACACTGTGGCAATCTATCTCGATATGCTTTGTACGCTCATGAAACACTGGATTAGTGCCTATATGGATTGCTGCTTGACTATCACTGAACAATAAGGCAACTTGATCATGCTTAACACTTACATCCTTAAGCAAATATAGAACCCAAGTTACTTCACACACTGCAACTGTCATTGCTTTGTATTTTGCCTCTGTTGTTGACCTTGAAACAGTGTTTTGCTTCTTAGATTTCCAGGAAATTAAAGAATCACCAAGAAATACACAATAACATGTGATGGATCTCCTAGAATCAATGCATGCTACCCAATCTGCATCTGCAAAGGCTTTGATATGCAAAGAGGATTTAGATGGAAAGAACAATCCTTGTCCTAGAGTTCCTTTGAGGCTATCTAGGCTTAGACATGAATTGACTCAATCTATGCAAAAAGTAAGTGATATCTGGTCTAGAGATAGCTAGGAATAGCAACTTTCCTATCAACCTTTTGTACATACCAGCATCATGCAACAAATCTCCTTCATCTTTGTGGAGCTTAAGGTTGACCTCCATGGGAGTTTTAACAGGCTTGCAACTAAGCATTCCCACATCATTTATCACTTCAAGAGCATATCTCCTCTGGCATAATGATATGCCTTTCTCAGACCTAGCCACTTCTAAACCCAAGAAGCTTTTTAGGTTTCCTAGGTCCTTCAACTTGAACTGCTTGTCAAATACAACATTTAAATATGCCACAGCTTGTGGATCATTGCTGGCAATGAGTATATCATCAACATATACCAAAAGTGCCATGAAAGAAGTACTAGTTTGCTTAGTTAACAAAGAATAGTCTGCCTTTGATTGCAGAAAACCATGCATCAGTAGAATGGTTGAGAATTTCGAATACCATTGCCTTGAGGCTTGTTTAGGGCCATACAAGGACTTATTCAATTTACAAACAAGCTCCCCCTTGCTGTGCAGGCCTAGAGGAACACACATATACACTTCTTCATGCAAATCACCATGAAGAAACGAATTGTTGACATCCAATTGATAAAGAGTCTAGCCTTGCACAACAGCCAAAGCTAAGAAGAGTTTAACAGTTACCATCTTGGCAACAGGAGGGAAGGTTTCAATATAGTCTAAAGACTCTACACCTTCAAGCTGAGTATATCCCTTGGCAATCAACCTTGCCTTGTATCTCTCCACACTACCATCATACTTGTACTTGATTTTGAATACCCATTTGCAACCAACAACTCTCTTATTGGGAGGAAAAGGAACAAGAGACCAAGAGTTATTAAGTTCTAAAGCCTGAAGTTCAGTTGCATGGCAACATCCCAATTTGGATCACCAATTGCTTGATGATAAAACATAGGTTCTTTAAGAACAGAAATACTATTGCAAAAGTGGGAGTAAGAATGAGATAACTTGTGACTAAATATACAATTGGAAATATGATACTTTGTGGAAGCTTTGCATTTATAGGCTTGAAGGTAAGCAGGTGGTTTAGAAATCCTAGTAGACCTCTTAGGTAAGGGATCAACAACGATAGAAGCAACTGGAGTGGAAGCAGAGGAAGGAGTAGACTCAAGGACAGGAATAATGGATAAAGAATTGGTGGGAAGATCAGGTGTATTAGTAATGTCATTAGGAATAAAAACAGAAAAATCTTCAAGAAGATCAGTAAAGTGATCTTCAAGAATAGTAGAATCAATTGGTGCTGAAAGGTTTGTTAGAGGAGCAGAATGATGGATAGAATCAGTAATAGGTAATGGTGGAGCATCAGGGATACAATCATGATAAAAAGGATCAGGTTGAGACAAAGGAAGGGAAGAGGGAAGAGATTTAAAAGGAAAAACAAATTCATGGAAAATAATATCTCTAGAAATGAAACAAGACTTGCTTTGTAAATTCAAGAGCTTATATCCCTTAACTCCATAAGGATATCCTAGGAAAACACACTTGAGGGCTCTAGGATCAAACTTGCCTCTATTGTGAGAGAGGGTAGAAGCAAAACATAGACATCCAAACATCCTAAGATGTGAATAATCTGGAACCTTGTTGTAAAGAATTTCAAAAAGGGATTTATTATTCAAAAGAGGATAAGGGAGTTTGTTGATAAGGTGCACTACAATGAGGATGTAATCACCCCAATAAGCAATATGATTGTTTGATTGAAGTCTTAAAGCTCTTGCAACACAAAGTATATGCTGATGTTTCCTCTCCATAACTGAGTTTTGTTATGGAGTGGCAACATAGCTATGCTGATGAATGATGCCATTAAGCTTAAAGAAATCAATCATTTGAAACTCAAGCCCATTGTCAGTCCTAAAGACTTTAATGGATTTACTAAATTGAGTTTTAATCATGGCATAAAAGGATTGTAGAAGAGGCCTAGTTTCAGATTTAGATTTCATAAGATAAACCCAAGTTGACCAAGTACAATCATTAACTATGGTAAGAAAATACTTGTGACCAGCAACAGTATGTACCACATAAGGACCCCAAATGTCACAATGTATTAAAGCAAAAGGAAAATTAGAAACATGATTATGGAAAGGAAAAGGAAGCCTTTTATGCTTAGCAAAAGGGCAAATCCCACAAATTTCATTAGAAATAAAAGTGATATCAGGAAGTACATTCTTCAAAACAGAAATCTTAGCATTAGAGGGTTGCCCAAGTCTAGAATGCTAGACAGAAGCTGGAATCTTGATATTATTGATTACATGAGGCTGAGTTTTATTGAAAACAGAATGAAAAACAGAATTAAAGACATATTGAAAAGATGGAGTAGCCTAGGACAGAATTGGAATGACACAAGTATCAAAGGGGCTATGTTGAAGTAGGTACAACTCATCATGAACTTCACCTACAGCAACTGTCCTCTAGCAACTGAGGTCCTGTATAAAATAGAAAGTGGACAAAAAGATGAGACAACAATGCACTTTCTTGGTGAGTTGACTAATAGATAGAAGCTCAAAGGAAAAGGATGGAACACAAAGAACATTGGTTAAGATCAAGGTTTTAGAGAGGCATATAGAGGTAGAACCAATATGAGTCAGCAAAGCAGTTTCACCATTAGGAAGCTCAACCACACAATTAATAGCAGTAAAATCAGTCAATATATGAACAGAATGCACTATATGGTTTGTTGCCCTAATGTCAATGACCCAAGTATCACCATTAAAAGCTGTTCTATTCACAATTTGGGCAGAAAAGATTGAATGCCTCAAATCAAGACAAATAGAATCTAACATACCTGCCATGGTGAGAGCATTTATGGTATTAGAAGAAGAGGAAATAGCTAGATTAGGCTTAACCACATTATTGGCCATGTGTGTTCTCTTGTTGCCCATGTTGAACTGATTGTCCTTGTTGCCAATGTTGAGTTGAGCAGCTTGCATCTAAGTGCCCAACAAGGTCAAGAACTGCTGACATTGTTCTTGAGTAAAAGGAAACTGAGTAGATGTTGAATCCTTATCTGCATAATCTTCTTGAGCATTGACTTGATTCACCATAAAGTTCTTGCCTTTAGGCTCGAAGCCTGGTGGAAAACCATGTAACTTGAAGCATTTTTCCATGACATGACCAAGCTTCCCATAATGAGTACAGATAGGTCTATCTTTCCTTTTTGAATTCTTTCCTCCAAAAACACCAAAATTGCTAGAAAAACCAGAGAAATTGGAGTTAAAGTTGGGATCAGAACCCTTCATTGCCCGAGTAGTAGACTCTATGTGAACAGAATTGCCATGTCCCACACTCATTTGCCTCTCTTCTAAAATCAACAAGAAGTAAACTTTTTTGATGGATGGTAGTGGATCCATTAACAAGATCTATCCTTTAATATGAGAGTATGAATCATTAAGCCCCATCCAAAACTGCAACACTGATTCTTGAAGATGAAGACCATCAAGCTTTTGAGTCAAATTGCAAGTACACTTTCCACAAGAACAGACTAGAGTAGGCCTAAAATTCTGAAGTTGATCCTAATAAACCTTCAATTGAGTGAAATAGGTGGTAATTCAGGAATCACCTTAACTGATCGAAGCAATGTCCTTTTAAAGTTGAAAAATCCTAGATCCATTGCCTTGTGAATGTGTGTCTCTAAGATCATTCCACATTTCCAATGCAGTATCTCTATAAGCAATGCTAACTTGAATCTGAGGTAAAACTGCCTTCATCAATCAATAACCTATCATGTTATCACAACGAATTCAAGCATCTATCGTTGCTGGAGTCTTTACCAATGGAAAAGAAAGAGTGATGCTGCCATTGACAAAACCAAACTTGTTCTTGGCAATCAAGGCCTTCTTCATTGAACAAGCCCAAGCATGATAGTTCTCACCAATCAAAGCCGTAGACATAAGCATAGCTCCAGGACTTTCAGTGTGATGAAGAAACAAAGGATTTAAGATATCCTCTACTAGTGCAAGATCTTGCACAGAGGAAGAAGAAGTAGTAGTAGTTGTTGTAGCCATTGAAGAAGCTTCAAAGCTCCCAAGAACAAACCCTAGAAAATTTGGGAGAAAATAGAGTAGGAAGGCTTTGATACCACATGAAATTTGTTTAAGAGTGAATTCTCATTAACTTGAAGAAAAATAACAATTACAATGTGTTGATACCCATTTTTGCGACACATTTTTTTTACAAGCCCAATTCATGTATTATGCTTTATTTTATTCTTTTAAGCATGGCCCAAGCCCATGCGACTTATTGGGGAAATTGAGGAAGTATGGTTTGGAGGGTATGGGTTGGTTTCTTTCGGACCTTTTGCATAAGCCTAGCCTATGCATGCTACCAAGTGCGCAAGGGACACTGGTAGCACCTTAGGCTCATGGAGGAGGTCTCGTACCTAAAATTTCCACCCCCAAAGGGCTTTCATGCTCTGGCTAATTGTAGCCTAAAGATTTTGCTCGAACCTATTTTTGCCTTTAAACATGGTTGGCTCCCATTGGCCAACTCCATTTGCTAGCCCTCACTTAGGTAGGCCTCCCAATGGTCTGAAATGTCTAACCAAAGGCAACCAATTAAAGCAAACCCCCTTTATTTCCAAAATTATGTAAAAAGCAACCAACTCATTTCCTAAGCAAAAGGCAAACTACACCACATCATGGAAATAACACTCTAGAGGTCCAAAGCCTATCTCTCTACCCAAAAGCCAGTTATTAGCAACACCCCAAACTCAATATAAAACTCTCCCTTTAGCTCAAAAACGGGGAGAATCACATTTTACTCTGAGAGTAACACCCAAAACTATATACAAAAGTCTATTTTCAGCTAAGAAACCAAAATCCATGTTTTAACCATAGAGCTAAAACTTGAGAGAAAAAACCCACTCAGCCAGGAGACATCCTCACAATTCTAAAGCCAAGTGGTGGAAATATGAGTATAGGGGAACCTTCCTTCTCCTCCTTACAACCTCTCTCAGTTTACTCTTCTCGCTGACTGTGGGTCGAAGTTTTAGACCTGTGTACTTTTTCTATATTTTCTTCTATTTTAGTTATGGCATTTTGATTTCTCTCTTATTAAAGCACCACTGGCCTTTTGTTTATTATACATTTAGAATTTTGGTCTTGACTCTCCACAAATAAACACTTCTAAAGAACCCAAGGGGAGATTTAGGCTAATCTTGCAATTTTTTGCCCTTATCGCAAAAACGTCCCCAACACAATGTGTTTATATACAAACCAAGAAATTGGCTCTAGGCCAAAACTAGCTTTTAACAAACTCCTAACCAACTAATAGCTAAGTACAGCTAATGATAACATGTGTTGCTCACATGCTCACTATACAAGGTTAGACTACATGTAGTTTTCACTTAACTGGCCAAAGCTACTTATCGTTTAGCCCTATTTCACTTCTACAACTTCTATGAGTTCTAGACTGTGTGTTCCACCTTCTTCCTTTTGTTTCTTTGATTTTTGATAAGAGTTGAAAACTTGAAATGCATTATTATTGGTTTCCTGATAGTGAATGTCATAATACCCACTAAAAAAAAAAGTCCTATAGCCACATTTTTAAAACGTGGCTATAGGTTAATTCGGCCTATGGCCTCATTTTTCATAGTCGCATTTTCAGCCGTGGCCTAAAACTCGTAACTATAGGTCTGACTGGTCTATATTCGTGTTTTTACAAATGCGGCTATAGGACATACTTTAGCCGTGTTTGATAAAGGCGGCTGTAGGGGACAACTATAGCCACATTTTTAAAACATGGCTATAAGGAACAACTACAGCCACATTTTAAAAACACAGCTATAACCCTTTTGATTTTTTTTTTTTTTTTTTGAATTTGGCTATAGCCGCGTTTTTAAAAACGCGGCTATATATATATATATATATATGTTTTTCCCCTGGCAATGGCAAATGGCAAATGCCTGTCTACAAACGTTGCTATAAGTTTTACAAACGCGACTACAAGAAACCTGTCACACACTAAATTCCAGCTTCTTATTTGTTGCATTCAATTCCAAAATTGAATGCAACAAAATAACATGCTGGAATTTTCTCAATCAATAAAATCGTAAGAAGTAAATTTCCAAAGACATTAAAACCCAAAGATCAATAGTTGGAAAGATTTACAATTGATCATATTCAGTTATTCACTACCTACATGTTTTAAGACATGGCAAAATGTTCATCATATCATGGCAAAATGTTCGCCATATTATACAAAACGTAAGTATAAGATTCATCTATATATGCTGCCCTTGAAGAGGATGGAATAATCAATAGTTGGAAAGATTTACAACTTTTAAATCAGTATATATCATGTCTTAATTTACTAATACTAATTAAGATTTTGAGACCATGATATCCTTTTCATTAAATAATCATTTAACAAGTGAATAAAACAAATTTCAGCTTCAAAACAAAATAAGAATTAAATAAATGTCTTTGTTCAAGGCTTAGGATTTATGGTTTCAAAGACACTGGCATTTAACGACAACAACCCAATTAAATCAGGACTCTTAAGCTGATCCAACTGTTTCTTACCTCGGAGAAATAAGTACACGATGTAGAGGAATTTTTTCCGACAATGAAATGCACCATCTCAGCATCTCCCCAATTCAACGATATATATACAGATGGGCCAAGTCTTACAAAATAAATACTCAAGAACACAAACACTACAAATTTATCATTCCAGTAAAGAAGTAGACACAAAATATATATAAAAAAAAAAAGGAATAGAAATATTATCTAGTGAAGTAAAAAGTAATGGGGTTTTGGAAAAAAAAAAAAAGAACAATAAAGTGAATACATGTAGAACCGTATGTAGTAAATGGAATAATTTTTAGATAATCAGTTTTCATCATAGACCCATAAAATTGCTTGAAAAATGAATGCTGAAAAATGACGTCATTAACAAATTTAATCATAGTTAACATTTCACTTGTACATGGGTTTAATTGTGAAAAATTACGTGTAGTTTGACATATAACAAGATGTAAAAGATAGATTCATTTATTTTTCCTGATATTTAAAAAAAACAACCTGGTATACAGTTGGAGACTATTAAGTTATTAATCTTAGTAAGCCAACTTTTAATCAAACAAATTTAAAATGGAAATGGTTGGTGTGGTCACTTTGTAATATTTCACAAATTTCATCAATGAAATTTAAATCCTGAACAAGAGACACCAAGAAACCATGGTGAAATGAATGCACCCTTAACGTGATGGTCACTTCACAAGTATAAGTGCTTGTGAAGTGTGAGGTGTGGGGTGTGGGGTGTGGAGGGCAAGAGCTGGGGTTCAAGTCTCGAGAAAGGTATTTTACATACATATACATTTAGATTAAGATAGAGTAAAATTTATATCTTAAAAAAAAAAAAAAAAAATAGTCACATTAAAGCCGGGTTCTTATTTCTTTCTGCTCTCATGTTACTTAGTGCACAACAAGCAAATGGCTATTTATCAGCAAAGACACGAAAAATAATAGCTAAGGCAAACAGAGATGGCCCTTATTTGGGGTTGGTGATTCCAAACCTATTTGAAATGAACCCTCTTCTTCAGTCTCCAAACTTCACATCTGGAAACTTGATCATAGATTTTGCTGGTAATAATAGAGAAACTGAAATAACTTTTACCCTCTTGTAAATACCTCTTTTTCTTTATTATCCTCACTTTTTTCTTTCTTTTATGAGTTCTCAGGAAGGAGATTTCGGTTTGGAAAGATTGCCAAAAAAGAAGTCATACTAGTCATGACAGGACTGGGCATGGTATTATACCCTTTTATTTGGTGCTTCACTCATTGTTTAGTTTTCTCATTTACTCTCTTCAATTTTATAACAGGCTCTCTGATCCTTTTTTTTTTTTTTTTTTGTTTGGGTGGTCTTACCTAGATAAATGCAGGTATAACAACTCAGCTTTTATTGAGTTTTTTCAAGATAGAGGGAGTAGTGCATTATGGCATTGCTGGAAATGCAAATCCATCCCTCAATATAGGAGATGTGGCCATCCCTCAGTATTGGGGCCATACTGCTCTTTGGAGTTGGCAGGTAGATTTTTGAGTTTTGAGGATTGTGTAATTGGCATGAAATTAATTTGTAGACAAACTTCATCTTAACTATTAATTTTACAAAAGGAAAAAAAAAAAATCATTGTATATGACAACTAAATGTAATATTGACATTAAGATTTGAAGTTGTGTATAACATCTTATATAATACTCAATATTCATATTAGTCCCACCATTCAATTGTACATACGCTTCAGCACTTAATGGACATGAGAGGTGTAGTATTTTCTTGAGAAAGATGAGAGGTGTAGTAAAATACATAATTTAGTAGTAAATTATCGTATGATGAATTATATATAGTATCCTATGGCCATAATTTTTATTTTTTTTATTTTTGATGGGAAATGAGTAGGAATCAATGATGAGTAAAGGTAATAAAAGTGAGGATAATATAGTATCCTATGAATTCTTTTTTGGCTCTATGCTTTTTTGGCTGCATGAGGAAGAAGCAAGGATGAGACTTCATAGGATACAATTGTGCATTCAAATTTAAGCTCAATTTCATTTTAATTTAGACATCTATTTTCACAAAACTTTCATTATTATCACATAATATTTCAATTTTGAAATATTCATATTAGAAATGTTGAACATATTATTTAAGAAGTTAAAAAAAATAGAGATAGAAGAAGCTAAATCTATTTCCATGTCTTTTTCATTTAGATTTATAAGCTGAAGTAATATTGTTGGACGATTGCAATTTTTTTGTGTGTCATTTGATGCAGAGGTATTGGCAAGGGCCAGAAGATGAGCTACCCCTTGAATCAAATGGAGACTACACAAGAGAAATTGGGTATTTAAAATTTGCAAACTATACAGCAAATGTCACAGATGGTAGCTCATATGATAACCTCTTGAACAACATTTGGTATCAGCCTGAGGAAGTTTTCCCCATAAATGGGAGGGATCATGCCTTTTGGGTCTCTGTTGATCCCCTCTACTTTGAAATCTCCAAAAAGCTAGAGGTAAGCTTCCTAACATTCAGTTTGGGATTTGTGTGTGTGTGTGAGAGAGAGAGAGAGAGAGAGAGAGACTGTTTCCTATCTATATTTTTCATTTTACATGAGTAATATTATTGCCATCAATCAAGAAAAACTAAAATATATCAGCCAAAATATTGATTATATTCTTGACCCAAAAGGGTATTACAATCAGTCGGGACCATGCCTCCTACAATGGACATCATTACTCATCAGTTTAAATCTCTCCTTCCCTCTCTCCTAGGACCAAAACTCACTTACACATATAAAATTGATTGATGTGTTAATTGTTTTGTAAATTGAAAATTTAAAAGTCAGTGTTGCACAGAAATGTCACACAACTAATTAACTACAATAACTCCTTAAGAACCAGCTGGACCTCAATATTAATATGCCCCTTCCATGAACATCTCCATTATTTTTTTTTAACATAAAAAATAAAAAATTTGATGTCGTTTTTAAGCGAGTTAATGCTAAAAATGTGATAGATCAAAGTGGAAAGGGTGCATTGACATTTTTGTAATATTTGCATAATTTTTGAAAGTTGAATGACTAAGTGCATTTTACTCTCTCAAAAAAAGAAGTGCATTTTACTCTAATAATTTTAATATAGAGAAGAATTGCCTCAATGGAAATGTAAAGGCCCAAAGGGTTGCTATACTAATGAAGATTTATGCAGGGAATCCCTGGTGGTCAATCATAATTTATTGTGTTAATTTAATGAATACAGAATACAGCTCTTGAGAGAGAGAGATAGCGTGTGATCCATGTGTAATATGGCTCTATTGATCGATTACCTGACAAACCAAACTTTTTAAAAAAAATTTGATTATAACCATGCATACTACATGTCACTCAGGGCCTTGTACTAGAAGGTTGCATTAACTCAACGACATGCTTGTCCACGACACCAAAGGTGACCACAGTCCAAAGAGGAACAAGTGCAAGCATTTACCTAGACAATGCCGCATACAGAAGCTTCATTTATAACAAATTCAATGTAAGCCCTGTAGACATGGAAAGTGCTTCTGTGGCACTGATATGTCTTCAACAAAGAAAACCTTTCATTGTTATTAGGGCTCTCTCAGGCTTAGCTGGTGGAGGCTCTGCTGACTCCAATGAGGCTGACACTTTCACATCCCTTGCTGCTAATAATTCAGTGCTGATTCTTCTTGAATTTATCAAGCATTTGTCCAATTGAAAGCACCGATTATGTTTCTTACTTAAGTTTTGTGTTTATTGCTCCTATATATATATATAGATATATTTTGGTAAATAGGAGGCATGCCCATCGTTGTTCATGTTATTTTGTGCATGTACGTGACTTGGAATATAAATAATTAAAGATGTGCTGTCGGAAAAAAAAAAGTAGTAATAAATTCCTTGAATCATTTTTTAAGATCTTATTTTATTGGCAAAGCCCCCCTCTCATTCTCCCCACCCTATGGGTACCTGCACTAGCCTAATGCACTGATAAATTTCTTAAAAATGTTTCTGTTGCCAAAATAAATGTTCTGAAAAAATTATTGGATCAGTTCTATTTATAAATATGGTGTACTGATTCAATAATTTACAAGTAACTGATCCAATAAACCCTATAAAAATTTATTATTGAAAGATCAATTCCGTTTTTAATAGAAAATGATGTTATTTGTAGGCGGAATAATGATAAAAATGTGACGTATCATAATAGAAATGGCATAGTGATATCTTTGTGATAATTGATGGTGTTAGGTTCTAAAAGTTTAGAAAAATTGGCAAACTGTGAACACAAACTTGTCTAGATATAAATTTTAGAGTCTACAAGATTTATTAGACAATACTCAAGGTGCTGCAAGTCAGAATACAAGAAAAAAGAAGCTGCGGGTTTATAAATTTGAAACATGCCAAGTTCAACAGATTGAGAGAATAGGTTTGACCGATCGAAAGATGGGTTCTGCAAAATTTAATTAAAGCCCAACAGCCCATCAAGCCCATTAAGTGTTACGGTTTCAGATCTATTTCACTAAGTATTTAAAAGAAAACCCTAAGGCACGTTTTGAAGAAACTTTGGAGGTGCTTTTGTGAGATCTAAAATGTACTATATCTTCTCCTTTCAAAGTCAGATCTGAAGTTGTCAAGTTGCTGTAAGAAGATCATACATAGCTGATGATTTAAATCTTCAAGGGTTGTCTTAGAGTCACAAACTGGAGAGTTTGTGTTGCTAGACCTTTGAGTGAGATCTCAAAGTGACAACGGGGAGTTTGTGTTCAGCAAATGCAAGATAGAAGAGTCCGTGGAGTGGGAGCTGCACGTGGTCGTGTTTGTAAGTTCTACATGAGGTAGCTTTAGATTTAGGGTTTAAATCTATTGTAATCTTTCATTCTATCATAGCGGATTTGCTTACTTTGAAGATAGTTAGGTTAAATCATCTCCAGGTTTTTACCTTGAAATAGTTAGTTTCATTGGTTTTTCTAAGTCATCACATTACTGTCTTCTTTACTTTTCTGCACTAAGTAATATGTTTACATGTATTTAACCTAGATCTCATAGTTAACCTAAGTAAATACTTGGCTAATTCATTATATTAAACTAATATGTTTTCAAGGGGTCTAAACATAAACAAACAGATGGTATAAATTGTAATATTTTAGAGTCAAATAAATGCGTCCATTTTACTCTAAAATTAATATAGAGAAGATTTTTCAAGCAAAAAAGAAAGAAATATAAAACTTTTCTCACGTGAGGCTCTCTAAGGGACCTGGGTGATGAAAATACCTCTCTATTCTTCGAATAGAGCTCTTTTCCCCGCCAGTGGAAACCCGTAACCTTCTAAAGCCTTCACCTCCCTTTTTCTTTTGTTTTTCCTAGTGCCACCAGTTCTCTCATTTTTCATGGAGGACCTAAAGAACTAGTGGGCATGTTTGTCCCTCAAAGCAAAAGAAAGCAGCACCATAGATCTCCCTCCAATGGTTGAAAGCAATAACAACATCCTCGTCGCGAAACTTTTCACCAAAAGGAGGTTCAACCTAGAGGCCCTTACTAAAACTTTGCGGAGTATGTGGCGCTCAGTTCAAAAGTTCAAAGTGCGAGACTTGGGATCCAACACACTGCTCATAATTTGTTATGATGAAACTGATCCGCAAAAGCTGCTGGTGCAAGGACCTTGGACCTTTCACAAATATCTCATTGGTTTAAACAAGCCAATAGGGGAGGAATCGGTGGATGATTCCACCTTCGACAAAGTTGCTTTTTAGGTCCAGATGCATAATCTTCCCCTCCGCCGCATGAATAAAACCACTGTCGAAGCTATCGGAAAAGCTTTGGGCACCGTTGAGCACGTTGACGCATCCTCTACTAGAGAATGCTGGGGTCGTTACCTGAGAGTGCGAATCCAACTCGATATGACCCAACCTTTGTGCCGAGGAAGAATGGTGAACATCGGCGAAGCAAAACCACAGTGGGTGGCATTCCAGTACGAGAAGCTTCCAATATTTTGTTACTAGTGCGGACTCCTCAACCACGACGAGAAAGACTGTACTCTCTAGTCTGGCGAAACTCTACGCAGTGAGGAGCAACAATATAGCGCTTGGTTACGTGCTCCCCTCAACAATCTTCAATAGCCCCAAGTGGCCATCGATAAACCTACGCCACAACCCAAACACCCCAGTGGACCACCGCGACCCCCTCGTCCCACGCCATCACTACCTGCTGCCGAAACTACAGTGGCGACAAAACCCACCACTCCGATACCTCATACCATCTCGATACCTGCACAACCCACATCCGAGACCGAACCCGATATTCTGAAACACACCACATCCCACCCCGATACGGACCCACCTACTTTTCTTCAGCAAATCACGCACACTGCCGCAACAAATACGGAAATCCTGGCTGACACGGATCTTTTTAACACCCATATCTCGGAAATTGATTCCGCCTTAAATATCTACCCTTTCTCATCTAAGTCAACTTCACCACAAAAGGAAACCACCCCATGTATGGACCACCCCATGATCTCTTCCTCTGACCACGCATACAAAATCCCATTAACAACCCAGTCTTGTGACAACCAACTTTTTGATACTCCAGTCATGCACGTGCAAGATAATATACACGTGCCCTTTCATAGGCCAAAGAAGTTGGACCCATCCCAAGGTACATGGAAAAGAATTGGACGTAAAATGTGCACCCCCACCTATTGGATCAAATAGCAAACCCGAGGACAAAGCCATGGACGCAAAACATAACTCACCCTTAGCTGGACCAAAATGCAAACCCATGGAACAATCCCATGCACATGCAACGTCCATTGACAAGAAATAGAAACTTGAAGATGATCCACGTACTTTGAAAACTTTTGAGACAAAAAATTTAGGACCGACGGTGGCTGCCTAGCAGCACCGCCGGGTCCAATGAGTGTATTAAGTTGGAACTGTCGGGGGCTTGGGAATACTCGAACAGTTAACGCTCTTAAGAGAGCATGGAAAAAAGAAGCTCTCATCTGTGTCTTCTTAATGGAGACAAAACTCTCCACAGATCAGTTGAACGCTAAGAAACAAAACTGGGACTACAATCAGGGTCTTGTGGTCTCTAGTGAGGGTCAAAGTGGTGGCTTAGCTCTTCTATGGAAATTGGATACAAAGGTACATGTCAAAAAATTTTCACATTGGTTTATTGATGCTTATGTATTTTGTGAAATGACAGGAATATGTTGGAGGATGACAGGTTTCTACGGGCATCCCGAAACTAACAAACGTGAGGAAACTTGGACTCTCCTTGAATCTCTCGGTCAAACACATGAGCATCCCTAGCTCTGTATTGGTGATTTCAATGAGATTACAAGCCAGTCTGAGAAAGTGGGTGGTTGCCTACAGCCAACATGCCAAATGGATCGCTTTCGCACTGCCATTCACCATTGTAATTTCATTGAACTTGGATACGTAGGCTCTCCATTCACATGGTCCTGAAACCACCCTTGTAATACCCAAAAAAAAAGGATTAAAAGGAAGGGTATTTAATTAAATCTTTTGTGGGGGCACTTTTATAATTTATAATTGTGGGGCCCTACTACACTAACCACGCTGGCCCATTATGTGCGGCCCAAGGCCCGCGCCGAGGATAATGCTAAGCCGAGTACAATGTGATAGAGCCCAGGTCATCCAAGGGCCTCGCCGAGGATGACACATCCTCGGCACACCGACTTTTGATAAAGGGAAAAACATCCCTCATCCATTAAACCTATCCCACCAACATTCTGACCGTTTTAATGGTGATGTGACCAGCAAGCCCAGTTGCCTCGATTACTACAACTAATAGAAAGTCTGCAAAGGCGGCTAAGAACTAACATAAAGCCTGCTAATTACAGACGATGGGACAAACCCCTGGACATAGAGACCAGATAATTGACAAATGGACGGTGAAGATGAAGAGGAAAGGGACTATATATCTAAGAGGGGGGACTCGAAGAAGAGGAAGGGGTTTGAAAAAAGAAAAATAGATCCTCGGCCTGAGCCGAGGACAAATATGCATCGCAAACACTTAGCCAAATTCCCAATATTCCTAGGAAGTTCATGTCATCCATTATGATGGTTATAAACTTTACACCACCCATTGTTTACTTCGGTGTGGCCAAACCCTTAAACCCACTTCTCTATAAATTTTATTGTTATGGGTCCATTACATTTTGAGGCCCTACAATAATTATAAGGGAGTTTTTAGAAAATAAGGTTGAAACCCTAACTATATAAAAGCTTATTATGTCAACTTATATGGAGAGATGTTTTGAGAGAGGAGACTATCCAAAATACTCAAGTAGAGAAGGTTTGGCAGCACAATTGAGGTGATATCTAAAGATTTTAGAGGAAGGATTAAGAAGAAATTCTTTTGTCATATGCTAGTTGAGGTAAGTAACCTTATCCTAATTGGTTTTATCTTTGCGTATTTTAACTACTAAAAATTGTTTGCAGTTGTTACAATTTATTTCTATTGTATTATTAATTTCAAGTAAAGAATTATCACAAATATATCTTATAACTGAATATATGATGTATTTTATTTAATTGTTTTTAGCTATACTGATTCAAAGTAAAGAATAAAGAATTTCCACAAATATATCTTATAACTGAATATATGATGTATTTTATTTAATTGTTTTTAGCTATACTGATTCAAAGTAAAGAATAAAGAATTTCCACAAATAAATATGAGCATTGAATATAAGATATATTTTATTTAATTATTTTTTTAGCTATACTGATTCAAAGTAAAGAATAAAGAATTTTCACAAATATACATGAGCATTAAATATAAGATTTTTTTTATTTGATTTTTTTTTTAGCTATATTGATTTAAAGTAAAGAATTATAGAAATATCGCAAATAGATTTGAATATTTAATATATGATTATATATATGTATTTGAATAAGATATAGTTTTGTTAGAAAATATGATTTCATATATATGATTGTGAATAATTTGACTATGAATTTACTTTGATACCCACCCAATGGAGGTTATTCATTGGTACTCTGATACCCAAGCCAATGAGGATTATTCATTGGTACTCTAATACCCAAACGAATGAGGGTTATGCATTGGTACTCTGATACCCAACCAATGGGGGTTATTCATTGGTACTCTAATACTCAACCAATGTGGGTTATTCATTGGTACTCTGATACCCAGTGACGGGGATATAGCATGACCATAGTCATAAGATTATTAAGAATATGAATTACGTTTGAATATTTGAACTATTTTGAGTCCTTATAACTACATATGTGATTTTAGAAATGTTTGAATATTTGAACTATTTTGAGTCATTAAAACTACTTATGTATCTTTTTGGAACATATTGTAAGTTATATCTTTGATATATGAAAAATTGACTACTTTCTAAACCATCTATGATATATTTATAAGATTAAAGTATGAGATCTATTTGCAACTTAATATTTTAAGACTATGAAACTTCTTTAGTTATTTTTGAAAACCCATAGTATATTATAACTTTTGAAGACTCATATTACATCTTATTACTTTATAGATCTATTGCTTGATAGAACTTATTAGGATTTTGGTTACTTATTGAGTTGTCAACTCATCCATTTTTTCCCCCTCCAGTTTCAGATTGTGAAGAATAGCAAGTTTTGGGAGTTATGATGTTGTATTGTGAGCAGGAAAAGAAGCTTAGTAATTTTGGGATTGGATGGTCTTCTAATAGTTTTATACTTATTGTCCAATTGGCATTGTGTACATGGGGTTTGGATTTTGTTCCTATTAAATTATTGGAGATTTATTCATAAAGAAATTGTTGAGGTATTTTGAATTTATTTGAATTAGTTTTTGAGGATAAATTTTAATTGGTAAGAAGACCTAGCACACTTGTAGAGTGCTTACTTTATAAGCGTGCGGCAGTTGTCACGTGCCTATCTTTATACTTGGTTCGGGGCGTGACAACTTTGTTGAAGGTCGTATTCATATCAGGCTGGACCGAGCCTGGCCAACACGACTTGGAAGTCGCTCTTCCTCAATGCCATTGTCCATCATATTTCAATGTCATCTTCGAACCATTCCATGCTCACCATCCAGATACAGCCCTCCAGACCTAGACAAACACGATCCCGACCTCTCTTCCGTTTTGAAGCCATGTGGCTTCCAGACCCACGGTGAGCTGATATCATCCAAGAAGCATGGCACGAAGGTCTCTACAAGCCGGATGGTGCTTCAATCACCAACTGTCATGCTAGCTGCCATGACCGACTGACTGCTTGGAAAAAACTTGAATTTGGTCACATAGGGAATATGATTGCAAAGCTAAACCGGAAGCTTCAAGTCCTTGAGCATCATCCTATCCGATACTGAAATCCAAGAGGTACAAGCATCTTTGAACCAATGGTCAGATGCTGAAAATACAATGTGGCACCAGCTATCGCGAAATTTGTGGATCACTGATGGTGACAAGAACACTTTCTTCTTCCATCAAAAAGCATCAAACCGAAATGATAGAAACTCCATTCGGGGCATTTATGATGCAACGGGGCAATGGCAGGAGGATGATCACACTACTGAGAACATCATTCTAGATTACTTTGAGACCATCTTTCAATCCAATGGGCCTACTGATACCTCAATCCTAGTTAATGCAGTCCAACCTGTGGTCACAGAAGAGATGAATACCTCCCTCACTCGGACTTTCACAGCTGAAGAAGTCCACAAAACTCTCAAATAGATGCATCCCAAAAAATTTTCGGGTCCCGATGGTATACCCCCTCTCTTTTATCAACACTTTTGGTCTCTTACTAGTGAATGTGTCACAAAAACTGTTATGGATTTCTTGAACTTGGGTATTATTCCTCCAAATTTTAATGAAACATATATTGTTCTCATTTCGAAAACCAAAAATCCCATGAAAGTGACTCAGTACAAACCGATAAGTCTCTATAATGTTATCTCTAGACTCACCTCCAAAGTCATTGCTAATCAATTGAAGTGCTTCTTGCCCCATATTGTAAGTGAAAACCAAAGTGCTTTCGTGTCTGACCGCCTCATCACAGAAAATATTATTACTGCCTTTGGAACTATGCACCACCTTAACCAAAAAATGAGTGGCAAGATTGGTGAGATGGCCTTAAAACTAGATATGAGCAAGGCCTTTGATTGTGTTGAATGGGGCTACCTAGAGAAAATTATACATAAAATGGGTTTCAATGAGAAATGGGTGAAACTTATAATGTAATGTATTACCTCTGTTACATATTTTGTCATGACTAACAGGAAACCCCAAGGTCACATAATCCTATCTAGGGGTTTGAGACAAGGGGACCCTATTTCCCTCTTCTTGTTTCTTTTCTGTGCAGAGGGACTCTCAGCTCTTCTAAACCAATCTGCAGTTGTTGGAAAACTTCGGTTTATCGGCTTGCCTACTGGGACAGAGAATATCTTATCTATTCTTTACTGATGATAGCATCATTTTTTGCCAAGCAACACCAGAACAATGCAACCATCTTGAGCATCTTTTAACTATATATAAGCAAGCCTTAGGCCAGCAGCTAAATAAGGAGAAGACTGCTCTTTTCTTTAGCAGAAACACCCCACGGGACACATAAGAAGAGATAAAAATTTGCTTTGGAGCAGAGGTGATCAAACAGCATGAGACTTATTTGGGCCTGCCATCCTTAGTGGGTAGATAAAAAAAACACACCTTTAGAGCTTTAAAGGAAAAACTAGACAACAAACTCTCGGGCTGGAAAGAAAAGCTGTTATCCCAAGTAGGTAAAGAAGTTCTCATCAAGGCAGTTGCACAGACCATTCCCATGTACACAATGAGTGTCTTCAAACTTCCAGATTCCCTATGTGATGAATTGGCTGGGATGATTCGAAGATTTTGGTGGGGCCAAAAAGAAGGTAAAAATAAAATGGCATGGCTGAGCTAGGACAAAATGTGCACACCAAAGGAAGAAGGGGGATTGGGTTTTCGGGACCCTAAGGCTTTCAACCTTGCTTTCTTAGCTAAACAAGGCTGGCGCTTACAGATGAACAGCAACTCATTGGCCCATAGAGTACTTAAAGCCCGCTATTTTCCAAATACAAATT
Source organism: Quercus glauca (assembly GCA_023736055.1). NCBI lineage: Eukaryota > Viridiplantae > Streptophyta > Magnoliopsida > Fagales > Fagaceae > Quercus > Quercus glauca. Next base: position 16,257,868 of record CM043326.1, on the reverse strand, counting down.
TCCTACATGCGGAGTTGGGCACAAAACCATCATTTGCATGGCGAAGTATTTTGTTCGCTCAGTCTATTATGCAATCGAGCTACCACTGGTAGGTAGGAGATGGCAAGTCCATTGGAGTGTGGACGGATCATTGGCTGCCAAAACCTTCCACCTTCCATGTCCTCACACCCCCGACCTTACTGCTTGTAAATACAACAGTGGATTCTCTCATGGACCAAGAAAGTGGTGAGTGGAATCTCAACCTGATCAACCAAGTTTTCTTCCATGAAGATGCCACATCCATCCTTAGCATTCCTCTAAGCCACCACAAGCCAAAGGACTGCATGATTTGGGCTTTCACTCCTAGAGGGCGTTTCACTATGAACAGTGCATACAAAGTTACAAGAACCATCACCCAGCTTTCTACCTCAGCCAAGACATCTCAAAGCAATGAGTAAACTCGGTTTTGGCTCCAAATTTGGAATTTGCACATACCCAACAAAATAAAAATTTTTACATGGAAAGCATGCAACAACATACTTCCCACAAAAGCCAACCTCTATCGTAGACGGGTTACCGACGACCCCACCTGTAAGGCTTGCACACTAGCACCAGAAACGGTTGGACATTTATTTTGGGAGTGCAATGTTGCTAAGGAACTTTGGACCCTCTCGGACATACCATTGGAGAGAACTAGGATCATTCATAGGTCTTTCATGGACCTCATCTGGTATCTACTCTTCAAACAACACATGGACACCACACTTATCGAATTGGTAGTCACAATAGCATGGAGTGCATGGTTCAACCGAAACAAAACCCGCCTAGGGGAAGCAAGACAAACTCGGCAAGAAATTCTGAGATGAGCTCGCTCCATATTACATGACTTCCAGCTTGCACACCTACGGCTCACTCAGCTCAAAGAAGCCATGGATGGCTGTTAGGTCCCACCTGTGTTTCCCTAGTACAAGGATAACGTAGACGCTGCAGTCTTCTCCCAGCTTGGCATGATCAGCGTTGGTGTGATTATTAGGGACCACCTTGGATCTGTTGTCACAGCCTTAAGCAAACGCCTCCCTCTCCTGTTGGATCCTTTGGAGGCAAAAGCAAAGGCAATGGATGAAGCAACTCTTTTTGCATGGGACTGTAGACACCCCATTTTACAACTTGCATTTAACCAACCGATAGATCTTTAGATTTGTGATACAAAACAAATCTTGATGCTCTAACGATCATAATGGTATGTCATGGGTTTTGATCGGACCACCTGATCAAAAGTTATCATATAAAAAATTTTCAATGATCATGGCTCACCTACACGATGAGCCCAATCACGTCCTATTTTAAATACTTAATTTTGATTGCTTCTCACAAGAATTAATTTAAAATTAATTAAGTGTGATTTTTTATTGGATTTCATTTTTTTTCATTTTTTTTAAGAAATAATAAAAAAAAATGTTTTCCTTTATGGCATCTTATCTACTTTTTTGAAAAAAAAAATTGGAGATAGAAAAAGATATGATCCATGAAAAATTAAAAAAAAAAAATTCAAAAAATTCAAAAAATTCAAAAAAAAAACAGAAAAATGCTCAAAAAAGGTCATTATCTTCAGCTGCAACTTGAATCGCATTTTTGGCCTAGAAAACTTTGAAATTTGGTTTTCTCTATTTCTATAAAATTTGTAGAGAATTGAATTTCCTTTCAATTAAAATCAATCCCGAATCAATTGGAATTTTGAACAGAAAGTTAAATCCAAAATACGAAACAGGTGCAGCATCATCTTCAACTTCCTTTCAAAATTCAAATGGGGATCAACACCAAATCCATTCCAGCTCATTTAAACAGGTTACCTCCTCCCTTAGCTTCAGAAGAAAGTTAATAACTTAGCTTTAAAGCAAAGCCATCCCTTCCCCTATAAATAGAGAAGACCTCTTTCATTTTCTGGACCCTAAAATTCCCTCTAGAGAGCTAGTGAGAAAGCAGAAAAGAAAAGCTGTTGTGCAACCATTGTTCTTACTTTGGTTGTAGTTTAGTACTTCCTTGCTTTCTCCTTATCCCTTTAAGTGATCACTTCCCCCTTTTAATTTATGCTCTATGCTGTTAAGTAGTTAATTATGTTCTTAACGTTCTACACATGCTTGAATAAATGTTTAACAAGTCATTATTTGTTTCTTTTATGACATGCTTGGATGAACATGCCTATTTGTCTCATTGATATTCCTTTTACATGCTTAGATGAACACTTCTTGGCTAAAGCACAATTTTCTCTTGAATGCTTGGATGAACACTTCTAGGTTAAAGCATAACTTTCCCTTGAATGCTTAGATGAACATGTCTAGGTAGTTGTTCTACTTTTTTCAAATGCTTGAACGAACATGTTTAAGTATTTTGATTTTCTCTAGATGAACATGTCTAAGGGATTTTTCCTTTTTTTTTTTTTTTTATAATTGCTTGGATGATCAAATATGCTTAAATGTTTTATTTTATTTTTTTATTTTGTTCTCTCTGCAATTATGTTGATGACAAATAACATGACAACTTTGTTTTTTCTTCACATGCTTAGATGAACATGTCTAGGCTAGGAATTCTTTGTTTACATTGATTTCTTGGATGAACATGCCATTACCTTCATGCTTTCTTTACATTAAAATTGTTATCTAACAAGTTTCACTTTTTGTGTCTCTTTATGTCAAATTCTCCTAACACATATTTGTTTACAATTCCTGCAAATTAGTATGTTTATATGACATATTATTTGTATTTGTTTGACATAACATGATATTGGCCACCTTAACCTAGGAGACCGGTTTTACCGGGCGAGATGGGTGCTTAATCCCTTCTCATCTCGTAAATTAGCCTCCGAACCAAGATCAATGGTTCTAGACTATGCTCTTGTATAGGTAATTTTACATTTTTTAGAATGTAACTAGGAAATAAAGTAATGTAATTTACTTTTCTTAGATTGTATCTAGGAAAAAAACGCATTTTAAATTTTTGTTACAAATTGATGTAAATTTTCATATACATTAATACAATAGAAGTATTTTTTTATTGAAGGTTTTCTTATTTTTCCATTTAAATTAAATAAGTAGCGACTCTATGTAAAACCCTCAATCTAGGGGGAGTACATTTTACAGGGACATAGGAGTCAGAGATGTCATTTTCAAGTCAGATTCCATGCTGGTTTGCCATGCTATGGAGAACCCCATGAACACCCCGGTCTCTATCTCTACCGTGGTCTCAAGTTTTTGCTCTAGACTTCCTGCATTCTGTACTTTCCAATCATCCCACGTGAGGCGACAGGGAAATAGACCAGCTCATACTTTAGCTGCTTTTGCAAAAAATATTGACTCTTTTGTAACTTGGATGGAAGAATGTCCATCTTTCCTTGCATCTTCGGTTTCGCAAGATGCTATATACTGTTTTGCAACTTAATAAAAGGAGAGTATTTCTTATCAATATATATATATATATATATATATATATATATATATATATATATATATATATAAGATTGACCACAATGGAAATGAAAAGGCCCTAGGGTTAATTGCTAAACAGTGGGTCAATCGATTATAATTGTGGGCCTATGGCTATACTAATCTATTGAAGATGTGTGGGTCAATCTTTATATATTGTGCTTAATGAGCACCGAGAATTAGTCTTTGTCTAATTCTAAAGGAGATATAATAAATATGCTCTTCATCGTTAAAAAGGAATAGGGGAAAAAAAAAAAGATAATAATAATAAATAATATTTCTCAATTGTATGTGGGATTATTCTTCTAAAAAAAATTGTATGTGGGCTATGGTGGTATAAATTTAAGAATAAAAAATATTCTTGATTTGCTAGAAATGTTATCAACTTGATAATTAATAGACTAAATTATAATTTACACCCTTAAAGTTTGGGACGATTTTGATTTTTTCTTTTAAAGTTTAAAATTTTGGATTAGGACCCCTAACATTATATGAAGTTTTAATTTGAGTTTTAATTTTTATTTTTTTATGTATGTCTATTATTGAGGTGGCAATTAAATGACATCTCAACCAAAATGATTTAGGATAAATGTTGGTTTGGGAACTCTTGTATTTTGTTGGCTAGAATTTATTTTAACGCCTTCTATATTGTTGTTATTGAGAACTGAGGGCTCAAGTCATGGGGTACAAAATAGGGTGTCTATAGTTGATTTGTGAGGATAGGACCTTTGTTGGATCTATGCTGACTGACTTTAGTGAATTTATGCTAGTGGTTGACAGAAACAAAGATCATAGCGACTCCAAGTATTTGATTGAGAAGGAAGAGATAGGACTATGCTTGATGTTTGATAGACTGGAACACTATTGTTAGCAAATATGTAGGATGACTGGCACGGTGAAGGGATTTCTTTATGAAGGTTACAAAGTTATAGATTTGATACCATGTTAAAAGAAAATAGAATTGAATAGAATTGATATTCACAGCCCAATTATATACATCAGAGAGTATTTAGAAAAACATAAGCTAATCCTATTCTAATCCTAGTAGAACTAGGTCACTTGATATGCAAGTACATGCTTATAGAAGTGTGGGCTTTACAATAAGTTTGAGCCCTAATAGATCTAACAATAATAAATGTAGTATCAATGGTAGGTTCATATAATGTTACTTCAATCACGATTATATTTGTCTCCTTAGTAAGTTGTAGAAAGTGTTATGAAAGGAATTGTATCATTAGCATTGCTCTTTACGTATAGATGTAACTTAAGGTAATTTCTTCTTTTGCTTAAAAAAAAAAGGTAATTTCTTCTTTGAACTTTCTAATGTTTTAATTGTTTGCATGTTAAGGTTAGAGCAGAAAACACAGAAGTTTTTATATTCCGAGAAAACACAGGAAAAAGAAGCAAATAAATGACTCAATATGACCTCTGAAAAACCAAATCAAGTTTCCATGTCAACATATAGTCATAAGAAATGCAAGAAGAAAACTTAAGAATTGGGAACATAGAAGCAGTACACAGTTATCTATATGTTAATAACTGCCATAGCCATTACATATGGGTACAAACTTTTAAGATGAAGGTAATTCTCTATAATTAAATTTGTCGTTTTGTATGTCCTCAGAATATCTAGTTTTTGGGTTCTCAGCAGGTCCATAAACCCAACAACAAGCAACAAAATAAATAAAATTAATCAAACCCAAGACACTTGTTAGCCAGTAATAATAATCTAAGTGACCCTTGTTAAGATTACGTGACAACCAGCTCTCATGCCCATCTTTGCTGGTAACTCCATCCACAATATTCACCAGAAGACTTCCTACCAAGTTAGCCACAGCAGTCCCAAGTGTGAAAATCGCCACTGCAATGCTAGACATGCTTTTGGGGAGCTGAGAATAATAAAATTCTATCTGTCCAATTGCATTGAAAGCCTCAACTAATCCGAGCAAGGCAAATTGTGGAACTAGTCACAAAGCTGACATGTCTATCACAGCACCTGGTGAATCCACAAACCCTTCTTCAATTGCAATTCTCCTCCTTATGTTTTCTGTTATTGCTGCCACTGCCATTGCTGCACAAGCAAGCAGCAATCCTATCCCCATCCGGACTTTGGTGCTGAGGCCTTTGGGCCGGCCCGTGTATTTTGCCAGTAATGGAACCATTACGCGATCATAGAATGCAACCATATTGTTAGTGTGACAACCATGCACACCGTGAAGGATCCAGCTGGAATTTCAAAATTTTTGGTTATATGTCTATCCATGGATTTTGCTTGGAGTGTGGAAAATGAGTTCTGGTTCATGCACAGAAACATAACGATGCCTGTGGACCACATGGGAATGACTCTAAGGAGAGCTTTGAGTGACTCTACTTGTTCTATTGTGCATAGACTCCATGAATCTAAAGCTGACCCGTCCGGATTCAGGTCTCTCTCACGATCCCTTATTATGCAAGCTTTGTTTAGACACCTAGAAAGAGTTCAAAAGGTATTAATTTATCCTCAGCATAATTTTGGGAATCAGTATTCATGACTTAATGCTAGTAGTTAGCTAATTCACTGGAAAATTATAGTCCAAAACAATTTGTTAGGTTCTAAAGGTTTAGGAATTTATGTATTTAGAATTCTAATTTGTAATGTTGGCAAACCATGATCAAAACAATGTACTTAGTCTTGTTTAGGCTTGCTCAAAGTTGATAAAATATTGTAAAGTTGGAATCGAGTGACTGCAGATGCATTGGGGCATTTCGGCTTGGCTCGATCGATCGAAGGTTAGACTCGATCGATCGAAAATCGGCCCAGATGTGTTTTCTGCAGAATTTCCAACTCAGCCCTAACTCTTTAAACGTTTAGGGTTTTATGTTTTTGCCCTAGGTATATAAGGCAAACCCTAACCACGTTTTTGAGAGTTGCACAAGTTGTATTGTTGCTCATATTGCTGTTTTGTGTAAATCTCTTATGAGATCTTTGAGGAGCTTTTCTTTACACAAAACTTAGGGTTTTCAAGATTGAGATTACTTCAACATCTTGATGATCAACTTAGTTGCTGCCTTTGAAACTTAAAGAATATCAAGCGTGGGTGCTTGTAGCTGATTGAGGAATACAAAGAAAGAAGTAGTCCGTGGACTCGGAGCCTGCGCGTGGTCGTGTCAGGAAGTTTTACTGGTGGGTAGCATTAGGAAGTCAAGCGGGGAGCTTGTAAGTCCTTTTGTAAGAACTTCAATTCTTTCTTAGTGGATTCCGTTTTGCCTTGAGGATCGGTAGGTAAAATCCTCCTCATGTTTTTTACCGGTTTGGTTTTCCTGGGTGATCATATCTTGTGTTATTTATTATTTCCGCTGCTTTATATGTTTTATATGCATGATATGATTTTGTGATTGTTTTAACCTAGAATAGTTTAATTTGACTAAGTAACAACTTGGCTAATTAATCTAGGCTACGCAATCTGGTTGTTTTTTTAAGGGGTCTAAAACTGTTCACAATTTAAGAAGTTCCACAAAGCGAAGGATAGTATACATAAGTGTGAATCACATATCAACAATGTCAAGCATTGTAATAATAAGAATACCTTAAATTATCAGTTGGGACAAGGAAGTTCGAATCATGGCTGTGGCAATACTGATCAGAGTTACTTTGAGGGAGACTAAAGCTTTCTGTTCTTGAATGCCACCACTAGAACTTGAACAAACCTAGTAAACAAGCTCTTACTAGGCTTCACTTTCACATAAAGAGAAGATCCAGCTAGGAATATTACAGTAGAAATTATCATAAGAATCACTGGCACTCCAAACCGGACTTTCCATCCCAGTTGATCTTGAACGTACACAATTATAGTCAATGCAAGAACTGTTGATACTCCAATCGAAGTGTAATACCAATTGAAGAAGCTCTCCAATAGCCTCTCATTGTTGGGATTATCTTTGTTGTCCAATTGGTCTGCACCAAAGGCTATGGAACATGGTCTAACACAACCAGCTCCAATGGATATTAGCCCAAAGGAAGACAACAGAAGAGCCAACTGAGCTGCTGTAGCAGACTTGCATACTTTGCTGGACTGGTCACAGGAAGGAGGTTTCAACTGTGGCATCAATGCAGTCGACCATAAAATAGTCATCCCCGGTTGAGACATACCAGATTTGAGTACCGGTTATCTAATTAACATCAAAACTATTCCTCCATTTGTTCAACTAAAGACGCAAGAAAAATTAAAGAAAAGAAGCCCCACATGTGTCGACTGTCAATATAAATCCTGCGTTTATTGTTAGCCAAGGAAAGAAAATGATTTCCTAACTTTTTCCCAGACGAGAAAATTTTAAATACAGTTCCTTATGTGTTGTAGCATTGATTCCCAATTAAATTCAATCAAGTGGTAGCATTCACTAATCAAACATTGAATTTCACTCTTGTTAAGAGAAGATAATAACATTTGTACATGTGTTACATTGAATTTAATTGGAAACCTAAGCTTTACCTGTTCCCAAAATTTTCCATCAAAACAAACAAGCCATGATCCACATGTATGTACTAAAGGTTATCTTTTCTATGCGTATTAAAGACTAAATTACTATATATCAATAAAAATATACATACATATATATATATATATATATATATATATATATAGAAAAGGTTATCATGTCTTTAGGATTTTTTTTTCCTTGAAGAAAATTACTCCCAAAATACATTTTCCTAGAAAATATATTATCCCCTGGGAACAAAAAGAACCTAGAAAAGTAACTTATAATTGGACTTACAAGAAGGCTAGAGATGGATCCAAGTGAGATGATCCGAAACCGACCCAAGTAAGAATCAGAGAGGAAAGCACCAAAAATGGCCATGACATTGGAAATGGCTGACCACATTAACAGAATGCTTGATGCACTGGCTGTTTTCATGTTATAACTCCCAATCAAGTAAAGTATCATGTTAGGCATAAGCCCATAGCTCGCTACCTTTTCAAAAGACTCATTCACTGCCTCCATCAAAAAAATGAAAATCAACAAATAAGTTTAACATATATTTACATACATATATATATATATATGTGATAATGTTTTTGATCGAGCATATATATATGTTCACATATAATATAAGTATGTGTGTGGGTGCATATGTATAAAAGTTAAAATTTGAGTACCTATGATGAAAGGCATGGTTCTAAAACCACCCTTTCTGGGCTTTGCTTTTGCAGCTTTGATGGGGTTGCTCGTTTTCGTTCGAACTCATGCACTTCTCCTCTGCCACTATGTGCTCCATGGTTTTGATTACTGGATGGAAGTTCAATTGAAAAAACAAAAAACAAAGAGACAAAGGAAGAAAAATCTCTCTCTTATGGCTACAAAAGCTTCCCTATGATCTGCTATTCTCTGATGAAACAATTTTCTACCTTTTACATGCCAAAAAAGGATAGACTGCAAAAAGTTCTTTGCCGAGTAGACCTTTCCTTATGGAGTAAGGGAGGGCTGCGAAAATGACTGCTTGGAAGGGAAAATTCTTAGGTAGTCTCAGAGTATTGTGAAATTGTGCCCATTCCTCTCACATTCATAATAGACCCTATCATAAATTTAATAAGCGGACCCTATCATGAATGTGAGAGAAGGGAGCACCATTTTCCGTACTCTGGGAGTACCTAAAAATTATTCGCTTGTAAGGATATTATATATCTTTTTGAGCTTCAACTTGGTGACTTGGGCTCACATATTTTATTTTTTCTCATGTTACAATTATGATTTAGATGTATGTTGTTGATGTTACTATTTATTTTTTTTAAGGATATTATTATGAGTAAGGCTTAAGTATAGTACTTATGTGCTGTTCTTTAAGTTCTCATTTTAAGATTTTGTTATGTGAATTTTTTTCTAATGGGAAGAAAGTGTATTTTTTAGTTAAGTAGTCACATGACTGAATCTTAAGAGGGAAGATTAAAGAACAACACATAAGGTATTGTACCTAAATTTTGTCATATTATTATTAATGTAAAGGAAGATTAATTTCTTACAAGTTCTTTGCTTATAAGTCACCCTTAAATATATTACTTCAATAATTATATTTAAAAAAATGTTTAAAATTTTTGTAAGTTTGCATTTTCCTTTTTTACTTGGAACTCGGATTTCATAAATTTTTGTGCACGGGAAATAAAATATGCTATAGTATGTTTTTTTTTCGGTAAAGTGCTATATTATGTTGTGTGTACATAGACTTTCTTATAATAAATAAATATCCGTTTAATTTCTTTCGTGCATGCACGTGATATGGTATACACGACAACATCATCATGCATCAAGATCTACTTGTTTGTATGCTAGTACATAATTATATACTACAACACAATAAATAAACTTATCTTTTTTTGCTGAATCAATATAAAAAAAATATCTGCCTTTACCACTTTCTGCACACACATGTATGAAATAATAAATGGGTAAAATTATGAAAAGAATCGTATTGTTGAGTTTAGAATTGAAAGGCTTATTAGTCTTGAGGTTGTAGGTAAGGTTTGCTTCCTTTGAAATAATATCCCAAACTCAAAGACAGTGGCTTTGGTCTCTCTTTTGCATTGTTATAGCCTTATAGGAGGTAGAATTTGAGCCGAAGAGTTTTAGTAGTAGAAGTAGCGTTTGCTGTACTGTATTGGTCTACAAAACTGAAAACTCAAATGTATGTATGTCACAGTAGGTGTTAATACACTTTGAATGGAGGTTACTAGTTTTCGAGTCTCATAAAAAGAACAATTAGTTTTGAAGTGGAGTGACCGACACAATTATATAATTAAATTTAATAGAAAACTTAAGATATAAATGTTTATTATCTCAAAAAAAAAAAAATACAATATTTAAGAAAGGGTGCCAAAATCTTATTAAAAAAATTCAAAGGAATGGAGAGTGTGAAAAGAATCACGCATTCAACATTATTTGTTAGGATCGATGTGGTGCTGATTAAGGAAAGGATCCTCTTCCAGGGTACTTGGCCAGGTATTACTTTGGAGCTAGTGCTTCGTTAGGCTCTCAAGTTTCCTTCTTTCATAGGGGTAAGGTTCAACCTAGTTAGGGATGGCAATTTTTACCCGACCCGCGGGTACCCGGCTCGGCCCGGCCCTAATGGGTCGGGTTTTACCCGGCCCGATTAGAAATAGGGTCGGGTATGGGTTTTAAAAAAAAAACCCGAAACGGGTCCGGGTCGGGTCCGGGTTTTATCAAAAAAACCCGGACCCGACCCGAAACCCGCCCCGTGACCCGCCCCGTTTAAAAACCCGGTAGCTAAAATTACTAAACTACCCTTTATATATATATATACTTATCTAACCCTAATTCCCTCCTCATTTCTTCAGTCTTCACTCCCTGCCTCACTCTGAATTCCGAAGTCCCTCTCCCTCACGCCTCCCTCATTTCAGCTCAATACCTCAGCCTCCCTCAGTCCGACTCCGATCCTCTCGCCGTGACTCTTTCCTCATTCAGCTTCACTCCCACCCTCCCTCACGCCTCCCTCATTTCAACTCAATACCTCAGCCTCCCTCAGTCCGACCCTCTCGCTGTTGACACTTCCCGTCCATTCCGTCGCCGTTTTTCTTTTTTTCTTTTTTCCCTTCGCATAATCGGTCTCGCCTTCGCCCTCTCTGCTCTTTGCTTCTTGGCATCTGGTTTGGGTCTGTGGATCGGCGGTGGTTAGATGGCGAGGTTTGTGGTGGTCCGTGGTGGTTCGCAGACAAGTGTGGTGATTCTGAACTGGGTTTTGTTCGCGGTGGTGGTTAGATGGCGAGGTAGTGGCTGGGTTTTGTTCGCGGTGATTCTGAACTGGGTTTGACTTAGTTTTTTTGTTTATTGGGGGGTTTTATGAGTGTTTTGATAATCAGGGTGTTGTAAAGTTAGGAAATTTTGATAGATTGCTTTTGCCTGGTTCCTTTGAATTGGGTTTTTCTGGAGTTTTTTTTTTTTTTTTTTTTTTTTTTTTTTTTTTTTTTCAGGGAATTTGACTTTGTATAATTAGTTTTGCCATGTGAAAGATCTTTCTGATGTTGAATTGTGGTATGAAATGATCTGGTGATGTATGTTCTTAAGGAAAAATTGGCTTAAATCTGGGATTGAATTAAAATTTGGGCTTAAATTTTTTTTTTTTTTTTTTTTTTTCAGTTGGGCTACAAATTGGGCCCAATTTCTAAACGGGGCCCGTGGGGCCCGCGGGGCCCGGCTGGGGCGGGTTCGGGCCCCGGGAAAAAACCCGGTAGCATAAACGGGGCGGGTCTGGATTACGGGTCTTGCCCCGCGGGTCGGGTCCGGGTATGGAAAAACCCGGCCCGAACCCGACCCGTTGCCATTCCTAAACCTAGTGGCTGATAATTTGGAATAATCATTCAAAATAAAATCCTCGGAGCCATATAATTATCACTGTTTTGCTATTTTGGAATGATCTTATTCTCTGTAAATTGATCCAGCTTAACTCATACATGTCTCTGCAGTCTCAGCTCCAAACTCTCCAAACTTTGGAAATTTTATTTGATTCTTAAACGTAGTGGTACCAATGGAGCATAAAAAGCAGGCTACCAATAAGTGTAAGAGCTAAGGTGATATGTCAAGGAGTTACTATAATCGGTAAAGGCATCCCTAATCAATAGCGGCTACAGGAATTTTTTTTAAGATGTTCCTTAAGAAGCATAAATTACACAATCTAATAAAAAGAGAAATTCATATATTGACAACAACAACAATTAAAAAACACACAAATACATAAAGTTTACAATTTTTTTTTACGAGTTTTCATATTTTGAAATCGTTGCATGATAGTCTCATTATCAATGCTACAAGTTACATCTCTTTAAATATAACTATAATTTATTATATTATTGTTTCATTAATTATAAAATTATTAATTGTTGTTTAGCCTAACATGATTTAATTTGTTTGTCTTTTATAGTGTATTGGTTAATTAAATTATTAATTATTGTTTATTAGTTGCCTCTCTCAATTAATTATTGGTTAATTAAATTATTATTTATTAGTTGCACTAGCACACACCCCATGTGCATTTACTTCCTTCAATTAAAATATCCCACCCCGGCCCCATGCCCCTATCCACCCCCCATTCAACAGACAAGCCCTATGGCCTCCAATCACAAGAGCCAATCAGATAAATTCACAATCACAAATCACAATACACTAAATGACAATTAATTGTATCTCACCAACACCAACACCAACAGATAAAGCCAAAAATAGGGGCAAATATTAATAAAGTTATAAAGTAAAGCTAAGCAAAAGCAATCAGCCAATCACAATTCAAAGAGAAATAGAGAATCAGATAAAGTCTTAAAGAGAGAGAGTCTCATTTCATTTTACTTTCATTCTTTAGATAAAGAGAGATAGATTGAGACAGAGAGAAACCCATTAACTCAAATCCAAAAACCCGTATATGTAAGAGAGAAAGAGAGAGAGAAGTTAAGTGTAAAGCTGAAATACCTTGAGGTTGAGGGAGCAGGGAGGCCTAAGGCTACCCGACGGTGTGTGTTAGGTTTTTTTCTTTATGTTAGTTTTCTTTCTTTCTTTCAACACCTATTAGTATTTGGTTGCGTCGTCCGTTGGTTTCTAATTTCAGTATATTGGGTTTTGGTTTTTTTTTTTGAGAATTTGTGGGTTTGCCACCATCTGTAATCTGTTGGGTTTATTTTACCTTTTTTTTTTTTTTCTTTCTTTAGATTGGGTTTGCTTTACCATCTGTTATTTAGGATTGATGTTGGGCTTTTTTTCCCTAGTGGGCTTGCTCTGTTACAAAAAAAAAAAATTTCTACAAATTTTAGTTCTAATTTTTTTTTTTGGGCTTTTTTTTTTTTTTTTTTTTGAAAGTAGAATAAATAAATTTTTTTTATTTTTTATTTGAGGGTGTTCCTAATTTTGATTGAAAGTGTTCCTAATTTTTTTTAAAGGGTAAACAAATAAAAAAATTTTAATTATTATATATAATTTTTTTTTCAGGTCAGGGTGTTTCTGGGAACACCTTAGATTGAACGTGGTGCCGCCACTATCCCTAATGCCCAACATAAAGGTTCCTTTTTAGCAAGACTGTCACAGGGAAAATTGTTAACTTGCAATAGAAAATGCGAAAGTTACAGAGAAAAGTCACCATTTATTGTCGAAGAAAAAAGGAAAGAAAGAAAAAAAAACACCATGTAACATAAAGTAAATTAAAAAGTTTAGAGAGAGAGAAGAAGAGAGTAGAAGAAAGGGTTTGCATGATTTGGCTTATTGACTTATGTCCATAATTGTCCATAATGAAATACCCTTTCTTGAGTACATTTGTCTATTTTAAATTGTGAATTACAAAAACTTAATATAGAATATCCTTTGTTGAGTACATTTTTCTATCTTGAATTGTGAATTTCAAAAACCCAAAATAGTACATACGCTCCTTTGTTTTAATAGAAAACCTTATGTGAAGATAATTTTTCTATATTTGGTAGTATTAAAAAAACTATCTTCTAACTATCTTTTAACTTTCCTTATTTAGCTTAGCATAAAATAGAGTTTTTTTGCACTAAAAACTTCTTGAATACAACTCATGCAATTCTAAATAAGGAAAACAACTCTATATTACGTGAAGCTAACTAAGGGGAATGAATAGCTAGTTTTTCTCCTCATTTTAATGTCACTACCAAACATAATTAAGAAAATAGAATAGTTTTCTAAAAAATTCTTTTTAGAAAATAATTCATTTTCCAAAAATTGTTAATATCGAAACAAAAAGAGCTTATATTATAGACACACAATAGTTGACTTATTGTGTTGACTTATAGGCCACTAATCATGCCTAAAACAAATATAATTGACATGCCTTGATTAAGGGACTTAATAAAGGGTCATTATTAACATACATAAATAAATAGTGAAATATGTAGTCAAGTAAAAGATGTGCACTTATGCAGATACTAACAATTTCTTTCATGAGTAATGGGCAAGACTTAGGTGTTATTCCTTTGGTTCCATTTTTAAGATAATGTCATGTAGATTTTTCCTCATGAGAAGAAAGTGTATTTTTTAATTAAGTAGTCATATAGCTAAATCTTAAAAAGAAAACTTAAGGAACAACACTTAAAATATTGTACCTAAGTTTTGTCTTTTTATACACATTGATTACTATAATCTAATTAAGAACATACATACGGAAAGAAACTACACATTTAAACTTCCTTAAAACAATTAATATTCATCACTTACCCATCTTCTTCATCTAAAACCCTACTTCTCTCTCCTTCACAAGGACCATAAGCCTTACTACAGAAAAGGAAATACATGAGATTAGCCGAACACAAACCAGCTAGAAGCCAATAGTAGTAATCATAGTGGGCCTTATTGATGTTGCTTGAGACCCAACTTTCTCCTCCTTTTTGGGTAACATTATCAACTGTACTCAGTATAAAACTTGCTACTAAGCTTGCAACAGACATCCCTAATCCAAAAAGGGTGGTGGCTATACTAGACATGCTTTTAGGCAATTGAGAGTAATAGAACTCATTTTGCCCAACTGCATTGAAAGCCTCACCCAAGCCAGCAAAGATATAATAAGGCAGTAGCCACATTGCTGACATGCTCACCACAGCTTGTGGATCATCAGAAAACCCTTCCTCAATTGCAAGTTCCCGCCTAACACTCTCTGCAACTGCCATTGCTGCCATTGACATGCATGAAAAAAAGAGTCCAATTCCCATTCTTTTTTTCTCGTTGAGACGGCATGGTTTTCCACTGATTTTTGATGCTAGAGGGAGAACTACACGATCGTACAAAGTAATCCAAAGTGTTATAGTTATAACCAGAAACACGCTAAAGGAGCCTGCAGGAATTTCAAAGTATGGAGTAATGTGTCGGTCCATGGAGGCTGCTTGGAGTACTGGAAAAGAGTTCTGACTGATAGTTACAGACATCATGATTCCAGCCGACCATAATGGGATTACCCGGATTAATGCCTTTAGCTCTTCTACTTGATTAACTGTACAAAGACTCCATGGATCTGTAGCCCTTCCATCTGGGCTTAGGTCTTGTAGAGGATTCTTTATAATGCATGCTTTATTCAGAAACCTAGGCAGTCAATGAAGTCAAGGCACGGAAAGGTGATGCTCATAAGAGTTATGACATTTTCATGTTTATAGTATGATGCTTCTGTGCGCAAAGATTTTTCATAGTGTTAATGGTACAAATGTGATTGAAATAATATAATTACAGGCATCCAAAAAAGTTTTATAATGATAAACAAACACTAGAGGAAAAAAAAAAGACAAACATGGAGAATGCATACTACATGCATCCAACTGGCTGTTTACAACTCAGGCCAACTTAAATTGATTGACAATTCACCTCCAAGGGGACAGCAATTTCTAAATGACAGAAGTACTCTATTCTATACACTAAAAAAGGGTGCTTCAACCTCAGGTTGTAATGGCTAAGCAATAAAATTAACCAGGAGAAGTGACCTTTGCAGTATGCTTGTCAAAAATTAATGTGAAATCTGATCTGACAAATTAAAACATAACCAAGATAAAATGATAATTTGATGATACCTTAGTTTTTCACTTGGCAAGAGGAGCATTGATCCATTTATATGATGGTACATTTCAGGTGTGGCCTGAGATGATAATCGCATACGTCTATTTTTATAAGAGGCTACTAGAACTTGAGTAAACCCAGTAAGCAAACTTGAATCAGACTTCAACTTGACGTAGAAAGGAGAAGCCAAGAAGAATGAAAGGACAGACAAGGACATAAGCAAGGCAGGGATTCCAAAACCCACCATCCACCCCATCTTATCTTGAACATACACAATAAAAGTCACAGCAATGAGTGCTGATGCAGTTTTTGAAACATAGTACCAGCTGAAAAAGCTCTCTAACATCGCTGCATTTCTTATGTTGTCTCTGTTGTCTAACTGATCTGCACCAAATGCCAAGGAGGATGACCTTAAGCCCCCAGCTCCTATAGCCATCAGCCCAAAAGAAAAATATAAGTGTAGAAGTTTGAATGCTGTTGAGAAGTTGCAACTGCTACTACTTTGGCTGCATGAAATCTTTGCTTGTGAATTCAAGGTTGTTAACCACAAAAGAACCATCCCCTGTTACATAGAAAATTACATTGATTTAGCATATTTGTGTTGCACATAGCTTCCTATGGTAATGTGAAAAACAATTAAGATTACTCAAAATTATAAGTGGAACTTTTTGCCAGACCCCTCCATGCCACCCATTTCAATTCAGAGCCAGGTTTAGTCCCTGCATGAAAATCAGTCATGTGGCCAGCATATCGTCCAACATAAACTTCCATTTTTACAGAAAAATCCCCTGATCTGGAATGAACTGAATTTTAACAGCATTGCTTAAGCTTTACTCGTGGAAGAGAATGAATGCTCAGAAAAATAGAAAGCAAAAATTGGCATCACACAACTTGAAAAGTCGTCACAAAATCCAAATTGGCATTTTCTACTTCCCATCAGTATTGTGCCAGGTATAAAGAACACACAAGAAGCATGAATAAGAACACTTCCATGCTCAAGTATACATAATTGAAATTATTTTCATTTGAGAAAGCCACAGTAACCAAATTCAAATATGGGATAAGGAATGCAGGATAGCGATACATCAAATTATAAAATTTTCAAGATGTGCACATGAAGGGTTCTTTTTCTTTAAACTCTGACTAGTAAATTGTGCAAATATAAATGTTTCATGTTAAATATGAGAATTAGCTTAACTACAAAATTTTCTTAATAGCTCTCAATTTAAAATGTCACTAGCCCCCCCCCCCCCCCCCCCCCCCCCAAAAAAAAAATAAATAAATAAAGCTTCCCCTCCCCCAAATATAAACTGCACTTGATATTACTGCTGGAGATGAAAATTTAATGGCCTGTTTGGATGGAGGGGGGAAGAGGGGAGTGGAGGGGAGTGGAGGGGAGTAGAGTAGGGTTGGCTAAAAATAAGCTAATTTTGTGCTAAATCTACTCTACTCCCCCTCCCTCTCCCTCAATCCATGGACCATAAGTCCAAATAATTGTAACCTCCCTGAATGTACATTTTCCGAATACAAAAGCAGCTAATTCTGAAATTAAGAATTGCAACTTCAAACCATAGTTATGCTGCTTACAAAATAGCTTAAGTTTTGTATTGTCAATACCGCAATTTAGGTTGGAAACATGTAACAGAACCCACAGGGAGGTAAATGTTAACTTTTCAATGTTCCATAATTTGTCCTCCCCCCCCCCCCCCCCCCCCCCTCATCTCAATTTTCTCTGTAGTTTTCACCTGTAAATATATTAGAACTCACCATTTGTTTTGTTCACTTAAAGAAAATTAGAAACAGTTGTACATAATTGTAGCTCAATTAGATGACTTTTGACCAACGGCTTTTAGTACATACTGCCGTAAAAAAATTAAAATGAAGCTTAAGTTGGTTTCTAGAAAGTATTTCAATAATTTGACAGCAACCTTTAGTAAAAACTAGTGACAAGGATGCAGCACCAAACTTTTAGTATAATTCAGATGAGAGGAGACAAATGCAAGGGCCCAGATCCAAACTTTCAGTAAAAATTAGTGACAAGGATGCAATCGCTTGTAAGAGAGCCAATAAACAACTTGTGAGACACAAACGGCGAGCCAAAAATAATAAGTGAATAACAATTAACCAAAAGGAAACTTTTTTTTCCATCATACAAGTAACATCTGGAACATACACAAAGCACGCTTGATGCAGGGCATACTAGTTCAGCGAAAACATAATCTAAATGAATGTTGTGTGTGTGTGTGTGTGTGTGTATAAAGGAAATTTATGATAATTATCTAGTTAATGGGTATCCTGAGGCATTGATTAAGAGAACAATTTTTTTTTCTTTTTTTTGAGAATCAATTAAGAGAACAAAGTAAAAGAACAAATGTGTAAGCATATGCCGCAAGCCTGCAATCCACAGTGGTGTGTTGTACAGATTGATTTTTATAAAAGAATCATTTAATAGGATATAAGATGTCAAAGGTTTTGCAGCTTAGTAAAGGTCTCTTTTTTAAGGCAAAACCGGAAAATTTGAATGATTCACCTACAATGAAATGAAAGGGGTATATATTGCTGTCCTCTTGGTAAATCTTTGGCACTAGGTGTGAGTGTGACCTTGCGGTTCACACCAAATTTCTTTGCTAAAAAAAGGAAATTGAAATGTCGGCTTCATGCAATAAAGCAAAATGTAAGGGAATTCGACATTTGGCAAATAATGTTTACTTCTATGCCATTTTCATATGTCATCACAAGGAGAATAATAAGATATCCATAAAATGCCAAATAACATAAACAACATAAAAATTGTCAAAATAGTCCTTACAGCAAAGAGAAGGATGATCTTGACTCAGAAAGCTAAGCAAAACTGAGAAAACAAAGGTGCAAAAAAAAATTATTGTGACAAAAATAGTGTGAAATAGGATTGGAAATTGTTACCATAAGGCTAACGATGGAACCAAAGCCGATCATCCGGTACCGACCCACATAAGAATCAGCGAGATAAGCACCAAGAAGCGGCATGAAATTGGTTGCTGCAGACCATAGGAACAGCACATTGGCTGCACTGGCTATTTGCATACCAAACTCTCTTGTCAAATAAAGTATCATGTTTGGCATTAGCCCAAAACTTGCCACACCCTCAAATGCCTCATTAGCTGCCACACACACACAAAATATTACAAAAAAAAATTTTAAAAAAAAAAAACAACAACAACAACATATAAGCTTGAGAGAGAGAGAGAGAGAGAGAGAAGAAAAGAAAAGAAAACCCTATATATGTTTATATGCTTGTATGGTTATTGTGTTGTGTTTGCATGCGTTTATGCATGGTATGAAAGAAATTTGTGGTTGTGGAGAGGTACCTATGATGAAAGGCAAGGTTTTGAAGCCACCCTTGGTCTTGTAAGTGTTTACCAGTGGCTCTTTGACCATATCTTTCTCATCTGAAGGATTTTCCATTTGATTCTTCGCTGATACCAGACAATTTCACACTGTTAACTGTGCGTGCGGTGTGTGTGTGTGTGTGTGTGTGTGAGAGAGAGAGAGAGAGATGTCTTGGAATGAAGAAACACCAAGATCAAATGGGTCGGTGGAGTAACCGGAAAAAGATGGTTCCCCAGGATAACCAGGAACTAGCAGTAAACTATGTAGACCATATTTGTAAAAGACTACTGTTAATTATACACGGTGTGTATACTCTGGTCTCTGGACACATAAATTTCTTTTTCTTTTTCTTTTTTTCAAAAATTATAATTGAAATCTTGGCAAGACTATGTGGTACAACAAACATTCATTTTTGTGCTAACTGCTGCTCACTAATTGAATTTCTAGTACCTACTCTTCATGGTATTCTAGTTTTTGAGAAAGTATCCCTCAAATTACAAAGTTATTCCTTTTTTTAATATCTCTCATATTAACATACGCCTCTACTTCCTTATCCTACGCATCCTACCCTGTCTTTTTCGTAGATGATGAGAAGCAAGCAACCCAATACTCTGGAAACCCACAAGGAGGAGACGAAAAAGAGGACAAGGGTGAGGGGTAAATCTGTAAAATCAAAACAACAATCTTGATCAGAACCGTTTGTTTGTGTGGTTGACGATGGAGGTTCTACTAGGTGGTCCCACCACGTTTAGCATCGAGGAGGTGTCGTTTCATCAAGTAATTAACTTTACTGGGAAATCAAAGTGGTATGCTAATGTTATCAGAAGTTGAAGTGGGTACTGTGAAGGATTTGGATGGAAAATTCTTAAACAAATTTTTGTTTTGTTTTGTTTATAGAGCAAAATGTTCTAGTTAGAGTCCGTTTGAGATTCATAGATCCGTTTATTTCGTAGAAATTGAAAATTTTTTGTTGGAAGTGTAGATAAATGTAAAAGTTAGTTAAAATAGTACAATAAAATTTATAAATAATACTAAAAATGTGCTGTAAGGTCCAAAAATAACAGTAAAAATAAACTGAATACTAAAATAAGCTTACTTTTTTTTTTTTTTTTGGATAAGAAATAAGCTCACTTTTTAGTCAAGCCAAACGCACATTTCATTGTCTCATAGGTGGTGATTACTAGTCCATATGTTTATTACGAGGGAGAGGATAGGGGGATGTAATCTGCATTGAGGATGATGGAGAAGAGAGAATTTTCTCCAAACTTGAACTCACGTGGGAACACAAATTTTTTATTTTTTTTAAATCCAACGTGGCATGAAAATTTAATTTTTATTATTTCATTGGACTTTTATTCGTCCAAAAGATATCGACATTAACCAAATTAACATAATATTTGAAAGATTAGGGGCAAAATTGACACAATTAAAAAGTTATGGACTAAATTTATATACAAAATTAAAATTAATAAAAAATAAAATAAAATTTTAAATTGAATTCCAATTGTTATCTAGTTTTGCTTCACACGTTATATTTAAGTTTTTTTAAATTATGTTCTATGTAAGTTAATGTTGTACGAAAGAAGAAGAGTATAATATAAGTAAACTTTTAAAAAACTCAATCAAAAAGAAGTAACCTCATATGTGCATCCAAAAAAAAAAAAAAAAAAAAAACTATAAAAAAAGAGCAAATCTCATATATATACATATATATATATATATATATATATATATATAGTTTAAAAAATGTGCAACTTTTACAATAGATATAATTTAAACATATATATGTGTAATTGTTTTTAATTGTACCCATGCATATGGTATATACTAGTTGATATATAGTGTAAATGATAGGAACCAATTATGTAATTTACCGTTAATAATATTAGGTCAGAAAGTCAATGGAACCATCAGTGACAAATAACAAAAATACTACTTCCTTATATAAAAATAAATAAATATAAAAATAAAAAATTTCAACAAAATATAAATATATAAACTAAATGTAATTTTCTTCCTTAAAAATTGGAGTAATTTGATTTTGCACCTTCAAAATTCAAAAATCAGTAAGTAAATTAATATTAGGACATAATATTTCAATGTTATACCTCACAACTATCCTTAATATTGTTGGATGCTATATGTTCTAACTGCATTCATAAAGTTTTATTCCTTCTCTTCCAAAAACAAAAAAACAAAAAATTACATCCATAAAGGAAAATCTCTGTGTCTTTGTATTGCCAATTTCTTTATTTATTTTTACATCACCTTTTATCTTATTCACAAAATTTTGTTGGGATAAGTTTATCTTACTTCACTTGTTAAACACATGTTTATAACAATTTCAAAACACTTTTACAGCAAGTCCTAGATAGTAGGTTGATGGATGTAGTTTTGAATAATTATGTTCAATCCCCACAAGACACAAGATTGTCTTGAAGTTTTGAATGTAACACTTAACCCCTTTTATGATATTGTTTTATATACAAACCATTAAATATTTGTTAAAATAAAAGGTAAATTGCTCATGTCATGACATGTGTTCATATCTAGAGTTGTATATTTCACAAAAATCAATACTATAATGACTCAAAAAAGAATACAACGATGAAGTTTTTGTGGTAGACTAAAAAATCCAAAGGCGTTAAAGTGTTACATAGTTACCAGTTTATGAATAAACAATATTATTTATATCCAGAGGAACAAATTTCATCTAGATTAAAAGCAGAAAAAAAAAAAAAAAAAAATCTGCTCTCGTGGGTAAAGCTTGTACTGCTGCAACGCCTTGCTCTAAAGTCTAAACTATGAGAGAAGAAGTTCTGAAAAGAGCTAACATAAGACATAATATCTTTAACTAAATGACCAAAAGAAGAATGGAACATATCACCATGCCATAAAGAATTTATAACAATCTTGGAATTGCCTTAAAGATGGACTAATGGAGGCCAATTTCTTGGACAAACTGTATTGCTAGCCTAGCAGCTAGCATCTCCAAAATTACCATTGAAGAAGGCTTCAAAATTCTCTATGATAAAGCCACCATGACGTTGTTGTGAGAATTTCGAATCACCACCCCAATACCCGCTTCACCATATTCTTCAAAGATCACCCATAAAAGTTTTTTGAGGGAGTCAACAGCAGGAGGAACCCATACCTTCTTTGCAGGCCGTGGCTTCTTCAAAGGAATCTCTCTACATTGTTTGAAATTCAAGAGGTAATTCCTGTATGAATCAACAATTAATTCCCATGACACAATAGATTCATTAAAGCAGCTTTTGTTCGGTTGTTCCTATGGTTCCCGAACCATAGGAACCAAGTTGTAATAGCAAACAACTTGAAGAACAGATTATCTCTAACCAACATTGTTAAATGAGCAAAAGATCCGAATGAAATTTTAGTTCAATCAATCCAATCTTGACACCAAACTAGTTGAATATTTTTCACTAGGGGTGTGCAGCCAACTCACCAACCCATTAAAACCGACCTGATCCAACCCAACCAGTCGGATTGGATCAGTTTTTAGGACTTAGTGAGTTGGGTTGGGTTACAAATTTTTTTTTTTGATAGCAAGTCGGGTCGGGTTTGGGTCATAAAATTCCAAACCCACAAACTTGACCCGACCCACCCATATATTTAATATATATATTTAAAATATATTATATAATTAATAAATTTTTTAAAATAACTAGCTCATCCTATCCTATATAAAAGTCAATTAGTTCACAAAAATCCTAGTAAATTACTATTGTTGTTTAGTTATTAGTGTTGTTTGCTTTTAAGGAGTTATATTGATACTAATATTTGGGTTTTTTTTAATATATTTATATTTATATTTTTTTATTCAATTTAATAATAATAATAAATTTGTCTAACCCATGGGTTCAACCCGACCCAACCGACCCATGTGGGTTGGGTTAGACTTATGTGATGGTTGGGTTGTGTTGAATTTTTTTGGACCCGCTTTAGTGGATTAAGTCAAAAAATCCCCTTAACCTGACTCAACCCGACCCATGCACACTCCTATTTTTCACATTCCCAAAGAGCATGCATGGTAGATTCCATTAAAACTTCAAGGTTTCTGTATATTTAGAGGAAACTGCAAGAGAATTTTGTGTTTTTATCCTTTTTAAAAATCAGTTCAAAATTGAGCATGACTTATTAGTAGTTCATTTGGTTATTTCAAATGCACATCTCTCCCAAAATGAGTTATAAAATATTAGTATTTTCACATGCATATCCATCTAAAAAAAAAATTAGTTTTAAATTTAATATTTTCTCACACACATTCCTATAAAAATTGGTTTTAACTTTTAACACAAGTAAATAAAATCAGTTTGGAACTGACTTTACTTTTTTTTCCTTATATGCGGTTTGTCAAACGCCATTTTAGTATTAAATAAGTTTAGAAGCAACTGTTCTTTGAAAATTTCAAACCACAGCTTATTGTACAAATGGTTGCGTGTGTGATGATGTAATGCAAGTTAGGTAAAGTTTTTTGGTAATTATCTTTTAAGAATAATTAAAATAAAGTAGAATATTAGATAAGATGAGATCCAAACGTAGATCCTTAAATCTATTTTAAAAAATAGTACGATTTTGATCACCTAATATGCAGCGTGTATAAAATATTATAAAATGACATTCTCATAATTATTGACGATGGATCACAACTTATGTGTATATCACGAGCAGTTATATAGTGTACCCGACATATATATCACGTTTTTTGTCGTTGTTGAGAAACGTGTATATCATGTTATTGAATCCATTAATAGTAGTAAGTTAGTAACACCAAGTATGATTGTCACCAACCTAATATAAGACTCATATTATTATTATTATTTTATGGGAAGACTAAAAACTTTATTCATACTTATAAAAAAAAAAAAACTTTATTCATAAATTGAGATAGTGACTACATTTTAGAGAAGTGCTTGTTCTAAGAAATAAGAAATTTCTTTCGTTAGAAAAATCATCAATGTCTAAAACATGTTTTGGCGGTTTTACTAATAAACGAGTTAGCCTATAACCTTGAAAAAATTCAACCAAACAAAAGTCCTAGACTTATTGATTGCCAAATCAAAATTGAAATGAACATTTTTTTTTTTTGAGAATATTAAATATTTTTAACACACCACTGAGGGAGAAGGGAGAAGATTTTTTTAAAAATAACTAAATTGATTGTTCGAATCAAAATTCAAATGACCAAATCAACCGCTCATATGAAAGTCCAAATATGACATTTAGAAAAAAAAAAAAATTGTTACATTAAGTGTGACTTTGGATAGCGGTAGAGGAGCATTTCCAGCGTTTGCGTTTTTAGCTGGCTCCCACAGCACTGTTCACGACCCAGCCAAAAACACAAAAACGCGTATATCAATGCATTTTTGGGTCCCACGATACTATTCATACATTTAAAAATTATTTTGCTATAATATTTTCAATAATAAATTTTCAGTTTTCAGTAAATAAACATTATCTAAACACACCATAAATCAAAGAGTTAGAAATTTTTAAATATATATATATATATATATTTTTTTTAGAAACCAAAGAGCTAGAATTGAAGTTCTATAAAAAGAAGAATATTGTTTCATAGACAGTGAGTTATTTTAATAAATCTCATCCTAACTTAGACTGAGAATTTATTGGAAAAACAGATCAAATTTTCAAGCCCGATCCAATCTACCAAAAAAAATTCTAATAATTGACTTAATTTATTTACTATTTATTGAAATTAAAGAACGAACACAATCTCAAAAAACAGCGCAAGCCGTGATAGGCGCTTTCGGTTGTCAAAAAAACAGTCTCTTCAATTTCAATAAATAAATAACTTTCTCTAATTTCAAATCAGGCCCTGGCCTCATTAGGAATTATAAATCGGCCCTCGTTCCAGCTTTAAACTTTTTCCCCAAATCAAAACCCTAGCTTTCTCTCTCTTCCCCAAAATTCGCTTCCAATTCAATCGAATTCCACAGAGCGATTCAGACAATATAGATACAATAAATGGAGAGGATCGTCGGAGATAAGTACAAATTAGGTCGCAAATCGGTAGCGGATCGTTTGGTGAAATTTTTCTGGGTCTGTCAGAAAATTTTTTTATAATTTTTTTTATTTTTTGGTTTTAGCTTTGATTTTTGATTTTTCATGATCCTGATTATTTTATATTTGATTTATTTCAGCTACACATATAGACACCTTTGAAATCGTGGCGGTTAAGATTGTAAGTATTATTTTGATTTTTTAATTGATTTTTTTTTTTTTTGGGTGTTACGCGATTATTGTTTTTCGATGAAGTTAATGTTCTTTTCGAAATTTTCTGTAAAAATTTGCATTCTTTGTAAGAAATTTGATTGTATCAAATAGTATTCTGTTTAGAAAATTAAACAATGTTTGTGTTAGCTTTTTTGTTTAGCTAAGATCAGTTTGGTTATAGCTCAGATAGTAATACATTTATGGTTTATAGGAAAACCAGAAGACGAAGCATCCGCAATTGCTCTATGAGGCCAAGTTGTATAGTGTTCTTCAAGGAGGAAGTAAGCTGAAATTTTTTTTTGAGACTTGAAACTTGAAAACTATCATGAGCTTTTTAGCTTGGTTATGTTGTTATGGTTATTAATGAGTCCATTTTTTTGTGACCCATCAGATGGTATTGCGAACAT
This sequence comes from Quercus glauca, assembly GCA_023736055.1. Lineage (NCBI taxonomy): Eukaryota > Viridiplantae > Streptophyta > Magnoliopsida > Fagales > Fagaceae > Quercus > Quercus glauca. The sequence continues at coordinate 16,231,857 of CM043326.1, read as the reverse complement.
GAAATGGTGCGGGGTGAATGGAGATGATAACATTCTTGTCCTTGACCTTCTTGGACCAAGTCTTGAAGATCTCTTTGTCTACTGTGGGAGGAAGTTTTCCTTGAAAACAGTCTTAATGTTGGCTGAGCTAATGGTAATCACTTATTTTTACCTTGTCATAGCTTGCTGCAGCCTATGTTTTGCCATGTTTTTAACTGTTATAGAATTGTTGTTCTTTTGGGGTTCGTTGGTCTTATTTCTTATATTTCTTTTCAGGGTATCTTCAAGTATTATATTTGGTCTTAAGAGTTGTGTTCATTATAAAACTTTTGTTGTATTTCTTATGTGGTGATTAAATCGTAACTTTTTTTTAAAGACAGAATTTGTCACTGGTTTTTAATTCATGTAAGTCATAAAACTCCAAGTTGTTTGTCTTAATTTATGTCAACAGGGCAATATATTTTTAGTACAGCTTGGTATGTTGCATCATTAGTGTTGCAACTCACAAATAGTTATATTTCTAATGATTACATTTATTTAGGGTAAAATAGAATCAACACCCTTGAGGTTTGGGCTAATGCTAGTCAGGTCTAAGACATTTCAAAACTGACCAACTTGGTCCCTAATCACCCGCGAGAGGGGAGAAAAAATGAGTAACTGTTTAGGGACCAAGTTGGGTTAAGGGACCGAGTTGGTCTGTTTTGAAATGTCTTGGACTTGGCTGACATTACCCCTAACCTCAAGGGTGTTGACTATATTTTACCCTTTTTCTTATAAGTAAATATTTCATTGAATAACAGAAAAAGGGATGTCACCCATGTACACATGATGTATACAGCAGGGGGCGCCAACATCATAATCATTACATTTTCTTAAATGAGAAAATTTGTAATACTTTTGATTTTGTTTCATTCACTAAATTGCAGATTACGAGAATAGAGTATGTGCATGCTAAAGGATTTTTGCATAGAGACATTAAACCAGATAACTTCCTCATGGGTCTTGGCAGGAAAGCAAATGTGGTAATAATTATTGTTATTCATTCTTCTTTAATGTCTAAACACTTAATATTTTGTCTCTCTACCCCCCCCCCCCCCCACTCCCCCCCTCTTTCACCTCAATCTATATCTGTTATCCATTTTTTTCTTAAATTTGTTATATTTATCAGGTTTATATTATTGATTTTGGACTCGCAAAAAGATTTCGGGACCCCACGACAAATCGGCATATTCCTTACAAGTAAATATTCAATGTCTAGATCCTTGCTTGAAATCTGGTGTGTTTTTTGTTTCTGATTTCTGTTCTGGATGGTCTTACCATGTTAAATGTATATTTTACCCATATTTTCGTTCACTATGGTTCAGTTAATGTAATTATACATTTTAAATGCTTTTCTTCAAATTCTGAATGAAATTCTATGGTTGGCAGATAAGTTTTTCATGTGAGGAGATTTTCTTTTAGGGAAATAATTTGAATTTTTTTACTGGATTTTAAAGCATAAGAAATTTTTATAGAAGTCTCATTTAAAGAATTGTAAATTATTGCCATTGCATCTGCACATGATGGAGAAAGTAGAATGAGTTTGCTGAAATATGGAGATGGCTTTCCTGACAAGGCTGCAATGAATACTGAAACTTTACTATATTTTTCGTTTGTATCTGTATTTCTCCATTTCTATAGCTTTTGTTTTATGTACACACTATCTTATATCTGTGTTTAGGGAAAGACTGAAACTAAAGATCTCTCTCTTTGTTCGTGTGTAATCTTGATTTCTCTTATTTCTTTAAATTAAACTACATGCTTTTGATAATGCTCCCAACTTTGTAAACCATAGGACATCTTAAATTATCTTCCCCATCTGTAGTTATATCAATAGTTACGTTTTTGTTATGGTTATGATCAATGTTTGTCAAAGAGAATACCTTAACCTGCTCGTGTTGAAACTCTTTCAGTTGGTTTGCAGATTGGTCCAAAGTCTCTTTTTAAATTTTGCCTTTTCATTTTTCAAATAGAAGTAATAATTCTTGAACTTTTGCTTTAAGTTTCTTCTTACCGATTTAGTGATTCATTCATATTAGGGGTCAGGTTCAAGATTTACTTGGTGGAACTTTTTGGTAAATGTTATATTACCTAAAATCTTTTTTATTGGCTTGGTATTTCACCAAACCCATTGTTGGATTTTATTTTTCTCCATGCTAGTCATGTTTGTCAAATATTATGATGATTGGAGAATAAGAACTCTTTCATCAAATAAATTGTTCAAAATTTTAGTTTCTTTTGTTTTTATATTGTACCAAATGCATGAATTTGGTTCTCAAAAAGAAAAGGAAGCATGAATCTATGAATATGATGGTTGATGACATTTGATTAATATGAATATGGCGTGCTTAATAAACACGGAATATATGATCTAACAGTGGATTAACAAAATATTTATATTATTGAGAGTTGCAACTTTAATTAAAGTTACACTAGATGTAAGTTGAACTTGACCTTTATGTTAGTAGTTGCATCTATTTTACTTGTTAATATTCTAATACTCAGATCTCAATTGGCTAAATATTGCTTTTCTCCATCCTCTTGATAAACTCCACAGAGAGAACAAAAACTTAACAGGGACTGCACGTTATGCAAGTTGCAATACTCATTTGGGAATTGGTAAGTAGAGAGATGTAGTATGTTCCATCTACTAGATAGATTGCTGTACTCTCTCCTTAATTTCTGATTTCAATTTTTTTTTTCTTCTTTTCAGAACAGAGCCGTCGGGATGATTTGGAGTCACTGGGCTATGTTCTCCTGTACTTTTTAAGAGGAAGGTATGTCTTGCCTTGGTTTGTAGTTTTTCAACAACGTTGAAGGTTTAGATGTTTTGACTCCATCAAATTGACTGATTTATTTCTGTATTTAGCCTTCCTTGGCAGGGTTTAAAGGCTGCCACAAAAAAGCAAAAGTATGACAAGATATGTGAGAAGAAGTTATCAACTCGTATCGAGGTTTGTGTCCATAATGTGATGGATGTATGCTTTGTCTTTATGATTTGCGTTGAGGAAATCATTTGCATGTTCTAATGTGCTTGTCTTTTTGACTCTCCCAATCCTGCCCCAACAAAGCATTCACCCACTTGCAAGAAACTAAACCTTTTCTCTGACAAGTTCGTTTTCAGGAGCCAAAGAATATTATAAATAACCTGAAAGTTAATTTGAATAACAAGAGCCCTTAATGAAAAAGAATGTTTTTCAAAAGATGGCTGGCATTTTACAGGGAATCATTATTGTGCTCTTTGTGAAGAAGGCATAACTGTAAATTTCCATGAGATATACTACAAAGCCCCAACACCCCCCCCCCCCCCCCCCTCCTGGGTGCATACGGGGACAGAAAATGTAAATTGGGGTTGACAGTAGAGTACACTATACTAGATAAAATCTAGGAGAGGAGGATCAGTTTTAAAATATTTCTGGAGATTTAATTTTATTGGCTAAACGAAATTGAAATTGCAAAATCTAGGGTTTTTTTTTTTTTGGGGGGGGGGGGGGGGTGTTTAGTTTCTATGTTAAAATTCAACTGACTTACATTTGTTTATAAAAGGTCCTTTGCAAGTCGCATCCTGTGGAGTTTGCATCATACTTCCATTATTGCCACTCATTGACATTTGATCAGAGGCCTGATTATGGATTCTTGAAGCGCCTGTTTCGTGACTTGTTTAATCGGGAAGGTAGTGAATATTTCAATTCAGATTTTTAAATTTTTCTACACGCCATTGGTTTTTAGAACTGTGAATCAGACATTTTGATATTTTGTTCAAATGGTTAAACTTTCCTTTGAGCTGCTACAAGTGTAATCATTCGCATTGGATGTTGGGGTTTGTGTCACTAGTGGTGTTTATCAAAAAAGGATTAGTATGTGTCTGAAAACATGACAAAGTCAGCCAAGCACATCATGCTGATTTAGATATGGTTTATATAGCCAATTGGACTTTAAGAGAATCAGATAATGAACTAAAATAAAGGCTTCAAACAGCATAAGATTATTTTCTAATTTAATACATTCTGTCAGGCTATAGAATAGAGACTTTGGCTGCTTTTGGTGCCTGATTGATTTAGTTTTGATTTTTCTCTATTCTGGCAACTTTAGCCAGGGATGCTGGTGCTACCCAAATTAACACTTATTCTATAGGTGTGGTAGTTAGACATACAGGATTCTCTCATGTGACTCTCGTGTCGAGAGTGAGCAGTTTTCCCATCATCAGGCTGGATAAGCCGTGATGAGAACAGTTCGAGGCAAGTACTTAGGTTACAAAAGAATATTATTGAGTCATGTCGATGAATAAGGCACTAGCTGTGTCTTCTTTTCATATGGGATTTTGTTTCTCCTTGAAAACTAAACCAAATTGCTATACTTCTATACTATGGTGCATATATAGATGATAAATTTGCGTTGTTGGTTTTTTATTTCTATTTTAACATGACAAAGTTTAAACTTCTAAGGTTTATTAGACTTTAGTAAGTGGACTATGTTGTATTTGATAGATTGATTTTTGAGATTTGTTGGTCCATTATTTAACGACGTTGTTCTATTCTAGATTCACCAGGTTTCTTTCTTTGGAAAACTTTGTTTAATCATATTATTTGGTAGTGTCATTTTAATATTGTTTAATCTCATTTCTCTGCTGTTATATTCTGATTGACAGTCTTGTTTGGCTTTTGATGTACAATTTCCCCATATTTGGCAGGATATGAGTTTGATAATGTATTTGATTGGACCATTTTAAAATACCAGCAGACACAACGGACAAATATGCAAGCTCAATCATCTGTTAGTATTTCCATCACCTTTTGATTTATCATCTATTTCAAGTAAAATTGCTTGTGATAAAATTGAATGTGTGGAAAATTGTGTTTCTGTTAATTTTTCCCCCTTAAACACTGATTTAATTATATCTCCATGAACTCTTAGAAAATCACTTCAAATAATTGATGGCCTTTCTAATTGTTGTTATTATTGAATCTTACTTGTTTCTATTTGCTAGAGGACTAATTGTGGAATTTATCTATGTGTGCTTATGATGGGTTTAGGGTTAGGAGAATTTGTGGATATTGGGTTTAGAATTGTTGAATAAAGGTTATGGGTTGTGTTAGGAATTAAAAGGTGGTTGGATGACTTTTCTTAATGGTTATTTGATAGAGAAAGTATGTGTGGTTTTAGGGTTTTGTTAGTTAAAAGAAAGACCTTGATGTAGGTTGTAAGGAAGAAGGGCGAGAGAGGATTTTATGAAGGCCATGGGCTATATTTATCTATAACAATACCACAAGAAAGAGAAGAAGAGAAGAGAGAAGAGAAAGAAAGAAAACAACAATAAGGCCAACTTGCCTTAATACTAAAACACTCAATATTTTATTGATTATATCCATTTCTCTTTGATTACATTGAACACACATTTTTATAGTCTTGTACTAGTATTAGGACTCTTGGTTTGACTAGTAAACTAAAAACTTAATAAGGTAATAACTAATATCTTAAAAAAGACTAACTTAGACTCAGAAAATAAAACCTTAGATTCTTATGATCTTGAAAATTTTAGACTCAATTGAACTACCAAAATACCCTTGCTTCACAGGATTTTTCGAAATTACAGTTTTGTCCTTGAATTGAAAATAGACCATAGCTTATTAAATAAAAAACCAAATCAAAAACTGTTTTAACCCTAGGACTTAAAATAAGTCTTGAATAGAAAAATTTACGAAGTAGTAACAAACTGGTCTTCCATGGCTGCATCACTATTCTTCTCTCACAAGTTTATTACTAAATTTGCAGCCAGTTACTGGAGCGACAAGTAGTCTAGCAAAGCCTATGGATGTGGATAAGAATAAAGGTAAGCTTCCGTCTTTTCCCTTATGTGCTGGAAGTAATTCTCACCAAACTTAAACCTGTGACTGCCAACTGGGAATGCAGTCAACCCTGAATTCATTGTGGAGGGTACAATCAGGAAACTCCCCACTAAAATGTAATAGGTCCAGTTTGTTTTACATGGCATATTGGCACATCTGTTGTGTGTGAACTATTCATCACCGTAATTTATTATCCAAGAAAAGTAAAGTAGAAATGAACAATGGCTTGGAAAACTGTGTTACGGTTTAATCTGGATCTCTTTGGGTTTTTGATGTGTGCCTGGACAGCTGCAGCCCTTTCAGCTGCCCCTTTGGTTATTCTTTATCTATATAGGAAAATATGCAAGTCTTCATGACGGGGATTTCATATAATTCTCAGTTCAGATCTTGATCTAAGGACCATCATTGGGGTGATCAGGGGCTAAGACATAGTTAGATTTGGCCTTTGGCTAAGAGGAATGTTATTTATTTGGGATACTGTAACTTTATATTTATGTTTTATTTGATTAGAGAGCTCTTATTATGTTTAGAATGCTGCTTTACAATTCATCATCATGTATGGTGTTCATTTTTTAATTTCAGGAGGCAAGGATGCTTTTTATTCAGCCAAGGCTACTGAGCCTAGAGAACCAAGAAAAAACACTCATCAACAGGTTCATGTGCAGTTTAGATCATCAGAAGCTCAGAATTTGAGTGCTTCAAATCTGAAGGAGAAACATGTAAGGCTTTTTCTAATCACCTTTTGCACTTGATGTGGTATAATCTTTGTATCTCTCATAGGTTTGTTCCTTATTGGTTGTTGCAATTATCATTTCATTTTGTTATAATTTAGTCATATCTGGAAAATCAATGTGAATCACAATTTTTTATATCAATGTTGCAGACTGTGAGCAATGCAGCAATGCCATCTACTTCGTCTGCTATGCCGAGATCCTTCAAAAGCAATTTTTCAAAACCTGATGGGCAGGCAGAAACTGCATATGCAGGTCGTGGGCTCGGGAATGGAACTGGTACTTCAAGCAGCTGGATGGCATCATTAAAACGAATTTCCTCAACCAAGTAACTGGTATGGGGATTTTACTTCATACTGTTGTGATCTCGTATGTTTTAAAATGTTCTTACATTCTGTGTGGAACTTTTTTAGGGCCAAAAATTTTAGTAAAATGCATACTGTTGATAGGCTATTGATGTTTGTTTACCCTTTTCATTTTTCCTCTAGTTATGGATCCAAAGGATAGCATCAAAGCATGCACAACATTGGCCACTACAATGAAATTTGGATTGATTGAGATCTTCTGTTGCAAAATCAAATGAAGTTTTAATATAAGGGGACTACAAAGTACAGACGCGTTGGATACTGCTAGGACTTGGTCAAATCAAATCTTGGCACTCGCCCTCTCAAGTTAAAGCTTGGATTTTCTTCGTGCATAGGTGGCAAAAATGACTAAACTAGTTTCAAATCATATTGTTCAGTGGATGATATGTAGTGTTTCTTCCATTATTCTGTTAATTAGTAGATCATAGAAATTCTTTGATGTTATTTGGTTGTTTTGACTATAAATTTCATTCAATTCAGGATGAGTTGCTTTCTGTTCTTATTGCTGTATCTTTTTTGGATCAAAGCTCTGGAAGTTCACCTGGATAATTTTGATCTCAGGTTCCTGAATTTGAGAACTACTGTTGCATGGTTGTTCAGGTATCAATTTATTTTGCTCTTTGCAGTTACTTGTAATTGATTATATAGTGAGTGCTCTATTAACCCTTTTTGGCCCTCATTTCTATTTTTCTATGCTTCAGATTTAATATATGAGAAGATGTAAAGGATGAATGGGAGAAGTTCATGGAATCTTGATGTCAAATGGAGATGGTTTGTATGATCCAACTTTTTGTTGGTCTGGGGATTTTCGAAGCTGTGGTTCTTTAGTGTAGATAATTTCAAGGGCTCAACATACACCAACTCTCTCTCTCTCTCTATTAACACCCCCCTCCCCCCCCCCCCCCCCCCCCCCTTCTTTTTTTCTTCCTCTTAGTCAAGCAATAGATTTTTTTTTTTTTTTTTTTTTTTTTTTTTTGGGGGTGGGGAAGCTGCAAGAAGAGGTTAGATTTGAATCTAGGTTCTCCCCATGAGGGAGACAAGGCGTGGCATTGATTCACAAAGAACTTGGCACCGAGCACTAGATCCAAAATTCCCTAGAGATACCACCAGATCTACCACTAGATAGTTGGTGCTACATTGCATTCCACATATGAAAGGGTTCCGTTGTTTTTAGGGCTTTGTAGTGGGTCACATATTTTCTTTGCTTGTGACTGTGTCTTACCATTATTTCGTTTGGTTTATTCTTTTGTCTATTCTTTTTCCCTTATTTTATTTTTATATTTTTTTATAAGAGGATGGAGGCAAAAGGAGGTTTTGGGGGGGAGGGAGTGGTGGGGGTGTTTAACTCTCCGTCCTTGTGTTTCTCAACCATACACCCTCTTCAAAATGATAGATAGATTTTGTAAGGGATTAAAACGCACTGGATTTATATTTATATAGCGTCTCTATATAGTTGCTAGGGAGCAGTTTCTTCATTCTTGGCCTTAAATTACTAATATTTTTTTGCAAGTCTTAACTGTAGGTTCTTGCAAGATAGCAGGTCTTTTGGCTCGGAATAATAACGTGGAATTTGTAACTAATTGCATTACCATTTCTCTTTAAACAATCGTCACAAGTTAAATTATCCATAAGCATTAATCATATCATGCTACGTATTTTACACGCATATTTATTAGCATGTGGTAGGCTTGTCCGTGTGCAAAAGGAAATTTAATTAAGACAAAGTTTAAGGGATCCGGATCCTCTTCATTTCCCTTTGAAGTGGAGAGGCTCCAATACACGGGCAAGATTTCTTTGAAAATGATCAAAGGCCAAATACCTGTCACGTCATTTAAAATGTAAACACCACACTAACTGACGTTAAACTCTTAAACTGTGAAGCTGTTTTTTTTTTTGGTTAAAATCTGTGAAGCTTTGAATGTGAGCTACCTCTGCTTCACTTTTCCCTCTAAAAGGCTTTTTTTTTTCCTAGTGCACGGATATGCTTCTGTGAAGCTTTTTTTTTTTGGATTAAAATATGTGAAGCTTTGAACGTGGGCTAACTCTGTTTCACTTTTTCCTCTAAATGGTTTTTTTTTTTTTGTTTTCTAGTGCACTGATATACCTCTACCTCTGTTTCTCCATTTCCCTCCAAAAAGGTTTTTTTTTGTCCGGTTGAGTTAAAAAAATCCTCTAGTTTAAGAGTTTAACTCTAGTTAAAGTTTAAGAGTTTAACTCCAGTTAAGTGTGGTGTTTACATTTTAAATGACGTGACAGGTATTTGGCCCTTGATCATTTTCAAAGAAATCTTGTCCGTGTATTGCTGGAGCCTCTCCATTTCAAAGGGGAATGGAGAGGATCCGGATCCAAGTTTAAGTACAAGGTAGTAACTAACATGCCATGCAGTAGCAAATGATGAGATTACAATGCAACAATTTTCTGCCTTTATCAAAACTTCTGCATAGTTATTTCCTTCTTGGTGTGTATGTTTGAGTTGTACCACCTCCAACAGCTAGAGTAGTGTTTTAAAGTCACAGATTAGAGGACCATATGGGTGAGACATATTAATGGAGTTTCTTAATTAAAAAATTGTTCCGAGTTCTCCCACTTTGAGTCATCTGTGTTAAGCTTGAAGAAACTAGTTGGAGGTGGCTCCCAACCAATAAGTTTATAAATTGTTCTTTTGTCTATTTTCCTTGCATGGCAAGGAATAGTAGAATTGGGATCAAATTTTGGTCTTCTATTGCCTTTTGTTCCTGGACATCCAAATATGCTGGACAGCTATGGGGAACAAAACTTTCCACAATCTGGGGGGACAAATACTGGTTTCCAATAAGGAACTAGTCATTTGTTTGATACAATCCCCCAACTCTTAGCAAAATAATTTTTGGGTAGTTTCTGCAAACCCAATGTCACCCTAACTCTGCAACAATGGAGCAATCTTTCTGGATGTGTTAAATTCTCTGGGGCATGTCTACAAGAGTATGGATCTTCAGGGATGTGTAAAATTGGTTTAGAGTGGATTCAAAATATTCAACCTCGTGTGAAACCGACCTACAAAGCTTAGGGATCAACATTATTTTCAAGCTGCCCAAACCAACCTTGCAAGAATTAGGCTTAACAAGGGTCTGTTTAAAGGTGAAGTGATTAACCAAAAAAGAAAAGAAAAAGAAAGGTGAAGTGATTGATCATTGTTTGTTCATTGATCACGATCAGGATTTACAAAACTTAAAAGGATATGGTGACTTCATTACACGATTTTCACTTCGAGACATGATTAAGACTTCGGCCAATGATAAAAGAGCTAGAATATATAGATACCCTGCACTTTCTGGGTCAGCCTTAAAGTCACAAAAATTGACCACATCAAATCGAACCAACTGACCCAAATTTAAGATTATTACGATTTACGAGAGGTTTAAGGTAGGGCCAGAGGCTTTGCTTGAATTCTTCTTGTTAAAACCACAGTGTGAATACTTCGTAAACTGCCAAAGGCCCTCAAATTGTGCTTTGTGCATTTGTAACATTTTTTGACCATATCTTTTGATGGCATGCCGCCCTCTATCAACATATTTTCTCAGTTTACATTTGGTCGGAACTTTTTTTTTTGGATTCAATACATTTTTGGCCAGATTAGAATGTGATAATCCATCTTTCTTGTGAAAATTTGAGTAACTTAGCCAAGATAATCAGGTTCAAATCCTCTATTCCTCTATTTCTTGTAACAATTGATTTATTAAAAAACAGAATTCCTATTGATGGGAGGGTTCAGAAAATAAAGACTACCATGTTCATGTAATAAATAAATAAATAAAAACATAATCATGCGAATTTTGGTATCCGAGTGTTGGAGACATTAACCAGTGTGGAAGTCGTGTCTCCAGTGGAAACTTGTTTTGCTCTGACCAAAAGCTGTATCATGTCTTATTGCTAACAAAGTCATATTGTGAATGAATTTTCTTCTTCATATTGAAAGAACAATAACATTTCCTACAAAAAAAAAAAAAAAAAAAAAAGAAAAAGAAAAGAAAGAAGAAGAAGAAGAAGAAGAAGAAGAAAAGAAAGAACAATAACATTAGTGGGACGATTTTTAATTTTATTAGGAAAAGTGAAAGTGGCAAAGAAGTGGGGACAAACATTACTTGCCACATTAGTCCTGATTTAAAACTAGTAATACAGAGGCAAAATGGGGAGAAGAGGGGGAGAGAATATAAAATTATGAAAAATGCTAAAGGTATAATAAATTTAATTATCAAATATGTACAAATTGACGTAGTAAAAAATGTGATTGGAATGACTTCAACTACCAATAAATAAAAAGGTATATCTTTATCTAGTTGGTTGGTGATGTGTCAATTTGTAATATTCTTCAAACGTCACTCTAAAATTATAAACCCTTTCTCTATTAAGTCAAACTAAGTTAATCAATTGATATCTTAGAAAAAAAAAGTTAATCAATTGATATGGGGAAATTTATGGTTTTTCAAAAGAATCACGTGTTACTCAAGTCTCAAGATGAGTTCACATGTGGATTCTAGTTAAATTTTTGTTTTTTGGTTCGAATGAAAAACAATTAGAGACTTGAGTTTGAATATTGTCTACATCAAAACTGTGGGGGTAAGAGCCCAAACTTGTATGCTGGGGCCTTAGGCCCTGTTCATGGATACGTCCCGAGGAGGAATAAATAATTAGAAGAGGCCCCGGAATAGAGGATCACGCAAGGAAAGGAGGGAGGAATATAGTCCGAGGAGTTTGACCTTCTCGGATAGGATGAATGTCGCTCAAGCAAGTGCTCGGATGATTTAGGTAACCATTCAGGAAGTTACAACGATAAGGATGAACTTCAGGCACGTACGAGGGAGATAATAATATGGAAATATCTCAAAGAAAAGCTGCTACCACCACATTAAATGCACTGCACGCAACTTTTCCTGGCCGCATTTATGGGGAGAAGACCCATGAACAGTACAATTTTCAGCTACCGCCACTCACAAATAGCAAAAGAGGATACTCGATGGGACATGTACTCAAGTGAGGATTTAGATGGGTAACAAGTATATGATCAGGATGGCTTGAAAGGACCTATATAATGTAAAAGATCTCCCATGAATGAGGGATCAGAAAAAGAAGAAGAAAAGAGGGAAGAGAGAACTACTGTAGCACTAAGAGCTGAAGGAAAGTTCATAATTATTGCATTGATTCATATTCAATTTTCTCGGACAATCCTTTCGTCAAGCTTTACGTGCAGTTTCCTCTTGTTTATTATCCAAATATTTTCTAGCCGTTAGAGCATATCATTGAAACCTAGCTTTTTGGCTCACTCTCTACAAATTCATTGTTTTGGGATCACCAAACCATCGTCCAAACAAATTTTTGGGCCTGGGCCAACAATTTGTGACCCTACAATTGGCGCCGTCTGTGGGAGAGCTTGAGTGATAGTGAGTATATCGGCTAACTATGGCTGAACTAGGTCCACGACAAGCGGAATCGAGGGACTCTAAGCGCAGTGACCCCTTCCTCAACCTTGAGCAGAGAGGTGACCGCGAAGGAAGCGTCAACACCACGCACACTGACCTGAATCAACCTCAAAGAGAGGACCGTATCTCCCATGCAAATGACAACAAGAACATGCAGCTAGAGATTGATCGGTTAAGAAGAGAGTTACGCCATGCAAAGAAGAGAAAAACTTCTCAGGAATCGGACTTTTCCTCCGACAATGAAAGAGACGCTGATTACAGGCAGAGGTCTCAAACCCCACCCAGCGAACCCTTCACCTATGAAGAAAAGCATCATCATCAACGGCGGGCGTGGAGCCCATCACGTCGAGGCGTAGGACATGACGCTATGAGTAGGGCCCTGAAACAAATCTCCAAGTCCCCTTTCACACATAACATCGAGAATGCAAGACTCCCTCGATGCTTTCATCAGCCGACGTTCACCATCTATAACGGCCGAACAGAACCTGTGGAACACGTGAGTCATTTCAACCAGAGGATGGCTATTCATTCCAGAGATGAAGCCTTGATGTGCAAAGTTTTCCCATCCAGTTTAGGACCAGTCGCTATGAGATGGTTTGACAGCCTGAAAGCAGACTCTATAAGTTTCTTTCCAAGAGCTCACTCAGGCATTCGGGTCCCGTTTTGTCACGTGTCGTAGGGTTCCTTAGTCATTGGCCTCCCTATTGTCCGTAAGCATGCGAGAGGGTGAAACTCTGAAGTCATATTCGGATAGGTTCTAGGAAATGTTCAACGAGATGGAGGACGATTGTGACTGAGTAGCCATCAGCTCCTTTAAGCTCGGCCTCCCAATTGAACACGACCTTAGGAAGTCTCTAACGGGCAAGCCTGTTAACAGTGTGCGCCAACTGATGGACAAGGATTGATAAATATAAAAGAGTCGAGGAAGACCAGCAACAGGGTAAGGGAAATGATAAGGTTATCCCTCAAGAGATGAGGGATTTCAGGTTGGATCGGCATGGCAACAACAGGCTGTGGAGAGATGTGGTCGGACAATCAGGGTTGGCAAATCTTCAGACAATTAACGCCGTGTTTCGAGAACCGATGTATCAAGTCTTGGAGAAGATCAAGAATGAACCCTTCTTCAAAAGACCAAATAAAATGGTGGGAAACCCTGAAAGGCGCAACTGTATTGCCAATATCACCAAGATCATGGACATACCACGGAGGATTGCAGGAGTCTGTGGGACCACCTAGACCAATTCGTCAGCGAGGGCAAGTTAAAACAATTCTTGCACCAAGCTCACGGCCAGGGGAGCCAGGCGAACACAGGATCCCGGAGAGATGATTCTTCGAGACCCCCTTTGGGCACGATAAATGTCATCTTTACTGCACCAGGAAGAACTGGGTCTTGCTCGTCCAGAGTACTATCTGTTACTTGGCTGCCCTCCGAAGATGTTAACAGAGAGCCGAAGAGGGCTAGAATGGGAATTCAACCAGTATTGGGCTTCTCGGACGAAGACAAAATTGGAACTATCCAACCCCATGATGATGCTTTAGTGGTCACCCTCAGGATAGGGGGGTATGATGTGAAGAGAGTGATGGTGAACCAAGGCAATGGTGCTGAAATAATGTACCCCGACTTTTATAAAGGTTTGAATTTGACACCCGAGGACCTAACACCGTACAGCTCTCCCTTAGTGAGCTTCGATGGGAAGGTGGTCATCCCGAAAGGCCAAATCAGGCTGCCCGTACAGACTGGCCCTGAAATAGTGGAAGTAGATTTTATAGTGGTGGACGCTTACTCGCCATACACCACAATCGTGGCCCAGACCTTGGCTTCATACACTAGGGGCTATTTCTTCCATTCTTCACCAGAAGGTCAAATACCCGTCTGAATGACAGGTTAAGGAGATTTTGGGAGACCAATCAGTGACCAGGCAATGTTTGGTGGCAGCAATACGGCATAAACCTGAAGCCAAATCCTCGACCCATTATGAAAAGGACTTATAGCAGTTAAAATTCTCGGTGCTGATGTCGAGGACTTAGCCGAAGGAACAGAATGTGAAAGCTTGACAAAGGTCGTCATTGACGACGATCCGCAAAAGTTCTTTCAAGTCGAATCCCTGTTGCCTCTTCAAGAAAAGGAAGAGCTGATAGAATTCCTTAAGGCCAACATTGATGTATTTGCATGGGACTCCATTGAGGCCCCGGGAGTGAACCCAGAGTTCATTTGCCATCACCTGAACGTTAATCCTGCCATCATTCCTAAGAAGCAACCACTCCAATGCCCATCTAAGGAACACGCAGACGCTGTCAGAGAAGAGGTGATGAAACTTAAACGGGCTGGAGCAATTAAGGAAGTATTTTACCCTGAATGGTTGGCTAACACTGTGGTGGTGAAGAAGAAGAGCGAAAAATGGCGAGTATGTGTGGACTTCACAGACTTGAATAAAGCTTGTCTAAAAGATCCATTCCCTATGCCAAAAATTGATCAGTTGGTTGATGCTAGTGTTGGCCACCCTCGGATGAGTTTCCCTGGATGCTTTTCAAGGATATCATAAAATACCACTGGCTTTGGATGATTAGGAAAAGACTACTTTTGTCACCCTCATTGGAACTACCACTGTAAGGTGATGCCATTCGGTCTAAAGAACGCAGGAGCTACCTACCAAAGGATGATGACTAGGATGTTTGAGCCTCAGTTGGGTAAGAGCATGGAAGTTTATATTGATGACATGGTGGTGAAAAGCAAGGTCATAACTGAGCATATTGGGATCTCAGGGATGTTCTTTGATAGGCCACAAATTGAAT